>CM040124.1:341861029-342461029 GCA_022559845.1 Amorphophallus konjac
ATCATTTTTGTGGGTCAAGTCAAACCGTTTAAGTTAATCTTAGGTTATCTCATTGTTAATCTGATAGAAAGGTAGTTAATCAGGAAGTAATAAGATAAATTAATTTACTTTTAATCTAGTGTGATTTAATGGAGAGTAGATTATCTTGTTAATAATGACAATCAAAATATCATATTTTCTCTCTCTTTTTATTTTTTTAATATATCTCTCATTCTCTCGCTCTACCTCTCTTCTCACCACTGATCTCTCTCACGTCACTCCCCCTCTCTCTCTCACACATATTAATTATGAGTTTAAGTTACTGCTTATCAATATTTTTTATTTTATTTTAAAAATATTTTTAATATATGTTATAAATTAAATATATTATAAAAAATAAAAATAATTTTAATAAATAATATAATTAATCTCACTAATTAAAAATTAAAATACAGAAATATAATTAATTACGAGTTTTGATGATTGTTAATCTTAAATAAATTTTATTTTAATTTTATTTTTAACATTTTTAATATATTTTATAAATTAAATGTACCTTGTAATTAATTTTTTTTATAAATAACATCAATTATCTCACTAATTAAAATTTAAAGGTAAAAATGATATTAATTACGAGTTTAGTTTACTGTTTATCTTAAAAAATTATTTGTTTTAATATTTAAATATTTGAAATATAATTTATACTATGAAATTAATTTTTTTGATAGATAACATCGTTAATCTCACTAATTAAAATTTAAAAGTAAACAATGACATTAATTATGAGTTTAGATTACTATTCATCTTAAAAATATTTATTTTATTTTAATATTTAATTTTTTATATTTTTTTATAAATTGAATATGCAACGAAAATAGTTTTTTGATAGATAATATTATTAATCTCACTAATTAAAATTTAAAAATAAAAAGTGACATTAATTATGGGTTTAAATTACTGTTCATCTTAAAAATGATTTTACTTTAATTTTAAATATTGTAAATATATTCTATAAATTAAATATACCATGAAAATAATTTTTTCATAAATAACATCAATGATCTCACTAATTAAAATTTAAAAGTAAAAAATGGTATCAATTACAAGTGCAGGTCACTGTTCATCATAAAAATATTTTACTTAACTTTTAAATATTTGAATATATACTATAAATTGAATATATTATAAAAACATATTTTCATAAATAACATCATTAATATCACTAATTAAAATTAAAAATGAAAAATATTTTTGAAAGTTACTATTTATCTTAATATCTTTATTTTTTAACTTTTATAAATTTTTTTATAGATTATATATGATAAATATACCATAATAATAATAATTTTTTTGATAAAATTATCATTAATAGTACTAACTAAAAATGTAACAATGATAAAATTTATAATAATTTAATGTTAAATATAAACAAATGTGTACGTGTGTGTGTGAGAGAGAGAGGGGTGAGCATTAATTACGAGTGTGAGATAGATTGAGAGAGAGAGCATTAATGAGGTAGTGTTTAATCGGGACATGAAGTAATCCACCTGAGGGGGTAGGTTTTGTAACTCGGAGATAATCAGTGGTTAGCCCATTTTTAAATCTGATTAAATATACTTTGCAATCAAAGTAAAAAATGAGTTAGTTGTAAATTAATTTTGGGTCAACCTAAGGTTAATCCGTAATCCAAGAGGGGCTTATTGTTTCCGACGTGGCTGCTGTGTGTTTTCGCCCTTATTAGGGTGCATTTGGTTTGAACAATAAATAGAGATTTTAAATTTTTAATGATTAAAATTTCTGACATCCATATTATCTCACACAAATGATATATCATAGAAAAAGATGAACTGAGTTGCTTAAGGATTACGGCTCGGGGCATGTGCCCCTCCAGATCTACGGGCTATAGTCGAGAGACCATCATAGTGGAGATAGATGCAAAGCTCTAGACTCAAGAGTTACATATCACACAGTCGATAGCGAACATGATAGCCCCCCTTTTCCCTTAGATGAGGATGCGTCCTCCCTAACAAGTATTGGCATCCTCGTCACAGTCCCCTCAGGTGAGTATCATACTTGTTACACTTTTTAATTTACAAATTTTGACTTATAATACTACTATTTAGTTGAAAGGAATTTGATTTAAACCTAAGTTAGTTCAAAATAACCCCTTTAGGATAAACCAGAAAAGTCGGGTTCGGGAGTCTAATATCTGAAATACTGGTCAGATTGATGTGTTGATTTTTCCAATATGACTGGAGAGGTGAGAGTGACCTATGGGATCTGATGAAATCTAAATTGGACTCTTAGTTTGCACTTGACGATCAAATCGCCCACTTATGAATTAAGTTGGTTTAAACCAAAGATGTCAGATTCGGGGGGTCGAAAATATGAAAGACTAGTCCGATTAATGTGTTGATTATTCTAACACGATCGAGACGGTGAAAGTGACTTATGGGAACTGATAGAATCCAAATCGAATTCTTTGTTTGGGCTTGGTGCTCAAATTATCAACTTATATATTAAGTTAGTTTAAAATCAAAAATATCCTTTTTAACGGGTCAAAAATTTGAAATATTGACCCGATCGATGTGCCGATTATTCCAACACGACCGAGGTGGTGAGAATAACCTATGGGAGCTAATGGAATCTAAATCAAATTTATGATTTGGGTTTGGCGCTTAAATCACCAATTTATGGATTAAGTTAGTTTAAAACTAAATATGTCGAATTCCAGCAGGGTCAAAAATATGAAAAATTGGTCTGATTGGTGTGTCGATTGCTCCAACACGACCGGGGTGGTGAAAGTGACTTGTGGACATTCAATAATCTAAATCGGATTCCTAGTTTGAGCTCAGCGCTCAATCACCCACTTATGAATTACGTTAGTTTAAACCAAAGATGTCGGGTTCAAGGGGTCGAAAATATGAAATACATGTCCGATCAGTGTGTCGATTATTCTAACATGACTGAGGCGGTGAAAGTGACTTGTAAGAATTGACGGAATCCAAATCGAATTCTTGATTTAGACTCGGTGCTTAAATCACATACTTATGAATTAAGTTAGTTTAAAACCAAAGAAGTCTGTTCAGAGGGTCAAAAATTTGAAATATTGGCTCGATCAATATGCCGATTATTCCAACATGACTAAGACGATGGGAATGACCTGTAAGAACTAACAGAATCTAAATTAGATTCCTATTTTGGGCTCGACGCTCAAATTATCCATAAGTTAGTTTAGAACTAAAGATGTCGAGTTTGGGGGGTCGAAAATTCGAAATACTGATCCGAACGATGTGTCGATTATTCCAATACGATGAGGTGGTGAGAGTGATATATGAAAACTAACGAATTTCAAATAGTAATTCTTCTTTTTAATTTTAAGGAATTTATTTACTTCAATTTATTTATCAAGAAATCTACTTCATTTATGCACATCTATGCACATCTAATATTCTTTTATTTTTATTTTTTAATGTAGGAGGATCCCATCCATCCAAGGCGATGAGGGAGACGATGGCGTGGAGGGAACACCAGATATTTCTTGATTTTTTTGGAGCAATGTTGTAAATAAATTGTACTTTTTAAACATTGTCTTTGGAGAATTTTAGATGTTATTTTAATGATAGAAGTGTGTAGTGTATTTTTCATTTCAAATGTGTGTTTGATGTGTACGAGGTTATATATTTTTTATGTAAATAAAATTTTCTATTAAATAACAATATTTTTAAAAATAAAAAATAATTAATGATGTACGTGTCCGTCTCTAATCTATTGCTAATTGAAACCATAGAAGTGAGATTAGCACATATTAGCGGTGTTGTGGCGACGAAAATAATTAGCGACATAATTTTTTGTCTCTAATCCGTTACTAACATTGGTAGAAGTAGCAATGAAATATTAGAGAAGGCTAGGGCTGTCGCTAATCCGTCTCTATTTTACGACATAATAGAGATATATTAGCGACAAATTAACATTGCGACGGACAATCGTCCGTCTCTAATCCGTCGCTAAACGAAGGAAAATTAGCAAAGAATTATTACACTTAAAAATGACATTATCCGTCGCTAATGTGCCTCTATTTAGCGAGGATTAGTGATGGAGAATTTCAGTCAATAAAATGTAGTCAGCGACACATTAACGACTAAAATAGTTCGTCTCTAAGACGTCGCAATATGGCAGTGGGATAGCGATGGATACATGTCCTTCGCTACTTAGCGAGTAAATTTTAACGATAGACGTGATGCGTCATTGTTCCGTCGGTAATGTTTTTTGCGACGAATTATCGAGGGATTGGCGATGGAGGCTGTTCGTCGCTAACCGCTGATTTTCTTGTTGTGAGACAGTGCATCCATCGCTACTTAGCTAGTGAATTTTAATGACGGATTTAATGCATCATTGTTCCGTCGCTAATCTATCGGTAATATTTTTTGTGATGAATTAGTGATGGAGGCCGTACGTCGCTAACCGCTCATTTTCCTGTAGTGAGACAGTGACAATAGTATCTACAACTGAGGTAAAATATATGGCAGTGGTAGAGAGACAACTAAGGAAGCTTTGTAATTGAAGGGACTGTTAGTAGTACTTGGTGTGGGTCAACAAGTAGTCCGGTTAAAGTGTGACAACTAGAGTGTAATATATTTTGCAAAGATTCATATTTATCGTGCTACAACAAAGCATATAACTATCAGATTTCACAAGATAATGAAATTGCTTAGTGTCAGATAAATTAATCTTGTGAAAGTGGAGACAGGTGATCTGTCATCTTTATTTCTCTCTCTCTCATCTTCTCTTTCCTTCTAGATTTCTTCTTCTGTACATCTTTATTTCTATACGAGTGATCTGTCGTCATCGTCTTCCAGCGCGGGTGAAGATGGTGAGATTTCCCCTGCAAGGGGTACTCAACCAGCACCTAATGGCTAGCTGACGGCAATATATTCTCTAATATATATTGTTTGTTTCATCATGGCAGATAAAATATAACCAAGATTTGCACTGCCAGTTGCAAAGAATCAACAAGTACCAGACGTGCTCATCCTTAAGTGCGTCAGGATCCACGAAATATGATGATCAATGGGAAAAGCAATACGAGAAGCATCTGCTCATATATATGCTCCTTTAGGTGCATGCATCATCAGCCTAAAAAAATGGAAAGTAATACGTTTGTGCGATAGGTGTGAGGACCTTGTTTTATATACTGAACGAGAAAAAAAATGTAGCACATGAAGGGTTCAGTTTAATTTTCCTTTGTTTGAGGAGGAGGACTATGTAGTCAGATTTGTTCTATACTTCTATCCTCCTCTACTTTGGCTGCTGGCTGATTGTATTCTTGTATCCCACAGTTGGTCCTTTTGAGGTGTGAGTAACTGGTAATTGAGATTCTTTGGGACTGAGGACAATGAAGGGTATCCCTAAGAGGTCACAGCCTGCATGAAACCTGCAGGTAAGAAATCAGGTTAATTTTAAGAGGTCAAACAGTTGAGCGCCAGGAATTACGCTGACACTGTGGTCAGGTTGTGAAGTAAGTTTCGCAGAGCTCAAAGACTATGGACCTACAGTTTTAATCCAACGGAGGACAAGTAGAAGAGTTGAAGCACTTATCTCCAATAACAAAAGCGTCTCGATTCAGAGCCGTAGTAGAAAGCTCTCTAATTTGCTGATATCAACGACTCTTCATCTTTCTGGAAGGCACGAGGTGGATGGTGCTGGGGATGAAACCCGACGACCCTCTCTCTTGATCACTACCCACTAATCAAGATAAGAACAGAGAAACGAAGAAAAGTAGAAGAAGATAATCACACAGGAATACATAGAATTTTTTACATGGTTTGGAGGCAAGGTACCTTCCTACCTCCACGGCTATAGCAGAAATCTACTAGATAATCACAGACAGATCACAATACAAAGAGAGACTTTACCCTTTTATACAAGGAGATTAGGATGACATTAGTCAGAGAACAAAAGATAACAATGCCCCTGTTAAACATAAAAACCTCTCCCGGGGTTAACATATACAATGCTCTGAAACTTGGTCATGCATGCTCGTCTGTCACCAAGGATGATCTCTTGAGACCGAGTATGTCCTCCATAGACTACATATGCTCCCCCAAGGGTTGACATAGAATTGCCTTGAAAACGCAATGCATTCTCCCTTGACATCATAGATGCTCTCCTGAGACAGCGGTTGCTCCCCAGAGACAGCATGTGCTTCCCCGCTTGAACCCAGACTGCATATGCTCTCCTGACACCGAGGATGCTATACTGAGGCCATGGATGCTCCCCAGCGACTGCATATGCTCCCGTGCGAGAGCGCACGAAGACGAGTTCGGGCTCCACACTCTAACAGATGGCATGCCAGAGCTAGAGTGTGACGACTCAGATTCCGGATACCAGATATACTCGGTAGGACTACCGAATACACCTGATACCACTTGGAACCCGCGAGGCCTCCCAAGAGCGGTAAAGCTCCGAAGGGAAAAAGGATTGTCGTGTAGTACATTGAACTGACAGATATAACAGTAAGCAATTAAATTTCATTAGATCGGGATGCTAAAGTAGCAGAAATAAAATTACTTTTTAATTAACAGCTTCAATTTGACAATTATATACCAGAGTCAAGTCCAAGGCTAAAGATAGCAGTCTAGCAGTACACTCGACAAAAAGAAAAGACGTACCGAGAAGTCAGGGGAAGCCCGACAGAGGTACCAGCTGGCAGCTACGACTCGAACTCCAGGACCCGCGGAAGCAGAACGAACACGTCACCCCGCCTGAAAAGTAGGGGTGAGCCTCGTGTCACTGGCTCAGTAGGGGTCACGCGGATCCCCACTGAAAAACACGCAGTAACACGGAACAATAGAAACAACAGGTGCAGCAACGCAAGAAAACTACACTAGAAAGCTGTAAACAGCAAGGGAAAGCAAGAGTAGGGAACAGACTAAGGACAGGGGAAGTGTGGACGCACTAAAATTCGCTTGTTTATTGTGGCTTCGTCTATTGAGTGCGTGGGCGTGCCAGTCACAGAAGTGACAATTTATTCGGGCTCCGAAGAGCCCAAGGTGCGCTCGGTCTGACTTCGTCAGGCGATTGTGTGGTTCGTGTCGGGACCGAATCCCGTCGCGCCATAAAGGTCACGACGTCATTTATATCCCCCATACGAGGGAATACCCTTGATTAATTGACGAAATTAGGGGACCCGCGGCCGAAAAGAATAACACTGATTATGCGAGAGAGAGAGATAGGGATAGGTCACACTGAAGGTCATATCGGGGCTATAAACTGTCGGCCATGTCGGTCGCTCCGTGGACCTTCTAGTATTCGGACACAGGTCCGTGGCAGAGACACAACGAGAAAAACCGGGGTGGATCCCTTCAAATGTCTGCCGAGCATGCGGCAATTTTAATGAGGATTCGGAAGGTATCCGGAACGAGAAACAAATCCGATCCGGTTGGGATGTCGGCCCAAGATTAGGTCAGAACTTGGCCATATCGGGATAATTCCCAAGGTTCGAGTTCGACCTGAAAGGGGCGGCGTCGTTGTTCCTTTTACCCCGGGTCCCGGGGAGAGAGGGAGCTGCAGTGTGGGCATTAGCGTCTTTTATCTGGGGCTTTCTTAGTCGTATCTTCTGGGATTTCTGATTTAATGTTTACTGTTTATTCGTGCCTTTGTCCGGGATGATTTCTCTTCTTTTTATTCATGACTATTCTTGTTATTATCATTCATTTGCTGTTTATTTTTTTATTACCCCTCCCGCCTCTTTATTGTGGTTAATATTGCGCATTCGGAATCCTTTGATTAGCGTAATTTTTACTAATTTATTTGCTATTATTAATGCCCTTATCAGGCTGTATATGCATATATGTATAGTGTGCCGGCGAAGGGGAAAACGGGAGTGTACCGTTGAGGGCAGAGAGCGTGCCGCTGGGAGACTAAAGGGGTGTACCGCTGAAGAGCAAGGGGGCGTGCCGCTGAAGGCCAATGAGGGCGTACCGCTGAAGGCCAATGGGGCGTACCGCTGAAGGCCAATGGAGCGCACCGCTGGGGCTCAAGGGAGTGTACCGTTGAAGGTTAAAAAGGGGCGTACCGCTGAGGGTTGAAAGGGGTGTACCGCTGAAGGCAAAGGGGAGCGTGTCGCTGAAGGCCAATGAGGGCGTGCCGCTGAATGCCAATGGGGCGTACCGCTGAAGGCCAATGGGGGCTCGATCAGTTTTCGATTATTTGTTTTAAGGCTTTTCTTTTCTTCTTATCTTAACTTTTGTGTAATTTATACAAAGTTCCTCCCGTGTTTGTTCTCTTGGTTCGGTTCGGTCTCTTTTCTTGCGGGTCGGGTTCTCGGGCGGCCAGGTGGTTAATTAGCTTAGTTCAGTTCTCGTCGGGGTGCCGGCAGTAATTTGATGAGTTGGAAGGTTTCATTAGTTATTCTGCTCGTTTGTTGCCTCCTTTTGCCTCTTTTAATTGTTTATTAATATCTCACAACAAAATTCGGCAGCATCTCCCCTTAACCCGGGGCGTAAGGGAGATAAAGGGAGCGCGCCCACATGGAGTGGCGGAACCCGACAACTGGAGGTGGGCCCCCAGGGGAGCAACACCTTTATAGAACCTCAGAAAACGTGAAGGAAGGGGCTCGGAGGCGAGGCCAAGGAGTGGGCTGCTGAGAGGCTGAAGGGTGTGCCGCTAAAGGCCATAAGGTAAGTGTACCGGTTAAGGGCCAATTGGAGTGTGCCGGCCAAGGGGTGTGCCGGCTAGGGGTAACAGAGTGTGGGTGTGCCGCTGAGGGCAGAAAGGAGTGTGCCGATGGGGGCAAGTAGGGGTGTACCGCTGAGGGCTATTGGGTGTGCCGCTGAGGGCCAAGGCAAGTGTGCCGGTCAGGGGCCAAAGTGATGCATTGCCGGAGGATTAAAAGGGCCAAGTGTGTGTGGGCTTGCAGATTGTTCAAGAAAAGGAGGAAGGGTTACTGGAAGTGAATGGAGGACTCACAAGGCCAGGCTTTAAAGGGGAGGCATCACATTGATGTGGTGGCTCAAAAGAAACCGGAGGAACGGAGGAAACGGGTAACACAATACATGCACTATGAAGGCAGGATCAAACCAACAGAAATAGCAAAAAAAGGGCCCAAGGAGGGTGATTGTTTCCATTCGTGGGATGCCAAAGACCGTATCCATACATGCATATTACAAGAGAAAATGCCCAAATGAGGCCATGGACAAAGGAAAAGACTCCAAGACGGAGAACGAGAGGAGGAATGAAATATAAGACGGAAGAAAACATTGGGGCCTAAGACATAGGCTACCATTCCCAACCCTCTCCCCCAATACAACAAGCTCTCTCTCTCTTACTCTTGTTTCTTCCCGGTGGCCGTCGGACGGAGCTCAGGCCGGGAGGGTCACTTCTTCTCTTCTCTCTTTTCCTCTTTCTCCTGTGTGTGTGTCTTCTACTGTCGGAGCCTCTTCCCCTCTGTGTGTTCGTCTGTGTGTGTCTCTCCGTCCGTCCTCACCTCCTCTGTGTGTCCCCCTCCCTTTTTTTTTGTTCGAAACGAAGGGGAGGGGTTTTTATACCCCGGACGGCGGGAGTCTTCGTGCAGGGGCGTCGAAGCGGGAAGTGGCCCGTGATCATGAGGTTTGACCTGCCTGTCCTGGCTGTCAGTGGACTAGGCCACGTGGCCCAACGATCGGCTGCCACCTCAGATGGCTCCACTGCGCGCCAAGGATGTGTAGGGCATGGGCCTCACGTCGCCCGTTGAAAGAGCTTCACCGCTGTGCCGTTGAAGGGCTGAACAAGCGTGCCGCTGTAGTGCCAAAAGGGCGTACCGCTGGAGCCCCGGATGGGCGTGCCGTTGAACGGCCTGAAGGGCGTGCCGCTGGGGACCCTACAGGGTGTGTCGCTGAAGACCCCCCAGGGGGCGTGCCGTTGAACCCCAAAGGGGGTGTGCCGCTGAACCCCAAAGGGGTGTGCCGTTGAACCCCCCTGGGGGTGTGCCGCTGAAGACCCCCCAGGGGGTGTGCCGTTGACCCCCCAGGGGGTGTGCCGGTGAAGACCCCAAGGGTGTGCCGCTGGGCAGCCAAAGGGGCTGGGGGTGCCGCTGAAGGCCGTGCCGCTGAAGCCCAGGATGGGCGTGCCGTTGAACCCCAAAGGGGGTGTGCCGCTGAACCCCCTGGGGGTGTGCCGCTGAAGGCCCCAAGGGTGTGCCGCTGGGCAGCCAAAGGGGCTGGGCGTGCCGCTGAAGGCCGTGCCGCTGAAGCCCAGGATGGGCGTGCCGTTGAACCCCCCCCTGTGGGTGTGCCGGTGAAGACCCCAAGGGTGTGCCGCTGGGCAGCCGAAGGGGATGGGCGTGCCGCTGAAGGCCGTGCCGCTGAAGCCCAGGATGGGCGTGCCGTTGAACCCCAAAGGGGGTGTGCCGCTGAACCCCCTGGGGGTGTGCCGCTGAAGGCCCCAAGGGTGTGCCGCTGGGCAGCCAAAGGGGCTGGGCGTGCCGCTGAAGGCCGTGCCGCTGAAGCCCAGGATGGGGGTGCCGTTGAACCCCCCCCCTGTGGGTGTGCCGGTGAAGACCCCAAGGGTGTGCCGCTGGGCAGCCGAAGGGGATGGGCGTGCCGCTGAAGGCCGTGCCGCTGAAGCCCAGGATGGGCGTGCCGTTGAACCCCCCCTGTGGGTGTGCCGGTGAAGACCCCAAGGGTGTGCCGCTGGGCAGCCGAAGGGGATGGGCGTGCCGCTGAAGGCCGTGCCGCTGAAGCCCAGGATGGGCGTGCCGTTGAACCCCAAAGGGGGTGTGCCGCTGAAGGCCCCAAGGGTGTGCCGCTGGGCAGCCAAAGGGGCTGGGCGTGTCGCTGAAGGCCGTGCCGCTGAAGCCCAGGATGGGCGTGCCGTTGAACCCCCCCCTGTGGGTGTGCCGGTGAAGACCCCAAGGGTGTGCCGCTGGGCAGCCGAAGGGGATGGGCGTGCCGCTGAAGGCCGTGCCGCTGAAGCCCAGGATGGGCGTGCCGTTGAACCCCCTGGGGGTGTGCCGTTGAACCCCCCTGGGGGTGTGCCGGTGAAGAGATAAAATGGGCAATTTTGAGCCCATTGTGAGCATGAGTCGTGGCCCATTTGATTCTCTTCGAGGCCCATGGGCCGTGGGGCCTCTTGTGCTTGATTTCTCCGGGGTTTCTTCACTCGGGGCCGTTGTTGATGCTGGGCCGAGCGTGGCATCTGGATGTGCAATTTTTGGTGTCCACAAATGCCCCCCACCCACGGGTAGCGCAAGCGAAGGATGAGCCGGGCGGTACCCGCGGGTGTCTTCGTCTCTTCTCCCTTTATCGATGCCGACGGGGTGTCGAGAACCGACCTGGTTGGTTGTTTGTTGGTCTCGTTGTTAGTGCCGACGGAACGTCGGGAGCTGAGGTAGTATGTTGGTCTCTTAGCCTCTTCATTAGCGCTGACAGGCTGCCGGGAACTGAAGTAGCTTGTCGGTCTCTTTGTCACTCCATCAGCGCCGACGGAATGCCGGGAGCTGAAGCAGTGTGTTGTCTCTTCGTCAATGCCGACGGGGCGCCGGGAACCGACCTGGTCTCTTGGTCTCTTTGTCTCTTCGTCAGTGCCGACAGGATGCCGGGAGCTGACATGCTTTGTTGTCTTTTAGTCTCTTGGTCTCTTGGTCTCTTGGTCTCTTCGTCAGTGCCGACAGGATGCCGGGAGCTGACATGCTTTGTTGTCTTTTAGTCTCTTGGTCTCTTGGTCTCTTCGTCAGTGCCGACAGGATGCCGGGAACTGACGTGTTTTGTTGTCTCTTAGTCTCTTGGTCTCTTGGTCTCTTCGTCAGTGCCGACAGGGTGTCGGGAACTGACCTGGTCTCTTGGTCTCTTTGTTTCTTCGTCAGTGCGGACAGGATGCCGAGAACTGACATGCTTTTTGTCTCTTAGTCTCTTGGTCTCTTCGTCAGTGCCGACAGGGTGCCGGGAGCTGACCTGGCTTGTTGTTTCTTGGTCTCTTCGTCAGTGCCGACAGGATGCCGGGAACTGACTTGTTTTGTTGTCTCTTAGTCTCTTGGTCTATTGGTCTCTTCGTCAGTGCCGACAGGGTGTCGGGAACTGACCTGGTCTCTTGGTCTCTTTGTTTCTTCGTCAGTGCCGACAAGATGCCGAGAACTGACATGCTTTTTGTCTCTTAGTCTCTTGGTCTCTTCGTCAGTGCCGACAGGGTTCCGGGAGCTGACCTGGCTTGTTGTTTCTTGGTCTCTTCGTCAGTGCCGACAGGATGCCGGGAACTGACATACTTTGTTGTCTCTTAGTCTCTTCGCCAGTGCCGACAGGATGTCGGGAGCTGACCTGGTTTGTTGATCTCTTCTCGTCTGTCTTTTCTCTTCTTTTTTTTTGTACCACATTACCGATACAAGCGCCCTTTCGGGTTTTCGCCGGTACCGGCCCCCTCTTGCTTTTGCCCACGCGCCCTTTCAGGTTTTCACGTGGCGGGGTACCCAATTTTGCCCGTAGCGCCCTTTCGGGTTTTCGCCACAGCCGGGTTGTTGCCATTTTTGCCCTTGTCCCCATGCAGGGGCAAGTCCGGCGGGGTATCTCTATTTTTAACCCCATTTTATTTTATTTTATTTTTTTTTGAGTGAGTGATATGCAAGTGTCGGCTAGGGCACGAAGCCTTGCGCCGGAAGGTAAGGTTCACTCGTTGGCAAGAATAGAATGCCAGCGCAACGGGAGAATCTGTGCCGATTCGGACGTAGGGTCCGTAATGGCCATATTGTGCGGAGCGGGCGGCTAGGGCACGAGGCCTTGCGCCAGAAAGGGACTTATTCGGTGGCAAGGGACTAATGCCAGCACAAGGGTAGAATTTGTGCCGACTCGGACGTAGGGTCCGTAATGGCAATATTGTGTGGAGCGGGTGGCTGAGGCCCGGGCCATGTGCCGGGGACGGGCCCGTTTGTTGGCCTAGGAATGGCACCGTCGCAAGGGTGGAGTGTGCATGGGTAAAGTTGTCTTGCTTGTGCGGATGCGTGTACGACCCGGCTTGTGGGGATGGGATGTTTTCCCCGGGAGGATCTCCTTTTTTTTGTGCCTTATTCATGCGTATGTAAGTATATATATATATATATATGGATGGATATACGTGTGTGTGCATACATGTATGTATATAAGTATATATATATTTATAATAATTTTGTTTCCCCCCTTTTTCTTTTCTTCTTTCATTTTCTCCTTTTATTTCCCTCATCTCTCTTTTTTTATCCCCTTTTTTGTTTTCTCTTCTTTTCCCCTCTTTCCCTCTTTTTTTTATATCTCTTCCTCCCCTTTTTCTTTTCCTCTTTTTTTTTCTCTCTTTTTTTTTATATCTCCTCCCCTTTTTTTTTTCTTTTTCCCTTCCCCTCTTTATTCTCCTCTTTTCCCCCCCTTTTTTTTCTCTTCTTTTCCTATAAATAGGGGGGCGGGGGTGCTTCGAACGGTCACCCGTTCGAACTGCCCCCCCCTCTCTTCCCTCTCTCTCTCTTTTCAGCGGGCGAAAACCCCCCCCTTTTCTTCTTCTTTCTTCTTCTTCTCCGTCAACGAGCAGCGCCGCCGTGGCCGTCGTCGTCGCCGCCGTGGCCGTCGTCGTCGCCGCCGTCTTCCCCATTGGGTGAGGGCACTGCCGCGAAGGCCGCCCCCCCCATCTCTCTTCTCTTCTCTTCTCTCCCTTCTTCTCCCTTCTCTCTGCACCTTCTTCTCCTCGTCACCGGAGCACGGCGGAGCCATGGACTCCGTTTTCTTCTCCTCCCTCTTGCCGGCCCCTCCCCTCTTTCATCTTTTCTTCCCTGTCCTCAGCGTAGCGGGTGCAGAGGAGGGCAGTCGTCGGTGGCGGCGGGGCGTGGTGTGTCGGGGAACGACGTCCGGGGGGTGCCGGGCAGGGAGGCCTCGGGCCGTGCCGGGGAAGGGCGTCACGGGCGTGCCGGGGAGCGTCTCCCATGGGCGTGCCGGGGAGCGTCTCCCATGGGCGTGCCGGGGAAGACGCCAGGGGGCGTGTCGGCGAAGACGCTTCAAAGCGTGCCGGGGAGGGCCTCTTGGGCGTGCCGGCGAGAGAGCTGCCAGGCGTGCCGGGGAAGCCACTGAGGCGTGCCGGGGAAGGCCTCCGCAGGGTGTGCCGGGGAGCGTCTCCCACGGGCGTGCCGGGGAAGACGCCAGGGGGCGTGTCGGCGAAGACGCTTCAAAGCGTGCCGGGGAGGGCCTCTTGGGCGTGCCGACGAGAGACCTGCCAGGCGTGCCGGGGAAGGCCTCCGCAGGGTGTGCCGGCGAAGCGTCCAGGGGGTGTACCGGCGAATGCCGCTTCAGGGCGTGCCGGGGAAGGCACTAGGCGGTGTGCTATTGAGGAAGCTTTTAAGCCACGGGAAGGAGACTTTTGACCGGTGGACTTCTGGTGTTGCCTCTCGGGGCCCACCATGCTTTGTTGGGGCCGTCACTCCTTGTGGATGCGCACCCGTGTTTTCCCTTACGCCTGTGGCCTAGGGGAAACTCTGCCGAAATTTCGTCAGAAATTGGCAATACTTTGTTCATTTGACTTGTAGTAAAGCTTCTTTGCAGTCCTTTTGCTTGTGATTTGTTCTGAACTTCTTCTTTGCATATCTTTGCAGAGATATGGCTGCTCCAAGTGGTTCTGCCGCCCCCGCTGCTGCTATCGGGGCCGACCTCATTCCGCGGGGTCCAGTGCCGGCAGTGACATGGCTCAACGTGGAAGACCTGGACCGTGAACATGGGGAGATAGCTACCTTGGCTGAGTCGTCAGGGTCCGACCGGGAGAGCATGGACTTCGGCCGGCTCACCAGAGTTGACAGCGGCTTCACTTTTGACCGGGCCACTGGGGAGTACAGGAAAGACTTCCCGAAGGATAGGCACCTTGTTCGATTCCTGAAGCACCTGCGCTCCCGAGAGGGGCGAGACTTTCGCACTATAAAAGCCGTCGAGCGGGCCATCCTGCATGCCCGGGACAGTCTATTGTACAGCGTCCCCAGGAGCATTCCGATGTATCTGGTGGGAGAAGCCCGGGAATGGAAGCCGGTCTTGGGTATTGAGGGAGTGCTACCGGCTGAAGACAAATTAGTGCGAGCCCCTCAATTCACACCAGCAAGGTGGGACATGTCTGCGGGGAAGGTGCGTGGCGAGTCGCCCCGATTTGGCTTATTCCTGGCTCCCCTAAAATGGGGTTATAGGGAGGAGCCGTTCCTATTGGACTGTTTGGCCATCAGATTCAAGTACGAACTATCACTGGGCTGGTTTGGGGAACTGAAGCTTCAAGACGCCCACAGCTTCCGAGAAGGGGCGGTGGAGTTCACTGAATATGTACTGTTCAACTACGCCCCGTTGCTGGTCCGGGTTGGCATCTACCACAGCGTGTACGCCTCCCGGTATGGTTATCCCATCTCCAAGGGTCTCTGTTGCGGCATGATAGAAGTATTTAGTGCGGAGACCAATACCTTCTACACGGCAGAGGGAGAGACTTCACTTGATTTGTGGAGCCTAAGCCAGCTGAGCGGCTTGCCCATTGACGGGGAGCCTTATGAAGAAGTATGCCTCCCGGACTTGATCAAAGACGAGACTAACGGGGACGGCTATTATTCTCTGGGGTATTCATACCGGTACCTGATGAAGGCGTACCGGGAGCTGTACCAGCTGTCGCACAAGGGGAAGCAGCCCGCCCGTGGGGATAGGAAACGGGTGCGTATGGCGGTATGGCTGGAATATTTCTATGATGGGCTGAAGCAGTATGAAGATTTTCCTTGCGTTGGCACCGCTGTTGCTCGCAAGAAACGTGCGAAGCCCAAGCATGATGTGAAGATCCCCTCCAGGGGACGTCGGAGCGGGGCCAATCCGATGGGGGTCGACCCACAAACTCACTGTGCCGCCTATCTGACGTACTGGCTGTGTTCATTTGCCATGCCGTACGGGGACGAGACAGTGATCCGGCCAGATGCCATCTACCCGGCGTGCCAGATGGCGTGGGGTGTCAAACTTTCTCTGTGCCCGGCGGCGCTCTGTTTGATTTATAAGGCCCTGGGAGACATCAGCACGCACCAGTTCCCGAGGCAGGCCCGGTACGTGTGCCCACTGCATTTCTTCAACGCGTGGGTTTGTTCACTGTTTCCGGAGTTCGCCCCGCGAGTCCTTCAGGATTGGGGGCTGGTGCCGAGGATGCTGGAGTTCGCGAGTGCAGAACCGGCTTCTACTTCCATGCGGATGTATGATATTCGGGGCCGGTTGACCACGGTTCCCCGGGATGCAACCGGTACTATTCATTTCTGGACGCTGGCCGCACATTCAAGCCCCCTCGTAAATAATAAGAGGGAATGCAAGGATGACCAGGTGGAGAGGTATGTCCACCCTATCAGCCAGGAAAACGTGGTGCGCCCGTTGCTGGAGCCCGAGCTGAGGGATTGGGCGCTGGCTATCCGCCCGAGCGTGTTGGTGTTCCGGAAGGGAGACAACGTACTGCTGGAGCCGTATTACCCCTTCCGATTTGGCCGCAACTTCGGGTATGACCAGCATATCCCTGCTTATCATGCGCAATTCGGCTTGCCTTCGCGGAACGTCCGGGGAAGTGCGGTCGCCGAGCACGCTAGAAGCTGGTGGGACTTCTTCCACCGGGCGGACTCTGCCTCCTTCAGGGTGCCAGCCCCGGGTCGCGTGCCCCGAGTGACCGAAGACTATATAAAGTGGTGGAATGCCCGGACGGCTTTCTATCGGTTGCACAAGACTGATTGTTGGGATGGCGCCGAAAGGAGATTCCTTAGCCGGCAACCGGTGCCAATACTTGACATTGAGCCAGATCATCTTCTTCGGCTCAAGAACAGGCAAGAGAAGGAGGTGGCGACATATATGATAGCTTGTCGGGAAGCCCGGGATAGGAGGCCGACGCCGAAAGTGGAGCTGCCTCCAGTGGCGAAGGACAGCTATCAGAAGACGCTGAGGGATCTGTGCCGGGTAGGGAGCGACCGTCTGGACCTCATCAATTATCCATTCCCCATAGAGAAAGAGGGGACTCCCGCCAAGAGCTGGCGTCCGGAGAGAGACTTGGCCTGCCTGTATCGCACGTTCGTGAGGCGGGAGGAGAGGAAGCCCGAGAATTACAAGGATACCACGTGGCTATATATCCTCCTCCGGGTGAATGGGATGAAGATTGAAGATGTGACGGCCTCCATCCTGGGCAAGCGCCTGCACATCCCTTATTATTATGCTGATGGGTGGGGCATGGACCACTTCAATCTTTTCTGTCACCTTTCTTCCAAGAAGCATGCGGATCTGGCCAACCTCACAGACCGGTGTCAAACTATTGAGGACGTTTGTTGGCTAGTCCGGGAGGCGGCACGTCGGGACAAGGAGATATCCCTGAGCTACTGGCCGATCACGTTGCGGCTGTACACTGGCCCTCATGGTATTCAGTTCCCTCTTGCTCTTCGGTTTTGTCCCTCAGCGCTGCGGCTTTCGCGGTGAGTTAGGTATTAATGGTATATGCATGTTCGTTCTTTCCCCTCTTTTCTTTGCAGACCATCCCGACAGCACGCAGATGGCCACGTACCGGAACCTCCTCCGGCTGGTGAAGAAGCCTGCGTATTTTGAAGCCGCGCCGTTGGCCCCGACCACGGCTCCTTTGCCTAAGGCTGCGAAGAGGCCCCGGGCTAAATCGCCTGTGAAGAAGGCGGTGGACGCCGCCAAGGCGGCTAAGCAGCGGGATACAAAGCGGAGAAAGACAGAAACGGCTAAGGCTTCGACGGCTGTTCCTCTGGCACCACTAGTCCCGTCTTTCGAGGAATTCGAAGCTGCCCATCCCGAGCCAGGTCAACCTGCCGGTCAGTGTTCCCGATCATTAGCGTGTCTCTTGAATCTCCCCCCTCTTTTATTTTGGAGTGGAGTCTTGACACCTGGATACTTCTTTTGTCTCAGCTTCTATGGGAGAGCCCGTGCCCTCGCCTGACATAGGTGAAGTTGCGGTCCCGGCAGAGGCGACCCCGGCGGCGGCTCCGGCTCCCTTGCCGCAGGCAACGGGAAGGCCCCGGGCACAGTCGCCCGTTAAGAAGGCACTGGCTGCTGCCAAGGTGGCCGGGCAAAAGACGGTAAAACGGCAGCGGACCGAGGCATCCCCGGCTCCGACGGCAGCCTCGCCGGTGGCCCCTGTCTTGTCCTTCGAGGAATTCGAAGCCACGCAGACCGAACCGAGCCGCGAAGCTGGTGAGATTCATCGGCCGCCCGTGTCGTCCGCGGTCGACCGGCCTCCCGAGTTGGCCTCGGATTCGCGCATGGCGACGATGCGCTTCTATCTCACGGGCAGCACGGAGGAATCGGCGCCCGTGTTGCTCCCGGGCGAGGGTACGGCTGGGACTCCCGAGAAGGGTTTGCCTGTTGAGGAAGCCCGTGGGTCATCTCGTGTCGCAGGAACTGAAGGGGGTAAATATTTTCGACTATACGGTTAACTCCCTTTTTTTGTGTCCTGGGGGCCAGTAGATTCAGCATGGCTTATCTTCCTTTGCATGACAGGCGTTGCCGCGGCGGCCACCAAGTCATTGTGGCCTGATCTCGACCTCCCGATGACGCTGACATATGTGAGGAGGAAGAAGATCGGAGTACAAGCCTCGCCTAGCCCGAGGGAGGACGTGCTGGACAGAGACTCTGAGGAGGAAGCTCCTCTGTCGGCCCAGGCCGAGCCGACGGCGGTCGAGTCTCCGCCTGGGGAAGAGGTAGATTACAACTACTCTTCCGACGAAGCAGCTCCTGACGAGGGCGTGTCCGGGGCATCGGAGCCGCCCGAGCAGGTCTTCGGGGCCCCCTTACTTGCTGGCTCCCCGAGCCTTGTGGGGAAGACCGCCGTGAGTGTGAGCTTGTTTAGGCCGGCTCTCCCTTCCCTTTTTGTGATTGACTGACGACTTTATTCCCCCCCTTTTTTAGGATTTTCAAGAACCGGCCGAACTTGAGGTCGCAGAGGAGGCTGCCCCGGCTGCGCTGATCGACCGCCCAACAGGGGTCGATGCCGTCATGGGCAAATTGGCTCTTTTACTCGACGCCCTTCGAGAGGAAATGCCGGCGGAGCCCTCCGGTACTACCAGAGCGGCGGGCGAGCCTCTGGAGGAGGGGGAGATCGCGCCTGAAGGTAGCATCATCCCAGCGGCCGAGGTGAGTATGGGGGCTCCACGGTCTCCCTTTTGCATGGTTTATTTTAGATGGCGAATAGCTGATTCTCATTCCCATGGTCAGGCGATGCCGATATCGGGGAAGGCGCCTGGTCGTATCCGGAAGGCAGTGGCCAAGCGGAGACCGAGCATTGGCCCGATAGCGGTGGAGGGGCCGGCTCCAGTCTTGGGCGTGGAGAGAGAGAGACTGGCTGCGCTCGTGGAAGCGGGACGTTTACCCCAGCTGGTGGTTCCGCTTCCGCCCTTCCCGAAACTCCCGGCTCAGATGGAGGACCCGCTCTTGCAGCAGATATTTGCGGGGCTCCGTGCGCATCTGGAGGGATCTCAGCTGCGAGGGAGGGGTTCATGGGTGGCGACTTCGGGCCTGTCCTTACTCGAAGCTCCTCCTCTAGCCGAGGTGACGGCCCCTGCACCCCTGCCCCTTGGAGCAGTGGCAGGGTCGGGCCAGACGGAGGCAAAGGGGGCAGGGGAAATCCAAACGATGGGGGCGCCGGAGGCTTCGGCAATGGTCTCGTCCGTTCCCCAGGCAGTGGTTGGCCAAGAGTCTCTCGTCGAGCTAGGCCGGCCGGGCGACTTGACCCTCGCCCTTCCTTCATCTTCAGTGGCGGCAGATACCGACCTGTGGGCAGAGGTGGACAGCACCGTGGAATTCACTCCTCCGGTAGCGCCCTCAGTTGGCCATATGTCATCAGAAGCTCCAGTACGCCAAATGCTGATCACTCTACGGACCATGCTCCTCGCCGACCCTTCTCTGTCATATAGGGAGGTGCATACTATAGTGGTGCAATTGACCGGGGCGTTGCAAGTGCTCAGCTGCCCGCTGGGAGAATGGTCGCGGCGGGTTCTGCTGTTGCTGAAATATGTCAAGCGCTGCGAGTTCCTGGAGACCCAGGCTCCTGACGAACGCGCCGCCCTTGATGCTCAGGCAGACGAATATCTGCAGACCCTAAAGGCCCGGCGCGACAGTAGAGAACGCCACGGAAAGGCCCTAGAGGAAGGCGAAGGCAGCGTTCGTTCCTTCAAGAACCGGATCGAGAAGCTAGAGGGCTATCTCGCTGCGGCTAAACTTGGCCTCGCCGAGGCGGAAAGGGCGGTGGCAGAGGAGAGGGAAGCTCTTGCCGTTGCCGACGTTGAAATGGCGTCCGTCGAAGCGGAGCTCGCCCGTCTTGAGGGATTGAGGGGCCGACTGCGCGATATGACGAACTTCCCTTACGTCGGGATCCTCCCCCTCGAGGACATCTTCAGGGACATCGACTAAGCGTTGCATCCCTTAATTTCTCTTTCTTTTTTTTGAATGTAACACATGGGTATGCCCGCAGCACATGTAGTTTGATCCTCTTTTGAATAGAGCAAAGCATTTATGATTTCACGCGTTCCTGGTGTATGCATTTATCCCGGAGGGAGCTTTCCCACCCCTCTTTCTCTTCCGTGCATATTGTTTTCTCCTTCCTCTTCCCTCGCTCTTGTATCTTTCCCCCCTTTTCGTGTAGGGGCCCATTGGCAGGGTATGAGTCTTTGCGGGGATTCACTTTGGAAGGACCAGGCAGGGACCCATGTCAGGGTACAGGAGAGTGCTCGCCTTCCCAGGGGGAGGATGAGGGGACCACTCACCATACCGAACGGGCAACTCCCTGGTTTTGCCGCAATATTGGAAGCGCGTGCTGGTCTCGAGTGAGGGGTACTTGGCCAGAGACCCCTTTTGCCGTTCAGAGGTGGCGGATAGAAAGGTCTGTTTAGTCAGTGACTTAGACGGGAGGTCTGATCCAAAGGGGTGCTCGCCCCCCGGGGAGGATGGAGAGAAGAGTTCGTCTAGTCAATGACCCGGATGTGAGGTCCGAGCCAAAGGGGTACTCACCGCCCGGGAAGGACGGAGAGAAGAGTTTGTCTAGTCAATGACCCGGACGTGAGGTCCGAGCCAAAGGGGTACTCACCGCCCGGGAAGGACGGAGAGAAGAGTTTGTCTAGTTAATGACCCGGGCGCGAGGTCCGAGCCAAAGGGGTGCTCGCCGCTCGGGGAGGACGGAGAGAAGAGTTTGTTTAGTCAATGACCCGGAAGTGAGGTCCGAGCCAAAGGGGTACTCACCGCCCGGGAAGGACGGAGAGAAGAGTTTGTCTAGTCAATGACCCGGACGTGAGGTCCGAGCCAAAGGGGTACTCACCGCCCGGGAAGGACGGAGAGAAGAGTTTGTCTAGTCAATGACCCGGGCGCGAGGTCCGAGCCAAAGGGGTGCTCGCCGCCCGGGGAGGACAGAGAGAAGAGTTTGTTTAGTCAATGACCCGGACGTGAGGTCCGAGCCAAAGGGGTACTCACCGCCCGGGAAGGACGGAGAGAAGAGTTTGTTTCTTTCTTTTTAAATCAATTTTGGTACCCCCGCTGATGCGGGGCGGTGACTGGAAATGGGGGGCGTTCCCCCTTTCTGGCTTCTCTTTTTTTTCTCTTTTTTTTCTCTCTTTTTTTTTCTCTTCTTTTTTTTCTCTTCTTTTTTTTTGCTTCTTCCTTCTTTCTCTTTCCATTTTTTCTTCTTCTTTTTTTTTTGCTTCTTCTCTCTTCCTCTTTCCATTTTTTTTGCTTCTTCTTTTTTGTCTTTCTCTTTTTTTTTTGCTTCTTCTTTTTTGTCTTTCTCTTTTTTTTTGCTTCTTCTTTCTTTCTCTTTCTATTCCTTTCTTCCCTTTTTCGGGAACCCGGCTGGTGGCCAAATCATTCGGACATTAATCACGCAAATCCGCCCCAAAATGGGACGAAGAGTAATATTATTACCTGAATGGGGGCGCTGGGGCGTGGTACAGCCTCAAGTGCCTTCCATTAAGAGGCGGGAATTGAACCTCCCCGCGGTGGTTGACAATTACATAGGCCCCGCCTTCGTAGACTTTCTGGACTACGTAGGGTCCGAGCCAGTTCTCGTTTAGCTTACCTTTGGGGTTGGCCGCCATGAGATCTCTTCTCTTGACCATGACAAGGTCACCCTTCTTGAATTCGCGTTCCTTGACGAGCTTGTCAAAGGCGCGTGCAATCCGGGCCTGATAGACCTGGATATTCTGTTGGGCTTGAAGCCGCTTTCCTTCCAGACTGGAGAGTTCATCGAGCCTTCGCTCGGTGTTGGTCTGCCCTTCGGGGACAAGCCCATGCTGAATGGCGACCCTGAGGGACGGTATCTCCAGTTCGACGGGGATGATTGCTTCCGAGCCATATACAAGAGAGAAGGGCGAGCAGCCCGTTGGGGTCTTATATACGGTTCGGTACGCCCAAAGCGCTTCATACATTCTTTCTTCCCAGTCCCTTTTGTTAGAGCTAACAGTCTTGGCCAGGAGAGTGCAAAGTGTCTTATTGAAAGCTTCGGCCAGCCCATTGGCTTGTGGATTGTAAGGAGTCGATGTCCTCCAGTCAATTTTGTATTTTTCTGCTAGCCGGTAAACTTTCTGGTTGCGGAAGTGGCTGCCGTTGTCCGACACAATCCGGTCGGGCATGCCGAACCGGAATATAATGTTGCGGCGGACAAACCTGACCACGATTTCTCCGGTGACCTCCCGTAAGGCAACAGCCTCTGCCCAGCGGGAGAAGTAGTCGGTCGCCGCCAGAATATATTTGCAGCCTGTGGAAGATGCGGGAAAGGGGCCCACGACGTTCGTTCCCCATTGGGCGAACGGCCAACTGGGCACTATTGGGTGTAGTGGTGCAGGAGGTCTTCTGGGAATGGTGGCATGCTCCTGACATCTCTGACACGACTTAGCATACTCGCAACAGTCGTTGAACATTGCAGGCCAATAATAGCCAAGTTTCTTGATTTCAATTTTTATTTTCGGCCCCGCCTGGTGTGCGCCAGCTATGCCGGCATGGACCTCCTTCATAACCCTCCAAGCTTCTTCAATGGACAAGCATCGGAGGAGTAGCTTCCGTTTGGCATCGGCCACAATCCGGAATAATATTCCGCTTCGGAGCTCATAGGAGTCTTTGGTTCTGACCAGCTTGATCTTTTCTTCTCTTCGGTCGGGTAGTCGCTGGTGCCTGAACCACTGCATTAGGGGGTCCCTCCAGTCAGGCAGGCTGACGGCTTCTGCTGTAGCGACCTGTAGGTCCTCCTCTTCCGGCTCTTCTTCTATCATGCTGGGCATCTGGCGTTGGTTTATTACTTGGATATGGAGATATCCATCTGGGGGCACCGCCAGTGAGCTTGCCAATTTTGCCAATGCGTCGGCTTGTGCGTTCTCCCCTCTGGCGACATGGCCTATTTCGAGGAGGTAGAACCGCTCCATGAGCCCTTTTGCTTTAGTGTGATACGGGAGCAGCTCAGGTTTTCGGACATCAAACTGCCCCTGGACTTGCTTGACGACCAGCAGCGAATCGCCGAACACCTGGAGCATTTTGATCTCCATTTGGAGGGCGACCTGGAGGCCGATGATCAGGGCTTCATACTCTGCTTCATTATTGGTGCAGGGTTTGCTGATGCAGCAGGAAGTGTGCATCACCTCTCCGTCCGGCGACTTGAGGACGATGCCTGCTCCGGCTCGTACCTTGGTGCGCCCGGACGGGGTCGCTTCTGTCCTTGAGGCTCCATCAAAGTAAAGCTGCCAGATGGCTTGTTGTATTTGGTCTACCTCTAGTGTTTCATCTTCAGGTAGCTCGGTGGCCAACGGGGAGTCTTCGGGCACGGGATGTGCTGCGAAGAAATCCGCGACGGCTTGTCCCTTAACGGCCCTTTGCGGCACGTAGGTGATATCGAACTCCATGAGTAGCACGGCCCACTTGCCAAGGCGCCCCTTTGCGACGGGCTGAAAAAGGATGTGCTTAATGGGGTCGGCCCTGGATATCAAGCTGACTTCATGGGACAGCATATAGTGCCTCATCTTCTTGACTGCAAAGACCAGGGCAAGGCAGATCTTCTCAATAGGGGTGTACTTAGCTTCTGCACCCACCAATCTTCGACTGAGGTAGTAGAGAGCCTGCTCTTTTCCCTCATCATTGTTTTGGGCGAGCATTGCCCCCAGTGAGTATTCGGTGGCCGCTATGTATAGAATCAGCGGTCTGCCTTTGACAGGTGCCCCCAGGACAGGCGGGGTCTCCAGATACTCCTTTAACTGGTCAAACGCGTGCTGGCATTCATGACCCCAGCTGAAAGGTGCATTCTTCATCATTAGTCTGTGGAATGGCTGGCAGTGCCCCGACAGGTTGGAAATGAACCTGCGGATGTAAGCTAGACGCCCCTGTAGGGATCTCAGCTCTCCCAGATTCTTCGGAGGGGGCAGCTCCTGGATAGCTTTTATCTTAAAGGGGTTGATCTCGATCCCTCTGTGTCGGACGATGAAGCCGAGGAACTTTCCACTGGACACGCCAAAGGCGCACTTCATGGGATTCATTTTCAGCCCGTACAGACGGAGCCTTTGGAAGACGACCCTGAGGTCATTCAGATGCTCATCCCTCTTTTTAGTCTTGACGACCAGGTCGTCGATGTAGCATTCGACCTTGCTATATAGCAGCTCGTCGAAGATCTTCGTCATCGCCCGCTGATATGTGGCACCAGCATTCTTGAGGCCGAAGGGCATCCTCTTGTAGTGAAATATCCCTTTAGGTGACCTAAAGGCGGTGTGAATCCGGTCGTGGTCGGCTATCCAGATTTGGTTATAGCCGGACGACCCATCCATAAAGGACAAGGCCTCGTGGCCAGTAGTTGCATCGATCATCACTTCGGTGATAGGCACCGGGAAGTCGTCTTTTGGGCAGGCTTTATTCAGGTCGCGAAAATCCACGCAAATCCTGATCTGTCCATTCTTCTTTTTCACCGGTACAATATTGGCCAGCCATGTGGTGTATTGATTCTCCGCCACGAAGCCGACGTTTATGAGCTTGTCGACCTCTTTGCAGATCTGGCTGGTTAGCTCCGGCCTCATGCGCCGGGGAGGTTGCTTCACTGGTTCCACTTTGGGATCAATGGACAGGATGTGTTGAGTCACCTCGGGGCTAAGTCCGGACATTTCTTTATAGTTCCAGGCAAAGCAATCCCGGAATTCTTGCAGCAACTTTGTGTATTGTTCTCTCTCCTGTAGAGGCATGAGAGCACTCAGAAAAGTCGGCCTGGGATTGTCTTCTGTGCCAAGGTTGATTTCAACCAATTCGTCGACTGTGGCCTGGCCGCCATTTTCAATTTCCGGCGGGGCTGGCGACAAATCGACGAAGTCTTGGTCTTCATTGTCCTCGGGTTCGAGAATGCCATCTCCCTCTTCTTGTTCATCATGACTGGGCATGGAGGCTGCATTCACCTCGCTCTCCTCCTGGGCCGTGGCCGCCGGGTGTGCGAGGCCCGCTGGCTCAGAGGGGCGTAGGTCCATCTCAGGCTCTTCCGTGTATTCATCATAGATAGCTTGGACGGGGGCCGGGGCAGCCGCATCTTCAGGGGCCTGGTAGTGGATGGACACGGTGTAGGCTCCCGCTCTGGGGCTGTCCGCTACATGGGGGCGTGGCGGGGCTATCACATAATCCCCCATCCTGAGCTCGTCCCTGTCAATGAGGTCTTGGGCAATGTCTTTGAAGACATAGCAGTCTTCAATGGCGTGGCCCAGCATCTGGTGGTAAGGGCAAAATAGCGGGTCCCCGCTTCTTCGGGTGTCTTGCGGCCTCTTGGACCGTGGAAGGGAGACTTTGCCGTAGTGGCATGCCCAGTCGAAGATGCCCCGGGTCTTCTCTCTCGGAAAGGAATAAGGCTTCTGTAGCTTCTCTTGGAGTGTCAGCCCTTGCCTGGTCGGCCGCTCGGTCAGCGAGCTTGCCATGTCTCTCATTTACTGCCTTGACAAAGCGGGGGTGCTGGGACTGGCGCCTCGGGGCCGAGGCATCCGGCCACCCCATGGGGGGAGGGAGCCCTGGATCAGGTCGGCGACTAGCGAGGTTAACTCGGCTAGCCGCCTCTTCAGCATCTCGATCTCCCGTTGCTGCCTGTGGTACAAGGCGTACATGACGGGGTCGTATCGAGGGGAATTCGGAGCATGGCCCATGCTGCTGCTCCTTGCTTCGCCGGCCGGCCGGGGCGAAGGTGTTTCGCCGGTGTGCCCTTTCGAGGTCGACACTTTGGGGAAGGAGGGGGTCTTCTCTATGCAACGGCGGCGGGGAGGTTTCCAAAGGAAGATCTCCTCGTCTTGTGCCTCCTGAACTGGGGGCGCAAGATGTGCGTCTTGACAGGCTTTCCGCGAATATGTAGCTTCTACGGGATCGTTGCCGGGCCATGTTGAGACCGATATGACATCAGTCTCGTAGTAATTTTCTAGTGAAAAGCCCAGACCGGGGTGCTTGGTGACTTTCAGCAACCGTCGATCCAGGTTTGGTAGATTCCACATTTTTTCAAACATTTCCGTCCGGCTGGAGGGCTGGTAGGGAGGAATCTTCTGCTTCCTGACCACTCTGGCTGCCCGGTCAGTCATGTGGGGAAGTCCCGTAATAGGGACGTGCGGGTCATGCAACTCGTCAGGGAACCGGCAATCGTCGTCTTCCCTGACCGGCTTCTCCCCGGCCACATAGAAGATAGTGGGCGGCCCCTCGGGGTTAGGCACCTCGAAGGTTCTCAATTGCTCAGCCGCTTGGCATTCAATTTCCGCTATCGGCTTGACGATCCCTGGCGGGACCCTGACATCTTCTAGCAGGTCTTCGAGGCAGGGTGCCCCCGGTGTGGGGTAGATGGGGAGAGGGGCTGCCCTAAATACCCCTTCCTCTTGCGCAATACATGGTACATGTGGGGGAGCCACATAGCCTGGGGGCGGCGGAGGAAACCAGCCTCCCGATTCCATTTTCTTCTTTCCCTTGTCTCGGGCAGCTTGAGGAGCTTGCTTCGCCTCTCCCAAGTACAGATTAGCATCTGACAAGTGACACTCAAACACCTCAAACGGGTGGAGGTCGGCGAAGATTCTGACTTCCTTTCCCTCGCAGGGGTACTTGATACACTGATGCAAGGTGGAGGGCACCACCCTATTTTGGTGTAGCCAAGGCCGGTCGAGCAACGCCTTGTAGGACGTGCTGGAGTTGATGACGTGGAACTGGACTTTGGAGGTGAAGTCGTCAAAGGTCAAGTTGAACTCTGCGACCCCCATGGGAACCTCACATTTCTGGTTAAAGCCGGCAATCTTGACATTTTTAACTTCGACCAGGTGTACGTCAAAGTAGTGCTTATGGTATACCCGGTACGGGAGTATATTCACTGCTGCCCCTGGGTCGATCAAGACCCTGTTGATAGGCTGGCCGTTCAGCTGCCCTTTCATGTAGAGGGGCCTGTTATGGCTGCAAGTCGGTAGGAGCATGTCATCTTCTGTGAAAGCCACTGCTACTTCAGGTGATAATCCTGTCAAACAGGCTTCAAGGTGTGCTGGCGTCTGGAGTGCGGCGATGATGGCTTGCCGTGTTTCTTCATTCAAGGACAGCATCTCCCACACCGTGAACCGGGTCGGGATTTTCTTGAGGTGTCTGACTATTCGCTCGGCCGCCCGCACCTTGAGCAGTTTCATCTCTTCGGGCTTGCTGCGTCTGCCCTCATCCTGGGATTGGGGTGCCGGATCAGGGGACGCCTCCTTTGCGGGATCTGTTGTAGCCCGTTGAGCAGGCGGGGCCTGTTGGGCCTCCTCCGCTGTTCGCATGAATTCGGCGAGGTTTGGGGTGCCGCTGAATCCTTCCTCTGGCTGGGCAGGAGTTGCAGCTGGCAGAGCTTGGGGAATGCTTGCTTTACTGGTCGCAGCGGGCCCCTGGGGGTGCGCCCGCCTTCCTGCTCGAGCTGACAGGAACTCGGCGAACGACGGGGCGCCTTGACTCTTGGTGCCTCTGGGGTAGAGGCCTGATGGAGGAGGGATCTCGGTGCCTCGGACCTCGGGCTCGGGAACCTGGTATGGTTGTTCCCCCCTGAGCATGATGTTGAGGCTGCCCTGAGGAGAGCGCCCCCACTTCCTCCCTGACCTGGTGGCGTGCTGGGAGGTGGATGCTTCAGCTTGACTCACTTCCGCCGGCTCATGGGGTGGCTCTTCTTCTTTCTCTTCCAGGGAGAGAGAGGTATCGAACAACGCCGAGAGGGTGTTGCAGGCGAAGACGACCTCCTTCTTCTTCTTGCCCCTGGGTCTTCTCTTCTTCTTCTTCTTGCCCGCTGCAGCGGACGGATGCTCTCGAATAGGTTCACCCGACAGGGGAGGCTCTTTGTCTGCATCAGCTTCTGTTCCTGGAGCCAGCTCGAGTGACTCGAACTGCTCCCAGGGGACATATTGTTTTAGCTCGACGGGCTGGATTTCGGGCTGCTTATAATCTTCAAGCCCGTCAATAATAGCCTGGAGTTTTTCAACCGCCGGGCTAGTCTTCTTGTACATCCGCAGCGGGGCAGAGCTCTTCTTGTTGTGAGTGGGCCGCCTCATGACCAGCCGGGGGGCCGTGTCGTGGCAAACAGGGTTTACCGGGGGCGGTGCAGGCAGGGGCGCTGCTACCCTCGAGTGAATTCCTGGGGTAGGTCGAGAGGCGCGCGCCTTTCTGGTTTTTCTGGGTGCAGTCTGCCACCCTTCTTGGTCTTGAGCTGGGGCCATGATAAAGGTTTCATAAGTGGCACGGGCACATGCCTTCGCCCATTCTTCTGGCAGCTCCTGATATAGTGAGATCATATTGACAGAGGAGGCTATGCTGGGCAGCTCGTGTGGCTGCGGGGGGTCTACTTTATGCTCCCCCATGTCCAGCTCCCCGTCCCTGATTAAGGACTCAATAACATCCTTGAAGACGTAGCAATCTTCAATAGTATGCCCGAGCACCCGGTGGTACATGCAGAAGCGCGGGTCATCCTTCTTCTTTGAGTCGCCAGGCCTTTTCGGCTCTGGCAATGTGATCTTATTGTAGCTGGTTGCCCACTCAAATAGGAGCTTGGACTTGTCCCGGGAGAAGGAATACGACTTGTTTCTCATCTTCTCTCTTAGTGAGGGGCCTTCCCGCCGTTCTGTGGTTCTGGGCGGCGGAGGGTTAGCCGCTCCCTTGGCTTTCTCCTTCTGCTTTTCAAAAGCCTGGAAGTCTAGTGCATGCACCTCCGGGGGAGCCAGCTTCTTCTCCGCCTGCCTGGCCCTCTGGCTTGACATGGCTGGGGTGGAGGAGTATCGGGCCAAGAATGCCTCGATCTCCGCTACCACATTGTTCAGACGGTCAAATGTCTTGACCTCAGTGCTGATCATTCTTTCTAGGATTTCTTTCTTTAAGTTTTGCTTGCAGATCTGAACTGCGTCCTCCTGATGCGGGGGGCGTTTGCACCTCATACTAAGGTTCCTCCATCTTTTGATGTAGTCGAGGGCCGACTCATCATTCTTCTGTCTTGTGGCGTAGAGTTCAGTCATAGTAACTTCTCTCTCGGCCACGTAGAATCTTTCCTTGAACTTCTTCTGCATGTCGGGCCAATCGGCCACCGACCCGGGCGACAAGCCGGAGTACCATTCAAAGGCAAGCCCGGTGAGTGTTGAACCGAAGAACTTCAGGAGGTAGGCCTCATCAGCAGCCAGGTCTCCCATGACGTTCACGTAATAGGCAATATGCTCTCTGGGAGATCCTTGCCCATTGAACTTTTCAAATTTCGGCGGCTTGGTGACGCCAGCCGGCAACTTCCTGGCAGCATAATGAGCCAGGTAGGGTACCCGATAAACGTCGAAAGGCGTCTGATCCCCATCGCCCCTCTCGGCCAGCTTCATCTCTATCATCTGCTCGAGCATCAACCGGCTGACTGCCGCCGGGTCGATTGGACTCAGGTAGAAATGAGCGGGCTGCGCGCTCGGAGTGGCTACCACGGTCGCTCGGGGGGCCATGGGGGACCCTTGTGACAGTGGAGCCTGTGGCGGGGTCACTGCTGTGCAATGTGCTTGCTGCGGGGGCGCGCCCCCGAGCGGATCGAGGGTCGCTGGAAGAGCGGCCTCTGAAGACTGCCCCCTGTCCCTGGGTACTTCGGGTATAACCTCGGTCTGCCAGGGCATCGGGGGAGGTGCGTCCCGCTCACTTAGCTGCTTCTTGAGTGACTCGATTTCCTGCTGGAATCGTTGTATCATGAGCAGCATTGTGGGGTCAGCTGTGGGAAGACTAGGCATGCCCCCTGTCTCTTCGGCCGGGGCGTCCTCGGATGATGTCGAGGGTCCGCCACTCGTGTCGCCGGTGGTGACCACATTGGCCATGAGGGCTGCAAGGGGCTCTTTAGGTAGGGCCCCTTCGGCGCCTGTGGGTGTCGCGCCGCCTGCCGCTCTCCTTCTTCTGGTAAGGGGTCCCGGCCTGAGGGCTATTCTGGCCAATTCTTCCGGGTCAGTGGGTAGGGCCCCATACCGACCATGAACTCCTGCCATATTGCAGGTGAATGTCTGCCACTTCTTATTCTTATTTCTTCTTGACGCCCTCCTGGACGATCCTCCTGGGAATGTCAGCCTGTCGAAGACCGACCGCCGGGGCGGCGCTTCCTCCCATACAGGGGACTGGCGCGGCTCCTCCGGGCGGGTCCTCGACTCCATGCTAGGTGCGGGTTCCCCCCTTTCTTCCTGGAAGGCGGAGGCCATTGCCCCAGTAGTCTCTGGCGGCCAGCGGGGGTGCTACCCGGGCCTCGGAGATAGTTCCTCATGGCCTGCTCGATCCCTTCCCACTCCTGGTCAGGGAGAGCGGCCTGGGGTTGCGCGTCGATGACGGCGGCAGGAGGGGAGTAGGCCGTGAGAGCCGGGCGGGCGGCATTGTGCCGGCGCCCTCGGCGACGGCGATGAACATTCATAGACGGCACCGGGATGACGGGTGCCGGTCGGAGAGTGGGGGTCACTACCTCGACCCTGTCATCGCGCCGGGCCCTCCTGGGGCGGAAAGTGCTGGGCCCTGCCTGGGCGGGTGCAGTGGGCTGGGTCTCCTTAGGTACCCAGACTTGCTTCAATTTAGCCGGCCTGTAAGCCGGCATCCCCTTTGGTGCTACGACCGGGGCTATGGGCATCGCCTTCTCCTTCAGCTTCGCCAGTCCTTCGAAGGAGTTACGGACCGGGACGGTTGGGACGACGCGGTCTGGCGTCACCTGGGACCTCTGGCCGTCTAGGCGGACTCGGAGGGCCCCAACCGTCATGGACTTTCCGGAGTTGGACAGGCGACGCCCTGAGCCGGCGCCGGTGTTGCCTCTCCGAAGCCTCCTTCGGTGGGATGCCGACCCTTGGTGGAACGGGCCGGTGGTCTGGTGCACGTGGTGCACGTTGCAGCTGAGCGTCGTTGTGGGGACGCTATTGTTGCCTTCGGCCACCGCTCGGCCGGCGGCAGCTTCGACGGCTCTCGGAGCGGGAGCGTTGGTTTGAGGCTCCTCGGGCGCTCGTGCGTCGAGGATGTCAACGAAGGCCACCCCCAAGAAGTTGGGGAAGCCCACAGTGGGAGGGAAGCTCCCGAAAGTGAGGGGCACCGCCAGGTAGCCGCCTCGCACATGATTCTTCACAACCTCAGGGCTGCAGAGAACAGCCATTGTTGATTCCATGATGCCTTTCTCTTTTTTCTGCATTTAAGAAAGTAGCATAATTAGTATTACAAGAAGGGGGCCGCGGGGCCCCTTATTTCGGCAAAGAGATGAAGGGTGGATCGGTCCCACCGGGCGTGCCAGAGTTGTGGACGCACTAAAATTCGCTTGTTTATTGTGGCTTCGTCTATTGAGTGCGTGGGCGTGCCAGTCACAGAAGTGACAATTTATTCGGGCTCCGAAGAGCCCAAGGTGCGCTCGGTCTGACTTCGTCAGGCGATTGTGTGGTTCGTGTCGGGACCGAATCCCGTCGCGCCATAAAGGTCACGACGTCATTTACATCCCCCATACGAGGGAATATTCTTGATTAATTGCCGAAATTAGGGGACCCGCGGCCGAAAAGAATAACACTGATTATGCGAGAGAGAGAGATAGGGATAGGTCACACTGAAGGTCATATCGGGGCTATAAACTGTCGGCCATGTCGGTCGCTCCGTGGACCTTCTAGTATTCGGACACAGGTCCGTGGCAGAGACACAACGAGAAAAACCGGGGTGGATCCCTTCAAATGTCTGCCGAGCATGCGGCAATTTTAATGAGGATTCGGAAGGTATCCGGAACGAGAAACAAATCCGGTCCGGTTGGGATGTCGGCCCAAGATTAGGTCAGAACTTGGCCATATCGGGATAATTCCCAAGGTTCGAGTTCGACCTGAAAGGGGCGGCGTCGTTGTTCCTTTTACCCCGGGTCCCGGGGAGAGAGGGAGCTGCAGTGTGGACATTAGCGTCTTTTATCTGGGGCTTTCTTAGTCGTATCTTCTGGGATTTCTGATTTAATGTTTACTGTTTATTCGTGCCTTTGTCCGGGATGATTTCTCTTCTTTTTATTCATGACTATTCTTGTTATTATCATTCATTTGCTGTTTATTTTTTTATTACCCCTCCCGCCTCTTTATTGTGGTTAATATTGCGCATTCGGAATCCTTTGATTAGCGTAATTTTTACTAATTTATTTGCTATTATTAATGCCCTTATCAGGCTGTATATGCATATATGTATAGTGTGCCGGCGAAGGGGAAAACGGGAGTGTACCGTTGAGGGCAGAGAGCGTGCCGCTGGGAGGCTAAAGGGGTGTACCGCTGAAGAGCAAGGGGGCGTGCCGCTGAAGGCCAATGAGGGCGTACCGCTGAAGGCCAATGGGGCGTACCGCTGAAGGCCAATGGAGCGCACCGCTGGGGCTCAAGGGAGTGTACCGTTGAAGGTTAAAAAGGGGCGTACCGCTGAGGGTTGAAAGGGGTGTACCGCTGAAGGCAAAGGGGAGCGTGTCGCTGAAGGCCAATGAGGGCGTGCCGCTGAATGCCAATGGGGCGTACCGCTGAAGGCCAATGGGGGCTCGATCAGTTTTCGATTATTTGTTTTAAGGCTTTTCTTTTCTTCTTATCTTAACTTTTGTGTAGTTTATACAAAGTTCCTCCCGTGTTTGTTCTCTTGGTTCGGTTCGGTCTCTTTTCTTGCGGGTCGGGTTCTCGGGCGGCCAGGTGGTTAATTAGCTTAGTTCAGTTCTCGTCGGGGTGCCGGCAGTAATTTGATGAGTTGGAAGGTTTCATTAGTTATTCTGCTCGTTTGTTGCCTCCTTTTGCCTCTTTTAATTGTTTATTAATATCTCACAACAAAATTCGGCAGCATCTCCCCTTAACCCGGGGCGTAAGGGAGATAAAGGGAGCGCGCCCACATGGAGTGGCGGAACCCGACAACTGGAGGTGGGCCCCCGGGGGAGCAACACCTTTATAGAACCTCGGAAAACGTGAAGGAAGGGGCTCGGAGGCGAGGCCAAGGAGTGGGCTGCTGAGAGGCTGAAGGGTGTGCCGCTAAAGGCCATAAGGTAAGTGTATCGGTTAAGGGCCAATTGGAGTGTGCCGGCCAAGGGGTGTGCCGGCTAGGGGTAACAGAGTGTGGGTGTGCCGCTGAGGGCAGAAAGGAGTGTGCCGCTGGGGGCAAGTAGGGGTGTACCGCTGAGGGCTATTGGGTGTTCCGCTGAGGGCCAAGGCAAGTGTGCCGGTCAGGGGCCAAAGTGATGCATTGCCGGAGGATTAAAAGGGCCAAGTGTGTGTGGGCTTGCAGATTGTTCAAGAAAAGGAGGAAGGGTTACTGGAAGTGAATGGAGGACTCACAAGGCCAGGCTTTAAAGGGGAGGCATCACATTGATGTGGTGACTCAAAAGAAACCGGAGGAACGGAGGAAACGGGTAACACAATACATGCACTATGAAGGCAGGATCAAACCAACAGAAATAGCAAAAAAAGGGCCCAAGGAGGGTGATTGTTTCCATTCGTGGGATGCCAAAGACCGTATCCATACATGCATATTACAAGAGAAAATGCCCAAATGAGGCCATGGACAAAGGAAAAGACTCCAAGACGGAGAACGAGAGGAGGAATGAAATATAAGACGGAAGAAAACATTGGGGCCTAAGACATAGGCTACCATTCCCAACCCTCTCCCCCAATACAACAAGCTCTCTCTCTCTTACTCTTGTTTCTTCCCGGTGGCCGTCGGACGGAGCTCAGGCCGGGAGGGTCGCTTCTTCTCTTCTCTCTTTTCCTCTTTCTCCTGTGTGTGTGTCTTCTACTGTCGGAGCCTCTTCCCCTCTGTGTGTTCGTCTGTGTGTGTCTCTCCGTCCGTCCTCACCTCCTCTGTGTGTCCCCCTCCCTTTTTTTTTGTTCGAAACGAAGGGGAGGGGTTTTTATACCCCGGACGGCGGGAGTCTTCGTGCAGGGGCGTCGAAGCGGGAAGTGGCCCGTGATCATGAGGTTTGACCTGCCTGTCCTGGCTGTCAGTGGACTAGGCCACGTGGCCCAACGATCGGCTGCCACCTCAGATGGCTCCACTGCGCGCCAAGGATGTGTAGGGCATGGGCCTCACGTCGCCCGTTGAAAGAGCTTCACCGCTGTGCCGTTGAAGGGCTGAACAAGCGTGCCGCTGTAGTGCCAAAAGGGCGTACCGCTGGAGCCCCGGATGGGCGTGCCGTTGAACGGCCTGAAGGGCGTGCCGCTGGGGACCCTACAGGGTGTGTCGCTAAAGACCCCCCAGGGGGCGTGCCGTTGAACCCCAAAGGGGGTGTGCCGCTGAACCCCAAAGGGGTGTGCCATTGAACCCCCCTGGGGGTGTGCCGCTGAAGACCCCCCAGGGGGTGTGCCGTTGACCCCCCTGGGGGTGTGCCGGTGAAGACCCCAAGGGTGTGCCGCTGGGCAGCCAAAGGGGCTGGGCGTGCCGCTGAAGGCCGTGCCGCTGAAGCCCAGGATGGGCGTGCCGTTGAACCCCAAAGGGGGTGTGCCGCTGAACCCCCTGGGGGTGTGCCGCTGAAGGCCCCAAGGGTGTGCCGCTGGGCAGCCAAAGGGGCTGGGCGTGCCGCTGAAGGCCGTGCCGCTGAAGCCCAGGATGGGCGTGCCGTTGAACCCCCCCCTGTGGGTGTGCCGGTGAAGACCCCAAGGGTGTGCCGCTGGGCAGCCGAAGGGGATGGGCGTGCCGCTGAAGGCCGTGCCGCTGAAACCCAGGATGGGCGTGCCGTTGAACCCCAAAGGGGGTGTGCCGCTGAACCCCCTGGGGGTGTGCCGCTGAAGGCCCCAAGGGTGTGCCGCTGGGCAGCCAAAGGGGCTGGGCGTGCCGCTGAAGGCCGTGCCGCTGAAGCCCAGGATGGGGGTGCCGTTGAACCCCCCCCCTGTGGGTGTGCCTGTGAAGACCCCAAGGGTGTGCCGCTGGGTAGCCGAAGGGGATGGGCGTGCCGCTGAAGGCCGTGCCGCTGAAGCCCAGGATGGGCGTGCCGTTGAACCCCCCCCTGTGGGTGTGCCGGTGAAGACCCCAAGGGTGTGCCGCTGGGCAGCCGAAGGGGATGGGCGTGCCGCTGAAGGCCGTGCCGCTGAAGCCCAGGATGGGCGTGCCGTTGAACCCCAAAGGGGGTGTGCCGCTGAACCCCCTGGGGGTGTGCCGCTGAAGGCCCCAAGGGTGTGCCGCTGGGCAGCCAAAGGGGCTGGGCGTGTCGCTGAAGGCCGTGCCGCTGAAGCCCAGGATGGGCGTGCCGTTGAACCCCCCCCTGTGGGTGTGCCGGTGAAGACCCCAAGGGTGTGCCGCTGGGCAGCTGAAGGGGATGGGCGTGCCGCTGAAGGCCGTGCCGCTGAAGCCCAGGATGGGCGTGCCGTTGAACCCCCTGGGGGTGTGCCGTTGAACCCCCCTGGGGGTGTGCCGGTGAAGAGATAAAATGGGCAATTTTGAGCCCATTGTGAGCACGAGTCGTGGCCCATTTGATTCTCTTCGAGGCCCATGGGCCGTGGGGCCTCTTGTGCTTGATTTCTCCGGGGTTTCTTCACTCGGGGCCGTTGTTGATGCTGGGCCGAGCGTGGCATCTGGATGTGCAATTTTCGGTGTCCACAGGAAGCTAACAGAAAAAGGAGAATAGAAAAAGCCTAACAACATGCAAAATAAACTAGAAAGGACCTAGGCAGGCAAGACAAACACGACAACCTACACGACTGGCTTGTCATGCACGCAACCCCAAACACCTCTTGGGCAAAGCTAAACACCGACAGACACAACAGGGGAAACAGATCTTGGACCGCGCCAAGAGCTGACCGACTCGGAGGGGAACACAAACTCAGAGAAACACGAAAGTCACGCGTCAAGTGACAGGAGCACCTCCTCACTAGAAGAACAGCCAACTGCGTCCATTGACGCCTTATGCTGCGCCAACAAGTGTCTCGTCTACGCTGTCATCACAACGGCCCGATAGAGACTAAGACCACCTCACAAGAAGAACGGCCAGCTGCGTCCACTGACGTCTTATGCTGCACCACAACACACACCACAAGTGTCTCGACAACCAACCGATCGCGTCGACGCGAGCGCGGTCGAGTCGCAGACCCACGTGGAACCACAGTAACAAGTACTAGTCAGGGTCACGCCCGCGGCGTCAGTCCTCAGGCCCTGACCACGTGTGCACACACTGACCTCTGCCTAAGCCAGACCTCTAGCTAGTATTCCCCCTCCGTAGGACGCTACGGCAACAGCCGGGGGCCCACAGAACTAGCTTAAAAATCGTATCTTCGTGAACTGCCCTACCACCTCTCCCAGGTGGGTCGACCGCGTCGTAGGGCTACGACTAGTGGAGGCTCACAAGACACAGACTCTGAAACACAAGTGTTGGAGTACAGACAGGCTAGCACGCCCTGTCCTACGTACCACAAAGCACCAAGGCAGCACAGGAAACTGCCGACAGACTCGGAAATGTAATCTTAGCCTTCATAGGAATGTCAACCGACACGCACGGGGAAGCGGCCAGACGACGAGAACGACAGACATCACCCTAACATAGACACACACACACACACAGACACGCCACAAACCTACCTCTAAACAACCCCTAACATCACCTAAAACAGACCAACAAACACACACAAAACAGGACGACGGCCATCACGGCCACAAGGACTGTAACGCACCCCTACAGGCTAAAAACACCACATGCACACGCCGGATCGCGAGATCAGGGCGATTTCCTCAAATCGACCCAAAACGAGTCACCGGGGTTCCCGGACTCCTACCGGCCCCGAATGACGACCAATCGACACGAAACCTATGTGAATGGGATCCAGACATCCCAGCGGTCATTTTAACACTAACTAGACTAAGAATGGTTGCCGTTCTCCGGTGAACCCTGAAAACCCCAAAAACATCAATTTTTTTCCCAAACCGGCCCGATCTAACCCGTTCTAGCGCCAAACCACGCACAGAAGCAGGGAAAACGTTGAGGACGAAGTGGTGATCCATCTCCCTACCTCCACCGAAGAAATCGCGCGCCGAAGCGACTAAACCGCGCCGAAAACCACCCGGAACGCGAACGGCGCTTCCTTGGAATCCACCGAGGGATCGCGCCCGCCACGCTCAAACCGACGCCCCATCCCATGTCCCGATCACTCCATCGCGTCCTCGCCTCGGCCAGCTCCGCAACGGTGTGCACCTCGTGCCGAGATACCCTGAAACGAGAGAGAACGAAGAGAGATGGTGAACGGTTGAAAATGAGGCATCCGAAAGACCTAATAAAGATCCAATAGAGATCCAGGGCATTACATCCTCCCCTCCTTTAAGAAATTTCATTCTCGAAATTTAAGGACTAACAAAGAAAAAGCAGGGAAGAACGACCCGACAACACAACTACAAAGCGACACGAACCACGAGAAACAACGGTAAGATGACATCACCGAACCACGAGTCATCTGATCGAGTCGCAAGCTAACTCTACCAGGGAAGAGAGTATAGCAAAGCGATCCGACATGAGTTTGTCCACAAAGTGCTTATGATAGACAGACAAAATCATAAAGAAATAGCACTTACAAAAACAACAACAACGGCAGCAGTCGCAGGATTCCGGCTCCGTACAGGACACAAAACCACGGAACACAATTGCAAGCTGGGTCACATCAAGGCACAACAGCAGCTGATCACACGACGACAGGGGACGAATCATGTATCGAGCAGCTCACCGAGAAAAGACCCACGATAGCAATAAACGTGAATCACGAAACCTAACGCCAGCTGAAGACTGTACTGGACTTAACGACTCTGGAAACTGTATATCTGAGATTCCCATGCACTTCACACAACAACGCTCTGATACCAACTGTGACGACCCAGATTCCGGATACCAGATATACCCGGTAGGACTACCGAATACACCTGATACCACTTGGAACCCGCGAGGCCTCCCAAGAGCGGTAAAGCTCCGAAGGGAAAAAGGATTGTCGTGTAGTACATTGAACTGAAAAATATAACAGTAAGCAATTAAATTTCATTAGATCGGGATGCTAAAGTAGCAGAAATAAAATTACTTTTTAATTAACAGCTTCAATTTAACAATTATATACCAGAGTCAAGTCTAAGGCTAAAGACATCAGTCTAGCAGTACAGTCGACAAAAAGAAAAGACGTACCGAGAAGTCGGGGGAAGCCCGACAGAGGTACCAGCTGGCAGCTACGACTCGAACTCCAGGACCCGCGGAAGCAGAACGAACACGTCACCCCGCCTGAAAAGCAGGGGTGAGCCTCGTGTCATTGGCTCAGTAGGGGTCACGCGGATCCCCACTGACAAACACGCAGTAACACGGAACAATAGAAACAACAGGTGCAGCAACGCAAGAAAACTACACTAGAAAGCTGTAAACAGCAAGGGAAAGCAAGAGTAGGGAACATACTAAGGACAGGGGAAGCTAACAGAAAAAGGAGAATAGCAAAATCCTAACAACATGCAAAATAAACTAGAAAGGACCTAGGCAGGCAAGACAGACACGACAACCTACACGACTGGCTTGTCGTGCACGCAACCCCAAACACCTCTTGGGCAAAGCTAAACACCGACAGACACAACAGGGGAAACAGATCTTGGACCGCGCCAAGAGCTGACCGACTCAGAGGGGAACACAAACTCCGAGAAACACGAAAGTCACACGTCAAGTGACATGAGCACCTCCTCACTAGAAGAACAGCCAGCTGCGTCCACTGAAGCCTTATGCTGCGCCGACAAGTGTCTCGTCTACGCTATCGTCACAACGGCCCGACAGAGACTAAGACCACCTCACAAGAAGAACGGCCAGCTGCGTCCACTGACGTCTTATGCTGCACCACAACACACACCACAAGTGTCTCGACTACCAACCGATCGCGTCGACGCGAGCGCGGCCGAGTCGCAGACCCACGTGGAACCATAGTAACAAGTACTAGTCAGGGTCACGCCCGCGGCGTCAGTCCTTAGCCCCTGACCACGTGTCCACACACTGACTACTGCATAAGCCAGGCCTCTAGCTAGTATTCCCCCTCCGTAGGACGCTACGGCAACAGTTGGGGGCCCACGGAACTAGCTTAAAAATCGTATCGTCGGGAATTGTCCTACCACCTCTCCCAGGTGGGTCGACTGCGTCGTAGGGCTACGACTAGTGGAGGCTCACAAGACACAGACTCTGAAACACAAGTGTTGGAGTACAGACAGGCTAGCACGCCCTGTCTTACGTACCACAAAGCACCAAGGCAGCACAGGAAACTGCCGACAGACTCGAAAACGTAATCTTAGCCTTCATAGGAATGTCAACCGACACCCACGGGGAAGCGGCCAGACAACGAGAACGACAGACATCACCCTAACATAGACACACACACAGACACAGACACGTCACAAACCTACCTCTAAACAGCCCCTAACATCACCTAAAACAGACCAACAAACACACACAAAACAGGACGACGGCCATCACGGCCACAAGGACTGTAACGCACCCCTACAGGCTAAAAACACCACATGCACACGCCGGATCGCGAGATCAGGGCGATTTCCTCAAATCGACCCAAAACGAGTCACCGGGGTTCCCGGACTCCTACCGGCCCCGAATGACGACCAATCGACACGAAGCCTACGTGAATGGGATCCAGACATCCCAGCTGTAATGCCCCGGATTTTTCGGATATTTTTCAGATCATTTTAGTGGGTCTCGGAGTGTATTTTGTGCTTTACACGTGTTTTCCCCTGATGTGCCTTCGGAACTCTTTGCAGGGCAAACCGTGGCGTTCTCCGACTCCGGGACAGTACCACTGCGTTGTGTTCCTTCCGAGGATCGCGGAGGTAATTTTTCGTAATTTTCTGAATTTATCGAATTTTCGGGTTTTCCTATATATACTAACCCTTTCCTCTCTCCCCCTCTCATTCTCTCTTTCTCACTCTCTCTCTTCTCTCACGCCCTCTTTCTCCCCTCTCTTCTCCGGCGGCCGACGGAGCGAGGCGGGGGCGAGGCGGAGGCGGCGCGGGTGAGGACGCGGGCGAGGATGGGCGAGGATCGAGGCGGTGGAGGCGCGTGGGAGCTCGTGGCGCGGTCGCGAGCCGGCGAGGGTTTCACGGCGTTTCTTCGCGGATCGGCGAGCTCGGGGCGCGAAATCTTCGGTGGAGGTAGGGTGATGGTTCCCCAGCTCGTGCACTTCCTTTCCCGCGAGTTTCGTAGGCCGTGGTGAGCCGAGCGGGTGGAATCGGGGTTTTTGGGCAAAACCCATGTTTTAGGGCTTGTGGGCCGATCTCCCGTTTCATTGCGTTTTTGGCCGATCCGAGGCCGTAGATGCATGCTAGGGGCTTCTGGGGAGCTTCCCCCTTGTTTTCCCCCTCTCTTGTGGAGGTATGGGGGCGTGGGACGAGTTTTGGGTCGTTTCCCGCCGTAGCGTTCTCGGAAGGAAGTGACGGTCCTTCCAGTGGCCGTCACTTGGTGTAACGCGCCTGGGCAGGGCCGTTACATCCCCCTTCTGTTGGCCCTTGGTGGTCTGTGGGTGTGACGGTCCCACGATAGACCGCCAGGTGCTGTGACGCACCAGGGCTAGACCGTTAGAGTCTCTTCCGTTGGTTTTCGGGTCAGGCGTGTGACGCACCAGGGCTGGCGCGTCACAGCCTTGTGACGCCCCAGGGTGGGTGCGTCACATTCCCTGTTGCCCAGCTGAGGGCTGGGGGTGTGACGGTGCCCTCTGGACCGTTACATGCTTGTAACGCGCCCAGGGTGGGCCGTCAGAGCCGTTTTTATCCGTTGGGGAGGGCAGCGTGTGTGACGCGCCAGGCCAGACGCGTTACATCCGTGTAACGCGTTGGGGCAAGCGCGTTACATCCTGCTTTCACGCTGAGAGCGTGAGGCGTGTAACGGACCAGGGCAAGCGCGTTACATTCGTGTAACGCGCTGGGCCAGGCGCGTTACATCCTGTGTTTCTTCGGGCCGTGTAACGGCCTGCGTTAGGCCGCCAGGTGGATGTGACGGTCTCGCCTAGACCGTTACAGCCCTGTGACGGTCTAGGGTTAGACCGTCAGGCTTTGTGTTGTTCCGAGGCGAGTTTTTGTGTTCTCCGCCTTGTCCCGCAATGTGTGGATCCCTAGTCGACCCGGTTGTGACCCAGTGGTCGACCTGCGGTCTTGTGAGTGTCCCTGACACCCGTGGGTTTCTGTGTCCGTGTTTTGAGGGTGTCTGGAGGACCGTGTTATCTCGTTTAGCGTGCCCGTAGGGTTGAGAGTCCGGGTGACTTCTCGCGTGCTGGGCCTTCGTGTTACGCTCGATCGAGTCACCGTGTATCGGTGTGGGTGCGGTGGGGTCTCCCCCGCATGCCGTGAGTTTTTTTGGAAGGCGATTCCCATGTGGGCCACGTGGTTGGTCTTGGACTGCGAGTCCAGTTACCCGGCCTGGGGCTGGAGGTTTCCCGCTTGCTTCAAGATGGGAAATCGTCGTGGCGGCTTGTGTGCTGCCTTGGGAATCGTGCTTCTGTGTTTTCCGTGTGGCCCGTGTGAGTGGCCTTTGTCCCTTGCGTTCCCTTCTCAAGGGAATGGTCTTGGCAACTCGTGTGTTGTCTCGGTATTCGTGATATCGTGGTTTTGGACCTAGAGATTGGGCTAGATCGACGGCCTTGTGCTGTTGCGTGCAACGGTCTTGACCCCGAGTCTTGCGACTCAAGGACCGTTGGCTGTAGTGTGTCTAGAGGACTGTCCAGAGTCCAGTGACTTAGCGTCACTTGGGTTTTCTTGACTTTCGCGCAGGCTGCGTGCGTGACCGTGGACTGCAAGTTCTGTTCCTTCTCCGACTGTGGTCGCCGTGCGACGGGGCCGGTACGTGGGGTGGTCCCCGTACGTCGTCGGATTCGGACGTTGTTTTCCGTTGAGTTGAAAGTCTACTCCTTCAGTGACCCTCCACTAGTCGTAGCCTACCAGTACGCGTGTGCTGGTCGCACCAGGGAGTGGTGTACGGGCTTACCCTTAGAGGCGGTTTGTGGACCGGTTGCCGTCGGGCCCCACGTCTTGCAGCCAGAGTCCGGCTGAGGGGAAAACCGGTCAGAGGACCAGACCAGGGACGCGTGGTCTGTGTGTGCACACGTGGTTGGGGGCGGTTGGACCCACGTCGACGGGCGTGACCCCAGCTAGTTACTTGTTTGTGGTTACTTGTACGGTGTTCGCGCCTCGGGTAGGACCTACCACGTCAGGCGGTTCACCTGCGGTGCGGTGTAAGACGTCAGGGGACGCTACCGGCTGTGCTTCTAGTGGGTGGTACTCCTGTCGAGTACGGAGTGACAGACTATCAGTTTCCGTGATTTCGACCTTCGGGTTTTCGGTCGTGTTGACCGTTGAGTTCGGTTGTTTCGCCGTGGCGCGTGTGTTGGTTTTCGCGCCAAGGGTCTAATGCTAGTGGCTTTACCGAGGTTGGGTCTTGTTGTGCGGTACCCGCGATCGGATGGTCGGGGTTGCACCTTGGACAGCGTGTCCAGGTCGGCTGTGTCCGAGGGACAGGCCTCTACGGCGTGGTTGCCGTGTGTTCTTGCTTCGGTAGGTGGTACTAGTGTGGTTCGGTAGCTTCGACTGCGTGATCGAGGTGTGCCTTCTGGTACAGTAGGAGTAGCTGTAGTGCCGAGTTTTTGACCGGCCACCGGTTTGCTGTTCCTGCTGTAGTTGTAGCTCTCCTTTCCGCTACCGCCGTTGTTTCCGGTTGGGGTTCCGCGGGATCCCTGCTGAGTCTCTGTTTTGGAGACTCATTCCCTGCTTTTCAGGTGTAGCGGTTCTTCCTCGCGGTTCGAGGGCGCGGAGCGGAGGTCCTTAGTTGCCAGCTTGCCGGGCCGAGTGTTGACTTGGCATGTGGTACGCTTTACTGCTTTAGACTGTACTTTCTGTTGGACTGGACTCTGTTGTAGTTGTTTATTTATTTCTGTTAATTGTTGAGTTGTCCTGCTTTATTTCCTATTTCTTTGTGCCTCCACACTCCTTCTAGCCCTTCCGAGCCCTCCCGGCTCGTGGGCGGCGGTGCGAGTCTCGGGTTATCGGGCCTTCCCGGTAATCGGATTCTCGGGTCGTTACAGCTGGTATCAGAGCGGTGGTTGTGGACGTACATAGGAATTCGAGATATTGCAGTGATCAGAGTCCATAAGGTCCAGTACAGTTGGCAGCTGGCTTAGGGTTTTGTGCTTGTTTTTCGCCTTGTTTCTCGCTTGAGAGCTTGAGTGCGCTGTGCGGCACTGTGAAGGTGGTTGCTGTCCGCGACTTTTGTGCCAGCATGGGGTCTAAGGATCGAGGTCGAGAGCCTTCTCCCTCATCGGTGGTGGCCCTGGTTGTGCTGCGTTGGGCAGAGGTTGCTGGCAGGTGTGAGCTCGCGGTGCTGCGTTCGAGGAACCTGCAGCGTGGTCAGGTGTCTGGTGCGGACTGTTCGTGGTTAAGTGGCCGTGAGCGTGCTTCGAGGGAGCTGCTGTCGATTTTGGCCACTCCAGCTTGAGGTTTGTCCAGCTCCTGAGGCGTTCTGATCGGGAAGTGTGCTCGGGTGAGCGGAGGATCTTCTCGGTGGGCTGCTGTTTCGTCGAGCCTGATGTTCTTGTCGCGCTCTGTGGCGTCAGAAATGACGTGTCGGTCCTGATCGTTCTGCTGATTTCGAGGCAGGATTTGGCAGAGATGTCCCGTTAAGTCTTTGCTCCTGTGCTTCTGTCAGTGGATGGGTTGTGTTCGCCCTGGAGTTGGCTTGAGATGTGAAGGCTCCGCGGTGAGTTTCGGGACTCGAGGATGAGCGTCGGCGGTTGTCGTTATGGCTCGTGATGCGGCTCTTGGCACGCCGTGTTGCAGTTCCAGGAATTGCAGCGCTGGTGCATCGAGAGGTGATGTGATTGTAGTCCGACGTGACACTCGTCGAGTGTGTCGGAGGCGCTGACCTGATGGAAGCGATGGTTTTCCTTGGTGCTGGATGGTGCTGTTTCCAGCGTGCGCGAGGTTCGAGGTCAGGTCGAGCGTGGAGTTCTTCCGTTGGTCGAAGTGCGCTGGTTTCTCCTTTGGTTGGAGAGATTGCGTTCGGCTAAGGATCGTCGTCTTGCGTTGTGTGTTCGGATTGGTTGGCCTTGTGTGCCATGAAGTCCGTGCGAGACGTGCTCCTTGTCTTGGCAGGGTGGTTGCCTGTGAGAAGTCGTGCCCATTCCCTTGTCGTGTGAGGGTGCCGGTGCTGTTCCGAAAGGACGAGCGCTGGTTGGGCGGCGTTTGCTTTCTCGGCTGTGTGCGCGGATCTGAGTACGCAGCGGAAGCGTGGTGGGCTTGTGACCCACTAGTTCAGGATCGTAGCGTTGGTTGCTACGGGTGGATTCCTGAGTTCGCGTTCAGCATCGGAGGATTGGTTCCTTGGTGTGAAACGTGTTGTTGCCGTGCCGTTGCTCGAGGTTTTGTGGTTGTTGGCACTGGCAGGGTGCCGCATGAGTACCCTGTTCCTGTGTTGGAAGCTGTGTCAGGCGTCGGTGTTGGACCTGGATGAGGTTGTTGAGGATGTCGCCTGACGGAGGTCGAGGACGTGATGGTCGGAGTCGGTGGCTTGGTGTCCGACTTGTGTTCCCAGTCGTGCCCTCGGATGAGATCGTGCTTTGAGGATGTGGTCTCTGCCAGGCTGTGGGTTCCTGTTGGTTCTACGATCTTGTCGGATTGTGACGGTGAGATGGTTATTGCTTAGGGACCCGTGAGCACTGTTCAGGTGGTGTCCCGTGGCTCTGTGGTAAGGGCGGAATCGGGATTGGCAGGTGTCCACTTGGATTGATCGAAGGATTTGATGAGACCAGATGGAAGAGTGACGCCTGTGGGCGGAGGCCTTTTGTGAGTTTGGCGTCGGATTGGTGGTCCCTGATAGGACATTGGTGTCGCAAGGTTATCCCTGGTTTGGTGACTAGCATGGGGTGGTTCCCTATAAGTCTGAGTCCCGTAGGGTGATGACTGAAGACGCCATGTTCTGTCATTTGGTTTCGTCGTGCTTCCCGAGAGGGTCGAGTTGGCGAGCAGTTGGTGACCAGTGGATGGTCTTTTCAGAGACAGAAGATGCTGGTTGTTGGGGCTCGAGCGTGGCGAGAGCCGTGTGCCAGCGAGACCTTTGATGGTCGTTTCTGCGATGTGCCTTTCCGGTTGGGATCTGGGCTTTGTCGAAGTTTGTCTTTTGACAAGAGTTGGCACGGTGTTGTGTCCGGCTTTCGGCTTGCCATGTGTGGGGTGTTTCTTGGTGTTGAGCCGATGTTCTGATTGCGGTCTGCGGAGAGGACTGCTTGAGCTGGTGGAGGCTCTATTTTGGTTGCTCCCTCGAGGAGGGCGTGTGACCTGTCAGCTGGTTGTAAAGCTGATGTGCCATTTGTCTGCTGACCATTGGATGAATCAGTAGCTGTTTCTCGTGGCGAGGGTTGTGTTTCCTCGGTGAGCGAGATTGTGGCTGCGGTGCCATGGTTGATTCTCGCATTGTCTGAGGTGATGCCGGACTGTGTCCTTTGGTATATGCCTGCTCTGTGGCCGGTGTGCTCGGCGCGAGGAGCGAGGTGTTGTGTGTGATTGTGAGTCTGGCTGTGTTCCTCAGGATCCGTGTTTTCGTGAGAATCGAGGTTTTCTGTGCTGGGGGCCCTGACAGCGTGTCAGTTGGTTCAGTGTTCTTCCTCTAGGACGTCGTTCTAGGTCCTGAATTTCGAGGACGAAATTCCTTTAAGGGGGGAGGGCTGTAATGCCCCGGATTTTTCGGATATTTTTCAGATCATTTTAGTGGGTCTCGGAGTGTATTTTGTGCTTTACACGTGTTTTTCCCTGATGTGCCTTCGGAACTCTTTGCAGGGCAAACCGTGGCGTTCTCCGACTCCGGGACAGTACCACTGCGTTGTGTTCCTTCCGAGGATCGCGGAGGTAATTTTTCGTAATTTTCTGAATTTATCGAATTTTCGGGTTTTCCTATATATACTAACCCTTTCCTCTCTCCCCCTCTCATTCTCTCTTTCTCACTCTCTCTCTTCTCTCACGCCCTCTTTCTCCCCTCTCTTCTCCGGCGGCCGACGGAGCGAGGCGGGGGCGAGGCGGAGGCGGCGCGGGTGAGGACGCGGGCGAGGATGGGCGAGGATCGAGGCGGTGGAGGCGCGTGGGAGCTCGTGGCGCGGTCGCGAGCCGGCGAGGGTTTCACGGCGTTTCTTCGCGGATCGGCGAGCTCGGGGCGCGAAATCTTCGGTGGAGGTAGGGTGATGGTTCCCCAGCTCGTGCACTTCCTTTCCCGCGAGTTTCGTAGGCCGTGGTGAGCCGAGCGGGTGGAATCGGGGTTTTTGGGCAAAACCCATGTTTTAGGGCTTGTGGGCCGATCTCCCGTTTCATTGCGTTTTTGGCCGATCCGAGGCCGTAGATGCATGCTAGGGGCTTCTGGGGAGCTTCCCCCTTGTTTTCCCCCTCTCTTGTGGAGGTATGGGGGCGTGGGACGAGTTTTGGGTCGTTTCCCGCCGTAGCGTTCTCGGAAGGAAGTGACGGTCCTTCCAGTGGCCGTCACTTGGTGTAACGCGCCTGGGCAGGGCCGTTACATCCCCCTTCTGTTGGCCCTTGGTGGTCTGTGGGTGTGACGGTCCCACGATAGACCGCCAGGTGCTGTGACGCACCAGGGCTAGACCGTTAGAGTCTCTTCCGTTGGTTTTCGGGTCAGGCGTGTGACGCACCAGGGCTGGCGCGTCACAGCCTTGTGACGCCCCAGGGTGGGTGCGTCACATTCCCTGTTGCCCAGCTGAGGGCTGGGGGTGTGACGGTGCCCTCTGGACCGTTACATGCTTGTAACGCGCCCAGGGTGGGCCGTCAGAGCCGTTTTTATCCGTTGGGGAGGGCAGCGTGTGTGACGCGCCAGGCCAGACGCGTTACATCCGTGTAACGCGTTGGGGCAAGCGCGTTACATCCTGCTTTCACGCTGAGAGCGTGAGGCGTGTAACGGACCAGGGCAAGCGCGTTACATTCGTGTAACGCGCTGGGCCAGGCGCGTTACATCCTGTGTTTCTTCGGGCCGTGTAACGGCCTGCGTTAGGCCGCCAGGTGGATGTGACGGTCTCGCCTAGACCGTTACAGCCCTGTGACGGTCTAGGGTTAGACCGTCAGGCTTTGTGTTGTTCCGAGGCGAGTTTTTGTGTTCTCCGCCTTGTCCCGCAATGTGTGGATCCCTAGTCGACCCGGTTGTGACCCAGTGGTCGACCTGCGGTCTTGTGAGTGTCCCTGACACCCGTGGGTTTCTGTGTCCGTGTTTTGAGGGTGTCTGGAGGACCGTGTTATCTCGTTTAGCGTGCCCGTAGGGTTGAGAGTCCGGGTGACTTCTCGCGTGCTGGGCCTTCGTGTTACGCTCGATCGAGTCACCGTGTATCGGTGTGGGTGCGGTGGGGTCTCCCCCGCATGCCGTGAGTTTTTTTGGAAGGCGATTCCCATGTGGGCCACGTGGTTGGTCTTGGACTGCGAGTCCAGTTACCCGGCCTGGGGCTGGAGGTTTCCCGCTTGCTTCAAGATGGGAAATCGTCGTGGCGGCTTGTGTGCTGCCTTGGGAATCGTGCTTCTGTGTTTTCCGTGTGGCCCGTGTGAGTGGCCTTTGTCCCTTGCGTTCCCTTCTCAAGGGAATGGTCTTGGCAACTCGTGTGTTGTCTCGGTATTCGTGATATCGTGGTTTTGGACCTAGAGATTGGGCTAGATCGACGGCCTTGTGCTGTTGCGTGCAACGGTCTTGACCCCGAGTCTTGCGACTCAAGGACCGTTGGCTGTAGTGTGTCTAGAGGACTGTCCAGAGTCCAGTGACTTAGCGTCACTTGGGTTTTCTTGACTTTCGCGCAGGCTGCGTGCGTGACCGTGGACTGCAAGTTCTGTTCCTTCTCCGACTGTGGTCGCCGTGCGACGGGGCCGGTACGTGGGGTGGTCCCCGTACGTCGTCGGATTCGGACGTTGTTTTCCGTTGAGTTGAAAGTCTACTCCTTCAGTGACCCTCCACTAGTCGTAGCCTACCAGTACGCGTGTGCTGGTCGCACCAGGGAGTGGTGTACGGGCTTACCCTTAGAGGCGGTTTGTGGACCGGTTGCCGTCGGGCCCCACGTCTTGCAGCCAGAGTCCGGCTGAGGGGAAAACCGGTCAGAGGACCAGACCAGGGACGCGTGGTCTGTGTGTGCACACGTGGTTGGGGGCGGTTGGACCCACGTCGACGGGCGTGACCCCAGCTAGTTACTTGTTTGTGGTTACTTGTACGGTGTTCGCGCCTCGGGTAGGACCTACCACGTCAGGCGGTTCACCTGCGGTGCGGTGTAAGACGTCAGGGGACGCTACCGGCTGTGCTTCTAGTGGGTGGTACTCCTGTCGAGTACGGAGTGACAGACTATCAGTTTCCGTGATTTCGACCTTCGGGTTTTCGGTCGTGTTGACCGTTGAGTTCGGTTGTTTCGCCGTGGCGCGTGTGTTGGTTTTCGCGCCAAGGGTCTAATGCTAGTGGCTTTACCGAGGTTGGGTCTTGTTGTGCGGTACCCGCGATCGGATGGTCGGGGTTGCACCTTGGACAGCGTGTCCAGGTCGGCTGTGTCCGAGGGACAGGCCTCTACGGCGTGGTTGCCGTGTGTTCTTGCTTCGGTAGGTGGTACTAGTGTGGTTCGGTAGCTTCGACTGCGTGATCGAGGTGTGCCTTCTGGTACAGTAGGAGTAGCTGTAGTGCCGAGTTTTTGACCGGCCACCGGTTTGCTGTTCCTGCTGTAGTTGTAGCTCTCCTTTCCGCTACCGCCGTTGTTTCCGGTTGGGGTTCCGCGGGATCCCTGCTGAGTCTCTGTTTTGGAGACTCATTCCCTGCTTTTCAGGTGTAGCGGTTCTTCCTCGCGGTTCGAGGGCGCGGAGCGGAGGTCCTTAGTCGCCAGCTTGTCGGGCCGAGTGTTGACTTGGCATGTGGTACGCTTTACTGCTTTAGACTGTACTTTCTGTTGGACTGGACTCTGTTGTAGTTGTTTATTTATTTCTGTTAATTGTTGAGTTGTCCTGCTTTATTTCCTATTTCTTTGTGCCTCCACACTCCTTCTAGCCCTTCCGAGCCCTCCCGGCTCGTGGGCGGCGGTGCGAGTCTCGGGTTATCGGGCCTTCCCGGTAATCGGATTCTCGGGTCGTTACACCAGCGGTCATTTTAACACTAACTAGACTAAGAATGGTTGCCGTTCTCCGGCGAACCCTGAAAACCCCAAAAACATCAATTTTTTTCCCAAACCGGCCCGATCTAACCCGTTCTAGCGCCAAACCATGCACAGAAGCAGGGAAAACGTAGAGGATGAAGTGGTGATCCATCTCCCTACCTCCACCGAAGAAACCGCGCCCCGAAGCGACTAAACCGCGCCGAAAATCACCCGGAACGCGAACGGCGCCTCCTTGGAATCCACCGAGGGATCGCGCCCGCCACGCTCAAACCGACGCCCCATCCCGCGTCCCGATCACTCCATCGTGTCCTCGCCTCGGCCAGCTCCGCAACGGTGTGCACCCCGCGCCGAGAGACCCTGAAACGAGAGAGAACGAAGAGAGATGGTGAACGGTTGAAAATGAGACATCCGAAAGACCTAATAAAGATCCAATAGAGATCCAAGGCATTACATAGAGAGAATATATATATATATACTACGAGACTCTTCATCTCTCGTGCACGGTCGCTACAACTTCGCACTCAACTTCAGACTATCAAGAAGGGGATGTGAGTTCTTTCAAAAGGTCAAATCCCTCGCGGATACTCTCCGATCTAATAAAACTTTAATATATTATCAGAGTCTATATATAGTTATGATCTGAGCTACGCACTCTGTATATGTCATAGCTCACGTGATAGAGTTTAAATTGACCGGTACGTGAGAGAGCGTGTTAGAATAGTTTCGTATTAAAAATGGACTAAAATATAATATGATTATAATTGTGAAGCTCTTTTCACTCGACATCTCAAAATTTTTGGGTTAGATCGTCAAATTCAATAAAATTCAATACATAGATAAGTGAGTGGCGGCCACCCGCACCAAACTAATGAGATCCATGCGATACGGCTCGAGATTGTAAGGAAGATGTGTTTACAATTAGAAACTAGAAAGCTCCATGGAAACTGGGCTTCGGCCTCCGGACTCGGGGGTTTAGTTTAAAAGATATTCGCCATTAAATCAAGTCTCAACTCTCAAACTGGCGGTAATGGTTGGAGCAAATCTATGGTGTTCAGCGGCACAGGCCCTGTGGAAGAACATCAATATAGGCTGCAAACGATCGATAGCTGAAGCAGGCCTTGTCGAACATCACTCACTATATACTGCAATGACATCTTGGAGTCCACGGCACGTCCTCATTTAATTAGGCGTCATCCTCAAAGAGAGCATGGCCTTTAATCAGAAGGGAGGAGGAGGACCGCTGTGGGGATCAGACATACATATGGTAGTAGTTAGGAAAACTAGGAGTGGTCATTGCTGCCATCAGAAACATCTACGCACTTCTTGTCTATTTCCATCAATTCATTGATGTGTGGCATCTTCCCATTGACCAGACTGCCAGTGCCCTAACTAATTTGATTAACTCGGCACCATTAGAACCCGATCCACCATCGTCTTCCATGCATGTAGCTGCTCAGGAATTCTGGGCAACATTTTTCCTACCCTGCCTTCACGATGTCCACTTATGATACTCGTCAACTTCTGTCAGGAAGTCAATGATAAGTACTTGTAAAGATTTTCTTAGAAGATGACTGAGATCCTCTTTATCTTCTTCTTTGCTGGGAAGGACACCGGCCAATGGATAACGTTAAACATTGCATTCCCGTGAATTTTCTTCCCCTGCAACATGGAGGCACGTTGACTTCCTTATTATTCCATGGCATTACTTGGGTAAGGGTTTAGGTAGACACTGCCTGATAATGTTGGAAAAATTCAGGACTTAAAAAGTGCTGGGTTCTGAATCTCATCACATATGTGTTATTCCATCCGGAAGTCACAAACGGTTTTAAAATCCAAACCTCTTATATATATTACTGGCTTTTGCGAGGGGATGGCATGAGGTGGATGTCATCAGCTAAGCCTATCTGATAAGGTGGAAGGCATGAAGTGGGTGACATGTAACGGAGAGAATATATGCTGCAAGAACAAGTGAAGTAGTTAACATTAAACAATAATAAAGGGTTTAATTAATTAGCCTTTCTATTTTGCTCAAGCTTTCATCTTGGTATAGCTACTTTGAAAAACCAAGTTGAGACATGGGCACTTCTTTCCTGGGGAGTCCTCCAGGCTGGGGGAGCCCTATTCCTACTTCTAATTGCATGTTGGCATGGATGAGTGGCTACCACCATCTTATAGGATCCATGCATGCCTGGTGGCAAAAGAGTACATGCTAATAGAGTTGTCTCTTTTAGCGGAATGGAAAAAGAGGATCACTGTGTGTAGATTGGTCATCGAAGTAGGTAGCTCTTGCAACTATTGCTATCAGTAAGTTGTGACTTCCTTCTGTTTTCTTCTGCGGAGTGCATCCCACGGCGGCTGTCACACCATTCTATCCGACTATAGGCTGACAGCATATGGTGTTGATGATTCACATCACGTCGTCTTGAATTGGAAATGGGAAGAATTCAGAACCTACTCCACCATGGGGATACAATCTAGGCAGAAATCTGAAGTGGAGTCAGAATGCTGATGTTTGCGTGGTATGAAGATTGATCCAAATAGTTTGTCCAACTCCCTGGGTCATTCAGCTGCGTCATCGATTTGTCCTATGTGGAAGGGATTCAAGCAGACTAGGAAGACAAGATCCGTATTAATCCAGCCTAGCTCTCTATTCCTTGTATGAATTCTTAGGCTTATAAGAAGATCAACTTCGAGCTTTCCGCAGCAAACCCAGTGTTGGTAAAATCAACAATGGGATCCTTTCTAGTATTTATATCCGTCATGTATCCTTGAAGAAATTTCGATAGTTGCTAGAATTGAAGATTAGCGTCCAGTCCAGTTCATTGAAAAGACTGCAATGCAGGCCAGAACATAAGAAGCGGGACTGGTGCTGAGAGAGTAGTTATTAATGTCATCTAGTTATTGACTTCCGTCCAATTTCTAGCGGCTCTTCTGAGTGTCAACTTAAATGCAGCCCCCCCCCAGAGTGTCTGTCCCATTTCACATATTCCAGCTGCTTCAAAAAACTAAACTCATAACTCTGTTTGCTATTTTGATGCACACAAGTTTCCCCACAATGCTTGTAAAAGAGAAACATCTTGTAGCAAGCAACCATTCTAGCTGAGTCATCTTCACTTCAGAATAGCAGCAGGATTAAGTTATGTTCTCAAACCCGTATCCGTCGAAAATAGTGGAGATAATCAGCCTAATATGAGTGCGTCCAGTGAGAGTGCACCAATAGAACTACTAAGTCGAGATTCTTTGTGCCATAGCAAGCGTGAGCAAATCTCTCATCGTCTTTTCAAAATTGAAGACGATGTATTTATTTGTGAACCCATGGATGACGAGAAGTCCAGACCTGTTCAGAAAACTCTTGCATCATCATCTAAGAAAGAATGAGAATCCACTATGCAAGAGTAAATACATTCCATGACGCATAATAAAGTATGGGAGTTAGTGAAACCCCGCCTCCACCAACAAGTTCAAAGGGGTTACCAGAAGATTAATCACAGCTCTCAGGCAGACAGATTTCCTTGAGTTCTCAAATTAAGCTCTGACTTTTCCGCATCAAACAAATTTATTATTGCACTCCTTCACTTATTTCTCCTATACTCTCCCCAACTTGAATGAATGGGCTTCATCTCATTCAGCAGCTAGCCTGCCGGCTAAATATCGTGTTGGGGGATTCTTAAATGGCAAGTGATGGTGCCGTGCAGGAGGGCACGGTTGTTGTCTGTTGGCAGTTGACGTAAATACGCCCAGTGCATTCATTTGGCATGAGATCTGATGCCGTTCCTTACCTGCATCTGTTTCCTTCCAAACATGCCGGCAGTAGGCCACTCGCCAGAGGGTCAGAGTGAGTCCTAGGGCACCCAACTGCAATGCTGGACCATGCAAAGGGGGTGAAAAAAATGAAGAAAGGGAAAATGGCATTTCTCTCCCCTCTGTTGTTGGTTGGGATGTCAACGAACACCTATATATTGAGATAGAAAATAAATGTGTATCTTATCTTTAATCTTTTTTTCTTTTCCCAACCTTATAATTCTTTGTTATATCTTTATTCTTGTTTAGATCTTAGATTTTTTTTGTATAAATGAAAATAGATTAGTTTCAATTTAAAATTTAATGTAGGACATGAATACCATATATATTAGTTTCGTTTTATCATAATTTTAACTAAGCTAATGAAACATATCGACGTGCAATGATATTTTGACACAATATGTAACACAATTATACATTAATTACTTATCATGTTGCTAGTTTAAAAAATTTAATGAAAGAAATTACGGTAGCAATTAGTGTGAAAAATCGATGATAGCCATATTTTTTCTTCCACGAAAGAATAGTAAGAACTATTAAAATGAATCTTCAATTGTGTAGTCTACTTAATTAAATGTGACTTATTAGTTTTCCTCTATCTCGCACACACTCTCTCCTCTTGTTCTCTCTCTTGATCTCTCTCTCTCTCTCTCTTTAGGCACCTCGTCCCACTAGGTGGGGGTGTCAGTACCCAAGGGGATCGGAGACCCCTCTCTCACTCTCCCCTCACGTTCTCTCTCTCTCTCTTTCTCTCTCTTTGGGCACTCACTCAGAGTTAGAGGGGGGTATGCAAGGGCCTTATGGTCCTTTCCTCCTTATGGGTTAGATAGAGCACGGTTAAGTTAGGTTAACATGAGGACTTTTCTTTATGGAGACCGATGCTAGAGGCTTTTTCATGTATCGGACAAGAATTGAGGGGGGCTTAATAATAAATAGGTGGATTAAAGGGGGTTATTCTTAATATCAATGTTTTAGGGCCGAAAACTAAAAATTTTATTTTAATTTTCACGGCTAAATAATTAGATGCTACGTGCGAGCGTAGGCGTCATGTTATGTTCCCCGTTTGAAATTGCCAACATTTAACTATACACTTTTGTGCAATTTTCAATTTCTGACTGTACACCTCTAATTTATTGACACGTTGGTTGTAAAAAGATAATACATCAATTAGTAGCCGTATTAAGTCTTGAACTCAAGATGTCAGATGTCCAGATTGAGTCCTAGATAAACTGTGCTAGATTTCGGATTATCAAACAAAAAAACCTGCACACTTTTCAATTGATGTACACACTCTTTCTGCTCACCAAATCTATAAGACTATAGCACGTGTGATGAGGAATGTCCAAACAGACATGTGATTGGAATTTTATCTATAAATATCTGAGAAATAAGAGGGACATAGAAACAATATAATAAATACCTGTAGTAGCAAGAAAGTGAAAAAAAGATAGACAAATGGATAATCAAACAAATCCGGACAGGTCCACGATCCATCCTTATTCTTGTTAGGCCTTTTTTAAAACGGAGTGAGATAGCATACTCGCGTCCCTGGGCACGAATACGTTACCCGCTCTGGGTTAGCGCTTGCTTTTTGCGAGGATATTACATGTGAGGTCTATTTTCTCTCTCATCAGGTAATTATTTTCACCTATCCTATTATTTTTTCAAAGAGGCCCGTCCGAAATCGATCGAATTCAGAGAGATTTTTTTCTTAAGGAATAATTAATCAGGGCTCCTTGGCAGAATTTGGACTTCATTTTCTCTCCCCTAGCAGGATGTCTCTCACCTTGCCCCATCTTGTTTTTTCTCCTCTTTCCCAACTGCAGTCAAACACTTGTTAGCATCTGATTACGGTAATGCAAGTGTCAACATAAATCAGAACATACAACATTCATTAAAGTACTTCAATGGAACAAAGTGTCAAAAAAATGTGTACCATGACACTTTTGTCATTCTGACAGAGGAGAGGAAATAAAATTTATGCTCTACAGGGGATTCTAATTGATTAGTTTTTTTTCTTATCTTTATTCTCAATTATTCAAATAAGAACAACCTTTTCTATCCTCACCTTAAAAACTCAAAAAACTCGAATCCTTGTCCTTTATTTAAATTTCACAAAAAAAAATCAGATGAATAAACGGATATTTGGATACCCTTTGACATCCCCCCCTCCCAGTCACTCGGTTGCATCCTCTCGAACTGATATTATCCTTCACAAAGATGCCTTTGGTGGGGAAAGTAAATGGCCTAATGTTGGAAGACAGAGTGCTCCGGGAACCCCACCGGTCAACGTCGGCATCCGCCCGCGAGAGGGTTGAGTAGGGCCCGAAGGCAACAGCTGGCGGGGAAGGAAGAAGAGGATATGCCCGGCGACAAGTTGAGATCCTGGCACCCGCAGGAGGTTGAGGTGGACGGGCAAACATCAACGCAGGGTGGGTTCCATGGGGATTGCGGCGAGAGCAGAAGAATAGACGAAGAGACCCATGACAGCTCCCATGGCGTCGGTGGCCAGGGCTGGCGTTATGACGTCGGTGTGCTTGGAAGAAGAAGGAGAAGAAGAAGCCGGGTTCGAGCAGAGAGCTCATGTTTCCAAGGTGCAGGAGTCATGGCAGTGTCGGCTGCCGTGTCCCGGAAGGTTCTCACCGCAGTGCTTGCAGCTGCCATGCGTGGGTGAGAAGACAGAATAATTGCCAGGGTGGAAGATGATGGGAAGAAGAGAAGGCTAAGCCCCCGCTGCACAAAAGGTTCTTGCTTGGTAGGAAGCCTTTGACTGCTTCCACACGGGTACCCTGGAAGGGGATCAGTCTAATTCATGTGAAAGGCAGGCCATTTTGTTTTCGTCGGCGGGGTCTGCACTCGATCTCAGAGGAGGGGCAGCATGATAGCATTGACCTTGTTGATCTGACTTGGCTCTTTGGTCGTATCTGCAAAGCGCAGCCCACAGGTCAATCTCACCAGTTTGATCACTAAACCGGCTCCATTGCCTTCGTGCGCAAATGGGGATGGGGGAGGAGGAGAATTCTCGGAGGGGACTGCAAACTTTTATTGCACAAAGTTGAGGAATGCAGCGAAAGGGCGAGTGCAGAGATAATGACACATTTCGAGACCAATTCTTCTTTGTTTGTCCTCAAGTTAAAGAACAGAGAGAGGGAGAGGAGATGATGACAGACCAATGGGCCACTCCTTCAGTTTTAATTTGAATAATGGAACCCCCGAGGAGATCCATTTATTACAAAATTACACCTCCTTTCTTTCGTCTCTCCCTTCTTCTATATAACAACAGTTCAAATCAACCTGAAGCTGTTCCACATTTACAGTCCCGACGGTCACCGTGGAGTACATGGGCTCCAAGCCTCTCTCAGAGCCTTTAACTTGTATCATACAAAGGTAAACAAGTAGGAGGTGGGGGGTGCAAAAGAAACAGACAAGGCTTTGAGCCTTTCTGGGGCAGCTCTATATCTCGCTTTTACTTTGTATACTATTTACACACAATATCTCCAGATCCTGCCTTCCAAGGAGATGACTATGATGGAAACGTCGTCGTGGTATCGCCGTCTGTCACCCTGTGGAATTTCCAGCAGTTCATGGAAGTCCATTCCTGCCATTGTAATACAGAGAAAAAATTTCAGTTCGATGCCACACAAAAAAGGGCACTTCCACCCCACTGCCCCTAGATCTTGTTATCTTAAATGGATTGAGCTGAATTTACCTGCTTTCTTCGCGGCTCGGAAGATAACTTCTTCGACAAGGTGCTGTGCAGGATCCCCCTCCGGGAACGACCCAATAAACAACTCCACTTCAGCAACAGCTTCCTCATTTGTGAAGTACTGATAAAGCCCATCCGAAGACAATATCAGGAATCTATCCTGGGGGCCGAGTCTGTGATGGTAGAGTGACGGGTTGCAAGTAATGTAGGGTGAGGATCCCACGTAGTCGATTCTGAACATCTCAAGAAGCGCATCATTCCATTTGGGCTGAAGATTTAAAAAAAGAAAAGAAAGAGATGGGAAATGGGATTAGATGGGAGGTTGACAAGACATGCTGCACCCAAACTAGCAAGGAAATCAAGCTTTTTTATGCAGTAAGCAAGTTGATGAAACATCCCACTGAGTGTCAGATCCCACAATGTTAAAAGCTTCATTGTTGATTGATGGACCAGCACTCGGTGGAAAAACGCCTAGTAGAAGTCAGGATTCTGATGAGAATGGGTGGTCGACCACCAGAGCTAAATATTGCGCGGTGCCAGTGCAACTTGATCTCAACATATTTGGTATGATACAATGCTAGAGACCTTCCGCAAAGAGATCAACTTGGGAAAAGGATGCTGACCTAAAAGTTCCGACAACGACAGCCAAAGCTGGCACTGTGGATCACAAAGTCGGGCAACTTTATGATAAATTTTTATATATTGAAATGTGCCGAGAGAGCCTTTGGGCAATGACGACATATCAGTGGCCTAATTTCACTCCAAACGTAGATTCCTCCCAACGGAGACATGGTGCTCGGCATGCCTAACGGATGTGGAACTCCACAAGACTGAGGTGGAAAGGCTCTGAAAGAGCCCATCTTGGGTGAGGAATTTCCACAAACGCCTGGTCTGCCATGGCAAGAATGACTAAACACCGAGTCCAGTGGACAAACATTTCGGGGCACCATGAGGACAGATGCAGGCAACAAACCAACAAAACCAGGGAAAAGGAAGGAAAGTAGATCACACGATCTGATCTAGGATTAGCAACTTTTATCTTCAACATACCCGATGGTCCCCCTAATTGAAATTTACATCTTAATAGCAAATTATTGCACATGCATCATGCTCTCAGATAGACTGTGGATCACGGCATGGCGTGCTTTACTCTTCCATGGCTGTCCCTATTTTTCATGAACAAGGTTTTTTTTTTTTTGTCCTTTGACCCCCATTCCCTCCCAATGCCTATTTCTAGGCAAGCAATCACTCATCAAGTGAGCAGGTTACTACAGATCCTAGATTTCCAGACCCTTCCTCCTCTCTCAGGACAAGGACGGATTTCAAGGCGTCCGCAAAGCCCGTGACTGCGCATCTGGATTAATCTTGGGCAGTAAAGACAGTTTTCTTTTGTTTTGTTTTGGGAATCAGAGCAGTGGCCTACCTGCTTCAGGAAGCCAGCTCCGAAGGCTCTCGTGACCTTGAGAGAACCTTTGACGCGATCGTTCACCACGGCCGACGCATCATCTGGGTGCTCGACCTTGATCCTCTGAACTTCCTGGATCACCAAAAAGAGGGCACAGTTCACGTTAAGCATCAAGCACCCAGAGCCAGAAAGCTTGTAAATTCGAAGAGAGAAGAGAAGAAGAGAACTGAATAGCGAAGGAAACCCCCATGGACTAATAGACAGGTGTTCTTCCTCTTTTTACCTCTTCGACGCAGGTGCTGTGATCCAGGGTGAGCTGCAGGGCCACCAAGCTGGTCAACCCATCGCCGTGATCCGCATCGAACGCCTCGAAATCCCTCAAAGTTTCCTCCTTGATCCGCTCCAGGTCCTGTCTGGCCTTGCCGATGGAGCCCCACACGTCGGGCTCCGCCTTCTGGGCCAGGACGGCCCGGCTGTCGCCCACATTCATCAAGTAGACGTCCTCCCCCTTCATCAGCATCACCAAGACGCAGGAACCCATCAGCGCCAGCTCCGGGTTCTCCATCACCCTGTTGTCGGCGATGTCGAGGTAGGCCTCCTCCGTCGTCCGGAGGGCCGAGGACAGCGCCTTGAGCACGTCGCCGTGGTTCACCAGCGGGGCGGCGGCGGCTGGCTGCGCCAGCTGCTCCTTGAGCTTTCGGTCCAGCTCCAGCCGCTCCCTGTCCCACTCGTTCTTCCACCGCCTCTGGTTCTCCTCCCACTTCTTCGCCGCCCCTCTTATCCTCTTCTTCGATCCCTTCACCTTGCAGCAGTCTTCGGCGGAGGCGGCTACCGCCGCCGCTTCCGCCACGATCCTGGGCAGATTCGTCACTGTACCCGTCCGATCGTCGGATTCCAGCGACGTCCTCGCCGGAGTGGGCTCGTTCCCGTACTTGTCGTCCCAGAGCAGCCCCTTCAGTTCCTTGTGGACGGCGGGGTAAAGATTGGAGAGGAGGTAGTCGGGGGCGTCAGGGCCGTTGAAGCCGTCGTAGATCCCGACGAAGACCCACCCGTGCTCCTCGGAGATGACGACGTGGACCCGGTCCTCGCCGGCCTTCCCCTGTGCCCACTGCAGACTCCCGTTGTCGAAGGCGTCGTCCCCGGCGTCATCCAAGCTCTGATTGCTGCTCAGGGTTGTGTTGCTGCTTGCGAAGCCGCTCTCCCCGGCGTCCGATTCCCGGACGGAAGAGGCGGCGGCGGCGGCGGCGGCCGCCACTGCAGCCGCAGCGGACGACCCCTTGACCGGGGCCACGATCGAATTGTGCCCTCGGGTGATCGTCCGGGCGATCGCCCGCCGCAGGCCCCGGATCAGCGACCCGCGCCGCGTCCTCGGCCGGAAGGCGTACCCGCCATGGGAGAAGCTCCTCTGGAACTGGAGCTCCGCCGCGGCGGCGGAGGCCTTGTCGAGCGGGCCGGAGAAGATGCCCCGGTCGAGGGGCCCCGACATGAACCCCCGCTCGATGGGCCCCGACATGAATCCCCTGTCCATGGGGCCGGAGAACGGCCCGGAGCCGAGGAGGCCGCGGGGCACGGGCTGCAGGGGGACGGAGGAGAAGGAGGTGGAGCAGTCAAAGGCGGCGGCGGCGCGGTCGGGGAGCAAGCCCCCGGAGGCGAAGGAGTAGGGGTCGGTGACGATGGAGGTGGACAGCGCCGTCGACGTGTTGGCGCTGACGGAGGCGCCGGAGATGGATCGGAAGGTGGTGGTGGTGGCGGCGCAGTCCTCCTCGGAGTGGTGAACCTTGGAGGAGGACAGCCGCGTCGGGTCGGGGCGGACGTAGCAGAAGGAGTGGCCCAGCCCCTCGTCGTAGGGCAGCTCCGATATCATCGCGGCGACGTCGTGGTGCCCACCCCGGCGCCGGGTCAGGTGCCCCCCGTCGCCCCCGCAGAGGCAGCTGCTGAACCTCCCGAGCCCGTTCCCCATGGCGAAGCAGCTCCGACGACCTACCCAGGACCAGGAGACACCCTCTCAAGGGGAAGCAGAATTCACCAACCAAGGATTCCTCCCGCCCTAGAATGGAGCTGGCATGGCCTGCAAAGATTGGGAATTTGGGAGGAGGAGGAGGAGGAGGAAGAAGAGGGGAAGGGGAGGGGGTGGGAGGGAGGAGAGTGGAGATGGGCTTGGAAGAAGGGGGGCGGGGAGAGGTAGTGGAGAAGAAGGTTGGGTGGGGATAGAGAGAGAGAGAGAGAGAGAGAGAGATAGAAGGTTAGAGCGAGAAAAGGAAGAGGGAGGAAGTGCGTTGACTTTAAGGGTGGTTGAAATGTGTAAAGAGGAAGGCGGGGAGGGGTGGGCGTGCCAGGCGTTGAACAGCGCCCCGGTTTGAGTAAGCCAAAGGGTTGTGTTTTCTAGAGAGAGAACAAAAGAAATAAAGAGAGAGAGAGAGAGAGAGAGTAGCGGTAGACGACTAGACGGTAGTGGTGGTGGTGGTGGAGGATTGTACTGGATAGGTTATTTAATTAAAAATGTGATTTGGACTAATTAATGGGGCGATAATAATGGCTTAACACCACCGCCTCCCCCCCTACGACTTTTTTGTTGAGGATGGGGGTAGCGGGCGCGTCCCATTTGGTTCGAAGTCAAACCGCGGGGACGGCGAAGAAATGTTGGGTCGTCGGACCGGCCGGGGGGCGTGGAGACCCGCGCTGGATCTGGACATCGCCTGGCTGCTCCCGCCGACACGTGGCGGATCAGATGGCGCTCGTGGGTGGCGACCTCGCCTTGGTTTCCTAAAACTAGCGGCTTTTTTTACTTTTTTATTGTTTGCTCGGTTAGATTTTGGGTTCGGTTTAAAAGATTCTTCTGCCGGGCCGATCGTCTCCCTCTTCACTCCACCTTTGACTTTTCCGAAACCAAAAAAATAGGGCTTTAATGGATGACAAAGGATCATCAACACCTGTGGGCTGGGGATTTTCCTTTTCTTTTTTTTTCTGATAATGACTCGTGGACATATCTTTAAGATAAAAAATCGCGCAGTACCACTTATCTGATATTTTTAGTACCACTTATCTCCAATTTGAAGTTTTCTTTCTTAAGATGCTACCAAAAAATGATTAGTTTTTTTGTTTGCATTCAAATGAGGTTTTAATTGTAATCATCGCACTTGTAAACCCTGTCGCATTAATCTCACACAGATGATGTTGTTTTAAGTATACAGATTTATTTTTCTACTCCACTCGAGAGTATGCTACGATATACATTTTTAAACGGTGTCAAAAAGATCTTTTAAACCCTTCAATGGTGAATTTTTTATGTTTATATTCTAAAATAAATCTTAAATCATCTTTCAGTTCCAGCAAAAAAAATATCTAATCTCTTTGAAACTGCACCGAGGGTCCCAATATTTATGGCGTCCAGTTTGCCACAGAGTTTTTTGAGTAAATGGAGCCGTCTTTGTTATTGTTCTGTGATTCAATGGAGCCGTCTGGATGTTGGAGGATTTAAGTTCTGACTTTGACATGCCCATTTTTTCTCATTAATATAACAAAATAGAAATCTGATCCATGAGGATTATTAGGGCACTCTCTCTCTCTCTCTAGTGTCCTTTTTGAGGACTCGGGATGGGTCAGATGATTGAATACCACTGTCAAAAAAATAAGAGGTCCTAATTTAAATTTATTTAAGGAGTTTTTTAATTGATCACGTACTCAATCCTCGAGAGTCATTTTGATAAAGGGGTGAGTTAGGGGCGGATACGTCACTCCGGGTGGTCCACCCCTAACCCATATCGGGTGACTTATTTCACCTTTCTGGTTGGATTCAAAAAAATTAAATTTATCATTGACAGATTCCAATTAAGGAAAAAAGAGTTAAATAATAATAAGTCATCCCACCCCGAGTAACTCACCTTAACTGCACTTACTCCTTTATCAAAGTGGCCCCGAGATACGTGACCCTAGATATCCTGATTCCACACATTTATTCTCACAAAAAAGAGTACTTTTTGAAGACTCGAGATGGGTCAGATGATTGAATACCACTGTCAAAAAAAATAAGAGGTCCTAATTTAAATTCATTTTAGGAGTATTTTAATTGATCACATATTCAATCCTAGAGAGTCACTTTGATAAAGGGGTAAGTTAGGGGCGAGTACGTCATCTCGGGTGATCCACCCTTAATTTATTTCGGATGACTTATTTCACATTTCTAATTGAATTCAAAAAATTTAAATTTATCTCTAACTGGCATTGATTAAAAAAAATGAGTCAAAAAATAATAAGTCATCTCATCCCGAATAATCCACCTTAATCGGACTTACCCATTTATCAAACTGATCCCCGAGGATACGTGACCCGAGATTTTCTGATTTCACATATTTCTTCTCACAAACAAAAGAGAAGCGTATCCTTCATTTTCTTACCCTCCATTTACTTCTTGATTCACTTGAGAAGGAGAGAAAACATGGTGCTGTAGCTGCAACCACCACTGGTCATAGCTCTGGTCAACACCATCACTATTCAACCTGGGATTAAATGACCCATCTCAGATGTCAGCAAAAGGTCACCAACATGGGAAGATCTCGGCCGTCGGTTAATGCCCCCCTTTATTATATAGTCTAATTAGTTGACTAGGCTGTGCTGACATCAGGAAAAGGAAGAGATTTTTTTGATAGTTTAAATTCCTATGACTTTAGCATGGTGCTCCATACCTGTTATCAACCTGTACCCACCTGAATGTACTATGTCAGACTCTCAATTATCAAATATTTACATGTCTTGTCTCATATTCCAACTTATTTATGAGATAAGTTAGATGATTTCAGATGAAAAATTATCATCCTTGAGAGTCAACATGTTTAAAATTTTTGCTGACTTTTTATCGGGTTGAATAACTAAAGTTTGATTTTAAATTTAGTTTAATTTAATCAGACTTGGCGCAGTTGTACCTCTAGAAGGATTGGTGGCCTGTTCCCTTTTTTATTATAATTAGTTTTGAGACATGCGTCCAACACATCGGAATGGGAGAAGCGTTCGTTGGGGAGGAAAACCGCTGTGTGGAAGAAAGAAGGAAAAGAGCAGTTGCTATTATTGTCATTAGAGTAATGTTCTGTTCATTAAATTCGGTGTACAAGGTAATATCAAAATGTAACGTTTAAAAGAAAAAAAGTGAAAAGATCTATTCTGCACATAAAAGGATGTTCGCGTCAGATCAATACGATATATATTTTTAAATATTAAATACGGAGCACATTTAGTAGAAAATGTAAGAATAAAATATTTTATGAATGGGTGAAATATTTTATTATAAGAATTAAATATTTTATTTAACTTTAAAAAATAAATCAAAGAAATATTTTGTACAATTGAAATATTTTGTTACGTGATAGTAACATTTGTTATAAGGATAAAACACGAAAGAAATGAAATATTTTGTTACATAAATGTAACATTTATTATAAAGATAAAATACTACATAAATAAAACATTTGTTATAAGAATGAAATCTAATAAAATATTTTAATTCTATATCAAATATTTTATTTTTGAAATAAAATATTTCACTCTTTCATAAAATATTTTATTCTTATTTTTTTTCTAGAACGCGCTCCGTAGTTTAATGCTCGAAAATGTGCGTCGCACAAGTTTGACGCAGACATCCTTTTCTATGTAGAATGAATCTTTTCATCTTTTTTTCGATCAACGAGATTAAACGTTGTATTTTCACGTGACTTTGTGCACTGGATTCAATGCACGTAGCATTACTCTGGTTATTTTTGTCTCTGGATTAAAACATTGTTAAAATTAAATTAGATCTCTTTTCTTTAGAATACTGGTCAGTTCAGTCTAATTACAGCTTCTAGGAAAACATATTTCTGTTGAATTGTAAAAATGGCATGAGAATATGAGAAAAGAAATCATTATTTTCACAGTCCATCTTTTTAAAAGGTTGTTTGCTTTGACTCAAAAAATAGTATAAAGTATCGCATTCCTATGACAAAATCTTACCATAAATTCAAAAGGCAAGCATAAATTCTACCCATATAGGGCGATGTCAACGGCATATTTTTGGCAAAACTTTTGAATGAAAGATATTTTGACTTTAACTTTTAACCAAAAAAAAAATATAAGTTGGAAATTGTTATAGTTGGTTTTATGCAGTTAAAATTAAAAGACAAATATTTTCTGACAATTCTATTTTAACATATCTCTGATTTTTTAGTAAAAAAATAGTCCAAAATTACAATCAATATATTATCTTTAGAAAGTTACAATCAGAATAGTCTTGGGTTTAATATATTATCTTTAGAAAGTTATTATTTGGAACTCTTGATTGAAAGGTAAAAATAGGTTAAAATTACAAAAATTATTTACGAGGCCTATATATTAATTGAGTAATGCTCTGTGCACCGAATCCGGTGTACAAAGTCAACTCAAATTATAATCTCCCCTCTCATTGGCCCCAAAAGAGTTGAAATGACTATTTTCGCTGTAAAAATGACACCCTACATCAGACACGTACGTCTTTGTGTCGGACTCGTTCGATCTGCTTTTTCGCTCGGTTGGAAAACACAGGAGTGAGATATTTTGTAGGATTGAATCAAAATTTATTTAATTTATTTTTATAATAAAATATTTTATTTCTATAGTATTTTATCCTTATAATAAATATTTCGTTCCTGTAATAAATATTTCATTTTTATAAAATATTTCATTCGTTCATTTCTGTAGGTAAACAAATTATTTTATTCTTATAATAAAGCGTTTCATTCTTGTAACAAAATATTTCAATCTTATATAATAGTTTACTTATGTATTTTCCCGCCGAGCGAAAAAGCGGGGCGAACGGGTCTGACACATGGCGGTACGGGTCTGACGTGAGACGCCCTTTTTTTACAGAAAACGATCATTTCAACTTTTGGGGGGATCAACGAGAGGGAAGATTACAATTTGATTTGACTTTATGTACCGTATCCGGTGCACAGAATATCACTCATATTAATTACTCCCTCCTTAAAGTAACTGAATCAAAATATATAAAAATCCAACAATAATTTCAATTGAACACTACCGCAAACATGACCTTACAGCCCCCGTCATAAAATTATGGCCATTAGAAAGGTTAGATGATGTAGATAATTATCAATTATCCATGTTAACTCCAACCTGATTGTGATACGGGGGGAATGGAAGCGATGGCTCCCCGGGCATCGGGAAACGTCGGAATACCCGTTTTCTATTTCCTTTGGGGCCTTCTAGAACGCTTGCAAGGGGCGCCGTCGCCGAGCTCATGTGATGTACGTGGTGGGCAGAGCTGGTTGAGGCCGGTGGTCACGTAGATATGGAGGAGCTTGTTTGAGACGTATCGATGAACACGGACAACCATCACCACGTTGCTCGGAGAGTGAGCTCATCGGAATGAGGCAGTTTTTGGGCGTAAAGAAATGGAAAGCAGGAGAGAGATATCAAGGGTCAGTCAATGGGTCGAATTTCAGTCGAATTTAGGTTAACTTATTTGGATCTGACTCATAAATATTAAAATTTAAATTTGACTCGAGCTTAAATTATGTTGGGTCGAACTCGGCAGGTTTACAAAAATATAAGATTCGATTAAGACTTGGTTTGATTCGAAAATTTAAATTAAAAAATTAATATATTTAATAATATATAATTTATAATATCATTAAATTAATTAGAATGTTGATCTTAATTACTTAGGGCGTGTTTGACAACCGGGTGATCGGCCCGTTAGCCGACACCGGTTAACCGGTGGACCCCACCTCGGTTGGCCCTCTCCCTCACACAATAGCACTACCCGACCCCGGTTGCCTTAATCGACCCTGAAGGGTCGATTACGGCACCCCTCTTACCCGGTTAACAAACGTGCCCTTAGTTTGTTTGAAAATAATCTTTTAATTTTTAATTAAATAAATAATATAATTTTATCTAAATAATTTTTAAATTTTAAAAAGAGAAAAAAAGAATAGATCTGACGGACTTACGGATCGAACTCCAAGTCCGACTAGCGAATTTAGTCGGACAATTTTTAAACTCCAACTAAAAATTCAAGAGTCAAGAAAGATATTATAATCCAGTGCAAAATTGAGATCGACCCACAGATCTGTAGAGTCAGATTTGACCTATCGATAACCCTAGACGGAAGAACGAGAGTGACAGTCACGAGCTGACTTTTTGTGTACCTAATCCACACCAAAGGCACGCTCCTTTTCCTAAACCACGAGGGGGAACAAGAAGAGGGACGTGGGGACGCAGAAATTCCTAGAAACCAAACACAAAGGGGAGGCCTCTGATGAGCCAGCGTTTGATCAAGACCCACAGCAAACAAACACCAAGGTCCAAAGTTTGAACGAGGGAGGGAGGGAGGGTCACGTGCTTCCAACTCGACAACACGCGAGGTGGGAGGGGTTAGAGGGGGAGGTTCATATGTGAGGTAGGAGAAGCTCCATGACGCATAGGGCATGCACCACCTCTAACTTGTCACCATGGCATCAAATTGATAAAATTAGGTTGATCACATCAACTTAATTAGGTGGGGTTGCATAGTTTACAATGTTTGAAGATCTGCAGCATTACATGATGTAATTAGGATCCCGATTAATTATGAAATAAGAAATAAACATATGTACTTGATCAAAAGTCAGACCCCTTTTTTTTAATCATCTTGGACCTAAAGGCACATATTAAGGCGTGGGAGCACGATTATTTCGAATGTCCCGTGTCAACCTCGACGTGCCACATCTGTTCATGGATTTCCTTCACATGGGGTTGGAGAACTTTGCAACCTAATCCACATCACTATGCCTATATGACCTTTTTAATCTTAACTTAAACCGGCCCTATGAAATTCCTCCTCCTCTTCTTCTTCTCCTACTACTTCTTGGGAAAAGATAAGTTGACCACCCCAATGCAAGATCTCAGGCTGATTTAAAGCGGCCAGCTGTTTGGGGGGTTGGGGGGGGGTGGAGCCTTTGACAATCTCACATTTGGAAACGACGAAGAGAGAAAAGGCGTTTAGGGTGTAGGAGCAGCTGGTGGGCACTATAAAAGGGGGGGGGGGTGTTCATAATGCTCAATTAGATAGTTAATAGGACACCCTAAGCACAGATTTGATCAAATGTAAGGATGACTTTCTGTATGTGTGTGTGAATCCCACGATGTGGATGAGACAAAAGAGCTTTTTAATAATATATATATATATATATTTCTCATTCTCAAGTCACAGATGCCATGTCTCGTGAATGTTGAAGTCCCACTGAATTGGGTTCTCGGTGGACATAAGGTGTATATCTTGAGGGCCAATTTGATATTGGGTCTAGATATCTCAATCGATGAGTGAGAAGTAAGGGGTCTCACCCGTTCTTCTCACACCTATTCTCGAATAATCAGGGTGGGGTGAGTTGTTCGCAGGCAGAGGTGCGAACAACTCATCTCATCCCACCCCGTTAACAACTAAGTTTTGAATTTTCTAAGTAAGAAATTTAAAATTTTTAAATTTTTTATATGAAAATTATTGTTAAATAAAAATTTATAAAAATTTATTATTACAAATATATTAACAGATATATCACTGTGTAAAATTAAATTATGTAAAAATATCATATTTATTTATTGACATATTATTTCTTTTGTCAAAAATTTATAAAAATTATAATTAAATGATATTTATATATTATTTGAATTAATCTAATGATATTTCTGTTGATATATTTCTAAAAATATTTTTTTTATAAATTTACCTCCAACAATAATTTTTATGTAATAATCTCTTTTTCTTTTCCTCTTTACCCGACTCTTAACATATTGTTCAAAAGTCCATATCACCACTGCCATTTGTTTTGAAAGCTTATATTAGAGGTGACATAATCTTTTAGCCAACGTTTGATCATATTGAGGTAGCTTAGATGTGACTTGAATAATACTTCCCTTTTCTCACTTCCCACAAATCCCATCTTCTATTAGATGTGAACGTGAATTCATGTTTTCCAGACGGATACAAATATCTATGAGTATATCTATATTTGGGATGGATATATCCACATTTATACTCGTAAAAATAATAAAATATTATTCAGATATAATATTTGACAAAAGTTTGCCCAAAGCCTTGATCTATAATTAAGTGTGGAAGATCTCTTTCTAGAACCCCCCAACGTGGAATCAATTGGTCTAGCTAGCTAAGCTTGGAGTACTCCTTTGGGAACGTCAAAGAAAACGTTCAACATAGAAATATTCGAAGTTTTACTTACGTGGATCACGTGTGAATTTTCTTTCCACAGAGGGGATAATTGGTATTTACCATCTCCTCCTCTACGAAACCACGAGGTCATACCTTCCCATTGCCAGTGTGCTACGTACAAGGATACTATCAAATCACGTACATCGATCCTACATTTCTTAAAAAAATTCCACTAGATAATTCGTAGTTGTGATCGGAGTTTCCATCACGTAGAGCCACCCAGAAGAGGCTGCATGCACAGTGTGTTTTTCTTCTTCTTTTGGTTTGACGGGAGGGATGGTTTCTGAGGAGAATAAAATAATTACGAGTTGAAAGGAAGAGGGTGCCGGGCGCTAATCCTCATGGTGGTAGGGACCAGATTTCACCCAACCCTCACATGAGTGGGTGGAGGTTGCAAAATATATCAAGAGAGATATGTATATAATATAAGAAAGGTATAAGTTACACCCCCTTTTATTTTAATAAGATAAGAAATGTTCTAGATAGTTCTTGTTCAAACCGGAAGAAAGTTATCCCTGAGTACGCGAGCACCATCATTCTGGTGGCAGAACCACCCCGTTGTTGATGTCCCTTTTCTAAGTTACCATCATTTCACGTTGGCGAGTGCAATGAGACCATGAACACACCATCTACAACTCCCCCAATCCGGTCACATCTGTTTTCAAATCTCAAACACACACATTCTCTCTCTCTCTCTCTCTCTCTCTATTTTGAGGCCACGAACACACCATCTACTACTTCCCTAATCCGGTCACATCTGTTTTGAAATCCCCAACACACAAACTCTCTCTCGCTCTCTCTCTCTCTCTTCGACTATGAACACATCATCTCTTACTTTCCCATAACAATTAAGGGTCGATTTGATAATAAAATTATCGGAGGATTTGTTATACGACGAGAGAGAAGTGGGAGTGGGGCCCACACCCTCCCTCACACGCATGCCCGTTGTTCGACCCCGGATGACTTGTTCGGACCCGGAGGGTCGACCATCGCTATCTTACCTGAAAAATAAAGAGACCCTAATAGATTGTGTTGTTTTTTATTACTTAGATTAATAGCGTCTATTTCATTTGGTATGGTATTGTATTCTTTTAACGCCATAGTAGTAAAATTGATAGAGCTAATAACCAAACATCGATCCCATAACAATATTATCAAATATCAAAACTATTATTGACTGAAGTATTTGATATATCAACAAAACACCCCATTAAGTTAACAACACACTTGGACAAGAACTACCGGTGGATTAAAAAAAAACATAACTAAAAAGAGAGAGAGACTACAACCATGTTTGTACACCTAATTAGTTAATGACCCATCTTGTTCCATCCATTTCACATCATTAATAGCTGTATGATAATCCACACAAAGTCTTCAAAATCCACGAATCTTAATTAGCAACTTGAGCATAAATTAATCAAATCTCTCTATCTCTCTCTCTCTCTCTCCTCGGTGTGATGTGCCACTTGTACGTGGACATCTCTTGGGTGTAGCTATGATTTTGTTAGTGCGTGCACGCACACATGAATATAAGCATGCATAATTGTGGTCAATCAATATAAAGAAATGAAGCCCCAAGATTTAATGACGTCGACAACATGATCCCCTGTTCTGGTCTCCCACACTAACAAGAAGCTTCCATACTCTTATTTTCAAATGAACGACCCACATCGTTCCCAGTGGCCGTCTCTTTCCTCGGCACCCCCTCCCCTGCTTTCCTCTCTCTCTCCCTTCCTCCTCGCCCTTCTTCTTCTTCTTCTTCCGTGTGCATGATGTCTCCATTGACTTGCTTCCCCATTCTTAAGCAAGTAAAAATTTCCTTCCTTCTTACGTGCCCGAATGCTGGCAAACTTGACTTGAGCTTTTGGGAAAACGAACAAGCAATGACATCCATCTTGGACTGTTTGGTAGATGATCCTATGGACCACGGCGCATTGTGCCCGGCGAAACTAAGAAGCCATGACACGGCGTTGTGCTCTGATTGATTGAATGATTAGTTCTGATACTTATATTCTTGAAATATTAAATTATGTCATTATACCTTTTGATCAAGGGGACCCAAAAAAAAGAGAGTTAATTAAGATCGAAGGAGATGAGATAGAGAGGTTTCATGCTCCCAAGACACCAATCGTAATATTCTTCTGTACTAATATAAAAACTAATTAATAGAATAAATCAAACACGTAATAATAATAATAATGATATCAAAATTACTATTGATACATATTTAGAGATCAAAACATCCTTCTAATTGAGCATCGATGATTGAACTGGGTGCAGAATGCCATGATGCAGAGAGTTAATGTCATCTGAAATTATACACTAACAGCTAGCTTTCTCCCCTTCTTTCTGTCTGTCTACATGGGTTGAGACTTAATATTCTCCCCGTCTACATGGGTTGAACCTTACTTCTCCTGTTCTTCTTGCCGGCCAACACGAAACGCCAGACGGTAGCCGAGAAGAACCGTTGCCGATGCCGCGTTGTTGGACAGTGCTGGTCTTCCGGCAGAAGAGCAGTGTGAAGAAGCCTGACGAGGCCGTCGGCTTGATCCCACTCTAAATGTCAGTCAAACGCCATTGTTGCACACAAGCATAACGTTAAAAACGGTGGCCTGATCAGTTGGGAACACAAGACGGAGATCTTTGCACCACCCATCGTGTGCGTCGACAATTTTCAGATGAACCGTGTTGATTGCTGGGTGGAAACTGAACTTTGATGGAGCAGTGAATCTAGAAGATGGATTACATTCTAAGAGACGACGGAGATAATGTAATTCTAGCAAGTGCACGTTACTTAGGCAGAGTCACCCTTTAAAATCCGAATCACTAGCACTGTGGAAAGATTTGAACCAAGTGCGTGCCATTTTTAGCTACTTCTTGTTGGGATTTGATCGACAGGGGCGCCTTTGACATCGGATTCTGATTAGTTTACTCGACTTCGGAGAGTTGAGTAAGATAATCGGACTCGGTTAGACGTCTTGTGTGTGAGGAGAGAGCGAGATCCACCGCTCTCTCTCTCATCCGTTGAATTATCCCAACCCGATATCAAAGACGTCCTAGGAGATAGTTGGGGGCAGAAAGGTGTTAACAAGGGCTTGCCAAAAACGATCAGAGCCTCGAAACAAACTTTGGGAGAGTAAGTAATTAGATGATTCTTCAAATGGGAAAAGATGGAGGGAATCACTAGTTAACCCAATGCAAAGTGAAAAAATGAGACTTACCCCATGTTTATTCTGCATGAATAAATTGGTTGACCATTCTTTATTTTTGCTGACGACAATTGACTAATGAATTTCATAAACTCGACATTATGTGAAATTTGAATGCTCTTTCCCACTTTTCTTTTTACCAAGTGGGAGCTTAAGTGGAACGGTGTCTTTAATTAGTCTCTTCATGTTAATTGCTTAAATCCTAACTTTTGATCCAGTTTGGGAATACATAGGTTTAATCTTGAAAGAGGTTGTAAACAAGTTTGACCACTTGTGCCTCGGGAGTGTTATCCTCTTCGTTGGGGATGATTAAGGACTTGGACGAGGATTCAGACACCCCTATTACTTTCGAATCTCATGTCTTCTTCTTTCCATCAAATAAAATGTGAAAATAAAAAGTGTAGAGATAAAAAAATTATCCATAGATCTAATACCACACTTTTAAGATTTGTTTTGTTGGAAAAGGATGTCAAGTCACCTGCGGAAGTCTGCAAGTATTAGAAAGATGACGTCAGAAGGAGCCATGGACGTTATCACATGGGTTAACCCTCTGATGTTTAAGTTAAGATCACACTGATGGGAAGAAAAGTATAAGAGAGAGAGAGAGAGAGAGAGAGAGAGAGAGAGAGAGAGAGAGAGAGAGAGAGAGAGAGAGAGAGAGAGGGTAGAGTGGACAAGCCTAAGTGTGTGAACCGGGTCCTCGGAGGTGCTCGTCATGTTTGACGAGTGATCGGAGAGTACTCGTTGGATACAGGGTGTGCGCGGAGAGTCGCGGGGATGCGGTGGAATGATGGAGCTAGCTTCCCTGTGTGAGCTTCTGCTTTCGTCTTCCTGTCTCTCTCCTTTTTCTTTGTGTGTGTCTGAGTATTTTCTTGTGCATGTCTTATCGTCTGATCAGAGGCCTATTTATATAGGTTGCCCTGACGGTGGAGATCCGTTCCCTAGTGGGAAGAGGCACAGGTCGTGGGGTGACACCTCCTTGATCGTGAGGGGTGTCATGCCCCGAGCACGGAAGGGAACCCAGAACGTGACGGTTATATAGATTGTGTCAATCAAAACTTAAGATATCCATACACACAAGTTCAGAGTATGCCAAATATGACAACAAACCATAATATCATTATTCAATCAAACTTGAAATTTCATTATCCAAAATCATACTCCAAGACCACTAACTTTGCTAGCTAAACTCAAGAAAAGATAAAATTACATAACCATAGTTCCACAACAAAGACAAGACAAGACTCTATGGCTGGAACAAGGCTTCAACGATTTGGCTCTACGCTCTTCATTCTTACCCTTCCTCGTCAGATTGGACCTCCTCGTCTGAATTACCTAAAAAATATGATAAAAATATTGGATGAGCGAATACCCAGTAGTAATTACATTTATATAACTAGTCTGATTTAAGTGATTAAAATGTTAAATGGATGCAAGTATAACGATGTATAAACAGGTTCGTGATGATATAATGCACAGAAGTAAATATTGTTAATAACGAATGACATGAAGATAATTGTCAACGTAATATTGTGGTAACATCCCATTCGGCATGCAAGGTTCGTAGCAAGTACACAATAGAAAGTACGAATATGACATTAAAGTGGCCATTGAATTTCAAGTTATTACCCTTCCGAGTCAAGTACATTGAGTCATCATTCTAGCAATTCGTGTCAAGAGTGGAATGTCCAAAATCAATCTAGTAAGTCAAACACTTTGATGCAATGTCAATAACTCTACCTTGACCGGCCGTCTCTCAAGTCTCACGCACGTGACCCACAGCCTGTCCTAGAGAGGGGCGGAGACACACATGCACACCTCTCCCTAGGATTGGCTAGAATTTGTGCCTATGCACGTAATAACATGGCCATGTCCTGTAACCTGACATGAGGTATGCCCCCATGTGTCCACCAGTGATGTACACTTGTCCTAACCAAGGCTCCCTACGCTATAGGCTATCCTCGCCTCTGTTGAATGAGCGTTGCGCACACAAGGTTGTCCTCACCTGGTCCGTCCACCAAATGCCCTCAAGGCAATGCTACGGTAAAACAATAAACCTGTAGTCTCTCGGAAACCATCGGAGTGCCCTGTGGATGCACTTCTCGACATTATGTGAAATTTGAATGCTCTTTCCCGCTTTTCTTTTTACCAAGTGGGAGCTTAAGTGGAACGGTGTCTTTAATTAGTCTCTTCATGTTAATTGCTTTAATCCTAACTTTTGATCCAGTTTGGGAATACATAGGTTTAATCTTGAAAGAGGTTGTAAACAAGTTTGACCACTTGTGCCTCGGGAGTGTTATCCTCTTCGTTGGGGATGATTAAGGACTTGGACGAGGATCCAGACACCCCTATTACTTCCGAATCTCATGTCTTCTTCTTTCCATCAAATAAAATGTGAAAATAAAAAATGTAGAGATAAAAAAATTATCCATAGATCTAATTGTTAGAGTGTGGAGTCAGAACTCTTTCATTCGTGCGCCTCTGCACGGGATCACATTCTGCCTCAGGAGCGCATCCACTGCTCCAGGGGAGCATTCACAGCATCATGGAAGCATGGCGAGCTTATGTCATCTCCAGGGGAGCATTCGCTGCTCCAGGGGAGCAATCGCTGTCCCAAGGGAGCATCCACTGCTTCAGGGGAGCATCCTCAGCTCAGGGGAGCATGGCGAGCATATCGCATCTCCAGGGGAGCATTCGCTGCTCCAGGGGAGCATCTTTCAGTGCCAGGGAAGCATTCGTTACTCCAGGGGAGCATATGCTGTCCGGGTCTAGCAGGGAAGCACATGCTGTCACTGGAGGGCATTCATTGTCCCAGGAGAGCATCACTGGCGTCAGGGAAGCATGCATTGCGGGTTCAAGGCAAGTCGATATCACTTGGGATGCGTCGACCTTGTCTTGGCAATGCGTCGACCTTGCCTTGGCAATGCTTTGATCCGTCTGATGGTGGGGGAGCATCTGCAGTCGCTGGAGGGCATACTCGATCCCAGCAGAGCATCCCGGGGGATAGACGAGCATGCGTGACTGATGTATCCCGGAAGAGGGTTTCTGTTTAACCGGGGTATTATTGTCTTTAATACCCTGACTAATGACGCCCTAATCTCCTAGTATAAAAGGATGGGCTCTCTCCTTGTATTGTAACAAGTCTGTGATTATCTAGTGGAATCCTGTTGCGGCCGTGGATGTAGGAAGGCATCTTACCTCCGAACCACGTAAAAATCCCTGTGTGTTCTTGTGTGATTGGTTTTTTCTCTTCTTCCTCCTCTGCTATTTGTCCTCCTCGTCTGGGTACTCCGGTTCTATCCCCAACAACTGGTATCAGAGCCTTGTTCTGGTTCGAGGGAGTAGTGGGAGTAATGGCGGCAGATGAAGGAAAGGTGAGGATCGACAAGTTCGATGGCAAGGACTTCGGTTTCTGGAAGATGCAGATCGAAGACTACCTGTATCAGAAGAAGCTGCATGAGCCGCTTCTTGGAACGATGCCGGAAGGGATGAAGAAAGAAGATTGGGATCTACTAGACAGACAAGCACTCGGAGTTGTTCGCTTGACGTTGGCCAGAAATGTCGCCTTCAACATCGTGAACGAGAAGACCACGGTAGGATTGATGAAGGCGCTATCAAATATGTATGAAAAGCCCTCAGCTTCAAACAAGGTATATTTGATGCGTCGCTTATTTAATCTGAAGATGGCCGAAGGTGCTTCTGTTACAGACCACATCAATGAATTCAATGTGATTACAACTCAGATGAGTTCTGTAGAAATAAACTTTGATGATGAGATTAGGGCCTTGATTCTTTTATCCTCCTTACTTGAAAGTTGGGGTGCAACTGTGACGGCTGTAAGTAGTTCTTCTGGTTCTAGCAAATTGAAGCTTAATGAGGTACGAGACTTGATTCTAAGCGAAGATATTCGCAGAAGGGAATCCGGTGAAGTCTCAGGTTCTGCTCTGAATACAGAGAGCAGGGGAAGAAGAAACCAGCGCGGACAAAATAGGAGCAGATCCAAGTCCAAGAAAAGGAGTCAGTCTAAGCCCCGCGGAGATGGCTGTTGGAACAATGGTAAGAAAGGACATTTGAAAAGGGACTGCAGACTCCTAAAGAAAAAGAATCAGAGTCAGAAACAAGAAGAAGATTCTGCGAATGCTACGACAGAAGAGGTCCATGATGCACTTATCTTAAGTGTTAATAGTCCCATTGAATCATGGATTCTAGACTCCGGAGCATCCTTCCACTCTACCTCACATAAAGAAAGTATACAAAATTATGTTGTTAGAAACTTTGGGAAGGTATATCTTGCTGACGATGAGCCATTAGACATTGTGGGGAAGGGTGATGTTCAGTTAAAGACAGCAAACGGGACTATGTGGAATTTGAAGAATGTCAGACATATTCCAGGTTTGAGAAGAAATTTGATCTCCATTGGTCAACTTGATGATGAAGGATATGTCACTACCTTTGTTAGTGGGTGCTGGAAAATAACCAAAGGTGCCATGGTTATAGCACGAGGTAACAAGACTGGAACTCTTTATATGACTGCAAACAATAAAGATACAGTGGCAGTGGCAAAGTCAGAAGTTGAATCCAAGACTTGGCATTGCAGACTTGGACACATGAGTGAGAAAGGAATAAAGGTGCTGGCAGCAAAAGGGAAGTTGGGTGATTTGAAGTCTATAGACATTGGGCTATGCGAAGACTGTATCTTCGGAAAGCAGAAAAGAGTCACTTTCTCCATAGCTGGAAGAAGTTCTAAGCCAGAAAGGTTAGAACTTGTACACACAGATGTGTGGGGACCAGCTCCTATTCGATCTCTTGGAGGCTCACTCTATTATGTCACATTCATCGATGATTCTACTCGGAAGGTATGGGTTTATTTTCTTAAAAATAAATATGATGTTTTCTCTACCTTTGTCAAGTGGAAGGCAGAAGTGGAGAATCAAACCGGCGCAAAGATCAAGTGTCTGAGGTCTGACAATGGTGGAGAATACAGCAGCAAGGAATTCAAAGATTTCTGTGCACTGCATGGTATTCGTATGGAGAAAATAATTCCAAATACTCCACAACAGAATGGGGTTGCTGAACGCATGAACATAACCTGAATGAGAGAGCAATGAGCATGAGATTACATGCTGGCCTACCGAAGACCTTTTGGGCAGATGCTATCAGCTGTGCAGCTTATCTGATTAATAGAGGACCTAGTGTTCCTCTAAATGGTGAGATACCAGAAGAGGTTTGGACCGGTAAGTAAGTAATTCTTTCACACTTAAGGGTATTTGGTTGTGTTTCATATGTGCATATTGATTCCAATGACAGAGATAAGTTGGACCCCAAGTCAAAAATATGTTTTTTCATTGGATATGGTTCTGATGATTTTGGATACCGTTTCTGGGATAATGAGAATAGGAAAATCATTAGAGAAAGGAATGTTATATTCAATGAGAATTTATTATACAAGGATAGATCTGTCATGAAATCTGAAGATGCATGTCAAGAATCTCAGAAATCTGAACATGTTGAGTTGGAGGAAATTTCAGAAGATGATGTGTTGAAGGGATTTCAAGGAAATCCTGAAAACACTATAGTGCAACCAGAGTTTATCACACCCGAGGTTCAACCAAGAAGATCAAGCATATTGCCTAAATCGACTGAGCGGTTTTCTCCTTCTTTGTACTATTTGTTGTTGACTGATGCTGGTGAACCTGAGTGTTTTGATGAAGCTACGCAGGTGGAAGATTCTATCAAGTGGGAGTTGACAATGAAAGATGAGATGAACTCCTTACACAAGAATAAAACTTGGGTGTTGACTGAACTACCACCTGGCAAGAAAGCTTTGCACAATAAATGGGTTTATCGGATAAAAGAAGAACATGATGGCAGCAAGAGGTACAAAGCAAGGTTGGTTGTGAAAGGCTTCCAACAGAAGGAAGGTATTGATTATACTGAAATTTTCTCTCCAGTTGTCAAGCTAACTACCATTAGACTGGTGTTGAGTATTGTTACTGCTGAAAACCTAGAACAACTTGATGTTCAGACTGCTTTCCTCCATGGTAATTTGGAGGAGGATATCTATATGGCACAACCGGAAGGTTTCCATGAACATGGTAAAGAAAATCTTGTTTGCAAATTAAACAAAAGTTTATATGGTCTGAAGCAAGCCCCCAGATAATGGTACAAAAAGTTTGATGGATTTATATGTAACAATGGTTTCATTAGATGCAATATGGACCATTGTTGTTATCTGAAGAAGTTTGATAATTGTTACATCATACTACTGTTGTACGTGGATGATATGCTAATTGTAAGATCAAGCAAGACAGAGATTAACAATATGAAAATGCAATTATCAAAGGAATTTGCTATGAAGGACTTAGGAGCAGCAAAGCAAATTTTTGGGATGAGAATTGCGAGGGATAGAACATCTGGTATTGTGAAGTTATCTCAAGAAAGTTACATCCAGAAGGTGTTGAGCATGTTCAACATGGAAGATGCAAAATCAGTTAACACCCCTCTAGCAAGTCACTTCAAGTTGTCTAAAAGGCAGTCACCAAAGTCTGCTGAAGAATGTGAGTCCATGAAGAAAATTCCTTATGCATCAGCTGTAGGAAGTCTGATGTATGCCATGATTTGTACCAGGCCGGACATAGCACATGCAGTGGGAGTTGTGAGCAGATATATGGCAGATCCGGGCAAGCAACACTGGGAGGCAGTGAAATGGATTCTGAGATACCTAAAAGGCACCTCAGGCAAGTCACTTTGTTTCAGAAAAAATGATGTTATCTTACAATGTTTTGTTGATTCAGATCTTGGTGGTGATCTGGACACCAGAAGAAGTACCACTGGCTATGTTTACACCTTGAGTGGCACTGCAGTGAGTTGGGTTTCAAAACTTCAGAAGGTTGTTGCTCTCTCAACAACAGAAGCAGAGTATGTTGCTATCTCTGAAGCTAGCAAAGAGATGGTATGGCTAAAAAATTTTCTGAAGGAGTTGGGTAAGGAACAAAGCAACAGTGTGCTGTTTTGTGACAGTCAAAGTGTAATTCACCTTGCCAAGAACCCAGTCTTTCATGCAAGGACTAAGCACATACAACTGAAATATCACTTCATTCGTGGTCTGCTTGAAGATGATGTTTTACTGCTGGAGAAAATATTTGGTGCAGAGAACCCAACAGACATGTTCACCAAGGTGGTTACCACAGAGAAACTGAGGCTGTGCAAGTCCTCAGTTGGCCTCCATGGATGATTGATGGAGGGATGCCGTAGCAGTATTTCCATTATCATATTGAGCATGGTTAATACAGTGAGAGGTTTACCTTTCTTTGGAGTTCAGACTCCAAGTGGGAGATTGTTAGAGTGTGGAGTCAGAACTCTTTCATTCGTGCGCCTCTGCACGGGATCACACTCTGCCTCAGGAGCGCATCCACTGCTCCAGGGGAGCATTCACAGCATCAGGGAAGCATGGCGAGCTTATGCCATCTCCAGGGGAGCATTCGCTGCTCCAGGGGAGCAATCGCTGCCCCAAGGGAGCACCACTGCTCCAGGGGAGCATCCTCAGCTCAGGGGAGCATGGCGAGCATATCGCATCTCCAGGGGAGCATTCGCTGCTCCATGGGAGCATCTTTCAGTGCCAGGGAAGCATTCGTTACTCCAGGGGAGCATATGCTGTCCGGGTCTAGCAGGGAAGCACATGCTGTCACTGGAGGGCATTCATTGTCCCAGGAGAGCATCACTGGCGTCAGGGAAGCATGCATTGTTGGTTCAAGGCAAGTCGATATCACTTGGGATACGTCGACCTTGTCTTGGTAATGCGTCGACCTTGCCTTGGCAATGCTTTGATCTGTCTGATGGTGGGGGAGCATCTGCAGTCGCTGGAGGGCATACTCGGTCCCAGGAGAGCATCCGGGGGGGTAGACGAGCATGCGCGACTGATGTATCCCGGAAGAGGGTTTCTGTTTAACCGGGATATTATTATCTTTAATACCCTGACTAATGACGCCCTAATCTCCTAGTATAAAAGGATGGGCTCTCTCCTTGTATTGTAACAAGTCTATGATTATCTAGTGGTATCCTGTTGCGGCCGTGGATGTAGGAAGGCATCTTACCTCCGAACCACGTAAAAATCCCTGTGTGTTCTTGTGTGATTGATTTTTTCTCTTCTTCCTCCTCTACTGTTTGTCCTCCTCGTCTGGGTACTCCGGTTCTATCCCCAACAACTGGTATCAGAGCCTTGTTCTGGTTCGAGGGAGTAGTGGGAGTAATGGCGGCAGATGAAGGAAAGGTGAGGATCGACAAGTTCGATGGCAAGGACTTCGGTTTCTGGAAGATGCAGATCGAAAACTACCTGTATTAGAAGAAGTTGCATGAGCCGCTTCTTGGAACGATGCCGGAAGGGATGAAGAAAGAAGATTGGGATCTACTAGACAGACAAGCACTCGGAGTTGTTCGCTTGACGTTGGCCAGAAATGTCACCTTCAACATCGTGAACGAGAAGACCACGGCAGGATTGATGAAGGCGCTATCAAATATGTATGAAAAGCCCTCAGCTTCAAACAAGGTATATTTGATGCGTCGCTTATTTAATCTGAAGATGGCCGAAGGTGCTTCTGTTACAGACCACATCAATGAATTCAATGTGATTACAACTCAGTTGAGTTCTGTAGAAATAAACTTTGATGATGAGATTAGGGCCTTGATTCTTTTATCCTCCTTACCTGAAAGTTGGGGTGCAACTGTGACGGCTGTAAGTAGTTCTTCTGGTTCTAGAAAATTGAAGCTTAATGAGGTACGAGACTTGATTCTAAGCGAAGATATTCGCAGAAGGGAATCCGGTGAAGTCTCAGGTTCTGCTCTGAATACAGAAAGCAGGGGAAGAACAAACCAGCGCGGACAAAATAGGAGCAGATCCAAGTCCAAGAAAAGGAGTCAGTCTAAGCCCCGCGGAGATGGCTGTTGGAACTGTGGTAAGAAAGGACATTTGAAAAGGGACTGCAGACTCCTAAAGAAAAAGAATCAGAGTCAGAAACAAGAAGAAGATTCTGCGAATGCTACGACAGAAGAGGTCCATGATGCACTTATCTTAAGTGTTAATAGTCCCATTGAATCATAGATTCTAGACTCCGGAGCATCCTTCCACTCTACCTCACATAAAGAAAGTATGCAAAATTATGTTGCTAGAAATTTTGGGAAGGTTTATCTTGTTGACGATGAGCCATTAGACATTGTGGGGAAGGGTGATGTTCAGTTAAAGACAGCAAACGGGACTATGTGGAATTTAAAGAATGTCAGACATATTCCAGGTTTGAGAAGAAATTTGATCTCCATTGGTCAACTTGATGATGAAGGATATGTCACTATCTTTGTTAGTGGGTGCTGAAAAATAACCAAAGGTGCCATGGTTATAGCACGAGGTAACAAGACTGGAACTCTTTATATGACTGCAAACAACAAAGATACAGTGGCAGTAGCAAAGTCAGAAGTTGAATCCAAGACTTGGCATTGCAGACTTGGACACATGAGTGAGAAAGGAATGAAGGTGCTGGCAGCAAAAGGGAAGTTGGGTGATTTGAAGTCCATAGACATTGGGCTATGCGAAGACTGTATCTTCGGAAAGCAGAAAAGAGTCACTTTCTCCAAAGCTGGAAGAATAAAAATACTGGATGAGGGAATACCTAGTAGTAATTACATTTATATAACTAGGCTGATTTAAGTGATTAAAATGTTAAATGGATGCAAGTATAACGATGTATAAACAGGTTCGTGATGATATAATGCACAGAAGTAAATATTGTTGATAACGAATGACATGAAGATAATTGTCAACGTAATATTGTGGTAACATCCCATTCGACATGCAAGGTTCGTAGCAAGTACACAATAGAAAGTACGAATATGACATTAAAGTGGCCATTGAATTTCAAGTTATTACCCTTCCGAGTCAAGTACATCGAGTCATCATTCTAGCAATTCGTGTCAAGAGTGGAATGTCCCAAATCAATCTAGTAAGTCAAACACTTTGATGCAATGTTAGTAACTCTACCTCGACCGGCCATCTCTCAAGTCTCACACACGTGACCCACAGCCTGTCCTAGAGAGGGGCAGAGACACACACGCACACCTCTCCCTAGGATTGGCTAGAATTTGTGCCTATGCACGCAATAACATGGACATGTCCTGTAACCTGACATGAGGTATGCCCCCATGTGTCCACCAGTGATGTACACTTGTCCTAACCAAGGCTCCCTACGCTATAGGCTGTCCTCGCCTCTGCTGAATGAGCGTTGCGCACACTAGGTTGTCCTCACCTGGTCCGTCCACCAAATGCCCTTAAGGCAGTGCTACGGTAAAACAACAAACCTGTAGTCTCTCGGAAACCATCGGAGTGCCCACACACATACTCAAACCCGAGTGGAATACGGCCTCAAGCCGTGACACAAGGTCGGACATAAACCAATCAAAACTGGCCCGAACCACTCAAACCGGCATGTCCCTCAAGTCGACACTCAAGGCCAGCTAAGGACCAAGGGACACAGATGCGGGACGGAACCACGGACACGACAAGCTCGCGGTTGTCCCTTAACGAGAGAAGCGTCGGACGTGCGCGGTTGAGAAACCGGCAATGAGCTAGGGTGATCGGCTCTCTAGTGTGCCCGGATCGGGTCACGGGACGATCTCGCACTCTCTCGCAGCAGCGGTAATGAATAGATAAAGCGAGCTAGATATCCCTACACATGCTCTCTAGCAGCGGCATAAATAAATATATATGAAGTAAGAAAAATGCCAAGTAAGGAGCGAACACGATACCTCCACGCGCTCGGCGTGGGGACGCCGGACCCGGCCGAAACTCGTACTCCCGGGATTAATATTACACAATGATGACAGCAATGAAATATCGCCCACTCCACGCAGGGAGATAAAGGGCTACATAACTGGGCCCGGGAGGACCGAATTCGGGTTGACGGGCGGCTTCTCGCGTCTCTTCGACAGCACCCGAACTTGTGGCTGCGGGGCCCACGTGCTGTCCAGAGGGGTCGAGTGGGACCCGGTGACACCGCTGTAGTGGGGGCACTTAGAGAAGCGTTCCACAGGCTAGCGGCACGCTGGTTCACTGGCCGGAGGCCGGGCGGCTCCGATCGGCACCGGTCGGAATAACCGGTCACGGACCTGCCGATTCTGTTTTCCGACGAGCGCTCTGACGAGAACGGACGCTGCGATCAGCCCCGACGTTGGAATGCGACGAAACTGGCGCCGTTGGAAAGATGCTTCGAAGGGCTTCAACCAAGGTGATTGTAGAAAAATAATCAAGCCTGTACTTCTAATTGGCGAATTTTGAAGGTTGTTGTTGTACAGTTCCTGAAATCTCAGGTCAGCAGAGAACTTTCCTGTGGATTACCTTTGACCGTGAGGTAAACGTCCGAATCTGGGGTTATGTTCTTCAGAAAAGTTGTGGGAAATCAAGTTTCAAAATCAGGGCTATTTTTGGATCTGGATTTGGAGGTAGTGGTGATTTGTTCTGATTTTGGAAGTGGGGGGTGGTTGGATCTGGGATCTGACTTAAAACACTGTAACATAGGAAGAACACGAATTTCTAAAAATAGATAGAAGGCTGATAAAAAATTAATAAAATTTGCGGATGTAGGGGGTGATGGACAGAACTCCCAGTAAAATTGGGAGGGTTTAGACAAATCGAAAAGATGGTCGGAGGGGGAGAACTCAGAGGTTCTGTCACTGTAGATAGAAACGTGGCAGATCTGGGATGACAGGTTGGACGAAAATGTAAAAATACTAAACGGTGGATTTTGGGCGTAAAAATTAGGTGGCACTTGGGATGCAAGGGTAGAACACACCATAAAAATTGCAGCTTAAGATCTTCACGTGGTGGAGAGAAGATATTCGGACAAGAAGCCTCTGTCCAGGATGGACAGAACACCGAAGGCGGCTCCGCGGCGACGTGATGGCGGCACGAACGGCGGCGGCGGTGGCACCGATGATCACCGGAGGTGGGGGAAAGGAGATATCACTCTAGAATGGGGGTTGGGGATAAAGAAACCTGGGGGAGAGAGAGGAGAGGTCGAAATTCTCCAAGAGAGGAGTTCTTGCACAATGATTTTTTCACTTTTCAGTAATATTCAAATGGAAAATATAAGTATTTATATGTCTCCAATCTAATCTAATCTCCACCATTGGATCCAGGGATGGGGAATGAATGGCCTAGATTAAATGTGACCAACACACAAAAAAAAAAAAAAAATAACCCAAGTGGGAGACAAGCTTGACATGGTAGGTAGCCTACCTTAGACTTTTTACTCCCTTTGTCTACCCATGTGGCATTTGACATTCAACCCTTCTAGATGGCCACCTAGGATGGTTGACCAGCCCCACATATGTGACATGGATCAATGGGAAAGGGCTGAGGGCCCCCTTGCTAGTCCTACTGTATAATTGTATAAAAACCCACACAATCTATGGGAATGACTCCTTGACTTATAAAGCCTTACATTTGCGTACATACTTTCCCAAGGATATAAACATAAATTAAAAGGACATAAATGTAATAAAAAAGGTACAGGCTCGGCGTCGATTCCCATCAACTCTCCCCGGGTGGGAGGAACTCGACCCCGTCGAGTAGGGGTAGGGATGCTCGAGTACTCCGGCGAATCCGTCACCATGTCAAGTAGCGCGGGTATGCTCCGCTCCAAGTGATCGTCACCTGCTCATTCCATATATACTCCATATGCGAATTGCTATGGATTAAAGGTGGTCACTCCGAAGGGGCACTCTCAAAAGGGAAGAAAACAGCTCGAAGACTCACTAGGAATCACCGCTGAGTCCCTATAGGTGACTGATCCAGGTATAGATGTGGAACCGATCCCATACTCATCAAGTGAGTCCACTCGCCTCTTACTCATAAGAGAACGACAACGAGCTTGCACAAGACGCATGCAGACAAACAAACGACACACAAACAAAACAAACCACACAAATAAGAAACCGACTCATGCATGACTCTAGACACACCTATTGTTAGTCCGACCCGTACATAGGTGACGGCGGACCAGGACACCCGAATGTGTGCCATACATGCATGTTATGTAACCGGAGATGGGTGGTATGGGGAACACCTAAACATCCAAGTATGACCCAGTCATGCATGGACGGCCCTTTAGATTTAGGAGACTTGAGTGGGCTAGGAAAGCCGGGTGTAGAAGAGCCGGGTGTAGGTGTATCGTGGACGGGCTTGGTGGGTATGGAGGACCCGACCCGTAGGAAAGGGGTATGAAGGTGGACTTCTCCGAAGAAGTGAAGGGAATATGAAGGGTCTAGGGATCCACTAGGGAAGGGGTCAAAGGGATCGAAGAAGGTATGACCCCTTATGGTGGGTTCCAACATGACATGGTCCCAATCGTGAAATTCTTGAAGGTGCGGGTGGTCACCTTCCTCCGTTATGGTAAATGGGACCGTGTATAGGTAATATGACTCCTCCCTCGAAAGCAAAGTCATGAAGTCAGGCTCATCCGGTAGCGGGAAAAGTAGAAGAACCTCCGTGGTGACACAACCCACGGTGCACTCGGAGGTAATGGACCCGAAGGCCGGATGGGTGAAGCTACGACTCGTGGGTTGGTCGAAACCTCGGGCCAACATGTGTCAACTGCCATTGCCAACCTAAACCAAGGATTAGGTCACCCAATGTGTCAACATGGTGACGAGATCGGAACGTAGTATGGTAGGAGTTGGCGGGCACTAAAGGTAGGGTAGGGTCCATAGACGGGTAAGGGAGTGAGACCAAGCCATCCTTGAGCCAACTAAGAAGCGGCTCGGCTATGTATAATGTACCCGTTAGAAATACGGGTGGCTCGGGATGAGGTGGCTCCAAGCGCGAATCCGAAGGTGGAGTGGGCCGCTGGGGCTGGGTGGCTGGACATACGGGGTCCCTAAGGGTGATCTTACCGGGTAGGTAAGGTGGGCATATGGTGCAAGTCCTCTTGTCCCAGTCAAGATTGGCCCTTCTCTCTCCTAACCACTTTTGCCCTAAAATGATGCATGAACCAGCAAGTGTGCCGATCCTGCACCATGCACCATCGGTGTAGAGAACAGATCCGATCCTCTTATAGAACTCAACAAAAGCAAAATCACCATCGTGGACAATCTCGCCTGTCTTGGAGAGAGACTCCACGATGTCAAGAGAAACCCAATTACCCGACTCCCTATCGGTGAAATAGAGTTCCATTGTGGACCCGTTGGGTAGAGCGACTTTCATAGTGAGAAGGGTAAAACCAAGGGCTCGGTCCATGAGGACATTGACTTTGGCCACAAAGGTTGACCACTCGGACGTATGGTCTTGGGGAACGGCCATGGGTAGCGGACATGGACATGCATACGCACGGTGACAAGACACTAGACCGACTATGCAAGTTTGGAATGCATGCACACTAAGGACCCTAGACGTAAACCAAGACTCGGTACGTGGTGGAGTTAATCGATCCGAAGATCACTCACGCAAGTGTGCGGCCTTCCTGATAGGCGTAACCTAACGTTCGGACAACACCTTTTTATATACCGACTAATGGTATGCAAATGCGACCCAAAAGACACTTTTTTTTTGTTTTAAAACAATGATGACCCTAAACGCGACTTAGACAATGACTAATGACTAGACGTAAATGACACTTTTTTTTTTGATTTGGACACCCTAGACTCAACTCGCTCGGATACCAAATTGATGCGGGATGAGACACGGACACGACAAGCTCACGGTTGTCCCTTAACGAGAGAAGCGTCGGACGTGCGCGGTTGAGAAACCGGCAATGAGCTAGGGTGATCGGCTCTCTCGTGTGCCCGGATCGGATCACGGGACGGTCTCGCACTCTCTCATAGCAACGGTAATGAATAGATAAAGCGAGCTAGATATCCCTACACATGCTCTCTAGCAGCGGCATAAACAAATATATATGAAGTAAGCAAAATGCCAAGTAAGGAGCGAACACGATACCTCCACGCGCTCGGCGTGGGGACGACGGACCCGGCCGAAACTCGTACTCCCGGGATAAATATTACACAATGATGACAGCAATGAAATATTACCCACTCCACGCAGGGAGATAAAGAGCTACACAACTGGGCCCGGGAGGACCGAATTCGGGTTGACGGGCGGCTTCTCGCGTCTCTTCGACAGCACCCGAACTTGTGGCTGCGGGGCCCACGTGCTATCCGGAGGGGTCGAGTGGGACCCGGTGACACCGCTGTAGTGGGGACACTTAGGGAAGCGTTCCACGGCCTAGCGGCACGCTGGTTCACTAGCCGGAGGCCGGGCGGCTCCGATCGGCACCGGTCGGAATAACCGGTCACGGACCTACCGATTCTGTTTTCCGACGAGCGCTCCGGCGAGAACGGACGCTTCGATCAACCCCGACGTTGGAATGCGACAAAACTGGCGCCGTTGGAAAGATGCTTCGAAGGGCTTCAACCCAAGGTGACTGTAGAAAAATAATCAAGCCTGTACTTCTAATTGGCGAATTTTGAAGGTTGCTGTTGTACAGTTCCTGAAATCTCAGGTCAGTAGAGAACTTTCCTGTGGATTATCTTTGACCGTGAGGTAAACGTCCGAATCTGGGGTTATGTTCTTCAGAAAAGTTGTGGGAAATCAAGTTTCAAAATCAGGACTATTTTTGGATCTGGATTTGGAGGTAGTGGTGATTTGTTCTGATTTTGGAAGTGGGGGGTGGTTGGATCTGGGATCTGACTTAAAACACTGTAACATAGGAAGAACACGAATTTCTAAAAATAGATAGAAGGCTGATAAAAAATTAATAAAATTTGTGGATGTAGGGGGTGATGGACAGAACTCCCAGTAAAATTGGGAGGGTTTAGACAAATCGAAAAGATGGTCGGAGGGGGAGAACTCAGAGGTTCTGTCACTATAGACAGAAACCTGGCAGATCTGGGATGACAGCTTGGATGAAAATGTAAAAATACTAAACGGTGGATTTTGGGTGTGAAAATTTAGGTGGCACTTGGGATGCAAGGGTAGAACACACCGTAAAAATTGCAGCTTAAGATCTTCATGTGGTGGAGAGAAGATATTCAGACAAGAAGCCTCTGTCCAGGATGGACAGAACACCGAAGGCGGCTCCGCGGCGGCGTGATGGCGGCACGAACGGCGGCGGCGGCGGCACCGATGATCACCGGAGGTGGGGGAAAGGGGATATCACTCTAGAATGGGGGTTGGGGATGAAGAAACTAGGGGGAGAGAGAGGAGAGGTCAAAATTCTCCAAGAGAGGGGTTCTTGCACAATGATTTTTTCACTTTTCATTAATATTCAAATGGAAAATATAAGTATTTATATGCCTCCAATCTAATCCAATCTCCACCATTGGATCTAGGGATGGGGAATGAATGGCCTAGATTAAATGTGACCAACACACATAAAAAAAATAAAATAACCCAAGTGGGAGACAAGCTTGACATGGTAGATAGCCTACCTTAGACTTTTTACTCCCTTTGTCTACCCATGTGGCATTTGACATTCAACCCTTCTAGATGGCCACCTAGGATGGTTGACCAGCCCCACATATGTGACATGGACCAATGGGAAAGGGCTGAGGGCCCCCTTACTGGTCCTACTGTATAATTGCATAAAAATCCACACAATCCATGGGAATGACTCCTTGACTTATAAAGCCTTACATTTGCGTACATACTTTCCCAAGGATATAAACACAAATTAAAAGGACATAAATGTAATAAAAAAGGTACAGGCTCGGCGTCGATTCCCATCAGACACTAATCCCAAGTGACTCACATATAGATACATTGGGTGCTTATAAGAACACCCAACTATGCGGGTAAACACTCCGCAAGAACTCTAATGCTTCGCTCATGGCGAACTGAATCATGGGGCAATCGCCACCCAAACATGGTTGAGATGGCCCAATTTTTAATGGATTTTATGATTATAATATTAATTTAGGTGTTCCGAGATGAAAATCGAGTTACGAGGGTCAAATGGGCCAAAAGGGGCTTGGGTCGGTCAACCAACACCAAGAAATGGCTGACCGATCTCTCTGGTCGGTTGACCAATAGGGTAGATCGGTCGACCCATCCTGTCTAGGTCAGTCGACCAAAACACCCAGAACAGCCTGTTCAGGTTGGGCTAGAACAGTCGACCGATCCAGGCCATTGGTTGACCAATTTTGACGATTTCTTAGCGAGAACCCCACCCAGGGGTCCCGATTCACGCCCCGCTCACTCAGTATGAGAGGGAATATAAGGGAAAACCCTTCCCTAACCTCTAACCCACCGAGAGGAACCCACTGGGAGGACTCATTTAAATGATAAAACTTAAGACGATCGGATGAATCCATCGCTCACCCCAAATCAAGCTCAAACCTTCCCAAAACAAAACATAAACCTGCTCTCGGCCTCATCACAGCCCAAGACAACACAGAAATGTGAGAAAAGCAAGGGGGAATTGCTCCCTAACATCCATTCTATCAATGTCACGAGATTGGCTAAGAAACACCGCTCGAATCGGCGAGAATCGCCACTCACCCCAAAACATATATTTTTCCCCAGTAAGAAGGAAATCCACTCTAACTCGCCCAAATCGGCATCAAACCACAGGAAATCAATGCATAAGGGTGCGGGATCTGTCCCCCTACATTTTCCAAAGAAACCACGCAAAGACGGTGTCGATCCATGCCGACAACATCAATTTTTCCCACGAACACGTGAACGATTCGACTCGTCGTTCCACCCCCATTCCTTGCCCACGGGCTCGCCACTCGGCACCAACGTCACTCACCGTCTCCCTGTCGACACACTTTCTGTTCGCTCGTTACGTGTTTGTTTCGTCTATTCAGATGGTTGATTCGTCTATTAAGTGCATGGGCGTGCCAGTCACAGAAGCGACAATTTATTCGGGCTCCGAAGAGCCCATGGTGCGCTCGGTCTGACTAATCAGACGATTGTGTAGTTCGTGTCGGGACCAAAACCCGCCACACCATAAAGGTCACGACGTCATTTACATCCCCTCGGAGAATGGAACACCCTTGATTAATCGCCGGGAATCAGGGCCTCATGGCCAGAAAATTAATTACATAAAAATCTACGAAGAAATGCTGAAGTCCTCATACGAGGGTGTAAAGGAAGCGTTCGAGATCATGTCGGTCACGTGCTGACCATTTAATGTTCGGACGAATGTTCGGCTCGGGAAAAGCGCAATCGTCACGGGGAAAATCGGAACATATGTATGCCGGGATACGACAAATTTATTGTTCAGAGGAATGAGAAATATTCAATCAAATCCCGGTTAAAGCAGTTAGAAACTGATAAGTTTGTCGGCCCGGTGCAAGATCACGCTGCGACAATACTGCGGTGGGCCCCCCGCAGTCGAAAAAAGACTTGCATGAACATCTTTAATATCTCCAGTGCCAAGGGGCAGCGGAGGAATGTCCCTTGAATCGGCTGGAAAGCCCTATATCTAGGGAAGCAAACATTCGAAATGTGTTGGTCATTCAAGGGATCGTTCGGTATTCGGACGGGTGTCCGGCTTGAGAATATCACAATCGTCGCGGGAAGACTCGGAACATATGTATGCCGGGATACGGCAAATATATTATTCCGTGGCACTGAAAACATTCGGTTAAATCTCAGTTACTGTAGCATGAAACTAGTGAATTTATCGGCCCGATGCGAGATCGAGTCAGGACCATACCGGGGGTGCCTCCCACAGTCCAAACGAGGCTTGCGCGGGCATCATTAATGTTTCCGGTGCCGGAGGGCAACGGGGAAGAGTCCCGAGACTTGATTCCAAAACCCAAAAACATGTTCAGAGGGAGCATGCTGTAGGCCGAGGATATGGGTCAGACAATGACCATAGTCGGGACGGACCCGAGGTCCGTGCATAGCCCACGAATGCCTTATTGATATTCCCATGTGTAGGGTCCGGGGATGACGAGAGCCATCTCGTTCCATTTTGCTTTTTATCGGTCACTCACGGACCACTTTATATTCGGGCAAATGTCCATATTAAAAGTACGACGTGAATGAAAATGACCTCGTACAAATGTATGCCGAGTTTGCGATAATTTCAATGAAAGAGCGAGAACGAATCTCAATAGAACGAATCCGATTTGCCGAGCTATCGGCCCAGAGCAATGCCAGATCACGACCATATCGGGGTGGGAGCCATCGGCCATGTTGGTCATTCACGGACCTTTTCATGTTCGGACGCAGGTCCGTGCTGGAATCGCGATGGAGGCTGAGATAAACCCGTTCAAATGTCTGCCGAACGCGCGGAATTTTAGTAGTGGCTCAGAAGGGATCCGGCCTGAGGAGCGGGTCCGGTGTAATCGGAATGTCGGCCCAAAGTAAGGTCGGGCCACAACCATTTCGGGATGACTCCCAGGGCTCAGGCTAGGCCTATAAGGGCGGCATTGTTATTCCTTTAGCACCGGGTCACGGGGGAGACGTGGCTGCAACATAGATTTTATCATCTTCTTTATCTGGGATTTTTAGTCATAAGATTTGGTGCTGTTTATTCCCCTTTATGTATTTGTTCTGGATGATTTTTCTATTGTTTTGCTTATTATTATTATTATTACATTTTCTTCTAACTAGTATTATCATTATTTCTTTTATATATATATATATATATGTACATTCAGGTTCATTTATTTATCGTAATTTCTATTGATTTATTATTATCATTGTCATTCTCACTATATATATTTTTTTGGAGAGAGAGTGGGCCGCTGGAGGGCTAAAAGGGGCTGAAGGGGTGTGCCGGCGAAGAGCGGCCAAGGTGTACCGGCGAAGGACAGGTTGAAGTGCGCAGGGGAAGCCGAGGATGGGCGTGCCGGCGAAGGGCTGCCAAAAAGGTGTACCGGGTAGGGCTGCGCAGGGCGTGTACCGGGGATAGAGGATGGCTGGGTGGCGTACCGGGGAAGCCAACAGCAGGTGTGCCGGGCTGAGGCGTGCCGGCCAAAGGTGGTTGGGGTGTACCGGGGAAGAGGCGTAGGGGACGTGATGTGTGTGCCTGTGAGGGCAAGGAAGGCGTGCCGGGAAAGGGCTTGGCCAAGTGTGCTGGTGGAGGACAGGCTAGATGGTGTGCCGGGCTAGGGAGTTGGCGAGCGTATCGGGCACAGAATAGGGAGCGTGCCGGTGAAGGGCTTGGCCAAGTGTGCCGGCGAAGGACATAAGCGAGCGTGCCTGCGAAGGGCGTGCCGGCCAAGGGTCGCTGGAGGGTGTACCGGCAAAGGAGCCAAAGGCGTGCCGGCGAAGGGCCTGGCCGAGTGTGCCGGGGAAGCTTCAAGGCAGAGTGTACCGGCCAAAGAAGTGTGCTGGCTAAGGATGAGGTTAGAGGCATACCAGGGAAAGCCAAGGCAAGCGGGCATGTCGGACGAGGGTGAGGACGGGGCCCACTCCTCTTCCATTATGATATCTTTTCCTTCTCTTTTCTCTCCTGATTTTGTTCAGTTTGCATGGGTTTCTTCTCTCTTTCTCTTGGTTAACTTCCAATCTTTCTCCACCGAGGACGAATGTTCAAGTTGCTTAGTTATCGTTCGATTCGGCTCTCTTTATGTTGATTACAGTTCCCTTGCCCCGGTTAAAGCGTTTTACCGTTGTTCTTTTCATTTGTTTGTTACTTTCTTTTGTCTTTTTAATATGTTATCATTTCTAACAAAAATTCGACAGCACCTCCCCTTGACCCGAGCATAAGGGTGATACAGGGAACACGCCCACAGGGAGTGGCGGAACCCGGCAATTGGAGGTGCGCACCCGAGAGTGGCAACACCTTTGATAAAACCTCGAAAAACTCGGAGGGAACATCGAGTGAAAGACTATTCTAGGACTGGCTAGGGGGTGCACCGGGCAAGAAGAAGGGACCGGTGGCTAGTGTGCCGGCCAGGAAGCCTCGAGGGCATGCCCGACTAGGAGGAGCCCGGGTGTGCCGCTGAGGGGCTGTGCTGGGGAAGGAGGGAAAAAGGGCGTGCCGCGCAAGGGTCCAAGGGACCGTGCCGGAGAAGGTGGTTGGGGTGTGTCGGCGAAGAGGGCACGGGTGTGCCGGCCAAGGGGCTGTGCCGGGCTAGGGGTGTACCGGCCCGGGGTGATCAGGGCGCGTGGAGTAAGAGGCCAAGGGGCGATATGCCGGCCGGGGAGGCGATTATGGGTTGCCGGCTGAGGGACAGAGAGGCACCCGGTTAGGGTCGGCTCCTGACGACGAAAGCTAGGGGTTAGCTAAGTAGAATAGAGTTAGAGAGGGGAAGAGAACCCAGGGTCTTGGCCTGGCCAGTTTGATGGGGGGAGGCTTTAGCGAAGGAGCTACGTCAAAAGAGGAATCAATGATGGAGGTCAAATCAACGGGGAAGAAGAGGAAAGGGAAAATAAGCAAGCATCATGGCCACACAAACCAACGGGAGCATCAGCAAGAAAACCAGAAGAGAATAGCTTTCATTCATGGAGGAAGACGGCCCGTGGTCGACCATATACATTGCAATACATATCGAGGCCGGAGCCACCGGAGATGGAAGAGGAAGGAGAACATGAAGAGGATGGGGAGAAGGAAGAATGGGGGGAAAAGGGAGAGTGCTGGGGTGAGCAGGGGCGACCGCCCCCCTGCTCCCCCAAATGCCCTCTGCTACAAGACCTCTCCCTCTCTTCACTCACTCCTCTTTTCTTCTTCTCTTCTTCCTTTCTTTCTCTTCGCGCGGACGACGGTGGAGGGAGCAGTAGAGGAGCCAGAGCCTCCCCTCCTCCTCTTCTTCTTTTTTCTTTTTTTCTCTTCTCTGTTCACCTAGAAGCACCGTAGTGGCTCTGCATGCTCCTCCCTTTTTTTTTGTTCACTGGAGAAGAGGGGTTTTTATACCCCACACGGCGGGGACGCCCGAACGCGACTGACAGAGGCGGGAAGCGACCGGCATTAATGGGGATTTGACTTCCCCATCCTCGGTGGCAGGAGGAGTAGGGAGCGTGGCTCTCTCCCCGGGCGACACCTCATCAAGCCCAATGCGCGCCACGAATCGTAGGGGATGGGCATCACATCGTTCTGCCGGATGTACCGGGCGGAGGGGTTCAGGGTGTGCCGCCGAGGAGCCGGGAGACCATGCTGCTGGAAGACACAGCAGGCGTGCCGCTGAAGGGCGAAGGGAGCGTGCCGTTGGAGGGCAACCCCTGGGCGTGCCGCTGAAGGGCGATCGAAGGGGGTGTGCCGTGCAAGGCACGAAGAGGGCGTGCCGTGGAAGGCGTTGAGGGGGCACGGGGTGTGCCGCTGGAGCGCTCTGGCCAAGTGTGCCGGTGAAGGGGGTCTGGCCAGGTGTGCCGCTAAAGGGGCCACCAAGTGTGCCGCTGGGGGCACTGGCAGGTGTGTCGGCGAAGGCGCCACTAGAGGGTGTGCCGCTGGATGGGCGCTTGGTGTGCCGCTGAACGGACAACAGGGGCGTGCCGCTGAGGGGCATATTGAGCGTGCCGTTGAAGGGGCACGGGTGTGTGCCGTTGAGATAGACTCGAGCCCATTTCGAGCCCGATTAATGGTGCACTTAGTTCTCTTTGGGGCCTACAGGTTGGTGTGTATTCTGGTAGTTGATCTCTCTTCGCTGTCGTGACTCTGGAGACGGCTTCACTGCAGTGTGTGCATTTGTTTGGAGAGTCCGGATGGCCCATCTTCTCCGTAATTTCTCTAGTTGGGGTTATTGTTGATGCTGGACTAGTTGGGACGTATGGGCGTGCAATTTTGCACGTCCACAAATGCCCCTCACCCACGGGTAGCGCAGGCGAAGGATGAGCTAGGCAGTGCCCGTGGGTGTACCGGTCTCTTCTTCTCTTTGTTGGTGTCGATAGGGCGTTGGGAGCTGACGTGGTATGCTTGTCTCTTCTTCTCTTCATCAGTTCTGACGGGGTTTCGGAAATTGACGTGGTATGTTGGTCTCTTCTTCTCTTCATCAGTGCCGACGGGGTGTCGAGAGCTGACATGGTTTATTGGTCTCTTCTTCTCTTCGTCAGTGCCGACGGGGCGTCGGGTGCTGACGTGATATGTTGGTCTCTTCTTCTCTTCGTCAGTGCCGACGGGGCATCGGGAGCTGACATGGTTTGTTGGTCTCCTTTTCTCTTCGTCAGTGCCGACGGGGCGTCGGGTGCTGACGTGATATGTTGGTCTCTTCTTCTCTTCATCAGTGCCGACGGGGTGTCGGGAGCTGACATGGTTTATTGGTCTCTTCTTCTCTTCGTCTTCTTCTCTTCGTCAGTGCCGACGGGGCGTCGGGAGCTGACATGGTTTGTTGGTCTCCTTTTCTCTTCATCAGTGCCGACGGGGCGTCGGGTGCTGACGTGATATGTTGGTCTCTTCTTCTCTTCATCAGTGCCGACGGGGTGTCGGGAGCTGACATGGTTTATTGGTCTCTTCTTCTCTTCGTCAGTGCCGACGGGGCGTCGGGTGCTGACGTGATATGTTGGTCTCTTCTTCTCTTCATCAGTGCCGACGGGGTGTCAGGAGCTGACATGGTTTATTGGTCTCTTCTTCTCTTCATCAGTGCCGACGGGGTGTCGTGAGCTGACATAGTTTATTGGTCTCTTCTTCTCTTCGTCAGTGCCGACGGGGCGTCGGGTGCTGACGTGATATTTTGGACTCTTTTTTTCTTCTCTTTCTTTTCTTTTCTTATCCCTTTCTTTTCTTTTTGACCATATTACTGGTGCAAGCGCCCTTTTGGGTTTTCACGGACACCAGCCCCCTCTTGCTTTTGCCCACGCGCCCTCTCTGGTTTTCACGTGACGTGGTACCCAATTTTGCCTGCAGCGCCCTTTGCGGGTTTTCGCCGCAGTTGGGTGTGAGCGACGTCACGCGGTTCGGAGTTCGATGGAGCGGGGAAGAGGATGCGGAGAGCGCGCGGGCTCTTCTTTTTGTTTGTTTTGCTGTTTGCTGCAACACAGAGATGAGAGAAGAGAGAGAAGGGGCCACCACGGGAGATTGCTCCGGCGGGGCGAGCGGGACAAGTATAATATAGCAAGATATGGGGTTCAAACGGCCATAGCGGGAAGTGACTCGCCGCGACCTCGGGGGGACGGGAATGGTGCAGAAATTAAATAACAAAAATTGAAACGGCCATTGGGGAAGTGACTCGCCGCGGCCTCGAGAATATGAGCAGAATATAGCAGAATATAAAAGAGAATATAAGAACAGAGATTTAAACGGCCATTGGGGAAGTGACTCGCCGCGGCCTCGAGAATATGAGCAGAATATAACAGAATATAGAGAGAGTATAAGAACAGAAATTTAAACGGCCATTGGGGAAGTGACTCGCCGCGGCCTCGATGATATGAGCAAAATATAACAGAATATAGAGAGAATGTAAGAACGGAAATTTAAACGGCCATTGGGGAAGTGACTCGCTGCGGCCTCGATGATATGAGCAGAATATAACAGGATATAAAGAGAATATGAGAACAGAAATTTAAACGGCCATTGGGGAAGTGACTCGCCGCGGCCTCGATGATATGAACGAAATATAACAGGATATAAAGAGAATATGAGAACATAAATTTAAACGGCCATTGGGGAAGTGACTCGCCGCGGCCTCGATGAAAAGATGTGATCGCCAGGGGCCGAAAGACCCCAAAATAAGAAAGTGATCGCGCCTACCTCAAGAGCGGGAGATGGCGGGTTGCTTCTTCCTCTCCTTCCGGCCGGCCGACGGAGAGGGCTTTCCTCGGCTACCCTTGCAAAACAACGACAAACAAATGACAAGTGGCTTAGAAAGATGAATGTGTAGTATTCATATCCTTGCAATAAAAATGACGAAATAACGGGAAGACACACACCTGGTTGGTGTTATCTTTTAAACCCCTCTCGGACTCGAGTAGGAGGAAAATGAGATGATGGATGCGAGATGATGAATGCAAAGAATTATGAAGAAAAGGAAAGAGTTGGCTTATTGGATGTGCCGGTGGTGAAATTCGGCGGAGCTCCGGCAGCGTGGGGACGACGTAGAAGCGCGGTGGATGAAGACGACCTTCCTCTCGCGAGCGTGGGCACCCGAGAAGCCGGCAGAACCTCCACCTACAAAAGACCCCACGGGTTAGAAGAATGACTCCGTAGCCTCTGGGCTCCGGCAGCCTATCGGATCACTGCTTAGCTCCCCTAGAACTGAGGGGGTGGGCCTCTATTTATAGAGCTCCGGAAGGTGGAGGCGTCCAGGACCCTGGACACCTCCATCAGGGCCGAAATAATATTTTATTCTATTTTTATTGATTTTTTTGGAATACTTTTGTGGGGGCGTCCAGGGTCCCAGACGCCTCAAGTTGGTCCACCGAAAACCGACGACGGCCGCACGCGGTTCGGCACAACGCGTGGTTTTGTGAGCGGCGCCTCGTGATTCAGAAATGGGCGCGTCCAGCTGACCGGACGTCTCTATATTTTGGATTTTTTCACACACGACAAACCGTCGTTCGGTGGCCGGCGCCCGTGAGGGAGTTGATGGAGGCGTCCACGGGCCTGGACGCCTCCAAAAATATATTATTTTATCGTTTCTTTGTCTTTTTATGATAGGGCTGGCATTTTTGATTTTTTTTTATTTATTTTTATGGAGGCGTCCAGGGGCCTGGACGCCTCCATTAATTATTTTTATTTTTATTTATTTTTTATTTTTCTATGCCAACTGGCATTTTACACATTTTTTATTTTTGTTTTTTTTATGGAGGCGTCCAGGGGCCTGGACGCCTCCATTAATATATATATATTTTATTTAATTTTGGGCCCTGAGAAAATAATAAAATAAAATTAAAATTATGGGGGCGTCCAGGGGCCGGGACGCCCCCATTAAGACCCACCCGGGTCCTCGGATTAGGCGTCGGCAGCCGCCCGGTAGACACCCTTCTTGGTTCCGGAACCTCTTGATGCGTCTGACTGGTGTTGATGCCGTCCGAATGCCGTGACGAGACGATTCCGGATGCCGAAAAGGGCGGAAAAAGACTCGAGAATAGGAAGCACTCGAGTGATTCAAAATGCGTAAGCCGTCGTGAGGCGTCGTATAGTAATATGAGACTTTCTCAGGAGACGTCAGGAATGGCGTGTCTACATTGGGTTGTTGCTATTTTTTGCCCTCACCCTCGTGTAGGGACAAGTCCGACAGGGTACCTCTATTTTAAGCCACTTTCTCTATTTTTTTTTGACGAGCAGATAATATGTAATTGTTGGCTAGGGCCCGAAGCCTTGCGCCAAATGATAAGGTTCATTCGTTGGCAAGAAGATAATGCCGACGCAATGGGGGATTTTCTGCCGATTCGGACATAAGGTCCGTAATGGCAATATTGTGTGGGAGCGGGTGGCTAAGGCACGAAGCCCTGCACAGGAAATGGACTTATTTGTTGGCAAGGGACTAATACCAACGCAAGGATAGAGATTTTATCGATTCGGCCGTAAGGCCCGCAATGACAATATTGTGTGAGAGAATGTGGCTAGGGCACGAAGCCTTGCGCCAGAAAGATACGGTTCATTCGTTGGCAAGAAGATAATGCCAACGCAATGGGTGGAGCCGTCTTCGCCCGGGCGGATGCCCGCCGATACATAGGGGCGTGCGGACGGGAGCCATATGTATATACAAATATATACATACTATTATTATTATTACTATTTTCTCTTCTTTCTCTCTCTTTTTTTTCTCTCTTCTTCCATTTTTTACTTTCTTCTTTCTCTTTTTTTCTTCTCTTTTTGTCGACATCCCCCCTTCTCTTCCCATTTTTTTATACATTCTCTTCCTCTTTTACTGTCTTTCCTCTTTTTTTCTTTTCTTTTTTTCTCTCTCTCTTTTTTTGCTCGCCGTAGGAGGGCTGGCAAGAGCGTACCGCTGTGACACTTGAAGGGCGCGTCGGGAGAAAGCACTGGGGGGGTGCCTCGTAAGGCACTCCGAAGGTGTGCCGCTGGGGGGGCGCCTGGGAGTGTGCCGCTGAGGGGGCGTGAGGCTGTGCCGCTGAAGGGCGCCGAGAGTGTGCCGTTGGAGCGGCAGAAGGGCGTGCCGCTGGAGGCTTCATAATGGGTGTGCCGCTGAGGGCACTTAGTAGTGTACTGCTAGAGGGCTTGCCGGCTACTGCGCCGTTGGAGCACTTCAAGAGTGTTTCTTTTTTCTTATTTTCTTCTTTTCTTCTTTTCACCTTCTCTTCTCTTTTCTCCTCTTCTATATTCCCCTGCACGTAAACATGGGGTGAGAATTTATTTAGTGTTCACAAATTAGGAAAGCGGGCTGCGAAAGTCAAAATTAAGGGAGCAGGCTGTCAGAGCCAAAATTGGGAAAGCGGGCCACGGGGGCCGAAGTATACTGAAAAGTGGGCTACGAGAGCCGAAGGGAAGTAGGCTACAAGAGCTGAAATTGGGAAGCAGGCCACGAGGGCCAAAGGGGAGCAGGCCGTAAAAGCCAAAATTGGGAAGCATGCTACAAGAGCCGAAATTGAGAGAGCAGGCAAGAGAAGCCAAAGTATGGGAAGCGGGCTGCGAGGTCCGAATTGGGGAGCAGGCCATGAGAGACGAAATTGAGAAGTAGGCCACGAGGGCCAGAGGGAAGCAGGCTGTAAAAGCTAAAATTGGGAAGCAGGCTACAAGAGCCGAAATTGAGAGAGCAGGCTAGAGAAGCCAAAGTTAAGAGATTGGTGAGCCGTGAGGGCGGGAGGTAGGTCATGAGGGCCAAGATTGAACTCTACGAGCCAGAGCTGGGAAAGTAGGCTGCGATAGCCGAAATTGAGTTTATTGTATACACACATTTTTTATTTTTTATTTTTTTATTTATTTTTTTTATTCAAGCATGCAGGCATTCATTAGCAGGCATAACATAAATATACGTATGAGGTAGCTCCCTCTATAGGGAATGGGATAGGGACATCGCCCATAATTCGTAGACACGGCGCGGGCCACGAGGCACAATTCAGGGGTGGTGCACCCGTCAAGAGGATATCGCACGTCTTGCATGTATAGCCTAAATTCACGTATTTCATCCGAGGCAATTCTCTGTGGCGTGACGGTACAAATGTGTGAAGAAAGAGCTCTAACCATAGGGATACGCGAGTTTTTCTAGTGACACTCGAGGATTACTCTAGCGCCTACACATAGGTTTCAGGCTCACGATTTTGGTAGCTTCGCACAGCCCCCATATGTTTATTTTGGTAGCGGATTTCACCGTTCGCCGCGAGTCTCCTCATGTGTCTCAATGGGGATTCTCGGCTACTAGGATTCATCCTTATTGTAATTCTATTGCGGATTCCACCGTATGACGCGAGTTTCCTCATATGTCTCAATGGGTATTCCCGGCTAATAGGTTTCATCCTTATTGTAATTCGCTTCACCATTTCGCGCGAGTCTCCTCATGTGTCTCAATGGGGATTCCCGGTTACTCGGATTTGCGTTTCTCTCTGTTTGTTTTTTTTTGCATCATTTTTTTAATGGGGGTAGGCAGCTTTTTCCTCACGAGTACCTTTCACGCGAGTGCATGAATTCAAGCATCCGTAGAGTGCTAAGAAGAAAGTCAGGCAATCCCTTTGGTCGAAGGCCATTGAACACATTAAGTGCGAAGCGTAGGAGTGTTGCCTCAGGTTTATTTTGTGAGTTGGACTTAGCAATTTGGCCATGACTCTTCCCCTTAACGTGTGCACCCGCCATAATTGGGTTCCCTTTGAGCGTATGCCGTGACGCGCGTGCATCCATAATCGGGGTATTATTATTTAGTAAGGAAACAATGTCCTAGAAAATTTTAAGGATGTGCATTATTATATATTATACGCAAGCATGCAAGCAGGGCAACCGAGCAAATGTTTTTTATCTCTTTTTCGTTTGCTTTTTGCTTCTTTTTTTGCGTAAAAATATATAGTTGTTACGTATAAGCATAGTGATAGTAAAGGTATTAGGGAAGTAGATCACGGAGGGCCGAAAGGACATCAGGGAAGCGGGCTATTGAAGCCGAGGGACATTGGGGAAGCAGGCCATAAAGGCCAAAAGGAAGCAGGCTGCGAGAGCCTGAGTTGGGAAGCGAGCTGCAAGAGCCAAAATCGGGAAGCGGGCCGTGGAGGCCGAATTGGGGAAGCATGGTATAAAAGTCAAAGGGAAGCAGGCTGCAAGAGCCAAAGTTTGGAAGCGGGCCGTGGAGGCCAAATTCTATGAAGCAGGCTACGAGATCCAAAATTGTTGGGTCCCGCGAGGTGTAAACAGATCTAGAAGGGGGGGTTGAATAGATCCTATCAAAAGCTTTGGCCTATTTAAAACTCTTAGCTATCGGAAGCATGAACCACTCCTATAAAGTGAATGAATCACTTAGACACAATGCACATCGAAATTAAGTAGAGTGGCACAGAGCATGCAATAGCTTGCAACAACCGTACGTGTGTGTGTGCTATGTTGATCACTCAAAGTTCATATATGTGTGAATGCAGTGGTGATCAACTAAGGTGCATGTGAGTCTAAGCAAGGGAAACACTTAGCAATACTTTCACCTTGGCGCCTGTGTGCAAGGCTGCAGCAGGCTGCCCACGGGATGCAGTCAAAGTGCTAAGCTCAATTAAACCGTAGATAAAACCGAAGGTGCAAATCTGAGTGCTTGAGTGTGTAAACAAGATTACCAAGTATAGAACCACAAGAACCTGTGAATGGGGGTAGAAGATATAGAACAATCACACACAATAAATAACCCACAACACAGGGATTTTTAAGGTGGTTCGGTTGCAACCCCACAACCTACGTCCACCCCTCACCAAAACCCAGTGAGGCTTTCCTGCTGACTCACAACTTGACCGGGGACACGCCCCAAACCACACAATAGAGAAAACCCTGAGAGGGTCGATCTCCAAAAGCTTGCGGAGTGGGTCATGAACGCCCTGAGAGGGTCACCAGACGATGACTATTTGGAGGGAATCATGAAGGGGTTCACTATCTGTCTGGCGGGTGCTCTCTTGTTTCCTTATACCGACAACATAGTGGAGGAAGACCAACTGAGTGCTATCTGCGGGATTTGGCGTGGAAAGAGGGTGGGACCCGCTGTCCTCGCCTACCTGTATAGTGGCCTTACTGCCTCGAGCATGGGTAAGCCTCCATTTGGTTGTGCACTTGTCTTGAATTACTGGCTGGATTTGCATTTCAAATTCGACCACCGCGAGGGAATGCCAACCGCTTCGAAGCTCTTCCAACAAAGCCCGCTTCACCACATAGCCGACGTGTTAGGCTTTGGTGGTACTGTAGTGAACCGCGTTCCGTGGCTGAAGAAACGTGAAGACTGGCGGTCTCACTTCCGCACCGTGACACAAGGCTTCTTCACTTGCGCACCGGCATGTTTGCTTTCGCTTGATCTCCTCATGAGGCCTTCTCCCGAAGTTGATCTTCAACTGATCGGTGCGACCGAGTTTGTTCTTTACAACGCGCATCGGTGCTGCCTCCAGATTGGCATCCCACGCCATTCGTTCCCGCCACCGACTGACATTGTTCCTTTGAAGAAAAGGGAGTTGGGCACTGAAGCGGACGCGAAGGAAGCGAAGGCCATTAAAGCTCCCTGGAAGACAAGTGTTGCGGGAAAAGCCTCAGCGCACGTGGTGGAAGAATGCGAGCCGTGGAGGGCTTATGTAACCGAACTGGGGAAGTTAAGGCCTAAAGCGCCTAAGCCCCTGATGTAGTTCACTCTGTTTTTCTGATGGAATAAAATCTGGCATGGATGTTTCGGACCCCCGTCCCCTTAATTATTATCTTTTTTTATGGTTTTTCTTTTTCTTTGTATTTTTTATTTTGTTTGGATTATATACATATTCTTATAGAAATATATTTTTTTTTGAAAATTTTTTATTATGGGGGCGTCCAGGGGCCTGGACGCCCCTAATTTCATTTAATTATTTTATTATTTTTTTGACAATTTATTTTTGGGGGCGTCCAGGGTCCTGGACGCCCCTATTTTGATTTTTTTATTATTATTTTTTATTTATTTTATTTTTTGGGGGCGTCCAGGGTCATGGACGCCCCTATTTTGATTTTTTTATTTTTTTATTTATTTTATTTTTGGGGGCGTCCAGGCGCCTGGACGCCCCTATTTTTTTTGAATTTTTGAAAAAAAAAATAAAAATTGTGGGGGCGTCCAGGCGCCTGGACGCCCCAATAAAAGGTGATTCTATATATAGGGGGGGCCTCCCCCCTGTTCACTTATACTGTTCATTCCGACCGTCCAGCCACTCCAAACGACCCATTCTTAGTCCCAATGGAGCGAGGAGGATCGAGTCAGGGTCCAGAGAAGCGGAAACGACTGGCTCGTCGTGCGAGGAGGTTGAGGGATGATGCCGAGGAGGCCGCAGCAGAGGAGGTTGCTGCGGGGGAGGAGATAGAGGTGCCTCTCCTGGCCGCGGAGGCTGCTGCGGATGCTGGTGACGCGGGAGAGGACGATCACGACCCGGTAAGTACCTCGGAATTCTCACTTTGTGGTTCAATAGGCTAAAACGGGTGTGCGATAGGCTGTGAGAGAAAGGCGGGTAGTGAGAGAAGGATGCGTCCAGGGGCCTAGACGCCTCCACGTTTTCTTTTTATTTTTGGTTATTTATTTATTTACGAAAAGTAATAGAAATATAATAATAATAATAATAATAATAAAAATAAGGAGGCGTCCTGGCTCCAGGACGCCTCCCTGATAATATATATATTTTTAATATATTTTTCTTGTTTTGGCTTTGTTTTTTTTTTAAAAAAAAAACAAAATAAAGGGGAAAAAAGAGGAGGCGTCCAGGGGCCTGGACGCCTCCACAAGAAAATATAAATATTTTTAAAAATATAAAAAATAAAATAAAAGAATAAGTAGTATATATACAGTGTTATTGTTTTATGACTGTTCATGATGCTGATGTGTTCTTTGTTGGTTTTGTGGTTTGCAGGGCGTGATGAAGGGCCGGATCAGCTGGTCCTTGGTGGTGGCAGCATACCGTGGGCTGCCGGATTTCCAGAGGGCGCGTGTGGACGCCATGGGCTTTGGAGCTTTCCTTAGGATCGAGCCCTTCCGGCTCGACCTTCCTCTTATCCAGGCACTGAGGGAGCGGTGGCACGCACCGAGCCGGGCGTTTCTGATGCCCTGGGGGCATATGGTGCCGACGCTGGAGGACGTGGCTCGGATCACCGGGCTACGAGTTGACGGAGAGGCAGTCAGCGGGGTCACCTACCCCGACTACCGAGAGAGTGCCCTGGACCTACTGTGGTTAGAGACGAGCGTGACTGATAGAGACAGCAGGGTAGTCGGCCGAGTGGAGATCATGGAGGCGCTCGGATTCGTCGACCCGCGCCAGCGGGTTAGCGAGACTGGAGCGGAGTTCTTGGCTCGACTGGAGGGGGATGCTCGTGCAGCTTTCACCCAGGACCCGAGCGAGCGGGAGCTGGTGGATCTAGACCTTCGGAGGTTCCTTTTCTTCTTCCTGGGCCGCCTTCTGCTGGGGACGAAGGGGGATGGCATCCACTGCCGTTTCCTCGGGATCTTGGCGGATCTGGACAGAGTGGGGCACTATGCGTGGGGAGCGGCTCTGCTTGCCCATCTGATTGCCGATCTCTCCCAGACTTCGGAGAAGGAGACGACAGTCAGCGGCTTCGCACCTTTCCTCCAGGTAAACATTTTATTTATGCATTCCCACAGTTAAATATGCAATTATTGTACTAATGATGTATGATGGATGCAGGTGTGGAGCTATTACTATTTCCCGATGGGGAGGGCTAGGCATGGGAACAGGAGGGCCGTGCCTCTGGCGCGGCAGTGGAGGCCGGTCGTGGTTGCAGCACCCCACGGCTACCAGCTGGCGTCACTTCGTCGGGAGCTGAGCGAGTATCCCGAGGCCATGGTATGATGCGTATGATTTTTTTTGTGTTTATGCATGTGACTGAATGGTAACTAACATGATGTATGTATGGTGATGCAGGTGGTGTGGAGGCCCTACCTGGGCATGGGCGATGCTGGCCAGCCCTGGGTTGTAGCGGGTCTTCCTCGCTTCAGGCGGGACGTGTGGGTCCATTGCCTGAACGAGATTGAGCCGCTGCGGCTTAGACTGGTCATGAGGACGTTGGGGCTGGCCCAGGAGTGGGTAGACGTAGATGCGCCGGCCCGCATTGGGCGGAAGACCAAGGGGAAGGCGAAGATCGTGGACTGGCGCACGCGCTTCCCAGCACAGTACCAGGACTGGCAGCAGGGCGGGGTCCCAGTAGTGTCCCACGTACAGGACAGCACAGACTACATGAGACGGTACCGAGCTACGTACGGGGACCGCCTCTCCTTGGGTGGTATGGCAGGGGTAAGTGAAATGAAACTGCTCCACCTTTCTATATGTATATGCATGGGATACTAACTTATGTGTAATGCAGGATGCTCGTGATACCATGATCGCCGACCTGCGGGCCCAGTTGGCGGACGCCAGGCGACAGTCGGTGGCCATCCGACAGGAGTTGGAGATCCTGGTGAGTTTATGCAATGCATTTTTTTGTGACCTGGATTTTTGATGCTTAGCCTTTGACTGACGTTTGCCCCGTGTTTCAGCGGGCCCACCAGACAGCGGCAGCCGGGATGGCTGGTGGAGCGGGTTCCAGTTCGCGGGGCCCTCCTCCGGAGGTTTCTGCCCTCCAGGAGCAGCTGGCGTACGCGGTGGCTCGGGCTGAGGAGGCCGAGCGTGACCGCGAGGCTCGAGTGAGTGCTTGCTTGGCCGCGACCCTTTTCTAGCTACTTTCCTTCTATCACTGTTCTCTTACGGTGCATGCGTGCCTTGACAGGTGGCCGAGATCCGAGAGGCCCTGGCGCGTGCTGTTCGTGCCGAGCAGGAGCGCGACGCTCGGGTGGCGGAGCGTGACGCCCGGATTGCGGAGCGTGACGCCCGGATTGTGGAGCTGGAGGAGGAGCGTCGACGAGAGGCTGAGGAGCTCCCTCGTGACGTGCTGGATCTGCGGATCGCCCTCGAGTTGTCGAGGAGGGAGGCAGTGAGAGAGAGAGAGGAGAGGGAGAGAGAGAGGGAGGAGCGACAGCGGGATCAGACCGAGAGGAGGGCTCTGGAGGCCCAGCTGTTGGAGCTCCGATTGAGTCTTGGCACGGCGGCGGGGAGGCTTCGGGAGAGCGAGGAGCGGTACCAGAGGGCGAAGGAATGCGGGGCGCGACTTCGTCAGTCTGGTTCTTTTTCCACGGGCAGCTATCTGGTTTCTTCGGCCGAGGAGCGTCGTCGCGCCTTCGAGGCTGGAGTGCCACCGCAGGGCGAGGCGAGCACGGCTTCTCAGGGTTCACAGAGGTCGCGGAGGCCCCCTAGGGATCTCCGTCAGAGGAGGGAGGAAGCAGATGACCAGGAGGGTGACGGTGAGAGTTAGAGAGTTACTTGTACGTCACCCTTCTCACTGTATGATGTACTTTCGGCTATTATATGAAATGGAAATGGCTTTTGTGTTGTGTGTACTTTTCTCTCTCCCACACTTTCTTTTTTTGCACTGAGTTGTCCCTTGAGGCACGCTCCGCGAGACCTTGCCCTGAACAGCGGGGAACTATGCTTTGCACGGGGGGATTTTGTTTCCTTTTCCCCCTTTTGGGCGCGTCCAGGCGCGAGGACGCGTCTTAATCCTTGATTTTAAATTTAAAGCGACGGGTGGTCCTTTCTTCTCCCGTGCCTTACCCGCAAACGAGCCCGCCTTCCGCCGAAACGCGCTTGCCCCTTTTTCGTCTTCCTCCTCTTTTGATCGATGGAGTTCGGTGGGCCCGACCGTGGTGAAGGTGGAGAGGGACGAGGAAATCCTCGCCCAAGGAGGGACGCGCCCGAGCACGGAACGGCGTCCATGGAGGAGGAAGGGCCGCTTCGGGCCCCCGCGGGACCCGAGGGGCCCGAGGGCGTGGGAGGAGGTGAACACGGTCCGGTAGGTCCTCCGATCTCTTCCTCTTTTAATTCATTTTAGGTTTTGAAGCGAGCCGGGCGAGGAGAAAAGGGTTCGGCGAGTGTTGCACTCAAATGATGGACGCGTCCTAGACAGGGGACGCGTTCCTTTTGACTGATATGGGACCCCTTTCTTGGTGCAGGACATGGCAAGGACCCTGGGCCTGGCCGATGAGTGGGCGAGTGCGGACGAGCCGAGCCGCGTCAGGAAAGAGAGTCGTGGCAAGGCGAGGCTCGAGGACTGGCCCGTACGTCTCCCTGGACAGCAAGGGGGTGTACTGGTGCAGGACAGTGCCGACTTCCTACGGCGGCAGAGAGAGAGTTACGCGGGGCTTCCCCAAGCTGGGGACACGCGTGGCATCGGCGGCTCGCGCGCCCAGCTGTCAGAGACTAGGCGGCAACTAGCCGTCGCTCAACATGAGCTGTCGCTCCTGGTAAGTTACGTGCCGCCCTTTTAACTTCAGATTTTGGAGTTTCACTGACGGCCGTTGTTTATTTTGTTCCAGCGTGCCCAGCAGACAGTGACGGCGGGGATGATTGGTGGCACATCTTCCAGTTCCTCGGCCCCTTTTCTCGAGATTGCTTCCCTCCGGGAGCAACTTGCCGGTGCGGTGGCCCGTGCGACCCGGGCGGAAGAGGAGCGTGACGCCTGGGTGGCGACTGTAGCGGAGCTGCGGCATCGTGGTGAGGAGAGACCTTCTCCAGACATCCTGGAGTTAAGGGTTCTTCTGCAGATGATGAGGAGAGAGGTAGAGAGAGAGAAAGCCGAGAGAAGGTCCGAGCGACAGCGGGATCTGACCGAGAGGAGGGCCTTGGAGGCCCAAGTGAGGGAGCTCCAGCTGGGCCTTCAGGCCGTCGTGCAGAGGCTAGGAGGGATGGAGACGCGCTACGAGAGAGCGCGAGAGTTCGGGGAGCGACTCCGCCAGTCCGGTCGCTTTGCCGCCAGTGGCTTCTTCGCCACGCCAGGGGAGGAGCAGCGAGTCACTGCTGCGGAGCAGGCGCCCAGAGGCGAGGCAGGTGCTACTGCACGGGAATCCCGGAGGCTTCTGAGGGACCCTCACCTCGGGGGAGAGGAGGAGAGTGCCCAGAGAGACGAGTGATGGTGAGGATTGGCGGGCTAGTGGACCCGCCACCTCTCTATGATTGTAGTGCTTATGACAGCTTATGTAGAATTATGAATGGAGTGATTTGATTTTCTGATGCTTGTTTGTCCTCTTGTGCGTTCCTTCTTCCCTACACTTCTTCTCCTTTGCACTGTTCCCATGTGACGGATCTGTCGAGACTCCGCCTCGAGCGGAGAATCATGTCTTGTTGTGACCATTTTCCGCGGGAATCTGCCATCGAAGTCAATACTGACGGCCCTAGTTCCTTTTCCCGGATGTTGTGCCAAATTTTGCGGGCGTCCTCCAAAACATGATAGGGTATCCCTAGACAACATAGGGGCTATTCGTCCTATTCTTCGTCCAGTCAATCACCCTGTGCGAGCGGTGAAGCGACACATGGGGCCGCTTGGTCGGTGTCTTATTGTGAGGGCTATCATCGACAGGTGATGGAGGCAATCTTGGCCCGCACTCCTTCCATTTCTATAAATTCTTGTCCCTTTTATCTTCCCAGGTATATCGAGGAATAACTCGAGGAGCACAAGTTCTCACGGGAGAGGAGGAGTTCAAAATTCTGAGAGTTGGATGGAGGGCGAATCTTCCCATTCCTCGAAGAGAAGCAGGTCCAGTGGTAGTAGTTCCAGGAGGCTTTCAGACTTTGAAGGGCACTTCAGCGAAAGGGCCCAATCACAACTCGTAAGCCAAGTTTTCTTGCCCTTTTCTCATTTTTTCTTCCTTTCTTCTGACCAAACCTCACTCCCATTCCTTGTATGTGTAGGTTGTGATGAAATCACAAATCTCATGGGAGTTGGTAGTAGCAGCGTACAGGGGCCTCCCAGATTTTCAGAAGGCGAGGCTAGACGTGATGGGATTTGGTACCTTCCTTCGGATCGAGCCGATCCAGCTTGACCTAGTCCTGATCCAAGCCTTGTGTGAGAGATGGGACCCAGTGAGCCGGGCATTCCTGATGCCCTGGGGCACATGGCGCCCAGCTTGGAAGATGTGGTCCGAATTACGAGTCTCAAGGTGGATGGCGAGGCAGTGACCGGAGTCACTTACGCGGACTACCGAGAAGGTGCCCAGAAGTTACTGGGTTTGGACCTAGATGGTCGAAAAAACAGGTCGGTAGCTAGGGCGTCCCTCATGGATGCATTAGGGCTCACCGACACTCGTCGGCGGGATGACGAATCCTCAGAAGAGTTCATGGAAAGGATGGAAATAGGATGCCGTGCCGTGTATTGCACAGATTTCGGCAACTGGGAAAGATGTAACATAGATTTGAGGAGATTTCTCCTCTTCCTTTTGGGGAGATTGGTACTGAGCTCGAAAGGGGATGGTATCCAATGTTGCTTCCTGGAGCTGCTGTCAGACCTTGAAAGAGTAGGGTATTATGCCTGGGGAGCCGCCATGCTGGCACACTTGTTTGCAGGCCTATTCCAAGAAACGGATCGTGAGATGACTGTGAGTGATTTCACACCATTCATCCAGGTATTTTTTTTTGGTTTTGCTTGTTTTGTATTTTTTTGTTATTTTCGCAAGGTGCTGATGACCTGCGCCGAGCAGCTATGGAGTTATTATTACCTCCCTATGGGGAGAGCTCGACATTGGCGACCCGTGATGGTGCCGCTAGCCAGGCGGTGGGAACCCGTCATGAGTGCGGCACCTGTAACGACCCGAGAATCCGATTACCGGGAAGGCCCGATAACCCGAGACTCGCACCGCCGCCCACGAGCCGGGAGGGCTCGGAAGGGCTAAAAGGAGTGTGGAGGCACAAAGAAATAGGAAATAAAGCAGGACAACTCAACAAATAACAGAAATAAATAAAACAACTACAACAGAGTCCAGTCCAACAGAAAGTACAGTCTAAAGCAGTAAAACGTACCACATGCCAAGTGAACACTCGGCCCGGCAAGCTGGCAACAGAGAACCTCCGCTCCGCACCCTCGAACCACGAGGAAGAACCGCTACACCTGAAAAGCAGGGAATGAGTCTCCAAAACAGAGACTCAGCAGGGATCCCGCGGAGCCCCAACCGGAAACAACGGCGGTAGCGGAAAGGAAGCTACAACTACAGTAGGAACAGCAACCCGGTGGCCGGTCAAAACTCGGCACTACAGCTACTCCTACTGCCAGAAGGCAGACCTCGATCACGCAGTCGAAGCTACCAAACTACGCTAGTACCACCTACCGAAGTAAAAACACACGGCAACCACGCCGTAGAGGCCTGTCCCCCGGACAGCCAACCTGGACACGCTGTCCAAGGTGCAACCCCGACCATCCGATCGCGGGTACCGCACCACAAGACGGAACCTCGGTAAAGCCACTAGCACTAGACTCACGACGCGAAGACCAACACACGCGCCACGGTAAAACAGCCGAAGGACTTAACGGTCGACACGACCGAAAACCCGAGGGTCAAAGACACAGAGACTGATAGTCTGACACTCCGTACTCGACAGGAGTACCACCCACTAGAAGCACAGCCGGTAGCGTCCCCTGACGTCTTACACCGCACCGCAGGTGAACCGCCTGACGTGGTAGGTCCTACCCGAGGCGCGAACACCGTACAAGTAACCACAACAAGTGACTAGCTGGGGTCACGCCCGTCGACGTGCGTCCACTGTCCCCAACCACGTGTGCACACACAGACCACGCGTCCTAGGTCTGGCCCTCTGACTGGTTTTCCCCTCAGCCGGACTCTGGCTGCAAGACGTGGGGCCCAACGGTAACCGGTCCACAAACCGTATCGAAAGGTCGGCCCGTACACCACTCCCTGGTGCGACTAGCACCCGCGTACTAGTAGGCTACGACTAGTGGAGGGTCACTGAAGGAGTAGACTCTCAAGTCAACGGAAAACGACGTCCGAACCCGACAACAGGTGGGAATCACCCCACACACCAGCCCCGTCACACGGTGAGCACGGTCGGAAAAGAAACAGACGCACGGCCCACGGTCAAACGCCTGACCGAGGCAAACGGGACTTCCGGACACCAAAAACACGGTCACGGAACTCCACGGGGTGCCCGGGACGCACGCACGGCCCAAGGGGAACACCCAACAACGACCTGATCGCGCTAGGGATACCCAGCGCGACAGGGACCATCGCGCTAGGGAACCCTAGCGCAACAGCGAAGATCGCGCTAGGTCTACCTAGCGCGACAACGACCATCGCGCTAGGTCTTCCTAGCGCGACAAGGATGATCGCGCTATGACCCCATAGCGCGACAGGAACCGCCTCCTGTTCATCTTCTCCGATGAACGCGCTCGGTCGGGGCAGCGCGACCTCCAAGAACGCGCTACTGGAGTATAGCGCGTTCTCAGTCCGCAGTCGAAAACGGTAAGAACGCACAAAAAAACCCAACCACGCCCCCATACCTCCATAGGAGAGGGGGAAAATAAAGGGGAAGACCCTTGGGGACCCCTAGCATGATTCTAGGCCCTCAAAACACGAATCCATGCATTGAATCCATAGATCGGGCGAGCTCTCCCCAAATCATGGAAAAACCCAAAAACGCTCCAATGATCCCCTCTCGGCCTCCCCGCGGCCTATAAATCACGGAAAAGAACGGCATGAGGCTAAGGAACGTCACCCTACCTCAATGGAGCGAATGCTCCGCCGGATCGATCACGAATCACGAAGAACGCTCGAAGCTTCACGAACTCCCCACGCTTCCCACGCTCGCCGCACGCCCACGAGATCGCCTCACCGTCGCCCACGCGTCCGCGCCGTCGCCCCGCCGCCGTCCGTAGCCGGAGAGGGGCTCGCCGCGTCCGAATGGGAGAGAGGGAGAGAGAGAGGGGCTCACGGTCGCGAGAGAGAGGGAGAGGAAGAAGAAAGAGAAAAGGGAAAAAGAAAAGAAAAAGGATTAGGATTTATAGAAAATCCAAATTTTCGGAAAAATACCGAAAAATAGAAAAATACATTTCTGGAATCCTCGGAACGCACCGATCGCAACGGTACCACTCGTGCCCGGGTGAACGGCCCAGTTAACCCGCAGCGAGCGTCCGAAGGAAAAGCCGAAATACACGCCGGGAATCGGAAAACACACGCGGAAAAGCCGCGGAACGCCTCCGGGCCTCCGAAACGACTCCGGATCGCGCCGATCCGAACACGAAAGATGTCCGAAACGAAATTTCGGACACAACGGAGCTGGACGCTCCGAAAACCAGATCCGGGACCCACGAAGAAGGATGCGAAAGGTCCGGGATATTACAGCCCTCCCCCCTTAAGGAATTTCATCCTCGAAATTGAGAACAACCACGGGAAAAGAAGAGGAAGACTCACTCAAACAGATACGGGAACTGCTGACGCATCACGTCCTCACGTTCCCACGAAGCCTCACCACCAGAGTGCCGCTGCCACACGACCTTCACCAAGGGAATGACCTTGTTCCGCAGGCGCTGCTCTCGCCTATCCTCCACGCGGGTCGTCACACTGCTGCCTGGAGTGGTAGGGGAGTTGGATTCATCACCTACCGTTGGTGGAGTTTGCCTATAACAACAGCTATCATTCGAGCATCGGCATGGCTCCCTATGAGGCTCTGTATGGGCGTCCTTGTCGGACTCCACTTGATTGGTTTGAGGTGGGTGAGCGTGTTTTGACGGGACCGGAATTGGTGCAGCAATGTGTGGATGTTGTGCACCTGGTTCGTCAGAACATGTTGGCGGCCCAGAGTAGGCAGAAGAGCTATGCTGACCGTAGGCGACAGCCTCTCGAGTTCGCCGTGGGCGATCGTGTGTTCTTGAGAGTTTCTCCGATGAAGGGGGTGATGCGTTTTGGACGGCGTGGGAAGCTGAGTCCCCGCTACATTGGTCCTTTCGCGATTGTGGAGCGCATCGGTGAGGTTGCTTACCGGTTGCAGTTACCTCCTGAGTTGGCGTCGGTGCATGACGTGTTCCACGTCTCGATGTTGCGGAAGTATATGCCCGATGACTCTCATGTGCTCGAATTTTCTGTTTGGCCTGAGGTGACTCCAGATCTTTCTCTGGAAGAACCGCTACACCTGAAAAGCAGGGAATGAGTCTCCAAAACAGAGACTCAGCAGGGATCCCGCGGAGCCCCAACCGGAAACAACGGCGGTAGCGGAAAGGAAGCTACAACTACAGCAGGAACAGCAACCCGGTGGCCGGTCAAAACTCGGCACTACAGCTACTCCTACTGCCAGAAGGCAGACCTCGATCACGCAGTCGAAGCTACCAAACTACGCTAGTACCACCTACCGAAGTAAAAACACACGGCAACCACGCCGTAGAGGCCTGTCCCCCGGACAGCCAACCTGGACACGCTGTCCAAGGTGCAACCCCGACCATCCGATCGCGGGTACCACACCACAAGACGGAACCTCGGTAAAGCCACTAGCACTAGACTCACGACGCGAAGACCAACACACGCGCCACGGTAAAACAGCCGAAGGACTTAACGGTCGACACGACCGAAAACCCGAGGGTCAAAGACACAGAGACTGATAGTCTGACACTCCGTACTCGACAGGAGTACCACCCACTAGAAGCACAGCCGGTAGCGTCCCCTGACGTCTTACACCGCACCGCAGGTGAACCGCCTGACGTGGTAGGTCCTACCCGAGGCGCGAACACCGTACAAGTAACCACAACAAGTGACTAGCTGGGGTCACGCCCGTCGACGTGCGTCCACTGTCCCCAACCACGTGTGCACACACAGACCACGCGTCCTAGGTCTGGCCCTCTGACTAGTTTTCCCCTCAGCCGGACTCTGGCTGCAAGACGTGGGGCCCAACGGTAACCGGTCCACAAACCGTATCGAAAGGTCAGCCCGTACACCACTCCCTGGTGCGACTAGCACCCGCGTACTAGTAGGCTACGACTAGTGGAGGGTCACTGAAGGAGTAGACTCTCAAGTCAACGGAAAACGACGTCCGAACCCGACAACAGGTGGGAATCACCCCACACACCAGCCCCGTCACACGGTGAGCACGGTCGGAAAAGAAACAGACGCACGGCCCACGGTCAAACGCCTGACCGAGGCAAACGGGACTTTCGGACACCAAAAACACGGTCACGGAACTCCACGGGGTGCCCGGGACGCACGCACGGCCCAAGGGGAACACCCAACAACGACCTGATCGCGCTAGGGATACCCAGCGCGACAGGGACCATCGCGCTAGGGAACCCTAGCGCAACAGCGAAGATCGCGCTAGGTCTACCTAGCGCGACAACGACCATCGCGCTAGGTCTTCCTAGCGCGACAAGGATGATCGCGCTATGACCCCATAGCGCGACAGGAACCGCCTCCTGTTCATCTTCTCCGATGAACGCGCTCGGTCGGGGCAGCGCGACCTCCAAGAACGCGCTACTGGAGTATAGCGCGTTCTCAGTCCGCGGTCGAAAACGGTAAGAATGCCCAAAAAAACCCAACCACGCCCCCATACCTCCATAGGAGAGGGGGAAAACAAAGGGGAAGACCCTTGGGGACCCCTAGCATGATTCTAGGCCCTCAAAACACGAATCCATGCATTGAATCCATAGATCGGGCGAGCTCTCCCCAAATCATGGAAAAACCCAAAAACGCTCCAATGATCCCCTCTCGGCCTCCCCGCGGCCTATAAATCACGGAAAAGAACGGCATGAGGCTAAGAAACGTCACCCTACCTCAATGGAGCGAATGCTCCGCCGGATCGATCACGAATCACGAAGAACGCTCGAAGCTTCACGAACTCCCCACGCTTCCCACGCTCGCCGCACGCCCACGAGATCGCCTCACCGTCGCCCACGCGTCTGCGCCGTCGCCCCGCCGCCGTCCGTAGCCGGAGAGGGGCTCGCCGCGTCCGAATGGGAGAGAGAGAGGGGCTCACGGTCGCGAGAGAGAGGGAGAGGAAGAAGAAAGAGAAAAGGGAAAAAGAAAAGAAAAAGGATTAGGATTTATAGAAAATCCGAATTTTCAGAAAAATACCGAAAAATAGAAAAATACATTTCTGGAATCCTCGGAACGCACCGATCGCAACGGTACCACTCGTGCCCGGGTGAACGGCCCAGTTAACCCGCAGCGAGCGTCCGAAGGAAAAGCCAAAACACACGCCGGGAATCGGAAAACACACGCGGAAAAGCCGCGGAACGCCTCCGGGCCTCCGAAACGACTCCGGATCGCGCCGATCCGAACACGAAAGATGTCCGAAACGAAATTTCGGACACAACGGAGCTGGACGCTCCGAAAACCAGATCCGGGACCCATGAAGAAGGATCCGAAAGGTCCGGGATATTACAGCACCCCTAACCTACCAACTGATGGTGTTAAGGCGGGAGCTACAGGAGTTCCCTACGGCGATGGTAAACTGGAGACCCTACTCAGACATGGTCGATGCCAACCAGCCGTGGGTTCTAGCAAGTCGTGCCCGGTTCGGACGGGAACTTTGGATGCACTGCCTGAATGAAATCGAGCCGCTTCGGCTACGATTAGTTATGAGGACTTTAGGACTGGCTCAAGAATGGGTGGATTCAGCTGCGCCACCTCGTGTCGGGAGAAAGACGCGGGGACCGGCGACTTGCATTGACTGGCGCGTGCGATTCCCCGAACAGTATGAGGACTGGCAACGGGGTGGCACGATTGTAGAATCACAGGCGCTGGACAGCGAGGACTACTTGCGTCTATATAGGACAAAGTACGCAGAACGGTTCCAACCCCGGGGACTTGTGGAGGTAGGTTTCCCCTTTTTCTCTTCTCTTCTTTCTCCTTTTCTTGGTTTTTCTGGTAAAAATGCTGACTTGTAAGGCTGCAGGATGTCCGGGATGCCATGATGGCGAATTTACGAACTCGCTTGGCAGAGATGGAACAACAGTTGGGCGATGCCCGCGGAGCTACGAGCGCCTTGGTAGGTGTACAGTACGTTCCTAGTTAAAACCCCAGATTCCATATGTTGGCTGCTAATTCACATGGTCGCAGCATGCCCAGATTGGCGCAGCCTCCCCAGCGATGGGAGTAGGTGGTGCCTCTTCCAGCTTGTGGATTCCCACCTCAGAACTTGACTCGCTTCAGGAGCAACTTGCTCACGCCACGCAGCGTGCTGCGGAGGCAGAAGGGATGCTCCGTATATAGGTAAAAGTTTCAGCGTTGAGTTCTCTTTGTTTACGCCTTATCGCGTATCTGAGATGGTACACTCGGCAGGAAAAGGAGACGGAAGAAGCGCTTGCCCAAGCTGCGCATAAGGAGGCTAGGATAGCAGAACTGGAGAGGGAACTGCGGCGTTATCCTGATGACGACTCATCCAGGGATGCTATGAAACTGAGGATCACTCTCCAGTTAGAGAGGGAAGACTGTGAGAGAGAACGGGCAGAGAGGGAAAGAAACGCAGAGAGAGAAAGAGCCAACAGTTTGGCTGAAAGGGAGGAGCGAAGGGCCATGGAGGCCCAACTATTCGAACTCCGAATCGGCCTTGGTCTTGCTGAACAGTGGCTGAGAGATGGTGAGGAGCGCTACCGAAAAGCACGAGAGCGTGGCTTTCGTGTTGGTAGCTTCTCTGCTGCTTCCGTGGATCAACGCCGGGATGTGGGAATAGGAAGAGGAGTACAGAGCGGCAGGAGTACTGCTTTTCGTAGTTGGGTAGCACCTTTGAGAGTGTTTTGCCCGGAGAGTAGTGGGACGAGTAATGCAGAGAGAGAGGACGGAACTTGATGTAAATTTTTTTGGTTTTTTGGAATAAGACACAAGGTTTGGTTTGTTTGTTTTTCACCTTTGCTTCAGTTACCTGAATCCCTGCACATATCACTGAAACAAACAAATCAGAATTTCTGTTCTGACTTGGCCCCTTGCTCAATAAGCAAATGGTCACTGTGACTGTCCTTGATAACTGGTCAAGGGGCCAAGCCTTTATTTAACGAAGGCAAGGGAAAGATGCGGTGATGATAAATGCGACAGGCAAGCACACGAATGCAAGCGATATTAAAAAGTGAGATGCTGCACGCAAATGTAATCATGCAAAATTGATTTGTTTTCTTTTTTTTATATATTTGATATTTTTTTTTTGTTTCATCATAAAAAGATTTTTTTTGTTTGCAAATATGTACATTTCTCTTTTCCATTTTTTTGTGCTTTTATCATTTCAATTTTTTTTATTGCTAACGCCCGGCAAGCACCTAAATGGCACCTGACCTACGTGAGACAGGGGTTTCTTACTAACCTCCCAGGTATCTTAAGTGCACATCTAGGTTGATTTGGGCCTCTAGACCCCTCGAATGACGATCCCGCCGGCTAAGACTTACCCTGATGACAATACCGTCATGCCATGCTTAGGCTCCCAGTTGCTTCCGACCACAGGGATTCACCCAAAAGGTGTTTGAGGTAGATGATTTGCCCGACCCGGGTCTGTTTCCTCACAACTCTAGATGGTATAAGATGGAACACCCTGGAACCCTAACGACCAACCGCGCGACGCTGACCCGGAATCAGACGCCGTCGCACCCATAGGTGACGCGCTTGCATTGGCCTAAGCCCGAGGTTAAACAAGAAGACATCAAGGTGGTAAATAGGGGTCTTGACCAGCCAGAAACACAGAGACTCCTTCGCAGCGATAGCTTTTGCTTTTCAAAGTTGGCAACCAAAATGTGTATATTAAAATAAGGTCGCAGACCCTGGGCAGTTTTCACCTTTCAGAAACTCCATCGAACCTTCATCTTTAGAGGGAGAAGGAAGAGCGTAGGGGATAAACCTCCTTAGAGGACTGGCAAAGCCGTTAACCCGGCGAGCGAATAAGGGCCCATTAACTCTTTCCTTTCGGACAACTTCGGACCAAATCTCGAGCATTTACATTCCACGGCCCCCTTTTGTGGATTCAGATTTTTACTTTGAGGGGTTCCGTTTATCGCACCAGGCACGGTCACGACCAGGTTTTTCTCTTGATTTTGATTTTGTATTTCTTTCTGTGAGGGAGATATAGTCGTTTGACGTTGGTGGGCTCCCTCTTCGTATGCCTGCGGGGACACTGCCCTCTTCTCGTGCTCTGATCGATGCTCGAGGAAATGGGTCCTACTCTTGCCTTTGGGGTTTGAGTTTCGGTTTCTCATGCTCAGCGTTTTAAGGGCGCCGACTGTCTCATTTGGTCGAAGAGAAAAGAATAAAGATTACAGCTTCCGGAGATCTTCTAGGTGTGGCCCTACCGTAGGTGATGCTACCAACTTTTTTGAATAAAATACATAAGTGAACACATGTTAGCTTCTTTCAAGCGAGCATAGGCCGACGTGGCCGGACAGGGGTCTCCACGGTTCTGGCAAACCAAGACCCGGTGCCTACCAAGCCTTAATGGGCCCTATCCTAACATGAAGGTTAGATGCAGGGACTTAACTACATGGTGACTGCCAGGCATCGGCATTTTGAATTTTCCATATTTTTTTAGTGGTTTTCAATATTTCCTTATTTTTTGATGTTTTTTATCTTTTCATCATTTTTTTTGTTTTGTGCTAAGGGTAGTATTTCTTAAGATAAAGCCCATTCCAAGGGTGGGATAACTCGGTCCCTTCGGCGTTGATTAGCTTGTAGGCGTTGCCAGGGTACACGGCTTGAATTACAAATGGTCCTTCCCAATTGGGTTGGAGCTTAGAACGCGGCCCTCCAGGTTTGACAAAAATTCTTTTTACGACCATCTCACCGACTTTGAATTTTCTCTCAACGACTTTCTTTTGGTAAAAGCGAGCGAGTCTATTTTGATACACACGCGCGTGTTCGGCGGCGGCCAGCCGCTTCTCATCCAAGAGTTCCAACTGGGCGAGGAGTGAATTACGACGATCGTCGAGGGGAAATTCCTCATCCAATTGTACCCTGAGAGAAGGGATCAGAGTCTCGTACGGGACTACCGCATCCATACCATAAGTGAGGGCAAATGGAGTCTGCCCGGTGGGGGTACGGATTGAGGTGCGATAGGCCCATAGGGCTTCGATAAGCTTTTCTGGCCAGTTTGAAAACTTACTAGACTCGCAGGTTTTTTTTGATGATTTTGAGCAATGTTTTATTGGTGGCCTCCGCTTGGCCGTTACCTTGTGGGTAATAAGGCGATGAATGATGCAATGCAATTGCGTACCTTTTGCAGAGGTCCTGTAGGTCCTGAGAAATGAATTGTGGCCCATTGTCGGTGACGATCGTGCTTGGGACGCCGAATCTAGCGAGGATGTTCTTCATGATGAACTTGCAGACTGTTGATGCCTTGATTTCCGCGTAAGCTTCGGCTTCGGCCCATTTGGTGAAGTATTCCGTTGCAGTAAGGATGAAGGATTTCTGCTTGGTGAGGGAATTGGGATCACCTAGGGGACCAATGATGTCGAATGCCCACATGGAGAAAGGCCATGGGGAGGATATTGGATGAAGTGAGGAAGATGGTGAATGGATTTTATCGGCGTGAAGTTGACACTTGACACACTTACGGACGTAGACAGCACAATCTTCTTCCATGGTGGGCCAATAAAAGCCTTGACGAATGATCTTCTTGGCGAGCATCTGACTATTCACGTGGCCACCGCACACACCCGAGTGCGTCTCTTCTACACATTTCCAAACCTCATCGTCATCAAGACATCTTAACAGAATACCACTAAGGCTCCTTCTATAGAGTAGACCTCCAATCAATGTGTATTTCTGAGCCACCCTTCTTATGGCTTTCTTGTCCTCTGTGGTGGCTCCTTCAGGATAAGACTGATCTTGGTAATATTTGACAATTTCATAGAACCATGGTTTCTCTTCATCAGCCAGTTCTTCTTCGGCCTCTGCCAACATGAGCTCCCTCTTCTCAAGGATATGTTCCTGCAGGATCTTCCTTGCTATCCTGTCTTTGATGTTTACGTAGGAAGCATCATCGACTGCAGGGGCGTGAAGTTTGTAGATGGAAATGGACTTAAACCATCTTCCTAGGGGGAACCTTATGGATGATGCCAATGAGGCGAGGGCATCGGCGAGAATATTCTGATGACGAGGGATATGAACAAAGATCAGCTTTGTGAACAGTTTGGCAAAGGCAGCAGTGAGTTCTTGGTATGGCTTGAGTTTGGGATCGCGAGTGCGATACTTAGTGAGTACCTGGCGAAGGATGAGTTGACTATCACCTACGACTCGCAACTCAGTGATACGAAAAGAATGAGCGAGTCCTAGGCCAGCTAGAAGGGCTTCATATTCGGCTATATTGTTGGTAACTGGAAATTTGAGCTGGTATGCTAATGGGAATGTGAGGCCTTCCGGCGACAGGAGGGCGATGCCAATTCCTCTCCCTTGAGAATTCAGAGCTCCATCAAAATATAGCGTCCACATTGGCTCATCTGATTGGTTGATGGACATTAGTTCCTCATCTGAAAACTCTGATTGGACGGGATCGAACTTGGGAAGAGGATGGTGAGCGAGATGCTCGGCTATGGCATAACCTTTAATCGCCTTTTGCTGGATGTAGGTGATGTCGAACTGAGAGAGAAAACTTTACCAGCGTGCTAGCCTATCCGTAAGGACGGCTTTCTCCAGAAGGAATTTGATAGGATTCATTCGAGCAATCAAGTGGACTTCGTGAGCCAAGAAGTAGTGCTTCAATTTCTGCACTACCCAAACGAGGGCAGCACAGGTTTTCTCCATGCCGGTGTACTTCTGCTCACAGGGATTGAGAAGTTTGGACAAGTAATAGGTTGCCCGTTCCTTGCCTTCTTCATCAGCTTGTGCGAGGACGGCTCCCACGGAGTCATCCAAGACTGAGATGTAAAGGATCAGAGGTTTTTCTGGTTTAGGTGGGATGAGAACGGGTGGACTAGCCAGATATTCCTTCAACCCTTCAAAAGCTTTCTGACATTTAGAATTCCAGTGGAATTCTACTCCTGGCTTGGTCAACTCGTAGAGAGGTCTACACCTTTGTGAATGTTGTGACACAAACCGACGAATAAACTGCAGCCTACCGATTAAACCTCGGACTTCCCTCAAATTCTTGGGAGGCGGCATATCCCTGATAGCCTTGGCTTTGTCGGGATCTATCTCGATCCCTCTTTTACTCACAATGAACCCCAGCAATTTACCTGACGACACACCAAACACACACTTTTTCGGGTTCATTTTCAATTGGAATTCTCTTGACCTTTGCAAGACCTTAGCCAAAACTTCTGGATGTTCCATCCTGGTCCTTGATTTCACCAATAAGTCATCCACATACACTTCCAGATATATGTGCATCATGTCATGAAATATGGCCATCATCGCTCTTTGGTAAGTAGCTCCAGCATTCTTTAACCCAAACGGCATGACCACGTAACAATATGTTCCCCAAGGGGTAGTGAATGACGTCTTTTCCTGATCCTCTTCTGTCAAACGAATTTGATTGTATCCTGAAAATCCATCCATGAAAGAGAGGGTTTCATAACCTGCCGTGTTATCAATCAACACATCAATGTGAGGCAAGGGAAAATCATCCTTTGGACACGCGCGGTTAAGGTCCCGGAAGTCAATGCAAATCCTGACTTTCCCATCTTTCTTCATGACCGGGACAATGTTCGCCACCCATTGAGGATAAAGAACGACTCTAATGAACCTGGCTTTGTGGAGCTTATCGACCTCTTCTTTCATTTTTAAAGCCATCTGTGGGTGGAAACGCCTTAACCTTTGTTTTACCGAGATGGACCCTGGTTTTAGGGTTAAACGGTGTTCGACCAAGGTTGAATCCAGACCCGGCATATCCTCGTAGCTCCATGCAAACGTGTCCTTATATTCCTTGAGAACCTCAATTAATGTCTCTTCTTCAGAGGGTGGTAGGTTGTCACTTATGAGGATGATCCTAGGGTCTTCCTCAGTCCCCAAGTTGACTTCTTTGGTGGATTCTTCTACGGCGGTTGACGGCTCGTCGAATCTCCTCATTCCGCTAGCGTATGCGCCCGCCGCATCCTCATATTCTTCACCCTCATCTTCAGTGGGGCATTCTTCATTCGTGATCTCGTAGACTCCATACCCTTCATCAGATGCACAGTCGCCCTCGCATTCTATTTCGGGTAGCTGGATGGGATTTTCTAACAACTGGGGGATGGCAAGAAGGGCCTGACACCTGGCGGCCAAATCCAGAAGGAATCGACGAGGGATCTGCCTACCCTTGGATTTCTTCCTAGGTACTACCCTTGGCCTATCATTCCTAGATTGACTGACAATATTTACAGACGAAGAGGAAGATGAGGAGGATGGTGTAGAATGTACAGGAGAAGACCCCTCAGAGGAGGGGTAGAAAAGGTCGCTCATCGGACCTTGGACGGGTGGTCCGCAAGGCGGTACGCACCCGTGGGAGATGTAGGAGGTTTCCTCAACGAAGATGTGTTGTTGGAGAGTTTAAAAATTGACGTTTTTTTTTCGTTTTCATTTTTAATGACAAAGCAGTGAAAAGAGATTGGAGGAGAGAGGAAAGTGGTTATGGCTAGAGGATTGTGGGGCTCGTAGAGCAGATCATGGTTGAAGACCTGGCGCGGGTTGAAAAGCCCGCGTAGGTATGTAAGCAAAGAAGGGGACCTGGGAAGATCATCAGACAATTGTCTGGCCCAGGAAGAAGATATCAGCAAAGGCTGAGACGAGTGGATGGAGAGGATGGCGGCTAATGAGCCGTCGACGGCAATGTTGAGGACGGATGAAGATCCGTCGATGACAGAGTCCTTCTGGCGAGGACGAGGATAGTTTGGAACCTTGGCAAGAGTGGTAATATTCTCTGGTATTTCGGAGATCAATGGTGGTCCTTCAAGCTGTGGAGATGAGAACATCCTTTCCAGTGCGACGGAAATGTCCCATATGTCGAACCATTTGTCCCACTCGCATTCCGGATCTTTGATCTTGCCTCTTTTGGTGATCCTCGGACATTTTTCAGCCAAATATACAGCATGTGATCCTCCATATGCTTCTCGTGGGTGATCTCCCATCTGAACAACGGGCCCTCTGTTGAAGTGGTTTGATAGAGTCCACGTGAGGGGCTTCCAATCTGCCTTGAACGGTCCTTTGAAGCCTAGGCCAAACCTACGGTTCGGCCTAATTTCTTTTGGCGGCTTGAGCATACCCTGTATCTGTGCGCCCAGACCTTTTCCCTGTTGATAGCCGATGTTCCTCATAATCTCCCAACCTTTGGAGTGAAAAGGGAGACAGGATGTTGCGGTTGCCCTGACCGGCTCCTTTGGTGCTAGTGGAACATGAGATGGATCACGTACGTCCAGCAGTGACAATATGGGCCGATGAGACGGCCAAACAGAAGGCAGAGAGGTGTTGATAGCATCCACTGTGTGAAGGACAGGTGTACTGACCACTTTAATAATTCTCCCATTGTAAGGAAACTTCAGGCACTGATGGTTGGTGGATGGCACAGCGTCCATGGCTTCGATGTAAGGGCGACCCAGTATAGCCTTGAATGTGGGGTCCATGTCGAGGACATGGAATTCCGTGGGAATTGACATGGGGCCTAGTTCTGCCTTCAGAATAATCATCCCCTGCGGCGGCCTTTTGCTATTGTCATAAGCCGTGACCGTGATCGAGGAAGGTCTTATTTGTTCCTCGCCAACCCCACACAACTGAAGAGTGCTCATGGAGATCACATTTATGGACGCACCCGTGTCGACAAGACACGGGTTTATGGATACCCCATTAATTTTTATTGAAATGCACAATGCATATTTCTGAGATTCCTTGGGAGCGAGCTCGTAGTTGTGAAACATGATGGCTGGTTGTGTGTCTGTTGGGGTTAGGACGGTCGAAATCTTCTCCACGGGGAGGTCTTCATTAACCATGACCTTTTGAAGATATTCCATCAAGGCCGCCTGGTGGGATGTGGATCTTTGAAGTAGCTCTAGGATGGAGATCCGGGTAGGCGTCTTGTCCAAGTGTTTCAGTAGATCATACTGTGTTCCAGGGATAGCTCTTTCTGGTTGTTCTGCATCATCCTTCTCTGGCTGAGATTGCTCGGGATTCTGACTGTTGTGGGGGAAAACCCTGTGGAAAATCCTTCCACTCCGGAGCACCATTGCCTGCGGCTTTTGTACCTCTGTGGGGGTAGCAGTGGGTTTTAACAGGGGTTTGAGGGGTAGTAGTGGAGGAATGGTTGATGAAGCAGGGGTGATGACGGGAGCAGGGATTCTGATGAGGGGTTTGTTAGGTGGAGGCATGGCGGAGGTAGAGGGGATATCGCGCGGATTATGAAGGATAAGGGGTTTGGAAGGTGGAGGTGGAGGTAAGGTTTGAAACGGGTAAAGGTTTTGAGGCGGATGGTGGGTGATGAGTGGTTTTGAAGGCATTAGTGGTGATGTGGTGGAGAAAGACGGGGTTATGTATGGTGGACGGATGATAAGGGGTTTAGAAGGCGTAGGGGTAAATGTGGTAGAGGTGGATGGTAAAGTGGGGGAGTGGGAGAAGGTGAGAGGGTGTGAAGGCGTAGTAGAAAGTGTCGGTTGATAGGAGGTCGGGGTGCGGATGAGAGGGCGTAATGGTAGTGGAAATGGTGAAGGCGATACCGATGCGGGTTGATGAGAGAGAGGTGCTACCCGGGCAAGGTGAGGGGGTTGCATGACGATAGGGTTGGAGGTATAAAGAATGGAGGTACTTTCCTGGTGCCACACCTGCTCTCTCCCGACTTCCGGGAAGGAGGAGATGGGGTTTACCTGATGATTGGGCTGTTGGTGCTCCGGTAGTGGATTCTGGATTATGCCCATGTCGGGCTGTTGTTGTGGGGCCTGCTGAGGCTGTTGTTGTTGTTGTGGTTGCTGCTGCTGCTGCTGTTGTAACTGCTGCTGTGGCCTCTGAGGAGGTCTCCTAGCCTTGAGAGCCGCGACGTACCGTCTCATCTCATCCCAATCTATTTGATGTTCATCATTCATATCATGGATGTAATCTTTGAAATGGAAGCAGTAATCCACTGTGTGTCCCGGCTGCCTGTGGTAGACGCAGTATTTGGAGGTATCAACATTGGGGGGCCAGGCGGGCCTTTCTCTGGGTAGGGCGAGTTGGTTTGATGCCATGAGGGCATTAAAAATATCTGCTAAGGTTTCTGGCAATGGTGGATAGTAGGCTCTCTTAGGACCGAGCGGCCTCCTTTGTTGCTGTTGGGGACCATAGTTCCCCGGGGGTGGAACTTGGTTGTACTGAAGCGGTGGTTGTTGTTGCTGAGGTTGTGGTTGTTGTTGCTGGGGTTGGCGTAATGGAGGCATATTATCCTGGGGTGGATTATTTTGGGGTGGAGGACGGAGAGGGAAAGGAACTGATTGAAGGGGTAGTCGGGGCATTTGTTGAGGCCTTGGGTTGACTGCATAGTTGGCATTGTTGACCGCACTGACTTGCTCATTTGTCACGACCCCTTCTGTGGCTCCGCCCGGGACACCAGCGCCTGTCTTTCTGACCACTTTGGGCTTCGGCGACTCAAACATGTTCATGATGGGGGAGTCTTTTAGCTGGGTTTGGATGTATCGGGCCCTTTCATAGAGTTCCTCCATTGTAGTAAGTTTATTCATGGCGAGGACGTGTCTGAACTGCGGGGTTGCATTAGACACAATCATTTTCACTTGTTCGGGCTCGGAGAGGGTATCCCTTATTCTTTCCGCCAGAGACCTCCATCTATCAGCATATCGGACAAAATCCTCGTCGGGTTTCATCTTTTCGGCCACTAGGTCGGTAATGGAGAGTGAGGGACCGACCCTATCCCTATATTTCTGCAAGAACCTTCTCTGCACTATTTCAAAATTCTCAGCCTCGCGGGGCTCCAGAGAATAGAACCACTCAAGCGCGGGACCATCCAATGATTTCCGAAAGAGGTATGCCAGGGACCTCTGATCGTTTTGCCAATAGGAGGACTCATACATGAAGTCCTTGAGGTGAATGAAGGGGTTGCCGGTACCATTGTATCTGCGGTACGTGGGCATTTCGGAGGGAGGAAGATGAATGACGGGGAGGATTGGCAAAGCAACCTCCGGGGTGACTTTCACGTCCACCATTCTTCTCAGATTTTGAAACTGCTCGTCCATGCGATTGAACCTATTGAGGAGCGATTGGGCGAGCTCCTCTGGGGGTGAAGGTGGCACTTGCCATTGGGGGAGAAACTGTCTCCCGGAGACTTGAGGGGGAAACCCGGAATGAGATGGAACTGTCGGACCACCGACAGTTGGCCCTGGCTGAAACGGTGTGTGAGGAACACCGAGAGTTTGAGATTGTGACGGGAATTGGAATGAGGGAGGTTGTTGGCTCGCTTGTCCTTGAAGCGAGGGAGACTGGATGGCTTGCGCCAACGAAGGAGATGGAATGGCCTGCACGGACTCGTGGAGAGGTGCGATAGTCGGAGTTGACTCCTGGGGCGTGGGGGAAACAGATTTCCCCTTTAGAATGGCCTGGAAGGCCCGGAGCTGTTCAGAGGTAAGCTCCGTGTTGGCGAGGACGCCTAGTAAGGAAGTGATATCCTGTGGCGGGGACGTGTCCCCGGCAATAACCTGCACCTCATGCGAGGGGTCATGAGAAGGACCCGAGTCCATAGCATAGACTCGCGGGTCGGCTGTCAAACCACGGCTAGGGTGGTTCTCCTCAGAAGACTCGTGAGACATGCTCACAGTTCTCCCAGAACGCAAAAACATACACTAGCAAGTAGGTAGCAGAGATTATCAAACAAGTGGATGCCTTTACGCCCTTTTTTTTGTTTTGATTTTGATGATTTTTTTTTGTGTGTTTTTAGCGAGATCCGAAGTTCACACAAGATAGGGACCCTAGTTTATTTTTGTTTCACCGCCGTGTCAGCTATGGTCTCTCGTCTCACCACGAATGAAATGACTAACTTCGGGGAACTTCAATGGTACAACCAGCCCAGTGAACGAAGAGGAGATTCTTCGATGTCGGGGACTTACGGAGGTCCCAATGTAGGAGATTCTAGTCCGTTGAGAGGAATTCCCAAACGGAGAGTCCTTCCTTCACCGGGAAAGGGTGATCCTAAAAAAAAAATAAAAAAAAGGATAGAAAAGAGGAATGGATGTATGCAATGGAATGCTGACAGATATATGGAGTGGGAAAACAGCAGAAATAACAAACATATAAGAAACAAACAACGAATCACAACTGATAGTGCTGCCGTGAGCACAACGGGGGCGCGCGCGGGTGCCAAGGTGGAGAGGCACGGGTGGTGCCGAACTTGCAAGGGTAGCCGAAAGGAAGCAGTAGACGTCCCACCGTGATCGCCAATCTGTGAGCGACGTCACGCGGTTCGGAGTTCGATGGAGCGGGGAAGAGGATGCGGAGAGCGCGCGGGCTCTTCTTTTTGTTTGTTTTGCTGTTTGCTGCAACACAGAGATGAGAGAAGAGAGAGAAGGGGCCACCACGGGAGATTGCTCCGGCGGGGCGAGCGGGACATGTATAATATAGCAAGATATGGGGTTCAAACGGTCATAGCGGGAAGTGACTCGCCGCGACCTCGGGGGGACGGGAATGGTGCAGAAATTAAATAACAAAAATTGAAACGGCCATTGGGGAAGTGACTCGCCGCGGCCTCGAGAATATGAGCAGAATATAGCAGAATATAATAGAGAATACAAGAACAGAGATTTAAACGGCCATTGGGGAAGTGACTCGCCGCGGCCTCGAGAATATGAGCAGAATATAACAGAATATAGAGAGAGTATAAGAACGGAAATTTAAACGGCCATTGGGGAAGTGACTCGCCGCGGCCTCGATGATATGAGCAGAATATAACAGGATATAAAGAGAATATGAGAACAGAAATTTAAACGGCCATTGGGGAAGTGACTCGCCGCGGCCTCGATGATATGAACGAAATATAACAGGATATAAAGAGAATATGAGAACATAAATTTAAACGGCCATTGGGGAAGTGACTCGCCGCGGCCTCGATGAAAAGATGTGATCGCCAGGGGCCGAAAGACCCCAAAATAAGAAAGTGATCGCGCCTACCTCAAGAGCGGGAGATGGCGGGTTACTTCTTCCTCTCCTTCCGGCCGGCCGACGGAGAGGGCTTTCCTCGGCTACCCTTGCAAAACAACGACAAACAAATGACAAGTGGCTTAGAAAGATGAATGTGTAGTATTCATATCCTTGCAATAAAAATGACGAAATAACGGGAAGACACACACCTGGTTGGTGTTATCTTTTAAACCCCTCTCGGACTCGAGTAGGAGGAAAATGAGATGATGGATGCGAGATGATGAATGCAAAGAATTATGAAGAAAAGGAAAGAGTTGGCTTATTGGATGTGCCGGTGGTGAAATTCGGCGGAGCTCCGGCAGCGTGGGGACGACGTAGAAGCGCGGTGGATGAAGACGACCTTCCTCTCGCGAGCGTGGGCACCCGAGAACCCGGCAGAACCTCCACCTACAAAAGACCCCACGGGTTAGAAGAATGACTCCGTAGCCTCTGGGCTCCGGCAGCCTATCGGATCACTGCTTAGCTCCCCTAGAACTGAGGGAGTGGGCCTCTATTTATAGAGCTCCGGAAGGTGGAGGCGTCCAGGACCCTGGACACCTCCATCAGGGCCAAAATAATATTTTATTCTATTTTTATTGATTTTTTTGGAATACTTTTGTGGGGGCGTCCAGGGTCCCGGACGCCTCAAGTTGGTCCACCGAAAACCGACGACGGTCGCACGCGGTTCGGCACAACGCGTGGTTTTGTGAGCGGCGCCTCGTGATTCAGAAATGGGCGCGTCCAGCTGACCGGACGTCTCTATATTTTGGATTTTTTCACACACGACAAACCGTCGTTCGGTGGCCGGCGCCCGTGAGGGAGTTGATGGAGGCGTCCACGGGCCTGGACGCCTCCAAAAATATATTATTTTATCGTTTCTTTGTCTTTTTATGATAGGGCTGGCATTTTTGATTTTTTTTATTTGTTTTTATGGAGGCGTCCAGGGGCCTGGACGCCTCCATTAATTATTTTTATTTTTATTTATTTTTTATTTTTCTATGTCAACTGGCATTTTACACATTTTTTATTTTTGTTTTTTTTTATGGAGGCGTCCAGGGGCCTGGACGCCTCCATTAATATATATATATTTTATTTAATTTTGGGCCCTGAGAAAATAATAAAATAAAATTAAAATTATGGGGGCGTCCAGGGGCCTGGACGCCCCCATTAAGACCCACCCGGGTCCTCGGATTAGGCGTCGGCAGCCGCCCGGTAGACACCCTTCTTGGTTCCGGAACCTCTTGATGCGTCTGACTGGTGTTGATGCCGTCCGAATGCCGTGACGAGACGATTCCGGATGCCGAAAAGGGCGGAAAAAGACTCGAGAATAGGAAGCACTCGAGTGATTCAAAATGCGTAAGCCGTCGTGGGGCGTCGTATAGTAATATGAGACTTTCTCAGGAGACGTCAGGAATGGCGTGTCTACATTGGGTTGTTGCTATTTTTTGCCCTCACCCTCGTGTAGGGACAAGTCCGACAGGGTACCTCTATTTTAAGCCACTTTCTCTATTTTTTTTTGACGAGCAGATAATATGTAATTGTTGGCTAGGGCCCGAAGCCTTGCGCCAAATGATAAGGTTCATTCGTTGGCAAGAAGATAATGCCGACGCAATGGGGGATTTTCTGCCGATTCGGACATAAGGTCCGTAATGGCAATATTGTGTGGGAGCGGGTGGCTAAGGCACGAAGCCCTGCACTGGAAATGGACTTATTTGTTGGCAAGGGACTAATTCCAACGCAAGGATAGAGATTTTATCGATTCGGCCGTAAGGCCCGCAATGACAATATTGTGTGAGAGAATGTGGCTAGGGCACGAAGCCTTGCGCCAGAAAGATAAGGTTCATTCGTTGGCAAGAAGATAATGCCAACGCAATGGGTGGAGCCGTCTTCGCCCGGGCGGATGCCCGCCGATACATAGGGGCGTGCGGACGGGAGCCATATGTATATACAAATATATACATACTATTATTATTATTACTATTTTCTCTTCTTTCTCTCTTTTTTTTTTCTCTCTTCTTCCATTTTTTACTTTCTTCTTTCTCTTTTTTTCTTCTCTTTTTGTCGACATCCCCCCTTCTCTTCCCATTTTTTTATACATTCTCTTCCTCTTTTACTGTCTTTCCTCTTTTTTTCTTTTCTTTTTTTCTCTCTCTCTTTTTTTGCTCGCCGTAGGAGGGCTGTCAAGAGCGTACCGCTGTGACACTTGAAGGGCACGTCGGGAGAAAGCACTGGGGGGGTGCCTCGTAAGGCACTCCGAAGGTGTGCCGCTGGGGGGGCGCCTGGGAGTATGCCGCTGAGGGGGCGTGAGGCTGTGCCGCTGAAGGGTGCCGAGAGTGTGCCGTTGGAGCGGCAGAAGGGCGTGCCGCTGGAGGCTTCATAATGGGTGTGCCGCTGAGGGCACTTAGTTGTGTGCTGCTAGAGGGCTTGCCGGCTACTGCGCCGTTGGAGCACTTCAAGAGTGTTTCTTTTTTCTTATTTTCTTCTTTTCTTCTTTTCACCTTCTCTTCTCTTTTCTCCTCTTCTATATTCCCCTGCACGTAAACATGGGGTGAGAATTTATTTAGTGTTCACAAATTAGGAAAGCGGGCTGCGAAAGTCAAAATTAAGGGAGCAGGCTGTCAGAGCCAAAATTGGGAAAGCGGGCCACGGGGGCCGAAGTATACTGAAAAGTGGGCTACGAGAGCCGAAGGGAAGTAGGCTACAAGAGCTGAAATTGGGAAGCAGGCCACGAGGGCCAAAGGGGAGCAGGCCGTAAAAGCCAAAATTGGGAAGCATGCTACAAGAGCCGAAATTGAGAGAGCAGGCAAGAGAAGCCAAAGTATGGGAAGCGGGCTGCGAGGTCCGAATTGGGGAGCAGGCCATGAGAGACGAAATTGAGAAGTAGGCCACGAGGGCCAGAGGGAAGCAGGCTGTAAAAGCTAAAATTGGGAAGCAGGCTACAAGAGCCGAAATTGAGAGAGCAGGCTAGAGAAGCCAAAGTTAAGAGATTGGTGAGCCGTGAGGGCGGGAGGTAGGTCATGAGGGCCAAGATTGAACTCTACGAGCCAGAGCTGGGAAAGTAGGCTGCGATAGCCGAAATTGAGTTTATTGTATACACACATTTTTTATTTTTTATTTTTTTATTTATTTTTTTTATTCAAGCATGCAGGCATTCATTAGCAGGCATAACATAAATATACGTATGAGGTAGCTCCCTCTATAGGGAATGGGATAGGGACATCGCCCATAATTCGTAGACACGGCGCGGGCCACGAGGCACAATTCAGGGGTGGTGCACCCGTCAAGAGGATATCGCACGTCTTGCATGTATAGCCTAAATTCACGTATTTCATCCGAGGTAATTCTCTGTGGCGTGGCGGTACAAATGTGTGAAGAAAGAGCTCTAACCATAGGGATACGCGAGTTTTTCTAGTGACACTCGAGGATTACTCTAGCGCCTACACATAGGTTTCAGGCTCACGATTTTGGTAGCTTCGCACAGCCCCCATATGTTTATTTTGGTAGCGGATTTCACCGTTTGGCGCGAGTCTCCTCATGTGTCTCAATGGGGATTCTCGGCTACTAGGATTCATCCTTATTGTAATTCTATTGCGGATTCCACCGTATGACGCGAGTTTCCTCATATGTCTCAATGGGGATTCCTGGCTAATAGGTTTCATCCTTATTGTAATTCGCTTCACCATTTCGCGCGAGTCTCCTCATGTGTCTCAATGGGGATTCCCGGTTACTCGGATTTACGTTTCTCTCTGTTTGTTTTTTTTTGCATCATTTTTTTAATGGGGGTAGGCAGCTTTTTCCTCACGATTACCTTTCACGCGAGTGCATGAATTCAAGCATCCGTAGAGTGCTAAGAAGAAAGTCAGGCAATCCCTTTGGTCGAAGGCCATTGAACACATTAAGTGCGAAGCGTAGGAGTGTTGCCTCAGGTTTATTTTGTGAGTTGGACTTAGCAATTTGGCCATGACTCTTCCCCTTAACGTGTGCACCCGCCATAATTGGGTTCCCTTTGAGCGTATGCCGTGACGCGCGTGCATCCATAATCGGGGTATTATTATTTAGTAAGGAAACAATGTCCTAGAAAATTTTAAGGATGTGCATTATTATATATTATAAGCAAGCATGCAAGCAGGGCAACCGAGCAAATTTTTTTTATCTCTTTTTCGTTTGCTTTTTGCTTCTTTTTTTGCGTAAAAATATATAGTTGTTACGTATAAGCATAGTGATAGTAAAGGTATTAGGGAAGCAGATCACGGAGGGCCGAAAGGACATCAGGGAAGCGGGCTATTGAAGCCGAGGGACATTGGGGAAGCAGGCCATAAAGGCCAAAAGGAAGCAGGCTGCGAGAGCCTGAGTTGGGAAGCGAGCTGCAAGAGCCAAAATCGGGAAGCGGGCCGTGGAGGCCGAATTGGGGAAGCATGGTATAAAAGTCAAAGGGAAGCAGGCTGCAAGAGCCAAAGTTTGGAAGCGGGCCGTGGAGGCCAAATTCTATGAAGCAGGCTACGAGATCCAAAATTGTTGGGTCCCGCGAGGTGTAAACAGATCTAGAAGGGGGGGTTGAATAGATCCTATCAAAAACTTTGGCCTATTTAAAACTCTTAGCTATCGGAAGCATGAACCACTCCTATAAAGTGAATGAATCACTTAGACACAATGCACATCGAAATTAAGTAGAGTGGCACAGAGCATGCAATAGCTTGCAACAACCGTACGTGTGTGTGTGCTATGTTGATCACTCAAAGTTCATATATGTGTGAATGCAGTGGTGATCAACTAAGGTGCATATGAGTCTAAGCAAGGGAAATACTTAGCAATACTTTCACCTTGGCGCCTGTGTGCAAGGCTGCAGCAGGCTGCCCACGGGATGCAGTCAAAGTGCTAAGCTCAATTAAACCGTAGATAAAACCGAAGGTGCAAATCTGAGTGCTTGAGTGTGTAAACAAGATTACCAAGTATAGAACCACAAGAACCTGTGAATGGGGGTAGAAGATATAGAACAATCACACACAATAAATAACCCACAACACAGGGATTTTTAAGGTGGTTCGGTTGCAACCCCGCAACCTACGTCCACCCCTCACCAAAACCCAGTGAGGCTTTCCTGCTGACTCACAACTTGACCGGGGACACGCCCCAAACCACACAACAGAGAAAACCCTCTTTCTGTCTTCCTACACACAAAGCCGGCAGGGACGGCTACACCTCAGATCGTAGAACTCCCGATTGCCTTCCTACTAACCACCGGTAGGGACGTCAACACCGCAAATCGGACATCCTCCGATTGCCTTCCTACTAACCACCGGTAGGGACGATTCTCAATTTCAAGTGTTTGAAAGAAATGGAAAAAGAACAACTTATGAAAAACACTCAACAAGATATAGAATATGCTTAAGAGAAAAGATCTTGTCTGAGGTTTGCTGGAGCTTGAATCTCTTGAGGATTTGATGAAGAGCTTTGATTTTCCTTTGATCCCTTTGAGTTAATGGAGATGATATTGGATGTACTTTGATCTTTTCTTGAATCTCCTTGAGTTGATGAAGAGGTGTATGGATGTAGCTTTGATCACCTTTGAGAGCCTTGAATGCTTCTTGCTTGCTTGGAGGTTGCTTGGCTTCAGATCTAAATTTGAATCACCTTGGAAGGATGAAGAACTCTAGCCCGAAATACTATTCACGCAGGTGCTACAGTACTTGCGAAATGGCCTCCCTTGAGCTCTCTTTGATTCACTTCATCAACTGCATCAACTAGGGTTTCTAACCCTCTTGTATTGGTTTTATAGACTTTGAATGGTCTATAGACAAGCCCCAGACCAGATCCACAAATCATGGGTGATTAGGTGACTTTTGGATTAAACAAATCCATGTTGAATGGCCCTTTTCGAAGTGCAAATAAAAGTCAACAATTGATGGCTCGGGGTTGGCGGTCGACCTACAGCTTCTGGCGGTCGACCGCTACTGAGAAGTACTGTAGATTGGTGAGCCCTGTGATTTTTGGTCGACCGCTACTGGCTGGCGGTCGACCGCCAGCTGACAGACTTTCAAACTGGCATTCCCTGGCTGGGGCGGTCGATCGCCCCTGTGCTGGCGGTCGACCGCCAGCTGGGCAGACCCCCAGTTCAGCCGAGTTGGTTCATTAGCCCTCCAGCTCAGTCGCTTGCGACCATTAGCAGCCTGTTCAAGTCTGTAACTTCATCCTTGTAGAAGAGATTTGTATCAAGGCTTGAATGCGATCATATGGCTTTCACTTTGCCATGAATCAATTGAATGCACTGACGATGCACAGACTTTGTGTTGGAGCAACTATACATTGTACATTCTTCAACAGACAACGTATAGACTTTGTGTTGAAGTAGCCAGCCAATGTACAGACTTCAACCAGATAATGTATAGACTTTGAGTTTGTGCTAGCAGCCAACGTATAGACTTTGAGTTTGTGCTAGCAGCCAACGTACAGACTTTGAGTTTGTGCAATCAGCCAATGTACAGACTTTGAGTTTGTGCAATCAGCCAACGTACAGACTTTGAGTCTGTGCAATCAGCCAACGTACAGACTTCGTGTTGCAGGATGTATAGACTTGCTGATGTATAGACTTGCTGGCTGTATAGACTTGCTGATGTATAGACTTGCTGGCTGTATAGACTTGCTGATGTATAGACTTGCTGGATGTATAGACTTGCTGGCTGTATAGACTTGCTGATGTATAGACTTGCTGCTGAAGGATGTACAGACTTGCTGCTGAAGAAAATGTACAGACTTACTGCTGTATAGACTTGCTGTGCACTGAGCTGATGGATGTATAGACTTGATGTGCTTGCTATAGCCGAGTGTATAGACTTGCTATGAAGATGCATAGAGAATGTATAGACTTTGAAGAATGTATAGACTCGCTGGATGTATGTATAGACTTGCTAAACCATGTCTCTTGATATTGATCGTCTACACTGGAGGTATAATGACCTGAAATGTATGAATATTAACATTATCAAGTGCAGGTATAGCTTATTAATGACTACAGAGGCAGACATCATCAAAACCATAAAAGTAATCATGTTGCACACATGTTCAACATTCTCCCCCTTTTTGATGATGGCAATTATGAGTCATTCTGAACTATGAGTAATTAGATATTCACATGCATTAGTAAGCACATGGAAACTATGAGTCAAAAATATTCTTAAGAAGAAGAAGAAGAGGATTCTCTCCCTATCCCCTTTTGACAATGACTCACATGGTTCTCACCCCCTTTGACACATAGAGTGGATTCTTTGATTAATGACTCACAGAAACTTACCACATGCTGTGATTAATGACTCACATAAATTTCTCCCCCTTTGACAACATCAAAAGATCCAGAAAAGAGAAAGAGAGACTCACACAAAGAGACTTACATGACGCTCTGGCATCGCCTATGTGACATCATTACAAGCAACTATAATGTGGAGAAACATGGCATTACAGGCAATAGTCCGGAAAATGATATGGAAATATATGCCAATGGTTGTACACTTATTAAAGCTGAAAAGATAACCAAAGAGAACAGCCAATTGTGGAAAGCCAGTTATAGGATTGATACCAATGAATGATATGGATGTATCGAACATGGTGGTGTCCCGTGGCTTGGCAAAGACATTGTAAGTGTGAGAAATGGAGCCACAGCAGCATGATTCAATTTCACAAATATGAGATGGATAGAGCAGCCAAGGAGCATTTTTGTGATGTCAGATTATGCAAGATTTTTAGTAGTTTTCTAGTTTTTAGATTTTTTGGATTTTCTATGTAATGCATGGAAATGATAAATGCAAGCTACAATTGTAGGAGGTTGTTTGCGATGGGGTTTTGTCCGACCATCTTGTTGTTTTATTTCGTGTGTATATGTACATATGTACATGTATACATGTCTTATTTCACGCGTCGATCAACCAATTAACGAACTGGTAATTAACTGACTGATTGACGACGCGGGCGTGGCAGTCACATGAGTGACAATTTTATGATGCGCTCATTCTGACCCATACTGGGCGAGTGCGAGGTTCGGTCGGGACCAGCAGTCCGCCATACCATAAAGGTTATGGCGTTAATTACATCTCCCACGAGGAGGGAACACCTTTGATTAATTGTCGAGATAGCGGGCTGTCAAAGCCAGAATGAAAAGAGCTACATGGTGACCATGACGAAGGCATGCAGGATGCATTTATTTATCATACAGGGGATGCATAGTTCATAGAATTATGGACCCTTGGTACGTGGCAGAGGACGTAGGTCCGAAGACCACCATCGCGCATAGCGGAGACTTCTGGTTGGGCATAACCCGACCTTCTGTCAACACCATTTAATATACCCGAGGGTCGATGCAGACATGCACGAGGAACCGTGATATGCGAGGTGTGATAACAATATTATAACACAAATTCGGTAGCATGTCCCCTCCCTTTGGACTATGCCAAATGGGAATATAGGACATCTATCCACGGAGAGCCGAAATGGAAACCAAAAGAGAGTCGGGCGTAGCCCTGGGTCCGAGAAGGATCCAAATATGACGGGACAGTGTGCACCATTGCGCCGTTTATTAATATTCCCCTCGAAGAACCATTGGAGGACATGCGGTGGCAGAACTCTAAGGGTCAGCGGGGTGACATAAGAAACGTCGTATTCGGTGTGATGTAGGGGTGAAACCCTCCTCATTAATGTATCTCCCATGGACCTGGGTGAAGAACCCTAGTCCCCTCGTGAGGTAACGGGGGTTGACATGGCAGCTGATAGTGACAAAATATTGAATTTAGGCTATGTTTGGGTTTGGTGAAGTGGGGAAGACATCAGATATTCAGATGACAACCAATACCGAGGTGAGACGGCACAGCGATGGAGTCGGCGCGAAGGCCAAACGGCACGGTATGCTCCCGGCGCGATGGGAGGATTGAGGGTAATCGGCACGGTAGTGGTTTGAGGGGTAGTCGGCCCGAAAGGAGTTCGGCGCGCCAAGGCAAGGGCATTCGGTGCCCCCTCCACCCGGCGCGGGTTTGGCGCCGGGAGGCAGTGGCGCCGGGAGGAGGTGGCGCCGGGGAGTAGTGGCGCCGAGAGGTAGTATTTTGTTGATCTTGCCAAAGGTATTATGAGGTTTTCCTCGCCCAGTGGGAATTTCAGGGTGATGAACAGATAGGAATGGAGGGTGAGGGTGACTCCACTCACGAGGGGGGTTCCAAGGAAATTACCAGTTACGGGATATATTCCCTGTGATGTCAAGATGCCATGAGATTACACAGCTCGGGCCCTCGCCATATCAGGGGATTAAATGCGTGATTCCGATGAAACATCGTGCCATATTATGGAGTAAAGCTTCGGGCAAATTTTGGCAGCATCTCCCCTTATTTTGGGAGTATGCCAAGAGAATACTATGGGCTATCCACTCACGAGTGCCGGAGTAGAAACCTAAATGAGAGCCGGGCGTAGCCCGTGATTCGGGGGTCTGGATCATATAAGACCTCATCCCCTGTGTTGTAATGTCCCCAATGCAATCCATCGGAAAGCCTGCAATGGCAGGACCCCATGGTTTAATGGGTTACAGAATGTAGGGGGAGAATTAACCCCTTTGATATAGCTCCCGTGGGGCCAGAGGGAAGGGCAATGCACACCCATGAGGGTAGGATATAATGGACGAGGTCTGTATGGCTCGCCGTGGTAACGAAGGCGTCAGGATGTCCAGACGATGTAAGGGTATCAATGCAGAGAAGAGGGGTGGTTTTGGCACGGAAACTAGGTAGGCTCGGCACGATGGGGAGGTCCAACCGGCGTGGGGAGCCCTCGGCGCGAAACTCACACCGAGAGATACCGGTGCCGGGAGGCTTTCAGAAGGGATTTTAAGGAGGTCTTCGAACAGGGTTTTGGGAGTTGTTAGGAGAGGGGTTTAATCTCGACTGTTTTGGATTATCGGAGGGGGAAGACTTTGAGGGAACACCTTTCCTCTGGGGGCCTCATTGGGGGCGGAACCACGGACGGAAATCCCTGAACCACGTCCCCCTTTATTTCACATACGAGGAGCCATGAGATAGACTGTCTCAGGCCCTCGAAATGTGGCTGGAGGGGGGGGGTGATAAATAATGGTGGCGAAGACGCTTCAGCAGAATTAGAAAACCAAACGATAAAACACGCCTAATTATCAGTATCCTTAGCATATAGCGAACCTCGGATGCAGAGACAGAAAGAAGAAGGTAATGAAAGGGCGGAGTTCAATCCATTCTCTCATTCTTTATTTCATCCAGACGACTTACACGCATGCTACTTAAGAGAAAGAAATCTGACTCAACAGAGAAAGAAATCTAGGCTTAATCCCTGAAAGCAGGGTTACATTGGCATTCGATGCTATTGAAGCAAAGATGCTAGAAATCAGAAGTATAAAGAGAAATATTCAGACAGATAGGGAGGGGAAAGAGAAGGAGCTGCAGCTGCCCGACACTCCCACCTGGATCCCTCTTCGAGCCTCTGCCTCTCTCCCTTTTTTTCTTTCTTCAGCTTCTTTCAAGGGCTCTCGAGCTCCCTCCTTCTCTTCGGTGGCTAGGCACTCCCTTTTCACTCTTCTTTTTTCTTTCTTCCTTCTCCCGCTCTACTTTTTCTTTTTTTTTTTTTCCGCCTCTCTGCCCACACTTTTTTTCGTTCGAAGGGCAGGCCTCTTATAGAGGCCAGGCCTTCACCCTTCCGGCATGAGCTTCCCGGCGCGCCAGGATCGTCCTTCCGGCACGTCCCACCTCATATTTGGGCTTGGCCCATTTTCTTGTCATTCGGCCCATTCGACCCAGGATCCACTTGGTAGACTCCTTTCGACAATGGGATTCTTGATATATATATATATTAAGACCCCACCGGGACTGTTTACACCTTGCATTCACAAACATGTGCGAGGCACAGTACATCCCATTTCAGGAGTATCAGAGATGTCTTAACATCTGTTTCAGCAGGCAGATGGTTGCCTGAATGTTGGTATAGTTTTATCAGCCTGACTATCTGAATGACAGCAGTACTGGACAGCGACCGAGCCAAAGACGGCTTTAGTCGAACAACATGATAGGGGTAGTGGGTTTCTTCTATTCAGACTCTCAGATCTCCCAGGGATGGTACGTGAGCTGTGCCCTCGACTGATCTTCAGAACTGTGAATCTGCTATGATCTCTTCTGACATATTTTAGGTGTCAGCAAATGCCCCCCACCCGTAGGTGGCGTGAGCGAAGCATGAGTGACACGGGACATGCGGGTGTACATCACGTTCACACACTGCGCTTCGTGGTCTCTTCAGGCCTGCTCCTGTGCACTGGCTATTCTTTTGACTCTGAGTCTTCATTCTGCTTGCTTGACTTCCATGCTTTACAAGCAAATTTGGATGAACACCAGCATTTTTGGCTTGGTCCGGTAATAATATCACCCCTGGTGAGGTAATCGGCTCCATGGACGCACCCGGCACTATCTTCTCGGCGCGGAGGTGGGCTCGGCATGGAATTCCCGGCGCGACGCTCTCCTCGGCGCGGTGATCTTCTCGGCGCGGTGGTGGCGCTTTTGCTTTTCGGCGCGGAGGCCGTCTCGGCGCGCCTTTTGGCGCGTCCGGTCGTCGGCGCGACCTCCCTCTCGGCGCGCCTTTTTGCTGGGCCGATATAGGCGCCGAGAGGGGGAGAGAGAAGCTCATTTCTCCTTGAGGTTTCTCTCTCTTCCTCCCTTTCTCCTTCTATCACCTCAGAGCAACCGGCGTGGAATCCTTCCATTCGGAGAATTTTTGTTCGGGACTCCGTCCCTTTTCATTTCGGAGTCACCCCCTCCTGGTGGGTGTTCTCTCATTTGACTTCTGGGCATGCTCCGGATAAGGGGAGATGCTGTCAAAATTTTCTTTTGAAAATTTCTTTTCTAAATTTTTTTTCTTTATATCACCTTCTTATTCTTTTTTCCTTGGTTTTATGTCTGCAACTCGCTGGAAATGGCTTCTTCTTCTAGCCGCGTTGCCTCCGGCACTGCTGATGTTGACTCTTCTCCTCAAGGCAGGGCTTCCGGTCCCGTTGTGACTTGGAGGAATGTTGGACAGCTGGACCGGGGTCTTGGGAGGATCGCCATAGTCGATGAGTCCTCTGGCTCCGAAACAGATACAGTATCCGCCTCTCGCATTGTGACTGTCGAGGGAGGACTGGACTTCAATCGCGATGACGACTACCGTCCGGACTTCCCGAAGGATCGTCACCTCGCGCCCTTCATTTGTACCTTCAACGTCTCTGGGAAGAGGGACGTCATGCTGGCTCGGATGGTGGAGCGGGCCGTGTTGCTAGACCGGGACAGCTTGAAAGGTTCTGTGTATCGTGGTGATACCATCTACCTTCCGGGGGAGCGGCGCAAGTGGGACGCCATCTTAGGGGTAACAGAGCTGGAGGCAGAGCAGAAGATGCTAACACGAGCCGCGGAGTTCACACCAGCCAGGTGGGACAACACCATAGGTCGGGTTAACAGGGAGAAACCCGGTTACGGTTTATTCTTGGCGCCCATCAGGTGGGGCTATAGAGAGGAACTGTTTGTGCTGAACTGCTTGGCTGTTCAGTTCAAATTTCAATTGGCAGCTGGGTGGTATGCAGACACGAAGGTGACAGATGCTCATCTCTTTCGTGTGGGGGCAGTGGAATTCACAGAATATGTTCTGAAAGAGTATGCACCGCTGCTGGTGAGGGCCGGGGTGTACCACAGTGTGTATGCATCCCGCTTCAGGTATCCCATTTCAAAGGGGCTGTGTTGTGGCATGTTCGAAGTATTTTGCCCGCAGTTCAACACTTTCTATACAGCAGAAGGTGAAACCTCTCTGGATCTTTGGAGCCTGTCACAGTTATCGGGCCTGCCTATTGACGGAGAGCCCTATGAGGAGGTCTGCATTCATGACTTCATCAAGGACGAAACAGACGGCGAAGGTGAATATTACTTCGGCTATTCATACGGGTACTTGATGAAGGCATACCGCTCCCTCTGCCTGACGCTGAATAGGGGATCCTCAAAGGGATACCAGCCCTGGAGAAGAGCAGTAAACTGAGAGTCCGAGCAAGACATTGGATTCAGTATTTCTTCGGGGGCCCTTTGAAGTACAACGAGTTCCCTCACGTAGCTCCTGCTGCGGGTAAACCCAGCAGGCCACCTAAGTTCAAGTCAGAGCTGCCTACTTCTCTTCGGGGGATAAGTCGCGGGGGGCCGAATCCGATGGGGGTGGATCCCCTTACCCATTGTGCTGCCTACCTTACGTTCTGGCTGTGTACTTTTGCCCTCCCGTAGGGGGATGAGACAGTTATTCGGCCGGAGGCAATATACCCGGCTTGTCAGATGGCTTGGGGCATACGGCTTGCAATATGTCCAGCCGCACTATACCTGATTTACAAATCCATTAGAGATATTCATAGGCATCGGATCCCCCGCTCTTTCCGAACGGTGGGGCCGTTTCATTTTTTTAATGCCTGGGTGTGCAAATTATTTCCGGAGCTAGCTCCTTGGACTTTGCAGACAATGACATTGTATCCCAGAATGCTGGAGTTTGCAAGTGCTGAACCGGGTCCAGTGTCCCAGCAACTCTTCTCCATCCGTGGCCGACTGGCAAGGGTTCCGATGGATTCAGCGGGGACTATCCACTTTTGGAATCTGGCTGCACATTCCTCTCCATTAGTGAACCGTCAGCGTGAGTGTAAGCTCGAGGCTGTGGAGACTTTCACACACTTCATTTCGGGCAACACCGTGACCCGACCAGTCTTGGAGCCTGAACTCATTGACTGGGCTTTATCAATTCGCCCCAGTGTTTTAGTATTCAGAAAGGGGGGCGCAGTTTATTTAGAACCCTACTATCCCTTCAGGTTCGGTCGGAATTTCGGCTACGATCAGCATATTCCGCCTTCGGTCGCCCTGTTCCCTTTAGACAGCAGGTCAAAGCATGGCTCGACCGTTGTGGCCGAAGGTCGCTCCTGGTGGGACTATTTTCACCGCTGGGACGCCAATACTTTCAGAGTGCCGATGCCGAACCGAGTCCCCCGGGTCACTCCAGAGTATGTAAAATGGTGGAATGCTCACACGAGCTTCTACCACAATGCCCGGATGACATGCTGGGATGTGGCTGAGTGCACCTTTCTGAGTCAGCAGCCTGGGCCTGTTTTTGACATTGATGAAGCCCATCTGAAGAGGTTATTTTCCCACCACCCGAAGGAGGCAGAGACATACATAGCGAGCAGAAAAGCCATCAAGGAGGGAGTGGTTGAACCACTGATACCCGTGCTTGCTGCAATAAGTGAAGATGCTTTCACGCAGAATTTAGAACACCTGTGCCAGATTGGTGGTTCCCGCCTGGAGCTTCAGCAGTACCCGTTCCCTATCGAGGAGCCGCTCTCCAAAGTAGTTTCATCGAAGTGCGAGGTGGATCGCTTTTGCCCGTGTCGGGCGTTTGTTAATAGAGAGGACAGAACCCCGACATACTATCAGCATACATCTTGGCTGTTCGTCCTGATGAGTATCCACGGACTGACCCTTGAGAGTCCCGTAGCTAGTGTTCTGGACAAGCCTCTATTCGTATCTTTTCATTATGCCGATGTCTGGGGCTTTGACCACCTCGGCTTATATCATTGTATAGCTTCCCACGGACATGCGGACCTGGCCGACCTGGTCGACAAGTGTAAGAAGATTGGCGACGTCTGCTGACTCATTCGGGAGGCTGCATCCCAAAGCAAGGAGGTGGCTTATCAGTATTGGCCACTCTCGTCTTTTTACAACGGCCAGGCAGGTAAGTGCTCCTCCGTTGTGATATCCCGGACCTTTCGGATCCTTCTTCGTGGGTCCCGGATCTGGTTTTCGGAGCGTCCGGCTCTATTGTGTCCGAAATTTCGTTTCGGACATCTTTCGTGTTCGGATCGGCGCGATCCGGGGTTGTTTCGGAGGCCCGGAGGCGTTCCGCGACTTTTCCGCGTGTGTTTTCCGATTTCCGGTGTGTGTTTCGGCTTTTCCTTTGTAAGCTCGCTGCGGGCGAACCGGGTGGTTCCCCCAGGCACGAGTGGTACCGTTACGATCGATGCGTTCCGAGGATTCCGGAAATGTATTTTTCTATTTTTCAGTATTTTTTTCGAAAAATCGGATTTTCTATATAACCCTATTTCTTTTTCTATTTCTTTTCTTCTTTCTCTTTCTTCTTCTTCCTCCTTCCTTCCCCAACTGTGGCCGCCCTCCTCTTTCTCCCTCTCTCCCATTCGGACGCGGTGAGCCCCTCCCCGGCTGTTGACGGAGGCAGGGCGACGGCGCGGACGCGTGGGTGGCGGCGAGGCGAGCTCGTGGGCGTGCGACAAGCGTGGGAAGCGTGGGGAGTTCATGAAGCTTAAAGCGTTCTTCGTGGTTTGTGGGCGATCCGGCGGAGCATTCGCTCCATTGAGGTAGGGTGACGTTCCTTAGCCTCTTGCCGTTCATTTCCGTGGTTTGTAGGCCGCGGGGAGGCCGAGAGGGGCTAGATCGAGCACGTATGGGGTTTTTCCATGATTTGGGGAGAGCCGCCCGATCTATGGATTTGATGCATGGATTCGTGTTTCGATGGCGTAGAATCATGCTAGGGGTCCTTAGGGGTCATTCCCCTTGTTTTCCCCCTCTCCGGTGGAGGCATGGGGGCGTGGTTGGAATTTTTGGGCGTTTCCGCCGTTTTCGGGCGCGGACTACGAACGCGCTATACTCCAGTAGCACGTTCTTGATGGTCGCGTTGCCCCGATAGGGCGCGTTCATCGGAGAAGATGAACAGTATGGCGGTTCTTGTCGCGCTAGGGGCTCCTAGCACGATCGTCCTTGTCGCGCTAGGGTTTCCTAGCGCGATCGTCCTTGTTGAGCTAGGGGTCCCTAGCGCGACCTGTCTTGTCGCGCTAGGAGACCCTAGCGCGATGTTCCTTGTCGCGCTAAGGAGTCCTAGCGCGTTCTTTCTTGTCGCGCTAGGAATACCTAGCGTGATCTGTCCTGTTGTCGGGTGTTCCTTTTGGGCCAGGTGTGTCCTGGACACCCCGCGGAGCTCCGGGACCGTGTCTTTGGGTGTTCGGAGGTTCCGTTTGCCTTGGTCATGCGTTTGGCTGTGGGCGGTGCGTCCGTTTCTTCTCCGACCGTGGTCACCGTGCGATGGTGATGGTACGTGGGACGGCCCCCGTACTTCGTCTGGTTCGGACGTTGTTTTCCATTGTCTTAAGAGTCTACTCCTTCAGTGACCCTCCACTAGTCGTAGCCTATCAGTACGCATGTGCTGATCGCACCAGGGAGTGGTGTACGGGCTTACCCTGAGGACGGTTTTAGACCGGTTACCGTCGGGCCCCTCGTCAAATCAGAGTCCAGTGCCAGGGGAAAACCGGTCAGAGGGCCAGACCTAGAACGTGTGGTCTGTGTGTGCACACGTGGTTGGGGACAGTGGACGCACGTCGACAGGCGTGACCCCAGCTAGTCACTTGTTGTGGTTACTTGTTCGGTGTCTGCGCCTCGGGTAGGACCTACCACGTCAGGCGATTCACCTGCGGTGCGGTGTAAGGCGTCAGGGGACGCTACCGGCTGTGCTTCTAGTGGGTAGTACTCCTGTCGAGTACGGAGTGACAGACTGTCAGTCGTGTGTTTCTGACCTTCGGGTTTTGTCGGTTTGGCCGTTGAGCTTCGGACTTCTTACCGTGGCATGGGTGTCGGTTTGCGTGCCGTAGGGTCTTGTCTTGTAGAGTACAGGGCTTTCCCTTCCGAGGTACTCTCCTACCGCTAGTGTAGTGGTTTCTCGTTTTACGAGGTAGGGTTCGAGTGATCCCTACAGAGTCTTGTTCCGAGACTCATTCCCTGCGTGTTTTCACCGTGTTTCAGGTGAGGCGCCACCTTCGGGGAGCGCGTCAGGAGTGCAGCGTGGTGTGAGTGCCCAGAGGTAGTGCCAGAGGTCAGAGCGGGGGTATGCCCCGTGTAGCTGTACTTTTCTTTCTTGTCACTGTACTAGTTGTGGACTACTGTTGCTGTTATTGTTATTTTATATTATGGACCATGTAAAATGTTAATTTATATTCTGCTTAATGTTATAACTGTTTAATTTCTGCAATTATTTGTGATACTTGTGTAGTCTTCACACCATCCTTTTAACCCTTCCGAGTCTTCGGGCTCGTGGGTGGCGGTGCGAGTCTCGGGTTATCGGGCCTTCCCGGTAATCGGATTCTCAGGTCGTTACAGCTGGTATCAGAGCCAGGTTGTGGAATTACATGAGAATCATAGGTAATTGTAGTGGTCCACTAGTCCACAGCGATGATGTACAGGTGACGCTGGCATTGGGCATCGTGTGTTTTTCTTGACCTTGCCGTTTTCGTGTTTTCTGTCTTTTGCTTCAGGAGCGAGTATGGCGCCGAGGAGGAGCTCTCGCTCTCAACAGGGGCAGTCGACTGGAGGCCAGGAGATCCAGCAGGGGGTCCAGAGGGACCAGGAGGAGCATAGTAGAGCGCCACCGGGGGCTACCGAGGCCGCGGATACTGCGAGAGTTCCGGGGGCCGAGGATTTCTTCCGTGGCATGTACGAGCTTATGTCTCAGCAGTTCGGCGGAGAGGCCGGTGAGGGCTCGTCTGCTAGGGGTGGGCCAGGCCGAGCAGTGAGGGACTTCACGCAGTTCCACCCACCTTACTTTAGCGGCCAGGCAGACCCTGATGGGGCTCGTGATTGGCTCGATGAGATGGAGCGGGTGTTCAGTTCTGCGAAGAGTGCTGCCGAGGACAGAGTGGTGTTGGCCTACAACCAGTTGCAGGGTACAGCTCGGAGGAAGTGGTCTTCCGAGTGGAAGGCGTCCTTTCAGCTTCGTCCACTTGAGCAGATCGAGTGGGATAACTTTGTCAGTACTTTCGAGCGTACGTACTGTCCAGATATTGTTGCTATGCAACGGATGCGGGAGTTTCTGGAGCTGGTGCAAGGTGACATGTCCGTGTTGCTGTACATGACCCGATTTGCCGAGCTGGGTCGGTATGCACCTCACATCATGGAGCATGAGAGGGTGAGGACCGCGCAGTTTGTGCAGGGCTTGAGGCTGGAGCTGAGGTACCATTTGATCGCGAACGGGGCCACTGATCTAGAGACGGCGTCTCGTGTTGCGATTTTCTTGGAGATGGATATGCAGAGGACTCGAGGACCGATCAGCCAGGGGCAGTCCTTGTCAGGTCGCAGCCAGCAGCCGGCTACCCAGCGGCAGGGTTTCTTCCAGCATGCGTCGGGTGGTTCAGGAGTACCGGTATCGGCAACTTCGGCGATAGGATCTGCGTCCTTCGGCATGAAGGTCAAGAAGTTCTTCTCGAAGAATTTCCGAAAGAAGAAGTCCAAGGATCAGGGGTAGGCTTCATCGGGCAGTGTACAGCAGCCGATTCCTTTGTAGCGTCAGGGATCAGGGGGTGGATCGCGAGGATCTTGTCCACGGTGTGGTGGGACCTACCCAGGCAGACAGTGCACGGCGCCGATCATCTATTTTTGGTGTGACCAGCCAGGGCATATGGCGTGTGACTGTCCCCAGAGGCCGCCGCAGCAGCAGGTTCCCCAGCTGCAGAGGCAGCAGCAGCAGCAGGGACAGTATCCGCCGCTACCCAGGTCAGCCAGCGTGGGAGGCAGGCAGAGGGCTCGAGGCCAGATCACGCACATGACCAGGGCAGAGGCAGTGGCGTCGCAGCTCGTGGAAGGTATCGTTCAGATTTTGGGTTGTGCGGCTCGGGTTTTGTTTGATTCAGGCGCGTCTCATTCGTTTATTTCGGAAGATTTCGCGTCGAGCGTCGAGGAGCCGGTGACCCAGTTGTCCTGTGATTTGGCAGTGGAGTTGCCTTCGGGTGATTTTATGATCACTCCGTATTGCTTCGATCAGGTTCCGATTTGGATCGATGGGCGGAGTATGCCAGGCAGGTTATATGCGTTGCAGCTTCGGGATTATGATGTGATTCTAGACATGGATTGGCTCGAGACCCATGGAGCGGTGGTGGATTGTGGAATGAAGAGGGTCTACTTCCAGCATCCGAGCAAGAGGACCTTATATTTCCAAGGTATCCGTTCCGCCTCTTCGCGATTCCTTATCTCTGCTATTCGAGCCCGTCGATTGCTTGATTCCGGTTGTCAGGGTTTTCTCGGGTCAGTGGTTGTGTCTGACCGGAAGGAGCCGGATGTCGAGGACATTGCGGTGGTGTGCGAGTTTCCCGACGTTTTTTTCGAGGAGTTGCCTGGATTACCTCCCCAACGGGAGATCGATTTTGTGATCGAGGTTGTGCCTGGTACGGGACCTTTGGCGAAGGCTCCCTACCGTATGGCCCCCGCTGAGTTGAGGGAGTTGAGGGCGCAGTTGCAGGAACTGTTGGCCAAGGGGTATATCCGTCCTAGCTTTTCCCCTTGGGGTGCGCTCGTGTTGTTTGTGAAGAAGAAGGACGGTAGTCTGCGATTGTGCATTGACTATCGGCAGCTGAATGAAGTGACCATTAAGAACAAGTATCCGTTGCCGCGGATTGATGATTTGTTCGACCAACTTCAGTCTGCGCGAGTGTTCTCGCGGATTGATTTGCGGTCCGGTTACTATCAGCTGAGAATTCGCGAGTCTGATGTGGAGAAGACTGCATTCAGTACGAGGTACGGGCATTATGAGTTTTTGGTGATGCCGTTCGGGCTCACCAATGCCCCAGCAGCCTTCATGGACTTGATGCAGAGGGTGTTTCATCCGTATTTGGACCAGTTCGTGGTCATCTTCGTGGATGACATCCTTGTTTATTCGCAGTCTGCTGAGGAGCATGCGTACCATTTGAGTGTGGTGCTGCAGACGTTGCGAGATCACCAGTTATATGCGAAGCTCAGCAAGTGCGAGTTTTGGCTCAGCGAGGTGCACTTTCTGGGACACGTGATCTCTAGTGATGGCATTTCCGTGGACCCCGCCAAGGTCGAGGCAGTGATGCAGTGGCCGAGGCCGAGGTCGGTGACGGAGATCCGGAGTTTCTTGGGGCTTGCGGGTTATTATCGCCGGTTTATTCAGGATTTTTCTCGCATTGCGACCCCGATGACTAGACTCACGCGGAAGGATGTGCCTTTTGTCTGGTCCGAGGAGTGTGAGCAGAGCTTCAGGGAACTGAAGAGATTGCTCACCTCGGCTCCGGTGTTAGTTTTACCTTCTGGATCGGGAGGTTTCGTGGTGTGTACAGATGCTTCCGACGTTGGATTGGGTGCTGTGTTGATGCAGCATGGTAGAGTGGTGGCTTATGCATCTCGGCAGCTAAAGCCCCACGAGGAGAACTACCCTACCCATGACCTTGAGTTGGCGGCGGTGATCTTCGCGCTAAAGATCTGGAGGCATTATCTGTACGGCGAGAAGTTTGAGGTGTTCACTGACCATCAGAGTTTGAGATATGTGTTCTCGCAAAAGGACCTGAACCTCAGGCAAAGGCGTTGGATGGAGTTCATGAAGGACTATGACTTCACCCTGTCTTATCAGCCGGGCAGGATGAATGTCGTTGCTGATGCCTTGAGTCGGAAGGTTACGGTTAGTACCTTGATGTTGAGGAAGTGGAGGCTCTGGGAACAAGTGCCCGAAGTATCCTTCAGGCTCAAGATTCCCCAGGAGCCAGGGTTGGCAGTGCTTGCGAATCTGACTGTCACTCCTGCTATCCGTCGTCAGGTGACAGAGGCTCAGCATGCGAACCCTGAGTTGCCCCGGATTCTTGCGATGGCTGATGTAGAACTTGGTGAGGACGGTGCTGCGAGATTTCGCGGCAGGCTGTATGTTCCAGTGGAGGAGCAGGTTCATCGTGCAGTGTTGCGCGAGGCTCATGGGAGCAGGTACACTGTACACCCGGGTGTGACGAAGATGTATCGGAACTTGAGGAGGCAGTTCTGGTGGCCTGGCATGAAGAGAGATGTCGCATAGTTTGTGGTCAGGTGCCTGATCTGTCAGCAGGTGAAGGCGGAGCATCAGCGACCAGGAGGTACTCTCCAGCCCTTGGATGTTCCTGCTTGGAAGTGGGACCATGTGACCACGGATTTTGTGGTGGGGTTGCCGAGGACCCCGAGTGGGCAGGACAGTATTTGGTTGCTGGTGGATCGGCTGACGAAGGTGACGCGGTTGTTACCGGTCAAAGTCAGCTGGAGCGCGTCTAAGTTGGCTCGTCTTTATGTGGAGCGGATCGTGCCGTTGCATGGGGTTCCCATTTCGATCGTGTCGGATCGGGATCCGCGCTTCACTTCTGGATTCTGGAGGAGTTTCCAGCGAGCTCTTGGCACGGAGTTGGCATTTAGCTCGGCGTATCATCCTCAGTCAGATGGTCAGTCCGAGAGGACCATTCAGACTTTGGAGGACATGTTGAGATCCTGCTGCCTGGAGTGGCAGGGGAGTTGGATTCATCACCTATCATTCGAGCATTGGCATGGCTCCCCATGAGGCTTTATATGGGCATCCTTGTCGGACTCCACTTGATTGGTTTGAGGTGGGTGAGCGTGCCTTGACGGGACCGGAATTGGTGCAGCAATGTGTGGACGTTGTGCACCTGGTTCGTCAGAACATGCTGGCAGCCCAGAGTCGGCAGAAGAGCTATGCTGACCGTAGGAGGCATCCTCTCGAGTTCGCCGTGGGCGATCATGTGTTCTTGAGAGTTTCTCCGATGAAGGGGGTGATGCGTTTTGGACGGCGCGGGAAGTTGAGTCCCCGTTATATTGGCCCTTTCGCGATTGTGGAGCGCATCGGTGAGGTTGCTTACCGATTGCAGTTACCTCCTGAGTTGGCGTCGGTGCATGACGTGTTCCACGTCTCGATGTTGCAGAAGTATATGTCCGATGACTCTCATGTGCTCGAGTTTTCCGTTTGGCCTGAGGTGACTCCAGATCTTTCTCTCCCAGAGTTTTCGATCCGCGTGGAGGATAGGCGAGAGCAGCGCCTGCGGAACAAGGTCATTCCCTTGGTAAAGGTCGTGTGGCAACGACACTCTGGTGGTGAGGCTTCGTGGGAACGTGAGGACGAGATGCGTCAGCAGTTCCCGTACCTGTTTAAGTGAGTCTTCCTCTTCTTTCCCCTTGGGTTGTTCTCAACTTCGAGGACGAAATTCCTTAAGGGGGGAGGGCTGTGATATCCCGGACCTTTCGGATCCTTCTTCATGGGTTCTAGATCTGGTTTTCGGAGCGTCCGGCTCTGTTGTGTCCAAAATTTCATTTCGGACATCTTTCGTGTTCGGATCGGTGCGATCCGGGGTTGTTTCGGAGGCCCGGAAGCGTTCCGTGGATTTTCCGCGTGTGTTTTCCGATTTCCGGTGTGTGTTTCGGCTTTTCCTTCGGAAGCTCGCTGCGGGCGAACCAGGCGGTTCCCCCAGGCACGAGTGGTACCGTTGCGATCGGTGCGTTCCGAGGATTCCGGAAATGTATTTTTTTATTTTTTGGTATTTTTCTGAAAAATCAGATTTTCTATATAACCCTATTTCTTTTTCTTTTTCTTTTCTTCTTTCTCTTTCTTCTTCTTCCTCCTTCCTTCCCCAACCGTGGCCGCCCTCCTCTCTCCCCCTCTCTCCCATTCGGACGCCGTGAGCCCCTCCCCGGCTGTTGACGGCGGCAGGGCGACGGCGCGGACGCGTGGGTGGCGGCGAGGCGAGCTCGTGGGCGTGCGGCAAGCGTGGGAAGCGTGGGGAGTTCGTGAAGCTTAAAGCGTTCTTCGTGGTTTGTAGGCGATCCGGCGGAGCATTCGCTCCATTGAGGTAGGGTGACGTTCCTTAGCCTCTTGCCGTTCATTTTCGTGGTTTGTAGGCCGCGGGGAGGCCGAGAGGGGCTAGATCGAGCACGTATGGGGTTTTTCCATGATTTGGGGAGAGCCGCCCGATCTATGGATTTGATGCATGGATTCGTATTTTGATGGCCTAGAATCATGCTAGGGGTCCTTAGGGGTCATTCCCCTTGTTTTCCCCCTCTCCGGTGGAGGCATGGGGGCGTGGTTGGAATTTTTGGGCGTTTCCGCCGTTTTCGGGCGCGGACTGAGAACGCGCTATACTCCAGTAGCGCGTTCTTTATGGTCACGCTGTCCCGATAGGGCGCGTTCATCGGAGAACATGAACAGTATGGCGGTTCTTGTCGCGCTTGGGGCTCCTAGCGCGATCGTCCTTGTCGCGCTAGGGTTTCCTAGCGCGATCATCCTTGTCGCGCTAGGGGTCCCTAGCGCGACCTGTCTTGTCGCGCTAGGAGACCCTAGCGTGATGTTCCTTGTCGCGCTAAGGAGTCCTAGCGCGTTCTTTCTTGTCGCGCTAGGAATACCTAGCGCGATCTATCCTGTTGTCGGGTGTTCCTTTTGGGCCAGGTGTGTCCTGGACACCCCGCGGAGCTCCGGGACCGTGTCTTTGGGTGTTCGGAGGTTCCGTTTGCCTTGGTCATGCGTTTGGCTGTGGGCGGTGCGTCCGTTTCTTCTCCGACCGTGGTCACCGTGCGATGGTGATGGTACGTGGGACGACCCCCGTACTTCGTCAGGTTCGGACGTTGTTTTCCGTTGTCTTGAGAGTCTACTCCTTCAGTGACCCTCCACTAGTCGTAGCCTATCAGTACGCGTGTGCTGATCGCACCAGGGAGTGGTGTACGGGCTTACCCTGAGGACGGTTTTAGACTGGTTACCGTCGGGCGCCTCGTCAAATCAGAGTCCAGTGCCAGGGGAAAACCGGTCAGAGGGCCAGACCTAGGACGCGTGGTTTGTGTGTGCACATGTGGTTGGGGACAGTGGACGCACGTCGACGGGCGTGACCCCAGCTAGTCACTTGTTGTGGTTACTTGTTCGGTGTCTGCGCCTCGGGTAGGACCTACCACGTCAGGCGGTTCACCTGCGGTGCGGTGTAAGATGTCAGGGGACGCTACCGGCTGTGCTTCTAGTGGGTGGTACTCCTGTCGAGTACGGAGTGACAGACTGTCAGTCGTGTGTTTTCGACCTTCGGGTTTTGTCGGTTTGGCCGTTGAGCTTCGGACTTCTTACCGTGGCACGGGTGTCGGTTTGCGTGTCATAGGGTCTTGTCTTGTAGAGTACAGGGCTTTCCCTTCCGAGGTACTCTCCTACCGCTAGTGTAGTGGTTTCTCATTTTACGAGGTAGGGTTCGAGTGATCCCTACTGAGTCTTGTTCCGAGACTCATTCCCTGCGTGTTTTCACCGTGTTTCAGGTGAGGCGCCACCTTCGGGGAGCGCGTCAGGAGTGCAGCGTGGTGCGGGTGCCCAGAGGTAGTGCCAGAGGTCAGAGCCAGGGTATGTCCCGTGTAGCTGTACTTTTCTTTCTTGTCACTGTACTAGTTGTGGACTACTGTTGCTGTTATTGTTATTTTATATTGTGGACCATGTAAAATGTTAATTTATATCCTGCTTAACGTTATAACTGTTTAATTTCTGCAATTATTTGTGATACTTGTGTAGTCTCCACACCATCCTTTTAACCCTTCCGAGTCTTCGGGCTCGTGGGTGGCGGTGCGAGTCTCGGGTTATCGGGCCTTCCCGGTAATCGGATTCTCGGGTCGTTACAGCCGTTGACATGTAGATTAGTTTGTTGCTTCGCTCCATCATAACGGCGTGTGCTTCACTTGACAGACCGTCCGGATATCAAGCAGCAGGGGCTTTATAGAAAAATCATCTCCCAGGCACAGAAGCCGGAATATTTTGAGGTCCCTGCACCAGCGCCGACTACTACTCCACTGCCGCCTGGCAAAAAGAGAGCGGCTTCTGCAATGAAAGTTGCAATAGGCCGAGCGAGGAAAGCTCGAAAAACTTCTTCCAAGCGGCCTTCGACTGACGCGGCTGGGACTCCCCTGCCCGAGGTGCCATCATTTGAACAGTTTGCCGCTCGGAAAGAAGCCACTCAGCAAGCAGCTGAAGGTGACATCATTTTCCCTGTACGGTATAAAGGAGTGCTCTTTTCATGACGTTTCCATTCTTTTGACGTCTTCTTTGCGTGACCTCAGCTCAAGGAGCGGCTGACACCACATGTGCTGAGGAGCGGCCTTCGATCATAGCCCCGGTAGGGGTGACTGAGACAGCTGGAGCTGCAGGGGAGAGTCTCCCCGCTGTCGAGGAGGATGTCAGACTTCCTTCTCCTACGCCTGCCAGCGAGGCTGAGGGTGAGCTGAACAATTGTGGTTCTTTAGGTTCCCCTTTTTATTGAGCTTTCCGTCCTGCCTTATGCACTTGTTTTGTTGTGATGGCAGGAGTGGTCAGCACGGCGGTTAAGGCGCTTATTGTGGAAGCTCCTTCACAGCCCGCGGGACATAAGACTGTGCTGAAGAAGGGTGCTATCCCATTGCGGCGCGTGCTCACCCGCTCAGCGTCCCGTCAGGCGACGAAGGAGGCGGGCCAACCCGAGATCAGCATAGATATTTCTTCGAGTAGCTCTGTCACCCCTTCTGACGAAGAGACTGACCATCATTCTTCAGAAGGTGATGAACACGTGTCTGCAGCAGACAGCAAAGGGGCAACGGCTCCCTTCACACTGTCAAGCGATGCTTTGATTTTCAGTCCTCCGAGGCTGCCGAGGGCACCATCCGAGGGAGTGTTGCAGGAGGAATTTGCTGGATTGGACGTGGAGGTGGAGATAACCCCTCCTTTTACTGCTTCGTCTGCAGGGTTGGAATCTTCTATTCAGAGGCTTGAAGAGATGGATGCCGTCATCATAGTAAACTCTGTTCGCCCCTTTACAGAGCCGCATATCCCCCTCTCTTTTTTTGCCACCTTGGTGTTTACATGAATTTTCATTCCAGGAACCCGAAGCCGCTATTCATTCCCCGGCATCGACTTCTGGTACTGCTGTGGTTTCATCAGAGGCCTCGGATCTGCTACCGCTGGCCACCGCATCTCCTTCCGGGACAATCACCCTACTCCACCCCATGCCGGTGAGGATACATGCGGCTGTTGGGGGATTACCCACGGAGCCGAGCCAGCCGGGGGAGAGTCTCGCCCTGGCGTCGACGACAGAGTTGAGGGCTGAGGCTGACCCACAAAGGGGGTCTGCTTTTGTACCGGCGGCCATAATGACGATCGCGCCTGATTCTGCAACTCCATTTGTGCCGGAGCCAGAGTTAGAACCTCCGTCCCTCCTAGACTCCGTTGAAGGAAGCCCTAACAGGAGTCTGACGGAGCAGGAACATGCTGCCGTGGTATCTGCTTCTTCGGCTTTGACGGCCGTTTCGTCTTCCTCTTCCGAGCCGGACACCGGCTTATGGGCCTCCATAGACAAGGAAGTGACCTTTGAGGTGTCTCCGATGGCTTCCCTAGGCATTACCTCATCGGAGGAATTTGTCTGGCAGCATCTAGAGATGCTGCGTCAGGTTGTGGAATCTCAACCAGCGCTGTCTTACTCCCAGTTGAAGGAAGTGGCTGCGCGACTGACGATCGGGCTGCAGGCACTGGGCTGCCCTCTAGATATCTGGACCCAGCGGGTGCTTTTCTTGTTGAAGTTTGTGAATCGCCGGGACTTTCTCGAGAAGATGATGGGCGACCGGCTGGCGGCCCTCAAACTGCAGAGAGTTGACTGTCAGGTGGAGCTGACGTCTCTGATCTCTGATCTTCAAGAGAGCAGGGCTCAGGTTGAAGCTTCCGTAACCCAGGCACACATTCTACGTAGCCAACGGGAATAACTCCGCGCTGAATTGGCTACTATAGAAGCCGAGATACCGCGGCTAGAGGCTGCGGAAGTCCAAGGCATCGAAAGAACTTCTTTGCTGGAGGGCCGAGTCGCGTCTCTGGAGACTGAGGTGACTCGGGTTCAGGAAGAGGAAGCGCAGCTCCATGAACTGGGGGCGGCTCCTCATGTTGGGCTTATTGGCTTTGCTGATATCTTCAGGCGGTCTTAGCTGATCCGCCTTTGTAATATGTCCCCTCAGAAGGGCTCCTTTTGTATTCACTTCCCCTTTTTGTAATGAAGATAGAAGTTTCCTTCACTATATTTTTTTTGGTGTCCACATCCACACTCACATTCTGTTATGTCTTGTGGCAATTCTGGCGACCTGCTTGGAAGTACCTCCATGTCCGTGTCGCAGGAGAGCATCCACCCTTTCAAGAAAAGGATGGGGGTCTCACTCCACCGCGGGGCGGGGTTTCAGAGGTTGCCAGGTTGGCGCAGACGTAGGTCTTGCTGACGAGAGGCGTCGGAACCGTGATTGCTAATTGCTTGCGGTAATTCCATTATTGACCCCGATGGGGGGAAATGTTGACCGACCTTATCGATGGTGACACGGGTCGAAAGGGTAGACGGTCTTGCCGATGGTGACAAGGACCGGAAGGGTAGCGACCGATCTTGCCGATGGTGACGAGGGTCGAAAGGGGTAGACGGTCTTGCCGATGATGACAAAAACCGGAAGGGTAGCGACCGATCTTGCCGATGGTGACAAGGGTCGCAAAAGGGGTAGACGGTCTTGCCGATGATGACAGAAATCGGAAGGGTAGCGACCGATCTTGCCGATGGTGACAAGGGTCGAAAAGGGGTAGACGGTCTTGCCGATGATGACAAAAATCGGAAGGGTAGTGACCGATCTTGCCGATGGTGACAAGGGTCGAAAAGGGTAGACGGTCTTGCCGATGATGACAGAAACCGGAAGGGTAGCGACCGATCTTACCGATGGTGACAAGGGTCGAAAAGGGGCAGACGGTCTTGCCGATGATGACAAAAACCGGAAGGGTAGCGACCGATCCTGCCGATGGTGACAAGGGTCGAAAAGGGTAGACACTGGACGTGTATAAGTGGGATATCGGATGAAGACCCTCGCCCCGACCTCGTAAATGGCCTTCCAGACGGAGGATGGTTCATCACTATTCATCATTCATGATCATTTTTTTTATTCATATTACTGACCCAAGCGCCCTTTCGGGTTTTCGCCGAAGCCAGCCCCCTCTTGCTTTTGCCCGCGCGCCCTTTCGGGTTTTCACGCGGCGAGGTACCTGATTTTGCCTGCGACGCCCTTTCGGGTTTTCACCGCAACTGGGTTATAACCATTTTTGCACTTGTCCTGATTATAGGAGCAAGTCTGGCGGGGTACCTCTATTTTTAACCCCATTTTTCTTTTCTTTCTTTTTTTTTTGAATTCGAGATGCAGAAGAACTGGACCGCGAAAATATTGACTGACCTTGTCAATGATGATAAGGATCGAATCCCGTTTCGGTTCGTCGGCACTGGCTAGATGCCGAAGTAAAGGGGTATGGCCTATTAACAAGGATGTAGGATCCGAGTTAGGGGTAAAGATCGACCGGTCTCGCAAACGATGGCGAGGATCGCAATGTGGGTTTATTCATCGGCATGGGTTACTGCCGGAACAAGGACGGGATTGTCAACAGGGACGTAAGGCCCAAGTTGAGGGTAGAGATCGACCGATCTCGTCGAGGATGACGAGGGTCGAAAAGGGTTTGTTCGTCGGCATATGTTACTGCCGAAACAAGGATGGGGTTGTCAACAGGGACGTAGGGTCCAAGTTGAGGGTAGAGATCGACCGATCTCGCCGATGATGACGAGGGTCGAAAAGGATGTGTTAAAGGATTTCCGGCGAGACTTTGATGATTGTCCCTTTCAGAGTTTTATTGGGTGGAGAATAGGAAAGGCATTTGGAAATTACCACTTTACTGACTTAAGCGCCCTTTCGGGGTTTCGCCGAAGCCAGCCCCCTCTTGCTTTTGCCCACGCGCCCTTTCGGATTTTCACGTGGCGGGGTACCCGATTTTGCCTGCGACACCCTTTCGGGTTTTCGCCACAGCTGGGTTACGGCCATTTTTACACTTGTCCCGATATGGGAGCAAGTCTGGCGGGGTATCTCTATTTTCAACCCCATTTTCCTTTCTTTTTTTGTATTTGTGTAGGGTGGCAGGTCGAAGTGCGACGTTCGACCCTTGGTTGACAGTAGATGGCTGTCGGCCGGAGCATCAGACCTTGCGCCGGGCAGAACAGTTCATTCGTTAGCAAGGGCTGAATGCTAACGCAAAGGAGTGATCTCTCGCCGATTCGGGCGTAAGGCCGGTAATGGCAACAGCGTGGTGTATTCTTTCGGGAGCTTGGTCAGGGCAGAATGCTACTAACCGAGGAAGGGTAGCTCGGCTATGGCAATGTGCCATTAACCAAGAAAAAGGTAGCTCGGCTATGGCAATGTGCCATTAACCAAGAAAAAGGTAGCTCGGTTAGGGCGGAGTGCCGCTAAGCCAAGGAAAATGTAGCTCGGTTAGGGCGGAGTGCCACTAAACCAAGAAAAATGTAGCTCGGTTAGGGCGGAGTGCCACTAAACCAAGGGAAAGGTAGCTCGGTTAGGGCGGAGTGCCACTAAATCAAGAAAAATGTAGCTCGGTTAGGGCGGAGTGCCACTAAACCAAAGAAAATGTAGCTCTGTTAGGGCGGAGTGCCACTAAACCAAGGAAAATGTAGCTTGGTTAGGACGGAGTGCCACTAAACCAGGGAGAAGGTATCTCGGTTAGGGCGGAGTGCCACTAAACCAAGGAAAAGGTAGCTCGGTTAGGGCGGAGTGCCACTAAACCAAGGGAAATGTAGCTCGGTTACGGCGGAGTGCCACTAAACCAAGGAAAAGGTAGCTCGGTTAGGGCGGAGTGCCACCAAACCAAGGAAAAGGTAGCTCGGTTAAGGCGGAGCGCCACTAAACCAAGAAAATGTATTCCGACTGATCACTCGGGGAATGCTGGCTACGCTGCATGATACAGCTTAATATGCTTTCCGTTGAGGGGAGAGAACTGGATAACCCCTTTGTGGTCTACCAGGACGTAGGCGCCTCCTTCATATACTCGGCGGATGATATATGGCCCGACCCAGTTTTTGACCAGCTTCCCTTTGGGGTTAGAGGCCATTACTTCTCTTCTTTTAACCATTACCAGGTCTCCTTTCTTGAATTCTCGACCCTTGACCAGCTTGTCAAAAGCACGGGCCATGCGAGCTTGGTAGAGTTGGATGTTCTGTTGCGCCCAGAGGCGCTTTCCTTCGAGCTCAACGAGCTCTTCCAATCTCCTTTCTGCATTGGTCTGCTCACCACCGATTAGTCCGCGCTGGATGGCAACTCATAATGAAGGAACTTCAAGTTCAATCGGCACCACAGCTTCTGACCCGTAGATGAGGGAGAACGGTGAACAGCCGGTTGGGGTCTTGTAGATAGTACGATAGGCCCAAAGTGCTTCGTACATCTTTTCTTCCCAATCTTTTTTGTTAGACTTGACAGTCTTTGCCAGCAACGTGCATAGAGTCTTGTTAAAGGCTTCTGCAAGTCCGTTAGCTTGAGGGTTGTAGGGGGAGGATGTCCTCCAGTCGATCTTGTATTTGTCGGCCAGCCGATAAATCTTCTAATTTCTAAAAGGGCTGCCATTATCAGAGATGATTCGGCTGGGGATCCCGAACCGGAATATTACATTTTGCCGGAAGAATCTTGCAACTAGCTCTCCCGTCACATCTCTTAGTGCTACTGCTTCCGCCCATCTGGAGAAGTAGTCTGTAGCTGCTAAGATATATCGGCACCCTGATGAAGATGCTGGTAGCGACCCTACTACGTCCGTGCCCCACTGAGCAAACGGCCAGCTTGGTAGGGTGGCATGCAATGGCACTGGAGGTCTCCTTGCCACATTAGCGTGTTCTTGACACTTCTGACAAGCTTTGGCAAACCTGTAGCAATCATCAAATATAGTGGGCCAATAGTGACCCAGTTTCTTTATCTCAATTTTCATCTTCGGGCCAGCCTGGTGTGCTCCAGCAGATCCTGCATGGACCTCCAGCATCACCTGTCCCGCTTCTGCTGAAGACAAGCAACGGAGTAGGACTTTCCTTCGGGCATCTGCCATAATTCGGAACAAGGTCCCGCTTCTCATCTCGTAAGAATCCTTGATCCTCAGAAGCTTCATTCTCTGTTCCTTTTCTTTTGGAAGTTGTTGGTGTTGAAACCAGCGTAGAAGATGCTCTCGCCAATCGGGCTGCTGAACCCCTTCGATGACTGCTACTTCCATCTCTTGTTCGTCGGTCAGGACCTCTGTCACGCTGGGGACCTGTCGGTGGTTGATCACTGTTATATTCAGGCTTGTGTCTGGCGGGACCGCCAATGAACTGGCCAGCTTAGCGAGGGCGTCTGCCTGAGCATTCCGGCCTCGATTGATGTGCTTGATGCTGATGAAGTAAAATCTTGACATCAGGCGAGTTGCCAACTGGTGATAGGGGAGGAGCTCTTGCTTTCGCACACCGAACTCTCCTTCCAGCTGTTTTATAACTAGCATGGAGTCTCCGAATGCTTCCAGCATCTGAATTCCCATGGACAGAGTAATTTGCAACCCGATTATCAGGGCTTCATATTCTGCTTCATTGTTTGTGCATTGCTTGTTTATGGAACAGGATGTATGCACCACTTCTCCTTCTGGGGATTTCAGGACTATGCCTGCTCCTGCTCTGACTCTGGCTGACCCGGTGGCAGAGGTGTCAATTCTGGAAGCGCCATCAAAGTATAGTTGCCATAAGGAGGGCTGTACTTGCATGGCTTCTAAGGTTTCATATTCAGGAAGCTCCGGCTCCAACGGGCAATCCCCGGGCACTGGGTGCTCAGCGAAGAAGTCTGCAATAGCTTGGCCCTTGACGGCCTTGCGCGGCACGTAGGAGATATCAAACTCCATAAGGATTACCGCCCATTTGCCCAGGCGGCCTTTGAGTGCCGGTTGAGACATGATGTACTTCAGGGGATCCTCTTTGGACACCAAGCTGATTTCATGCGACAACATATAGTGCCGGAGCTTCTTAACTACGAAGACCAGCGCCAGACAGATCTTCTCAATATGAGTATATTTCTCCTCAGTTCTGACCAGTCTCCGACTGAGGTAATAGAGGGCTTGCTCTTTCCCTTCTTCATTATTCTGGGCCAGCATTGCCCCCAGAGAATTATGTGTAGTTGCTATATACAGTATCAATGGTCATCCTTTCACCGGTGCGCCCAACACTGGAGGAGTTTTCAGGCAGTCTTTTAGCTTGTCGAAGGCTGCCTGGCAATCTTCATCCCAATAAAAGGGGACATCTTTCATCATCAACTTGTGAAAAGGCTCGCATCACCCTGACAAATTGGAAATGAAACGTCGGATATAAGTCAAACGGCCCTGTAGTGATCTCAGCTCGGAGATGTTCCTTGGCGGAGGTAACCCCTGAATCGCCTTGATCTTTACGGGGTCTATCTCGATTCCCCGATATCGGACGATGAAGCCCAAGAATTTTCCGCTCGACACTCCGAACGCACATTTCATAGGGTTCATTTTTAGCTCATGCTGCCTCAGCCTCTGAAAAACAATCCGGAGGTCTTGCAGATGATCTTCTTTTCTTCTGGTTTTGACCACCAGGTCATCTATGTAGCACTCGACCTTGTGGTAGAGCAGTTCATCAAAGATTTTGGTCATTGTGCGCTGATAGGTTGCGCCAGCATTCTTTAATCCGAACGGCATTCTCTTGTAATGATAAACGCCTTTAGGAGTTCGGAAAGCAGTATGGACTCGGTCATGCTCCGCAATCCAAATCTGATTGTAGTCGGAAGACCCGTCCACGAATGATAGGGCCTCATGGCCGGTTGTAGCATCAATCATGACCTCGGTTATCGGCACCGGGAAGTCATCTTTGGGGCAGGCTTTATTTAGATCTCGGAAGTCGACACATATCCGGATCTGTCCATTCTTCTTTTTCACGGGGACGATATTCGCCATCCATGTAGTGTACTGGTTTTCTTCAACAAATCCCATGTCAATGAGCTTGTCGACTTCAGCACAAATTTGGGTGATGAGCTCTGGCCTCATGCGTCGCGGTGGTTGCTTCACTGGCTCGGCCTCAGGGCTGATTGTTAGCTCATGTTGTGAGACAGCGGGGCTTAGACCTGGCATCTCTTTGTAAGTCCAGGCGAAGCAATCCCGGTATTCTAGCAGCAGCCGGATGTACAACTCCCGTTCTTCTGGGGACAGTTGGGCGCTGAGGAAGGTGGGCCTAGGGTACTCCTCATTTCCCAAGTTGACTTCTATTAGTTCATCGACTGTGGCCTGGCCTCCGTCTTCTATCTCCGGAGGTGCCGGTTGTAGGTCAACGAAGTCTGGAATACCATCTTGAGGGTCGAGTACTTCGACTTCCTCATCAGACACCACCAGAGCTTCTTGAGGTTTCTTGATTTCTTGTGCCAGTGGCTGAGTGGATTGTTCTATTAGCAAATCCATTGCCGTCGCAGCTTCCAAGGATGAGAGAGTAGCCTTGGTGTTTGCAGATGAGATTGCAGCCATGACGGGCTGGTAACTGTTCACTGCCAGGCCCGGACAGCATGCTGATTTTGCAGCAGAAGTTGAGGATGTTTCGCCTTCTGGGACAGTTGTATCTTCTGCAGAAGTGGCTTTTTCTTTCCTGGTAGTTGGCTCCCCTCGATTGGAGTTGACTAAGGCTTCCCTGATTGGCAGAAAGGGTGTTGAAGTAGCCATTAGTAGGACCTCTATGGAGGGAGAGACTCCTGCTTCTTGACTGTCTTCGGCTTTGCTGCTGCTAGCCGTATCAAATTCGGCTTGAAGGGTCGCTTCTTCGGGATGAACCTGCTCCCAGCATCGGCGAGGGGCCGAGGTTTCTGCTTCTTGATTCCTGGACCGAGCCAGTTCAAAATATTCGACTTCCACCGGATACTCATCAAAGGTTGCCCTCAAAGGGCCATCTTCAGTAGGATAGAAGGCGGAGATAGCATCCACCTCGTACCGCCCACTGTAATAATATTCTTCCAGGGTGAAGCCCAACCCCGGATGTTGAGAGACACGTCTCATTTCCTTATCCAGATTTGCAGGATGCCACATCTTCTGGAAAGCTTCTTTGCGCTTTTGAGACTGGTCGGGAGGGATGTGTTGCTTCTAAAACATCTTAGCCATCCGATCAGTTGTAAATGCCAGACCTTGGACAGGAACCCGCGGGTTGCCTAGATCTTCAGGGAGGCTGCAATCTGTATCTTCCCGAGTGGGATGCTCCTCAGCTGTATAGAATAAGTTGCTGGGCCCATCTTCCTGTGTCACCTCCCAGGCTTTGAAAGGTTCGACAGTGGGATCATTGAGGCCGGGGACTGGCTTGGTGAGACCGGCCGGGATTCCAATGCGGTCGTGCTGTCGATCGACCTGCACTTCCTTAGCCTTGGGGTATAATGCTGGGGGTGTCACCCTGCCGACATCTCCAGAAGCTGTGATGTGGGATACCACCTTCGGCTTGACATATCCGCGCGGCGGTGGTGGATACCAACCGTCACCCGATCTATTCTTCGACGCCCCTACGGGGGTCTCAGCTTCAGAAACTTTTTGGGGAGACCCCGTATATAGGTTGGCGTCCGCCAAATGACATTCAAACACCTCGAATGGGTGGATATCAGCAAATATCCTCTCCTCCTTCCCCTGGAGGCTGTATTTGATGCATTGGTGGAGCGTGGAGGGCACCACCATATTTTCATGCAGCCATGGGCGGCCGAGCAGCGCTTTGTAGGAGGTGCGAGAGTCAATGACATGAAACTGCACCGTTGTAGTGAAATCTGCCAAGGTCAGCGTGAACTCCGCCACTCCCATAGATACTTCACATTTTTGGTTGAAGCCAGCGATACGCATATCCCCGACTTTCTCGAGATGCACATTAAAGTGGTACCTCTCATATATTCTGTATGGCAGGATGTTGACTGCTGCACCGGGATCGACCAGGATCCAGTTCAGTTCTCTTCCATTCAGATGCCCTTTCATATATAGCGGCCTGTTGTGGCTGGTAGTAGGTAGTAGCATGTCTTCTGGAGAGAAGGTCATATTGGCTTCTGGTATGGCCTCAGCTATGCAGGCTTCAAAATGAGCAGGCGTCTGCAGAGCAGTGATGATCGCCTGTCGAGTTTCTTCACTCAAAGAGAGAATTTCCCAGATCATAAATCGAGCGGGGAGCTTTTTGAGCAACTTCATTATTCGGCTTCCAGCCCGGACATTGGAGAGCTTCATCTCTTCAGCCCATCTGGGCTTGGGGAAGTTATGATTTGCGGGTCCAGACGGACCTGCTTCATCTTCCTCGGACCCGGCACCCTCTTGACTAGCACCGGCTGTCGGGTCTTCTTTATTAGTTGCCGTAGGGCAAGCTTCATCTACATTCTCATCCTCAGTAGATTGCGCTCGCTGCGGGTGAATGGCCCCGGGTGTAGGGTTAGCATATTGGCAGGGCTGCTTCCCTTTTGACATCTTCATAAATTCAAGGAATGAAGGGACTACCTTGCCCCCACTTTTGTTGTATAGGCCCGACGGAGGAGGGATTTGGACTCCCTTAACCTCCGGCGGAGGTGTCTTGTAGGGTTGCTCCCCTCTGAACATGATGTTGTGATTGGGTGGTGGCTGACGCCCCCATTTTTGGCCCGACCGAGTGGCATGCGCAGCAGTTGCGGCCTCGGCTTTGCCTCCCCCAGCATGGGGTGTGAAGCAAATTTCTTCTTCTTCCTCTCCTCTGGGTAGGTTGAAGAGTGCTGACAGGGTATTGCAGGAGACAACCTATGTTTTATTGGCCCCAGTGGCCTTTCTTTTCTTCTTCTTTTGCTTTCTCTTCTTTTTGGTTTCTGCGGGTGCCTGCCCCCAGAACAGGCTGCCCTCTTCAGGGGGTGCTGTTTCGGCTTCCTCCACCTGTTTGAGTGAAAGTTGTTCTAGTTCTTGTCATGGGACGTGGTCCCATACCAGCAAGGGTTTCAATTCGGGCTGCACATATTCATCTAGCCCTTCAATCAGGTGCTACAGTCGAAGGACTCTAGGATTGGTTTCCTTGACTACTGGCAGCGGAGTTTGTCTCCTCCTGTTAGGTGTATGTATTCTGACAGTCGTAGGTGGAGTGACCCACACGGGTGCTACCACTGGCGGAGCAGGCCGGGGTGTAATGCCACGGATATGTGCCCCCTCTTTTGGGCTGGGTGCCCTCTTCTTCTTGTGCTTCACAGGGATCTGCTGCCACCCCTGTTGTTCTTTCACGGGCTCCAGAAAATGGATTTCGTAGGTGCTCCGTGTGCTTGCTTCAGAGATCTCCTCAGGTAATGCCTGGTGGAGGGAAATCATGTTGACCGCTGCTCTCCTGAGAGGGGCTTCATGTGGCTGAGGAGGGTCTACTTTGTACTCTCCCAGCTCTATCTCATTCTTCTTCACCATCCCTTCGATGACGTCTTTGAAAACGTAACAATCTTCGATTGGATGTCCCAACATCTGGTGGTAGGGGCAGAATCTTGGACTGTCCTTTCTTTTCAGGTCCTCCGGCCTCCTTGGCTCGGGCAGAGTGACCATGCTGTATTCTGTTACCCAGTCGAACAGGACTCGGGTCTTGTCTTTTGGAAAGGAATAAGCTTTCTTCATTTTGTCCCTCAGCGAAGGACCTTCTTTATCATCTGGAGCTTTTACAGGTTGCGGGGGAGCCGCTTTCTTGCCTTTCTCCTTCTGTTGTTCGAATGCCTTGATATCAAGCGCATTCGCTTCTTTAGGTGTGGGGCGCCGTTCCGCAGCCTTGCCTTTCTGGGCTGTGCTGGCAGTTGACGCCGGGACAGGCTTGGCTAGAAAAGCCTCCACCTCGGCCACCACATTATTCAGCCGGTCGAACGACCGTATTTCCATACCAATCATCTTTTCCAGGACCTCCCTCCTAAGATTTTGTTTGCATATCTGCACAGCGTCCTCCTGATGCGGGGGACGCTTGCACCTCATTCTGAGGTTCCTCCATCTCTTGATGTAATCAAGGGCTGTCTCATCTGCCCTTTGTTTTGTTGAGTAGAGTTCGGCCACTGTGACCTCCCTCTCTATGACATGGAATCTTTCTCTGAATTTTCTCTGCATATCCGACCAATCACTGATTGACCCGGCCGAGAGGCTAGAGTACCATTCAAATGCGAGCCCCGTCAGCGAGGACCCGAAGAACTTCAGCAGATATGACTCGTCGGTGGCCAGATCACCCATAACGGTCATATAATATGCAATATGCTCTCTAGGGGACCCCTTCCCGTTGAATTTTTCGAATTTGGGCGGCTTGTTGACCCCTGGGGGAAGTCGTTTAGCCGCATGGTGTTGCGGGTAGGGCACTCGATAGGCATCGAATGCGACGTAGTCGCCTTCACTTTTCTCTGCGAGCTTCAGCTCGATCATCCTTTCCACCATCATCCGGTTCACGACCGTGGGGTCGACTGGCTCCGGATAGAAGTGCTGTAACGACCCGAGAATCCGATTACCGGGAAGGCCCGATAACCCGAGACTCGCACCGCCGCCCACGAGCCGGGAGGGCTCGGAAGGGCTAAAAGGAGTGTGGAGGCACAAAGAAATAGGAAATAAAGCAGGACAACTCAACAAATAACAGAAATAAATAAAACAACTACAACAGAGTCCAGTCCAACAGAAAGTACAGTCTAAAGCAGTAAAGCGTACCACATGCCAAGTGAACACTCGGCCCGGCAAGCTGGCAACAGAGAACCTCCGCTCCGCACCCTCGAACCACGAGGAAGAACCGCTACACCTGAAAAGCAGGGAATGAGTCTCCAAAACAGAGACTCAGCAGGGATCCCGCGGAGCCCCAACCGGAAACAACGGCGGTAGCGGAAAGGAAGCTACAACTACAGCAGGAACAGCAACCCGGTGGCCGGTCAAAACTCGGCACTACAACTACTCCTACTGCCAGAAGGCAGACCTCGATCACGCAGTCGAAGCTACCAAACTACGCTAGTACCACCTACCGAAGTAAAAACACACGGCAACCACGCCGTAGAGGCCTGTCCCCCGGACAGCCAACCTGGACACGCTGTCCAAGGTACAACCCCGACCATCCGATCGCGGGTACCGCACCACAAGACCCAACCTCGGTAAAGCCACTAGCACTAATCTCACGGCGCAAGAACCGACACACGCGCCAAGATGAAACAACCGAACTCACCGGTCAACACGACCAAAAACCCGAAGGTCAAAGACACAGAGACTGATAGTCTGACACTCCGTACTCGACAGGAGTACCACCCACTAGAAGCACAGCCGGTAGCGTCCCCTGACGTCTTACACCGCACCGCAGGTGAACCGCCTGACGTGGTAGGTCCTACCCGAGGCGCGAACACCGTACAAGTAACCACAACAAGTGACTAGCTGGGGTCACGCCCGTCGACGTGCGTCCACAGTCCCCAACCACGTGTGCACACACAGACCACGCGTCCTAGGTCTGGCCCTCTGACTGGTTTTCCCCCGCAGCCGGACTCTGGCTACGACGAGGGGCCCGACGGAAACCAGTCTAACCGTCCTCAGGGTAAGCCCGTACACCACTCCCTGGTGCAACTAGCACACGCGTACTAGTAGGCTACGACTAGTGGAGGGTCACTGAAGGAGTAGACTCTCAACTCAACAGAAAACAACGTCCGAATCCGACGACGTACGGGGACCACCCCACGTACCGGCCCCGTCGCACGGTGACCACAGTCGGAGAAGAAACGGGACTCACAGTCCACGGCCACGCACGCACCGTGCGCAAGAGTCGAGAAAACTCGAGTGGCACTAAGCCACTGGACTCTAGGCAGTCCTCTAGACGCACTACACCCAACGGTCCTTGAGTCACAAGACTCGGGGTCAAGACTGTTGCACGCAACAGCACAAGGCCGTCGATCTAGCCCAATCTCTAGGTCTAAAACCACGGTAGCACAAGTACCGAGACAACACACAAGTCGCCAAGACCACTCCCTCGGGAAGGGAACGCAAGAGACTAAGGCCACTCACAAGGGCCACACGGAAAAACACAGAAGCACGATTCCCAAGGCAGCACACAAGCCGCCACGACGACTTCCCATCTTGAAGCAAGCGGGAAACCTCCAGCCCCAGGCCGGACAACTGGACTCGCAGTCCAAGGCCAAACACATGGCCCACACGGGAATCGCCTTCCAAAGGAACCCACGATATGCGGGGGAGACCCCACCGCACACACACCGACACACGGTGACTCGATCAAGCGTAACACAAGAGCCCGGAACACGTGGGGTCACCCGGACCCACCACACCTATGGGCACGCTAATCGAGGAAACACGGTCTCTCCCGACACCCCAGAAACGCGGACACAGAACCCACGGGGTGTCCAGGATACTCACAAGGCCGGAGGTCGACCACTGGTTCCCAACCGGGTCGACCGGAGACCAACACAATGCGAACGGACGCTAAAAGGTCACCCGGACCCTTAAGCGCACGGGCACGCAAAACGAGGTAAACGGAACCTCCAGACACCCCAAAACACGGTCACGGAACTCCACTGGGTGTCCAAGGCACACACGGCCTAAGGGGAGAACGATCAGCCGCAGACCTCCCGCCCCGGGCAGCCCGGCTGGTCACCTCCAAGAACGCGCTACATGTGCATAGCGCGTTCAGCCAGAACGCGCTATACGCGCCTAGCGCGTTCAACACGAACGCGCTACATGACCATAGCGCGACCAGGCCAGGTCGCGCTATGATCCTATAGCGCGACAACCAGAACGCGCTGGGGTCGTAAGGCGCGACCCAAACCGCCTTACTGTTCATCTTCTCCGATGAACGCGCTCGGTCGGGGCAACGCGACCTTCAGGAACGCGCTACTGGAGTATAGCGCGTTCTCAGTCCGTGCCCGGAAACGGTAGAAACCGCGGGAAAAGCCATGCCACGCCCCGTTCACCCCCAGGTGAAGGGGAAACAAAAGGGGAAACCTCCCCCAAGCTCCTAGGCATGCATCTAAACCCCTGGATCGCCCAAAAACACCATAAAACGGGAGATCCGGCTCACACCCCGAAAACACACATTTTGCCCAAAACGCCCCGTTTAGCCCGCTCGGCTCACCACGGCCTACGAAACTCGCGGGAAAGGAAGTACACGGGCTGAGGGTCCATCACCCTACCTCCACCGAAGATTACGCGCACCGTGGACGCCGATCCACGAAGAAAACGCCGTTGAAGCCTCGCCGTTCCACGAACTCACGGCCGAGCTTCTACGCGCCTCCACCGCCTCGATCCTCATCCATCCTCGCCCGCGCCTCGCCCGCGCCGTCCCCGCCTCGCCCATGCTCCGCCCCATCGGCCGCCGGACAGAGAGGGAGAGAGGAGAGAGCGTGAGAAGAGAGAGGGAGAGAAATGAGAAATGAGAGGGGGAGAGAGAGAAAAAGCTATTTATAGGAAAATCTGGAAAATCAAAAAAATCCAGAAAAATAGAAAATCACACCCTCGCGATCCTCGGAGCGCACCGATCGCAACGGTACCACTCGCGCCCTGGTGAACGGCCCGGTTCACCCGCAACGAGGTTCCGAAGGGAAAGCCGAAACCCACGCCGGGAATCAGAAAACACACGCGGAAAAAGCCGCGGAACGCCTCCGGGCCTCCGAAACGACTTCGGATCGCGCCGATCCGAACACGAAAGACGTCCGAAACGAAATTTCGGACACAACGGAGCTGGACACTCCGAGAAAGCAGATCCGGGACCCACGAAGAAGGATCCGAAAAAACCCGGGGCATTACAGCCCTCCCCCCTTAAAGGAATTTCGTCCTCGAAATTCAGGACCAAGCACGAAGTCCCAGGGGAAGAACGCTGAATCAACTGACACGCTGTCAGAGCCCCAGCACAGAAAACCTCGATTCTCATGAAAAAACCGATCCTGAGGGACACAGCCAGACTTACAATCACACACAACACCTCGCTCCTCGCGCCGAGCACACTGGCCAGCAGAGCAGGCATATACCAAAGGACACAGTCCGGCATCACCTCAGACAATGCGAGAATCAACCATGGCACCGCAGCCACGATCTCACCCACCGAGGAAGCACAACCCTCGACACGAGCCACAGCTATTGATCCACCCAATGATCAGCAGACAAATCGCACAACAGCTTCGCAACCAGCTGACAGGTCGCACACCCTCCTCAAGGGAGCAACCAAAACAGAGCCTCCACCAGCTCAAGCTGCCATCTCAGCAGACCGCAACCAGCACATCGGCTCAACACCAAGAGACACCCCACACATGGCAAGCCGAAAGCCGAACATAACACTGTGCCAACTCTCGTCAGAAGACAAACTCCGACAAAGTCCAGATCCCATCCGGAAAGGCACATCACAGAAACGACCACCAAAGGTCTCGCTGGCACACGGCTCTCGCCACGCTCGAGCCCCAACAACCAGCATCTTCTGTCTCTGAAAAGACCATCCACTGGTCACCAACTGCTCGCCAACTCGACCCTCTCGGGAAGCACGACGAAACCAAATGACAGAACATGGCGTCTTCAGTCATCACCTCACGGGACTCAGGCTTATAGGGAACCACCCCATGCTAGTCACCAAACCAGGGATAACCTTGCGACACCAATGTCCTATCAGGGACCACCAAGCCGACGCCAACCTCACAGGAGGCCTCCGCCTTAATGCGTCACTCTTCCATCTGGTCTCATCAAATCCTTCGATCAATCCAAGTGGACACCTGCCAATCCCGATTCCGCCCTTACCACAGAGCCACGGGACACCACCTGGACAGAGCTCACGGGTCCCTAAGCAACGAACATTCCACCGTCACAATCCGACAAGACCGTAGAACCAACAGGAACCCACAGCCTGCCAGAGATCACTTCCTCAAAAGACGATCTCATCCGAGGACACGACTGGGAACACAAGTCGGACACCAAGCCACCGACTCCGACCAACACGTCCTCGACCACCGTCAGGCGACATTCTCAACAACCTCATCCAGGTCCAACACCGACGCCTGACACGGCTTCCAACACAGGAACAGGGTACTCATGCGGCGCACTAGCCAGCACTTTTCCCAACACTCCATCCTGCCAGTGCCAACAACCACAAAACCTCGAGCAACGGCACGGCAACAACACATTTCACACCGAGGAACCCATCCTCCGATGCTCAACGCAAACTCAGGAATCCGCCGGTAGCAACCAACGCTACGATCCTGAACTAGTGGGTCACAAGCCCACCACGCTTCCGCTGCGTACTCAGATCCACGCACACAGCCGAGAAAGCAAACGCCGCCCAACCAGTGCTCGTCCTTTCGGAACAGAGCCAGCACCCTTACACGACAAGGGAACGGGCACAACTTCTCACAGGCAACCGCCTTGCCAAGACAAGGAGCACGTCTCGCACGGACTTCATGGCACACAAGGCCAACCAATCCGAACACACAATGCAAGACGACGAACCTTAGCCCAACACAATCTCTCCAACCAAAGGGGAGACCAAACGCACTTCCGACTAACGGAAGAATTCCCTGCTCGACCTGACCTCAAACCTCGCGCACGCTGGAAACAGCACCATCCAGCACCAAGGAAAACCATCGCTTCCATCAGGTCAACGCCTCCGACACACTCGACGAGTGTCACGTCGGACCACAAGCACAGCATCTCTCGATGCACCACCGCTGCAATTCCTCGAACTGCAACACGGCATGCCAAGAGCCGCAACACGAGCCATAACAACGACCGCCGATGCTCATCCTCGAGTCCCGAACTCGCCATGGAGCCTTCACATCTCAAGCCAACTCCAGAGCGAACACAACCCATCCACTGACATAAGCGCAGGAGCAAAGACTTAACGGGACATCTCTGCCAAATCCTGCCTCGAAATCAGCAGAACGATCAGGACCGACACGTCATTTCTGACGCCACAGAGCGCGACAAGAACATCAGGCTCGACGAAACAGCAGCCCACCGAGAAGATCCTCCGCTCACCCGAGCACACTTCTCGATCAAAACGCCTCAGGAGCTGGACAAACCTCAAGCTGGAGTGACCAAAAACCGACAGCAGCTCCCTCAGAGCACGCTCAAGGCCACTTAACCAAGAACAGTCCGCACCAGCCACCTGACCACGCTGCAGGTTCCTCGAACGCAGCACCGCGAGCTCACGCCTGCCAGCAACCTCTGCCCAACGCAGCACAACCAGGGCCACCACCGATGAGGGAGAAGGCTCTCAATCTCGATCCTTAGACCCCACGCTGGCACGAAAGCCACGGACAGTGACCACCTTCACAGCGCCGCACAGCGCACTCAAGCTCTCAAGCGAGAAACAAGGCAGAAAGCGAACACAAAACCCTAAGCCAGCTGCCGACTGTACCGGACCTTACGGACTCTGATCACTGCAACATTTCGAATTCCTATGTACGTCCACAACCACCGCTCTGATACCAGCTGTAACGACCCGAGAATCCGATTACCGGGAAGGCCCGATAACCCGAGACTCGCACCGCCGCCCACGAGCCGGGAGGGCTCGGAAGGGCTAAAAGGAGTGTGGAGGCACAAAGAAATAGGAAATAAAGCAGGACAACTCAACAAATAACAGAAATAAATAAAACAACTACAACAGAGTCCAGTCCAACAGAAAGTACAGTCTAAAGCAGTAAAACGTACCACATGCCAAGTGAACACTCGGCCCGGCAAGCTGGCAACAGAGAACCTCCGCTCCGCACCCTCGAACCACGAGGAAGAACCGCTACACCTGAAAAGCAGGGAATGAGTCTCCAAAACAGAGACTCAGCAGGGATCCCGCGGAGCCCCAACCGGAAACAACGGCGGTAGCGGAAAGGAAGCTACAACTACAGCAGGAACAGCAACCCGGTGGCCGGTCAAAACTCGGCACTACAACTACTCCTACTGCCAGAAGGCAGACCTCGATCACGCAGTTGAAGCTACCAAACTATGCTAGTACCACCTACCGAAGTAAAAACACACGGCAACCACGCCGTAGAGGCCTGTCCCCCGGACAGCCAACCTGGACACGCTGTCCAAGGTGCAACCCCGACCATCCGATCGCGGGTACCGCACCACAAGACCCAACCTCGGTAAAGCCACTAGCACTAATCTCACGGCGCAAGAACCGACACACGCGCCAAGATGAAACAACCGAACTCACCGGTCAACACGACCAAAAACCCGAAGGTCAAAGACACAGAGACTGATAGTCTGACACTCCGTACTCGACAGGAGTACCACCCACTAGAAGCACAGCCGGTAGCGTCCCCTGACGTCTTACACCGCACCGCAGGTGAACCGCCTGACGTGGTAGGTCCTACCCGAGGCGCGAACACCGTACAAGTAACCACAACAAGTGACTAGCTGGGGTCACGCCCGTCGACGTGCGTCCACAGTCCCCAACCACGTGTGCACACACAGACCACGCGTCCTAGGTCTGGCCCTCTGACTGGTTTTCCCCCGCAGCCGGACTCTGGCTACGACGAGGGGCCCGACGGAAACCAGTCTAACCGTCCTCAGGGTAAGCCCGTACACCACTCCCTGGTGCAACTAGCACACGCGTACTAGTAGGCTACGACTAGTGGAGGGTCACTGAAGGAGTAGACTCTCAACTCAACGGAAAACAACGTCCGAATCCGACGACGTACGGGGACCACCCCACGTACCGGCCCCGTCGCACGGTGACCACAGTCGGAGAAGAAACGGGACTCACAGTCCACGGCCACGCACGCACCGTGCGCGAGAGTCGAGAAAACTCGAGTGGCACTAAGCCACTGGACTCTAGGCAGTCCTCTAGACGCACTACACCCAACGGTCCTTGAGTCACAAGACTCGGGGTCAAGACCGTTGCACGCAACAGCACAAGGCCGTCGATCTAGCCCAATCTCTAGGTCTAAAACCACGGTAGCACAAGTACCGAGACAACACACAAGTCGCCAAGACCACTCCCTCGGGAAGGGAACGCAAGAGACTAAGGCCACTCACAAGGGCCACACGGAAAAACACAGAAGCACGATTCCCAAGGCAGCACACAAGCCGCCACGACGACTTCCCATCTTGAAGCAAGCGGGAAACCTCCAACCCCAGGCCGGACAACTGGACTCACAGTCCAAGGCCAAACACATGGCCCACACGGGAATCGCCTTCCAAAGGAACCCACGATATGCGGGGGAGACCCCACCGCACACACACCGACACACGGTGACTCGATCAAGCGTAACACAAGAGCCCGGAACACGTGGGGTCACCCGGACCCACCACACCTATGGGCACGCTAATCGAGGAAACACGGTCTCTCCCGACACCCCAGAAACGCGGACACAGAACCCACGGGGTGTCCAGGATACTCACAAGGCCGGAGGTCGACCACTGGGTCCCAACCGGGTCGACCGGAGACCAACACAATGCGAACGGACGCTAAAAGGTCACCCGGACCCTTAAGCGCACGGGCACGCAAAACGAGGTAAACGGAACCTCCAGACACCCCAAAACACGGTCACGGAACTCCACTGGGTGTCCAAGGCACACACGGCCTAAGGGGAGAACGATCAGCCGCAGACCGCCCGCCCCGGGCAGCCCGGCTGGTCACCTCCAAGAACGCGCTACATGTGCATAGCGCGTTCAGCCAGAACGCGCTATACGCGCCTAGCGCGTTCAACACGAACGCGCTACATGACCATAGCGCGACCAGGCCAGGTCGCGCTATGATCCTATAGCGCGACAACCAGAACGCGCTGGGGTCGTAAGGCGCGACCCAAACCGCCTTACTGTTCATCTTCTCCGATGAACGCGCTCGGTCGGGGCAGCGCGACCTTCAGGAACGCGCTACTGGAGTATAGCGCGTTCTCAGTCCGTGCCCGGAAACGGTAGAAACCGCGGGAAAAGCCATGCCACGCCCCGTTCACCCCCAGGTGAAGGGGAAACAAAAGGGGAAACCTCCCCCAAGCTCCTAGGCATGCATCTAAACCCCTGGATCGCCCAAAAACACCATAAAACGGGAGATCCGGCTCACACCCCGAAAACACACATTTTGCCCAAAACGCCCCGTTTAGCCCGCTCGGCTCACCACGGCCTACGAAACTCGCGGGAAAGGAAGTACACGGGCTGAGGGTCCATCACCCTACCTCCACCGAAGATTACGCGCACCGTGGACGCCGATCCACGAAGAAAACGCCGTTGAAGCCTCGCCGTTCCACGAACTCACGGCCGAGCTTCTACGCGCCTCCACCGCCTCGATCCTCATCCATCCTCGCCCGCGCCTCGCCCGCGCCGTCCCCGCCTCGCCCATGCTCCGCCCCGTCGGCCGCCGGAGAGAGAGGGAGAGAGGAGAGAGCGTGAGAAGAGAGAGGGAGAGAAATGAGAAATGAGAGGGGGAGAGAGAGAAAAAGCTATTTATAGGAAAATCTGGAAAATCGAAAAAATCCAGAAAAATAGAAAATCACACCCTCGCGATCCTCGGAGCGCACCGATCGCAACGGTACCACTCGCGCCCTGGTGAACGGCCCGGTTCACCCGCAACGAGGTTCCGAAGGGAAAGCCGAAACCCACGTCGGGAATCAGAAAACACACGCGGAAAAAGCCGCGGAACGCCTCCGGGCCTCCGAAACGACTCCGGATCGCGCCGATCCGAACACGAAAGACGTCCGAAACGAAATTTCGGACACAACGGAGCTGGACACTCTGAGAAACCAGATCCGGGACCCACGAAGAAGGATCCGAAAAAACCCGGGGCATTACAAGTGCGCTGGCTGAAGGTATGGGGTGACCAGGGTGGTCGCCTGTGGAGGACGCAGCAGCGGGGGTGTCGGATGCACCTGGGGGAGCACCGGAGGTAGCAGCGGCTGAGGCTGTGGCGGCCGCTGTTGTGCTGTCGCCATGCTTGGCTCTGACGCCTAGGACGGTGTATAGAGCGGTGGAGGGTCGTCACGACGAGCCGCTCCCCGGGATGATTCACCCTGGACGTCGGGTGGTTTAGAAGCCGATGAATGCTCAGTCTTTTCCATCAGCTGTTTCTTCAGAGAGTCTATCTCCCGTTGATATTTTTGTAGCAGCATCAGAACTGATGGATCTATAGTGGTGGGGATACCCTCTGTCGTTTTTTCGGACGTACCCTCAGGCAGGATGTCGAGGAGGACGTCATCTTCTTCTTCCGTCGTCACCACATTAGCGGTCAATACGGGGGCCTTATCATCCCAGCGGGGATAGACCTGGGGCTGTTTCCCTCTCATGATCATCAGAAGCTCTCTTGCTGCTTCTGTTCTGCGGGTAGTTGGCCCTGGCCGTACGGCCAATTGAGCCAGTTCTTGGGGATCTTCAGGAAGCTCCCCATATCGGCTGGATATACCAGCCATGTTGCAAGTAAAGACCTGCATCCTTCTTCTCTGTCGATGGACCCTCCGTCTGGCTTGTTGCGGAAAGGTCAGCCTCTCGAACACAGAAACTCTTCTTCTTCCTTCCCGCTCGGGGACAGCTCTATCGGCTTCGATCTCAAAGCTGTCATCATACCCATTGTCGTCGACTGATGACACCATCATTCTATCTTCCATATCTTTTTCATCCGCCACTGATGGGAAGTAGTCTTCGTCAGTGGCGACCGTCTGCATCAGTCGTTGCTGACCCAGCGAGGGGTTGCCCAGCCCTCGAAAGTAGTTCCTGATCAGACAGGTTACCTCCTCTTGACCCCGCTCTTGATAGAGTACGGGGGATAGTTGTCGACCTCTAGCATGAGGGATATAGGCCAGCCGAGCTCTATCGGCCGGATGTTGGAATCTTCGTCCCGTGACTGGGACGTTGGCTTGGTGGGCAGCAGCCCGGAAACTTCTGCGGCGCGGAGGATCCGCAACCACCTCTTCTTCTTTCCTCGGGGGCAAGCCCCTTTCTCTTCTCACCTCCGCCTCGTCGTTCATAGGACGGCGGCGGATGGGTGTTAGATGGTGGGAAGGTCGGGTCCGCTTGGGAACCCACACCTGTTTGAACTTCTTCGGCCAGAGTGCCGAGCTTCCTTGGCCATAGGGGCCGGTTTCTTCTCTTTCTGCCCTCCTCCCAGCGAGAGCTTGATAGGTATTGTGGACATGAATGTTGGGGATGACTCGGTCTGGGGTCACCCGGGCCGTGCGTCCGTCGAGGAAGACGCGCATGCCTCCAACTAGTATAGATTTCCCAGACTGAGATAGGGTTCCGGTGATTACAGCAGCATTCCTGCGGGCCTGGCGACGCTGGCATCCTCCAGGGTGTTTGTTGACGACATTGGGGTGGGTCCCACGTGTGACGTGGTGCACCAAACAGCTAGCGGCTGGGGCCGGACTTTCAGGCAAGTCTTCGCAGCAGGGAACCTTCAGAGGCTCCATTTTCTCTGTGACTTCCTTGGCAGGTTCTGGGGCTTTGACCTCCAGCCTGTCTACAAAGGCTAACCCCAAAAAGTTGGGGAAGCCCACAGCGGCAGGGAAGCTGCCGAATTCCATGGGTACCGCCAGGTACCCTTGCGCGTGTCTAGCAACGATCGAATGATCGAAGTCGACGCCAGTTATCCCGTTGATCGTCATTGATCTGCCTAGAAAGACAAACAGGGAAATAATCAGCAGCCTTTGAGAGGGCTTCGAAGCCCGAATATCTCGGCAAAGAGATGAAAGGTGACACTGGTCCCACCGGGCGTGCCAGACTGTTTGCGATGGGGTTTTGTTCGACCATCTTGTTGTTTTATTTCGTGTGTATATGTACATATGTACATGTATACATGTCTTATTTCACGTGTCGATCAACCAATTAACTAACTGGTAATTAACTGACTGATTGACGACGCGGGCGTGCCAGTCACATGAGTGACAATTTTATGATGCGCTCATTCTGACCCATACTGGGCGAGTGCGAGGTTCGGTCGGGACCAGCAGTCCGCCATACCATAAAGGCTATGGCGTTAATTACATCCCCCACGAGGAGGGAGCACCTTTGATTAATTGCCGAGATAGCGGGCTGTCAAAGCCAGAATGAAAAGAGCTACATGGTGACCATGACGAAGGCATGCAGGATGCATTTATTTATCATACAGGGGATGCATAGTTCATCGAATTATGGACCCTTGGTACGTGGCGGAGGACGTAGGTCCGAAGACCACCATCGCGCATAGCGGAGACTTCTGGTTGGGCATAACCCGACCTTCTGTCAACACCATTTAATATACCCGAGGGTCGATGCAGACATGCACGAGGAACCGTGATATGCGAGGTGTGATAACGATGTTATAACACAAATTCGGCAGCATGTCCCCTCCCTTTGGACTATGCCAAATGGGAATATAAGACATCCATCCACGGAGAGCCGGAATGGAAACCAAAAGAGAGTCGGGCGTAGCCCTGGGTCCGAGAAGGATCCAAATATGACGGGACAGTGTGCACCATTGCGCCGTTTATTAATATTCCCCTCGAAGAACCATTGGAGGACATGCGGTGGCAGAACTCCGAGGGTCAGCGGGGTGACATAAGAAACGTCGTATTCGGTGTGATGTAGGGGTGAAACCCTCCTCATTAATGTATCTCCCATGGACCTGGGTGAAGAACCCTAGTCCCCTCGTGAGGTAACGGGGGTTGACATGGTAGCTGATAGGGACAAAATATTGAATTTAGGCTATGTTTGAGTTTGGTGAAGTGGGGAAGACATCAGATATTCAGATGACAACCAATACCGAGGTGAGACGGCACAACGATGGTGTCGGCGCGAAGGCCAAACAGCACGGTATGCTCCCGGCGCGATGGGAGGATTGAGGGTAATCGGCACGGTAGTGGTTTGAGGGGTAGTCGGCCCGAAAGGAGCTCGGCGTGCCAAGGCAAGGGCATTCGGCGCTCCCTTCACCCGGCGCGGGAGGAGGTGGCGCCGGGGAGTAGTGGCGCCGAGAGGCAGTATTTTGTTGATCTTGCCAAAGGTATTATGAGGTTTTCCTCGCCCAGTGGGAATTTCAGGGTGATGAACAGATAGGAATGGAGGGTGAGGGTGACTCCACTCACGAGGGGGGTTCCAAGGAAATTACCAGTTGCGGGATATATTCCCTGTGATGTCAAGATGCCATGAGATTACACAGCTCGGGCCCTTGCCATATCAGGGGATTAAATGCGTGATTCCGATGAAACATCGTGCCATATTATGGAGTAAAGCTTCGGGCAAATTTTGGCAGCATCTCCCCTTATTTTGGGAGTATGCCAAGAGAATACTATGGGCTATCCACTCACGAGTGCCGGAGTAGAAACCTAAATGAGAGCCGGGCGTAGCCCGTGATTCGGGGGTCTGGATCATATAAGACCTCATCCCCTGTGTTGTAATGTCCCCAATGCAATCCATCGGAAAGCCTGCAATGGCAGGACCCCGTGGTTTAATGGGTTACAGAATGTAGGGGGAGAATTAACCCCTTTGATATAGCTCCCGTGGGGCCAGAGGGAAGGGCAATGCACACCCATGAGGGTAGGATATAATGGACGAGGTCTGTATGGCTCGCCGTGGTAACGAAGGCATCATGATGTCCAGATGATGTAAGGGGATCAATGCAGAGAAGAGGGGTGGTTTCGGCACGGAAACTAGGTAGGCTCGCCACGATGGGGAGGTCCAACCGGCGTGGGGAGCCCTCGGCGCGAAACTCACGCCGGGAGATACCGGCGCCGGGAGGCTTTCAGAAGGGATTTTAAGGAGGTCTTCAAATAGGGTTTCGGGAGTTGTTAGGAGAGGGGTTTAATCTCGACTGTTTTGGATGATCGGAGGGGGAAGACTTTGAGGGAACACCTTTCCTCTGGGGGCCTCATTGGGGGCGGAACCACGGACGGAAATCCCTGAACCACGTCCCCCTTTATTTCACATACGAGGAGCCATGAGATAGACTGTCTCAGGCCCTCGAAATGTGGCTGGAGGGGGGGTGATAAATAATGGTGGCGAAGACGCTTCAGTAGAATTAGAAAACCAAACGATAAAACACGCCTAATTATCAGTATCCTTAGCATATAGCGAACCTCGGATGCAGAGACAGAAAGAAGAAGGTAATGAAAGGGCGGAGTTCAATCCATTCTCTCATTCTTTATTTCATCCAGACGACTTACACGCATGCTACTTAAGAGAAAGAAATCTGACTCAACAGAGAAAGAAATCTAGGCTTAATCCCTGAAAGCAGGGTTACATTGGCATTCGATGCTATTGAAGCAAAGATGCTAGAAATCAGAAGTACAAAGAGAAATATTCAAACATATAGGGAGGGGAAAGAGAAGGAGCTGCAGCTGCCCGACACTCCCACCTGGATCCCTCTTCGAGCCTCTGCCTCTCTCCCTTTTTTTCTTTCTTCAGCTTCTTTCAAGGGCTCTCGAGCTCCCTCCTTCTCTTCGGTGGCTAGGCACTCCCTTTTCACTCTTCTTTTTTCTTTCTTCCTTCTCCCGCTCTGCTTTTTCTTCTTCTTCTTTTTCGCCTCTCTGTCCACACTTTTTTTCGTTCGAAGGGCAGGCCTCTTATAGAGGCCAGGCCTTCACCCTTCCGGCATGAGCTTCCTGACGCGCCAGGATCGTCCTTCCGGCGCGTCCCACCTCATATTTGGGCTTGGCCCATTTTCTTGTCATTCGGCCCATTCGACCCAGGATCCACTTGGTGGACTCCTTTCGACAATGGGATTCTTGATATATATATATATATATTAAGACCCCACTGGGACTGTTTACACCTTGCATTCACAAACATGTGCGAGGCACAGTACATCCCATTTCAGGAGTATCAGAGATGTCTTAACATCTGTTTCAGCAGGCAGATGGTTGCCTAAATGTTGGTATAGTTTTATCAGCATGACTATCTGAATGACAGCAGTACTGGACAGCGACCGAGCCAAAGACGGCTTTAGTCGAACAACATGATAGGGGTAGTGGGTTTCTTCTATTCAGACTCTCAGATCTCCCAGGGATGGTACGTGAGCTGTGCCCTCGACTGATCTTCAGAACTGTGAATCTGCTATGATCTCTTCTGACATATTTTAGGTGTCAATAGAGGTGAAGACGTGCATGCCACCCTATTGCATGAAAGCATGATGCTAATGATGCGAGGACTTATGCCACATGCCAATGAATGAGAAGCAAAGGGATATCACTTGACAGAAGACACCAATGATTTTGGATTCGACTTGAAAGGAGCATCAAGATAATATCACTTGTTGGATGATACCAAGGTGATGTAATCATGGCAGATGAAGGCAAACAACAAGGAGCATCAAGATAAAATCACTTGTTGGATGATACCAAGGTGATGTAATCATGGCAGTCTGAATGATTTATGTAGATATGGCAGATGAAGGCAAAAAACAAGGAGCATCAAGATATGACTTCTCAAGAAAGAATGGAGGTTCTTTAATCTGAAACAAAGTTCATAAATCAGAGTTATGGATTTTTCAGAATTTTCAGTTATAGAACCCAAATGAACCAGCTCTTACATTCAGATTGGTTTAATGCTAATGAATTCTGACTTACTCAGTAGAATCACATGAAGACATTTGCATGTAAGTTTAATAGTAGTGAACCAAAAATTCATGTCAAAATAAGATTAACATTCTCTTATCTTACTCATTCAGTTTCATTGGTTCCCTTGAGAGTGACCACAATAAGTATTGAGGCTAAACACTTAGATGACTTAGATTTGATTCATGAGAGTTACACATTCAGATTTTTCTTTTGAAATCATTTGAAAGATGATTGCTATCATTTTACGAGTAGTCAAGTGTAGCAATCACCTTTTGACGTGAGTGTGCACGTTTACCAGACGCAAGCACCCCCAGTTACTCAGTGTAGCTCATGATTTTGCTTCACTTAGAACAGAGATAGCATAGTCACCTCATTTTCTTTGATGAGGAGATATATTTCTCAGCAACAGTGCCATTGCTCTGTCTTGAGCTTACTTTAAGTATAGTCACTTTTTGAAATAAACAGATTCAACAAATGTTTAAAAACAGTACTTAGCTAAAGTTTCTCGATCAAGGATGTCTTTGTACTCAAAAAATTTTCAGATTCAAGATGGCATAACAAGTCAAAACATGAGAAACTAGTTTAAGTCTATTAAACCCGATCACAAACTTGTTCAAGACCATCAAACTTTCAGACTCAAGAAATCATTAATGTTAAACCAAAATCATTCATGTTCAAGGCAATCACAAGACTCTATAAAAGAAAATTCTTCTTGAAGATTTACTCTGATAAACAACCTCAATAATAGATTGGGAATCCTCCAAGAAGTTTAAGGCACTTTGAATCCAAGTTGATCCACAAAAGGATTAAGCAATATCATGCAATGTCTTGGTTTAAGAAGAGAGTGTTGCATAACTGGTAGGCAAGAATAGATGAAGAACATTCTCCCTGAGGTTATGCACTGAGTGTGAGCGACGTCACGCGGTTCGGAGATGAAGACGGAGAGAGCAGAGCGCGCGGGCTCCTCTTTTGCTTTTATCCTATTGCTTTAAGCTGCAACACAAAGAGATCAAGAGAGAAGGGGGAAGGGGCCACCACGGGAGATTGCTCCGGCGGGGCGAGCGGGACAGATATAATGTAAAAATCAAATAACAAAAATTGAAACGGCCATTGCGGGAAGCAACTCGCCGCGGCCTCGAGAATATAACAGTTGGAAGAATAACACGTAATATAATGGCGGGAATTTAAACGGCCATTGCGGGAGACGACCCTCCGCGGCCTCGAGAATATAACAGATATAAGAGACATATATGAAGAATAACACGTAATATAATGACAGAAATTTAAACGGCCATTGCGGGAGATGACCCTCCGCGGCCTCGAGAATATAACAGATATAAGAGACAGATACGAGAGTGATGCAGATTATGAAGAACAAAATTTAAACCGCCATTGCAGGAAATAACTCGCCGCGGCCTCGAGAATATGGCAATTATAAGAGACAAATATGAGAAGGAGGGAGAATATGAATGACAAAAATTAAACGGCCATGGCGGGAAGTAACTCTCCGTGGCCTCGAGAATATAAGGTGATCGCCAGGGGTCGAGGACCCCAAAATAGAAAGAGATCGCGCCTACCTCAAGAGCGGGAGACGATGGGTTGCTTCTTCCTCTCCTACCGGTCGGCCGACGGAGAGGGCTTTCCTCGGTTACCCTTGCAAAATAATAGACAATAAACGAACGGAATTTGAAAACGGCAGTGTAGTAACAATTCCTTGCAATAAAAGTAATGAGATCGTGACCTGACACACACACACCTGGTTGGTGTGGTTTTAAACCCCTCTCGGACTCGAGTAGGAGGAAAATGCGATGATGAATGCAAGAAGTATGCAAGAGACGACGCCCTTATGAAGGGAGATAGAGGATGCGGTATGATGGATGTAAAGAACTATAGGAAAAAGGGGAAGAAATGGCTTATTGGATGAGCCGATGGTGAGATCCGGCGGAGCTTCGACAGCGTGGGGATGACGTGGAAGCGCGGTGGACGAAGATAGCCTTCCTCTCACGAGCCTGGGCACCCGAGAAGCCAGCAGGACCTCCTGCTACAAAAAGACCCCACGGGTTAGTAAAATGTCTCCGGCAGCCTCTGGGCTCCGACAGCCTATCGGATCGCTTCTTAGCTCCCTCAGAACTGAGGGGGTGGGCCTCTATTTATAGGGTTCCGGAGGGTGGAGGCGTCCAGGACCCTGGACACCTCCATCAGGGCCGAACTAATATTTTATTCTATTTTTATTCATTTTTTTGAATATTTTTGGGGAGGCGTCCAGGGTCCCGGATGCCTCAATAAGGTCCACCGAAAGCCGCACGCGATTTGGCACAACGCGTGGTTTTGTGAGCGGCGCCTCGTGATTCGGAAATGGGCACGTCCAGTTGTCTGGACGCGTCCACAATTGGCTTTTTTCACACACGACAAACCGTCGAACGGTGGACGGGGCCCGGTGGGCAAGTTGATGGAGGCGTCCAGAGTCCTGGACGCCTCCAAAATATATATTTTTTATTTTTGTTTTGTTTTTATGCCAAAACTGGCATTTTTGTATTTTTTATATTTATTTTCATGGAGGCGACCAGGGGCCTGGACACCTCCATAAATATATATATATATTTTTGTATTTTTTGTCTTAAAAAATAAATTAAAGTAATGGAGGCGTCCAGGAGACTGGACGCCTCCATTAAGACCCCCCGGGTCCGCTGAAAAGGTGTCGGCAGCTCCCCAGCGGGCACCCTTCCTGGTTCCCGAATTTTTGGCGTGTCTGAACGGTGTTGATGTCGTCCGAATGCTGCAACGAGACGATTCCGGATGCCAAAAAGGGCGGAAGAAGACTCAAGAAAAGGAAGCACTCGAGCGATTCAAAATGCGTAAGCCGTCGCGGGGCGTCGTATAGTAATATGAGACTTTCTCAGGAGACGTCAGGAATGGCGTGTCTACCGCTGCCCCGCATTGGCGTCTGCTTTGCAAGGGAGCGACACGTAGTGGAATGGTATCGAAGTGGAGTGAAATGAAGTGGGAGCGGACTGATAAGTTGATGCCAAGGTGCGATGAGACACGCTTTTGACGTTTACTGTTTGGAATCTTTCCTGAAGTTTCAATGAGGCGACCTTGAAGAAGGTCTTTCAAATATTGACGATTGCTTGGACGGAGATCAAATAAGGGAGGGTGAGATGTGTGCTCAGGCACGAAAAATAAAGGAGACCAACTTCTCGGTGTGGAAGTACCTGGGTCATAAACCCGCAGGTTTCACCTTTGGTGAGCAGTTACCAGCCAATGTGGAAGTGTTGCGGCCAAGGTGGGTCAAACAAGGTAAGAAGGTAAAGAAATATCTGAGAGTCTATCCAAACAAGGGTCTCCTTTGGAAGAGCAGCGTAGGGCCATTTTAAGGAAACACAGTATTTCATTTGGAGTGGAGTATCTCATATTTGTAGGAATCGAAACACAACGGCTTTCACAATCGAATCACTTGGATGATCTTCCGTAATAAATTCAAAGTCCTATATGAATGCATGCTGGGTTTAAATAAAAATTTAAAATAAAATAAAATAGAAAATAGCCAAGGATAATTTTGTCAACTTGTTAAGAATGGGTCAGGATACCGATCCGGTGAGCCCATACTGAGCTGGGGCCCGTTTATCCGCGCACCAACTCACTGAATGGAACCGTTGTCCCCATGCTATCACAAGTTAACAGCCTATCCGTACAATCCAAATTCTTCCGGGATCATCACTGTTTTTATTGAAGGGGAACTCAAATCTCAGATTCGTTCGGGTCGCGAGGTCCTTGACATGTTCTAGTAGCGTAGGTATCATATACTACGATGCATGACATGGTGGGACTAACCATTGAAAGGTGGGATAGGATATAGGACAAAGACGTCCGTTAGTAAAGCCTGCACAGGCCAGCATGGATTAATAAAATCAGAAAGTAACAGAATTGTAACAGAATCGCACCATAATGGAAAGGAGATCTAGCCAAAATCCTGGCACTGACCGCTGATGTGACATGTTCTGTCCTGTAGCGATCTTCCCTTCCTATAAGAACTCCCCTTAGGCTAGTTCATTCAAATGCACCAAGGTGAGTTTTGGAAGTTCAGGAGAGGAAGGAGAGGAGAATCTAGAGATCTCAGGATGGAAGGAGAGTCTTCCCGTGTTATGAAGAGGAGCAGGCCTGGCAGCGAGATTAGACGACTCTCCGACCTCGAGGGTCATCTCAGCGGGATGATCATGTCGCATATGGTAAGCTGATTCATTTCAACTTTTCTCCTCTTGAACCTTCTTCTCACTTGCTCCCTTCCTCCTTCTTTCTTTTCCTTTTTCAGCCATATCCACTCTTCCCGGGCCCGAGGAAGTTTTTCAAATTGCCATGGCTTTCAAAGTTAACTTCCAACATATCCATCGGCATGAGGGCCATATTCTCGAAGTGGCATCTGCAGGGGCTCCTTATTCACGCCAAACACTACGAGAAGATTCGTATGGACTGGGCGACTATGGGCGCACTAGTGGAGATCTGGCATCCCCAGACCCACACTTTTATCTTCCCGACCTTCGAGGCGACCATCCGCCTCGAGGAGGTGGAACTTCTACTCGGATTGAAGAAATTTAAGAGTGACGGGAAGGTGAAGGCTATGCGGATGCTGACATGGGGGACTTCCGAAAGCATCCTTGGAAGCTTCATGCCGCCCGACGTAGCCAGAAAGGTCCGTAATCAAAAGGGGATTGATCTGCAAAAGCTCGCGGAATGGGTCATGGACGCCCTGAGAGGGTCACCAGACGATGACTATTTGGAGGGAATCATGAAAGGGTTCACTATTTGTCTGGCGGGTGCTCTCTTGTTTCCTTATACCAACAACATGGTGGAGGAAGACCAACTGAGTGCTATCTGCGGGATCTGGCGTGAAAAGAGGGTGGGACCCGCTGTCCTTGCCTACCTCTATAGTGGCCTTACTGCCTCGAGCATGGGTAAGCCTCCTTTTGGTTGTGCACTTGTCCTGAATTGCTAGCTAGATTTGCATTTCAAATTTGATCACCGTGAGAAAATGCCAACCACTTCGAAGCTCTTCCAACAAAGCCCCCTTTGTCACATAGCCGACGTGTTAGGCTTCGGTGGCACCGTGGCGAACCGTGTTCCGTGGCTAAAGAGACGTGAAGACTGGCGGTCTCACTTTCGAACCGTGACACAAAGCTTCTTCTCTTGCGCACCGGCATGTTTACTCCTGCTTGAGCTCCTCATGAGGTCTTCTTGTGAAGTTGATCTCCAACTAATTGGTGCGACCGAGTTTTTCCTTTACAACGCGCATCGGTGCTGCCTCTAGATCGGCATTCCACGTCATTCGTTCCCACTATCGATTGGCATCGTTCCTTTGAAGAAGAGAGAGTTGGACACTGAAGCGGATGCGAAGGAAGCGAAGGCCGTCAAAACACCCTGGAAGGCAAGTGTTGCGGGGAAGGCCTTAGCGCATGTGGGGGAAGAATGCGAGCTGTGGAGGGCTTATGTAACTGAACTGGGGAAGTTAAGGCCCAAGCCCCTGATGTAACTCGTCCTACTTTCTGATGGAATAAAATCTGACATTTGGATGTTTTGGACCTTCTGTTCCCCTAATTTTGATTATTTTTTTTGTGATTTTTATTTATATATATTTTTTATTATCTGGAATGGTTTTTCTTATTATTATTATTTTTCTCTTTTTATTATTATGTATATTATATATATATATATATATATATATATATATATATATTTCATTATGGGGGCGTCCAGTGTCTTGGACGCCCCTAAGCTTTTATTTTTATTTTGGAATTTTTTATTTTTTTGGGGGCGTCCAGGGTCCTGGACGCCCCTAATTTTTTATTTTTAATTTTGAAATTTTATTTTGTGGGGGCGTCCAGGGTCTTGGACGCCCCTAATTTTTCTATTTTTAATTTTTTTGTTTTTATTTTGGGGGCATCTAGGCGCCTGGACGCCCCTATTTTTTTGAATTTTGAAAAAAAAGAAAAAGAGGTTGGGGCGTCCAGGCGTCTGGATGCCCCAAAGACAGGTGATTCTATATATAGGGGGGGCCTCACCCCCTGCTCACTTGTACTGTTCATTCTAACGATCATCTCACTCTAAACGACCCATTCTCCGACCCAATGGAACAAGGAGGCCTGAGCCAGGGTGGAGAGAAGCGGAAACGATGGGCTCGTCGTCTGAGGAGGCTGAGAGATGATGCCGAGGAGGCTGCCGTGGCGGAGGAGATTGCCGTGGAGGAGGAGGCTCCTCTTTTGGCCGTGGAGGGCCCTGCGGGCGCTGGCGACGCAGGAGATGATGAGCACGATCCGGTAAGCCCCTTAGACTTCCATTCTATTGGTTCACTGGGCTAAACGGGCGGACGAGAGGCTGTGTGGAGAAGGTCGGGGAGTGAGGGAAGGACGCGTCCAGGGGCCTGGACGCCTCCAAAAAATTTTATTTTTATTTTTATTATTTGTTCTTTTTTTGGGTTATTACGTAAATAAAGTAAAATAAGGAGGCGTCCAGGGCGGTGGACGCCTCCATGATAATATATATTATTTATTTATTTATTTATTTTTTAATTTTTGTTAAAAAAGGAATAAAAATAGGAAGGGGGCGTCCAGAAGGTTGGACGCCTCTAAAAATATATATATAATAAAAATTATGTACATTGTTATTGTTTATTATTATCCATGATTAATTCTGATGTGTTGCCCTGTTGGTTTTGTGGTGTGCAGGGCGTGATGAAGGACCGGATCAGCTGGTCTCTAGTGGTGACAGCGCACCGTGGGCTGCCAGACTTCCAGAGGGCGTGTGTGGACGCCATGGGCTTTGGAGCCTTCCTCAGGATCGAGCCCTTCCGGCTCGACCTTCCTCTTATCCAGGCATTGAGGGAGCGGTGGCATGCGCCGAGTCGGGCGTTTCTGATGCCCTGGGTGTTAGTGTTGGTGTGCTACAGGCCAATTTCGGGTCGGGTAGGTCCAATAGTTGTACGATCTTATTCATTATTAATAAAGTGGTGTTTGAGCATAAATATGCGATTGTGTTACTTTACGTTGTCCCTAGGATATGTGGTTGTAAAGTCAGCTCGAGATGGGATCTCGAACATGAGATTGACTTTACATGTACACATACCTTAAACTGTTCCTGGTTGGAGGGTAATCACTCGGGGACTTTGATTACCTATTAAACCAGTACACATGATGTGTCAGTGACCAGCCTCATGGTCATTGATGCGGGACACCAACACATATGTGTAGGTGTATGTCCTTGGAGGATGTACACTGAACTGATCCGCTATTGAATCTTCAGATGGTTGATTATACCTAATGTCAACTGAGGATCCAACTGTCTCAATAGCATCGTTGGTCCTTTGACCTGAGGCATTGATCGGATCTTACACGAGGATTGGAAAGGTTTAATCACTTGGCTAAGTGACTTTAACCATAAGTCATGAGTTGCCGAGTCGTTAATCACTCTAGGATACGTGTGAAGATCATCAATGGTCAAGAAGGGATCGCTCACTGTCGGGTATATATCAGACAGTTAATGGGTCATGACATTGACGCTCCGTTAAATCCCTGGCCAAGGTCGTGTGAGTTCGTTTAGAACGGACGTCATACACTTTAAGGAGGTCATAGTCAAATGGCACGATCATGGGATTTGACAGAAACCATACGCTCGATCGTACCAGAATCATAGAAGGAGTGAGTGATTATATCGATGCGGTAACTGTGGACTTACAGGTACCAGACAGACTGGTTTAAACCCGGCGTCCACTAGGATCACGCGGATTTGCTTGACCCAACGTGATCAAAGGTTCGGAATAAATTAAACTATTCTTCGGCTCTGGTAGAAGCGAAGAATACGTTTAATTTACTTCCAATTAGGAATTAGAAGTTAATGGGCCTTAAACTAGAGTGACTATAGGCCTAGAGGATCACACACAATGGATTCTTAGGTGACGGATTATTATTATACAAATGTATGTATTATTTCTATTTAATTCCTTTTGGAAAGGAGTGTAAATGGAGCTTAATACATATGTATAATAGGAGATAGGACATATATACAGTTTCAGTTTTTTGGAGCCCTTTTGTAATAAGCCTAAACTCTATATATTTGCTTCCTACGTGAGTTCATTCGAACTCTTCCAACCTCTTAGGCTTAAGCAAGCACATAAGCTTAAGAGAGGAGGATTAGCTCCTCCCCTCTTCCTCCCTCTTGCTCCCTTTCTACAGAAGGTGAAAAGGGCCGGGGAAGGTCGTTCCGGGAGGGTTACCGTCGTCGCAAGGGTCCGTGTGGATCTGCTCTAGAGGCCGTACAGCTGTGCGGCTCGATATTCTGCATCGGGCATCGCGGGCAGCGTCGTTCCGCGCAAGGTGAAACACGCAACCCGTAATTAGGGTCTTAGAAACACCGATTAGAGCACACATTAAGCTTTCCATATATGCCCAATGTTACATGTTGGCCTCTATGGCTCCCGAGCTGCAGAGACAATTCGAAAAGATTGATTGTAGAAGTATACTTCTCAATATACGCCAGCTCTTCGGGGAGCAGGGTAGGATTGAGAGGTATGACATCTCCAAAAGACTTTTCAGGACACGGATGTCTGAGGGTTCATCAGTACATGCCCATGTACTGAAAATGATGGAGTGGATTGAAAGACTCAATGCATTGGGGTTCAAGTTGGATCTTGAACTATGCATTGATCTTATACTCCAGTCATTGTCCGATTCCTTTTCTTCCTTCATCATGAACTTTAACATGAACAGGATTGAAGCAACTCTCCCAGAGCTGCTTAATATGTTAAAGAGTGCTGAAGGAACCATGCAGAAAGATAAACCATCTTCGTCTGTAATGATTGTTGGTCGGGCCAACAAGAAAAGGAAGGCCTCTTAAATATCCACCACGAGTAACAAAGGGAAGGGAAAGAAAAAGGCCATGGGTAAGCAACTCGTCAAAGTTGACAAAGGGAATGGCAAGAAGAATGAAAAGGAAGACAAATGTTTTCGATGCGGAGAAACTGGACATTGGAAAAGGAATTGCAAGGCAATTCTAAATGAAGGTATTTTTATCATAGACCTTAATTTGTCATATATGGAATCCACATCATGGATATTGGATACTGGATGTACATCTCATATCTGCAATTCTGTGCAGGTGTTGGTAAATAGAAGGCGCTTGGGTAAAAAGGAGATTGAACTGAGGATGGACAATGGAGCTTTAGTTGCTGCCAAAGCTGTCGGGACTGCACGCCTCAGTTTACCTTCAGGAGTCATTCTGGAGCTGAATGACTGTTATTATGTTCCTAATATTATCAAGAACATTATTTTAATCTCTGACTTGTATAACATTGGATATACATTGGCTTTTAAAAGCACTGGGTGCTCTATAATGAATAATGGTTTGATTATAGCCAATGGTTCATTAGTCAATGGTCTTTATGTATTAGATACACGTTCTAATGTTATGCAAATTTTCAATGCTGATGAAGTGAATTCTGCATATCTATGGCATTGCAGACGTGGTCATATAGGTGAGAAAAGAGTCTCTCACTTACACTCAAATGGGTATTTGAATTCGTTCGAATACAAGCCATTTGATACCTGTGAGTCGTGCCTCATGGGGAAAATGACCAAGACTCCATTTCGTGGACATGGTGAGAGGGCTGTTGACCTTCTCAAGCTCATACACTCGGATGTGTGTGGACCCATGTCCATAAAAGTAAAAGGAGGTTATCTCTATTTCATTTCTTTTATTGATGACTTCTCTAGATATGGCTATGTGTATTTAATGAGACATAAGTCACAAGCCTTTGAGAAGTTTAAGGAATACAAGAATGAAGTAGAGAAACAGACATGCAAAAGTATTAAGGCTCTTCGATCGGATCGAGGAGGTGAATACTTAAGCCATGAATTCACTTCTTATCTTAAAGACCATGTAATAGTTTCTCAGTGGACTCCACCGTATACACCACAGCACAATGGTGTATCCGAGAGGAGAAACATGACCTTATTAGACATGGTCCGATCCATGATGTCTATGTCAGGACTACCCTTGTCTCTCTGGGGTTATGCATTAGAGACTGCAACATATTTATTGAATAGGATCTCAAGTAAATCAGTTCCTTCTATACCATATGAGATATGGAAGGGCAAGAAATCAAATTTTAATCACATTAAAATTTGGGGGTGTCCTGCTCATGTAAAGAAGAACGAGAGTGATAAGCTTGAGTCAAGGACCGATAAGTGTAGGTTTGTGGGATATCCAAAGGAGACGTTTGGATATTATTTCTATCACCCTTCTGAGCAAAGGGTCTTAGTGGCCAAGAGAGCTGTATTTCTGGAAAGAGAATATCTACTCCAGAAAAACAGTGGGAGCCAAATAGAATTGGACGAGATCCAAGAAGCACAACCCATAGACACAAACTCATTAGATGAGACTGTATCGGTTGATCCTATTCAGAGTGAAACACTGACACTACGGAGATCTGGTAGACTACCGAGAGAACCTGAGATATATATTGGACATGTCTCAGAGGGGTCCTGTAAGGTATGTATCGATGAGGATGATGATCCTCAGTCATACCAGGAGGCGATCCGTAGTGTAGACTCCGAGAAATGGCAAGAGGCAATGGATTCAGAGATCCAGTCCATGTACACCAACAAAGTTTGAAATTTAGTTGATGTACCCGAAGGGAAGGTCCCTATCGGCTGTAAATAAATTTTCAAAAGGAAAATCGATGCAGATGGAGATGTTGACACATACAAGGCTAGACTAGTGGCAAAAGGATATCGTCAAAGGCAATGCATTGACTATGACGAGACTTTTTCGCCGGTAGCTATGGTTAAATCAATCGGAATCCTCCTTGACATTGCTGCATACCTTGATTATGAGATCTGGCAAATGGATGTGAAGACAGCTTTTCTTAATGAAAATATGTCAGAAGAGGTGTACATGGTACAGCCTGAAGGATTCACCTCCAAGCTACATCCTAATAAGGTATGCAAACTTCAAAGGTCCATTTATGGATTAAAGCAGGCATTTAGAAGCTGGAACTTAAGATTTGACGAGTCTGTCAAATCTTTCAACTTCATTCGGAATGAAGATGAACCCTGTGTTTACAAGAAGGTCAGTGGGAGCTCTGTGACCTTCTTGGTCCTTTATGTTGATAACATCTTACTCATTGGGAATGATGTAGAGATGTTGACATCAACTAAGTCTTGGTTGTCCAAGACTTTCTCCATGAAGGATTTGGGAGAAGCATCCTATGTGCTGGACATAAGGATCTATTGAGATAGATCTAAAAGGATGCTAGGATTATCCCAATCCATGTACATAGACACTATCCTCAAAAGATTTAGGATGGAAAATTCCAAGAGAGGTCTCATTCCGATGAGACATGGAATTTGCCTAACCAAGGGGATGAGTCCCAAAACTTCTGAGAAGGTGGCACACATGAATAAGGTACCCTATCCTTCGGCGATAAGGTCAATCATGTTTGCAATGCTATGTACACGGCCTGATGTTGTCAATACTTTAAGCATTGTCAATAGATATCAGGTAAATCCAGGCGAAGAGCACTGGAAGGCAGTAAAGGGCATCCTTATATACCTGCGAAGGGCTAAAGATCTTTTTCTGCTTTATGGAGGAAAGGACCTACAACTTATAGCTTACACATATTCTAGTTTCCAGTCAGATCCAGATGACTGTAAATCCATGGCTGGATTTGTATTCATGTTGAATGGAGGGGCAGTCAGCTGGAGAAGCTCCAAGCAAGATACGACTGCAGACTCGACGACTGAGGTAGAATATATTGCAGCAGCTGAAGCTGCTAAAGAAGCCATCTGGATGAAGAAATTCATCTTGGAACTTGGCGTAGTTCCCGAGATATCAGCTCCCATCCCATTATTTTATGATAATAATGGGGCCATCACCCAGGCGAAGGAATCGAGATCTCACCAAAGGTCAAAGCATATTCTCAGGCGCTTTCACCTTATTCGGGAGATTGTTGATCGTGGAGATGTGACGGTAGAGCGTGTACCGTCAGAAGATAACATAGCAGATCCACTGACTAAGTCTTTGACACAGACTGTGTTTGAGCGTCATCGGGATAAGATGGGCCTCAAAGTTGTGAGCAATTGGCTGTAGTTCAAGTGGGAGATTGTTAGTGTTGGTGTGCTACAGGCCAATTTCGGGTCGGGTAGGCCCAATAGTTGTACGATCTTGTTCATTATTAATAAAGTGGTGTTTGAGCATAAATATGCGATTGTGTTACTTTACGTTGTCCCTAAGATATGTGGTTGTAAAGTCAGCTCGAGAGGGGATCTCGAACATGAGATTGACTTTACATGTACACATACCTTAAACTGTTCCTGGTTGGAGGGTAATCACTCGGGGACTTTGATTACCTATTAAACCAGTACACATGATGTGTCAGTGACCAGCCTTATGGTCATTGATGCGGAGCACCAATACATATGTGTAGGTGTATGTCCTTGGAGGATGTACACTGAACTGATCCGCTATTGGATCTTCAGATGGTTGATTATACCTAATGTCAACTAAAGATCCAACTGTCTCAGTAGCATTGTTGGTCCTTTGACCTGAGGCATTGATCGGATCTTACACGAGGATTGGAATGGTTTAATCACTTGGGTAAGTGACTTTAACCATAAGTCATGAGTTGCCGAGTCGTTAACCACTCCAGGATACGTGTGAAGATCATCAATGGTCAAGAAGGGATCGCTCACTATCGGGTATATATCAGACAGTTAATGGGTCATGACATTGACGCTCCGTTAAATCCTTGGTCAGGGTCGTGTGAGTTCGTTTAGAACGGACGTCATACACTTTAAGGAGGTCATAGTCAAATGGCACGATCATGGGGTTTGACAGAAACCATACCCTCGATCGTACCAGACTCATAGAAGGAGCGAGGGATTATATCGATGCGGTAACTATAGACTTACAGGTACCAGACAAGCTGGTTTAAACCCGTCGTCCTCTAGGATCACGCGGATTTGCTTGACCCAACGTGACCAAAGGTTCGGAATAAATTAAACTATTCTTCGGCTCTGGTAGAAGCGAAGAATACGTTTAATTTACTTCTAATTGGGAATTAGAAGTTAATGGACCTTAAACTAGAGTGACTATGAGCCTAGAGGATCACACACAATGGATTCTTGGGTGACGGATTATTATTATACAAATGTATGTATTATTTCAATTTAATTCCTTTTGGAAAGGAGTGTAAATGGAGCTTAATACATATGTATAATATGAGATAGGACATATATACAGTTTTGATCTTTTGGAGCCCTTTTCTAATAAGCCTAAACTCTATATATATGCTTCCTACGTGAGTTCATTCGAACTCTTCCAACCTCTTAGGCTTAAGCAAGCACATAAGCTTAAGAGAGGAGGATTAGCTCCTCCCCTCTTCCTCCCTCTTGCTCCCTTTCTACAGAAGGTGAAAAGGGCCGGGGAAGGTCGTTCCGGGGGGGTTACCGTCGTCGCAAGGGTCCGTGTGGATCTGCTTTAGAGGCCGTACAGCTGTGCGGCTCGATATTCTGCATCGGGCATCGCGGACAGCGTCGTTCCGCGCAAGGTGAAACACGCAACCCGTAATTAGGGTTGGAGAGGGGGGTTTCCGCAGCCCACCACAAAGGTAGCCCAACAAGACCCACAAGGTCCAACCAGGCGAGCCCGCCCGAGTGATAGTCCACAGGGCCCACTTAGGGAAGAAAAGCTCAATAAATAAGACTCGAGGAACTAACTCTCCCCGGCGGCCTTCTAGGCTCGGAGGGCCCGAGACAACGGTCAGGTCCCAAGGAAGGTCCGGCCTAAAGCCCTCTCCCCGTCCGAGAGAGATAGGCTCCAGCCGACCTATCCGACCCCACCCTCGCCGGGCCATGCCTATCGCTCGGACATGAGCTAGCATCCCCGAGGCTCGGTAAGGCCGGTTGATTATCCACATGTGCAGCCGTTCAGAGTCCCCCGCCAGCGGGAGAGTCAGGGGAGCCGCCGGTCTCCGAGGGGATAACGTTCCCACGATCAGGCCATGAAAGTCCCCGTTAAAGACGTAACTCCCGCCGGAAACCCCTCAGCTTACAGGACTCCTGAAGGCGGCGCACTATTTAAGCAAGGGATACCCTCCGGAAGAAGGTAAGATGAACAAGGCATTCACACACCCTAAGCTCCTGAGCACGATTCGCTTCACCCTCTGGTGGAGAGGATTCTCGCGCATCAGCTCTCTCCTCCCCCCATTATTGCTTCCACCATAGCTCTACTGACTTAGCCATCGGAGGATTTTCCCCCAGGGAGATCCCCTGGGCCCTCTGATACGTTTCCCTCTCTTGCAGATTCATCTTCTGGTGATCCATAGCCCGCTCAGGACTCAGCACGAGATCTCGCCTCTTCATCTGGCGCCGTCTGTGGGAAACGCACGAAGAGCCAAGATGGTGAGAAAAAGCTCAGGGAGGAGATCCGCCGGTGGGGAAGGTAAGGCTATGGCGGCGGCGGGAGGCGCCCCCTCTAGGGTCTCACAGAGCCCCCCCTCCAACGCCAGCATCCCCACCAACAGGCCACCACCCCCCCCGGCGGAGACAGGGACACCCCTCGACGGTGGCGCCAACGCCTTCCAGGCCCTCAATGAAAAGATGGACGTCCTCGTGGAGCTCATGAGGGCCCAGGTGGCCAGGGACGCAAGGTCACGCGCCCCGTCAGGAAGTCCCCCTCGAAGGAGTGCGACGCTGCACACCGCCGGAGGCCGCTTCACCCTCCGCGGCCGACAGCTCCTCCGCAACGACGTCGGAGGACCCTCGCAAGCTCCGCCTGTGAAGCAAGAGGCTTCCTCCACGCCGAGGAGAGGGAAGCAGGGGGCGAGGCCGCCGTGCCCGGGCACTAGTGCCCCGGGAGACAGCCAAGACGCCCCCCCCAGCCCCACGGTGCGACTGCAGCAAGAGCTGTCCCTCCGGCTGCGAGATTTCGAGAGACGGTTCGCAGAGCAAGAGCGCGCCCTGCAGAAGACCTCTCTCCCGGAGGACGAGGAGAAATCCCCTTTCTCCGAGTACATCTTGAAGGCAGAGGTCTCTCCCAGAGCCTCCATTCCGACCTTCAAGATCTACGACGGCCAGGGCGACCCAGCCGACCACTACGATAGCTTCGACGCCCTGGTGACCCTTCATGGAACGCCGGATCCCATCAAATGCCGAGCCTTCGCGGCCACCCTGGTCCAAGGTGCTCAGGCATGGTTCCGAGCCCTCGCCCCTGGGTCCATCCGAGACTTCAGGCAATTCGGGCGAGTTTTCAAGGAGAGTTTCGCCGGTAGCGCCCCCCCAAGGTCAGTAGCGGGGCTCCTGGCCCTCAAATAGGCACAAGGGGAGAGGCTCCGGACTTACGTCCACCGATTTAAATCGGAAGCCCTCAGGATCCCCCGCCTGGATGTGGCCTCAGCCACAACCGCACTGACCGGGGGCACCCGGGACGAGAATCTCCGCCGCGAGGTTGTCCTCCACCCTCCCTCGACCCTTGCCGAGCTAGTGACTCTGGCACTGCGCCACGCCGAGTGCGAAGAAGTACTCAGCGCCTGCCGAGACGCAACCGGCTCGGGTCGGAAGGGGGACAAAAAGCGGACCTCCGAGCCAAACCCTGGCCCGAGTAAGAAGCGCGATCGAGAAGGAGAGCGCAAGAGAAAGTACGAGCGGTACACCCCCTTGACCGCGCCAGTCTACGAGATCTATGAAGACATCAAAGACTCGGGACTTCTCCGCCAGCCCGAGCCAATGAGGTCGAAAAATCGCAAGCGGGACAAGCATTGCCTGTTCCACGGCGACCACGGGCACCACACCGGAGATTGCCATCAGCTCCAGGACGAGATCGAGCGCCTCATCCATCTGGGGCACCTAGCCCAGTTCACGATCGGGCACAAAGAAGACCGAAACGCCGCAGAGGAGATCGACAACGCCCCCCGAGGGGTCCACATCAACGTCATCTCCGGAGGAGCGGCATCGGGCGGCGACACCAGCCGAGGAAGGAAACGTCATGCTGAGCGAGCCTCAGAGCCCCCCAGAGGCCCGCCGATGGAGCCCCAGGTCATAGTCTTCTCCGACCAAGACCTGGAAGGGCTGAGCACCCCGCATGACGATGCCCTCGTTATCTCGGCCACGATAAATCACTGTAATGTAGACAGGATTTTGGTTGATAATGGGAGCGCCCCCGATGTATTATCTTATGACTGTTTTCTCAAGATGGGGGAAGACCCGTCCAAGCTCCGCCTGATCCGAACGCCCCTTTGCGGGTTTAATGGCCTGGCCACCTACCCCGAGGGAGCCCTATGCCTGCCGGTCACTATCGGCACCCCACCCAAAACCGTTACAGTCGTAGTGGACTTCATAGTGATTAAAGGTATGATAGCGTACAACGCCATTTTCGGCCGAATAAAGGCCGTACCATCTACCTATCACCAAAAAATGAAGTTTCCCACCAAAAACGGGTTGGGGGAAGTCCGAGGTAACCAGGCCATGGCTAGAAGGTGCTACAACATCTCGGTGGAAGCCTCAAGGCCGGACGGGAAGGATAAGGGCCCCAGGGGAGTCGAAGGAAGGGCCGTGACCACCGAGCCCGGTGGCGAGTTATTAACGGTATTCCTGAACGACGACCCGGCCCTAGGAGTAAGGATCGGCGCCGACCTACCACCAGAGGAACAACAGCAATACAAGGAGTTTCTTTCTGAGTATGTTCGGGTCTTCGCTTGGTCCGATGATCAACTCCCTTGTATACCAGAGGAGACTGTGACGCACAAGCTCAACCTCGATACCACCGTGAGACCCGTACAGCAGCGGAGAAGGAAGCATGCGCCAGAGAAACAGGCGATCATCAAGGCGCAGGTCACCAAGGGACAAGAAACTGGTCTTTTCAGACCGGTCCTGTACCCAACGTGGCTAGCCAACGTCGTCCTAGTGCCGAAGACTACAGGCAAGTGGCGAATGTGCGTAGACTTCACCGATCTGAACAAGGCCACCCCCAAGGACTGCTATCCGCTACCGAGCATCGACCAACTGGTTGACTCAACCTCGGGCAACGAGATACTCAGTTTCCTGGATGCCTATTCGGGTTATCATCAGATCCGAATGAGCCCTGAAGATGTCGAGAGGACCGCCTTCATCACCGACTACGGCGTGTACTGCTACACCCGGATGCCCTTCGGATTGAAGAATGCTGGAGCCACATACCAGCGACTGGTCAACCATATGTTCGAGGGACAGTTAGGTCGGAACGTCGAGGCCTACATCGACGATATGCTCGTCAAGACCCCGAGGGCCCAAGACCACTTCACCGACCTCGCCGAGACTTTCGGCACCCTCCTGAAGTACAGCATGAAGCTCAACCCCGCCAAGTGCGCCTTTGGAGTAAGATCCGGGAAGTTCCTGGGTTTCCTGGTCACTCAGCGAGGGATCGAAGCCAACCCCGACAAGGTCCAGGCCATCCTGGACATGCACCCGCCCACTTGTATTAAAGACGTCCAGCGTCTGACGGGGCGTGTCGCTGCTCTCAGTCGTTTCCTGTCCCGTGCGGCCGAATGATGCTTGCCCTTCTTCAAGCTGATGAGGGGGCCCAAGGTAGCATCTGCTACGTTCGCATGGGATGAGGAATGCCAGACAGCGTTCGCCGATCTCAAAGAGTTCCTGGCTTCGCCCCCGGTGCTTTCCAAGCCCGTCCCGGGCGAGGTCTTGTTGCTCTATCTCTCGGCGACGCCATCAACGGTCAGCTCGGTCCTAGTCAGGAATGACTCGGGAATCGAGAGGCCGGTCTACTACACCAGCAAGGTGCTCAACGAGGCCGAGCGGAGGTACCCCACAACCGAGAAACTCGTGCTAGCGTTGGTTACCTCCGTAAAGCGCCTCCGACCCTACTTCAAGGGGCATCCCATCACCGTGCTAACCGGCGAGCCACTGAAGAGGATTCTGGCCCATCCCGAAGCCTCGGGGCGACTCGTTAAATGGGCCATCATGCTCGGGGCCTACGACATCTCGTATCGGCCGCGATCAGCTATCAAAGGACAAGCACTCACCGACTTCATCGCCGAGAGCACCGTTCCGGTCGAGCACAGGCCTCCGACGGCAACCGGGCCAACCTGGGAGCTGTTCGTCGATGGATCGTCCAACTCGGTCGGTAGCGGCGCAGGGATCCTCCTAAAGTCCCCCGAAGGAATAGAGTTGTAATACGCCCTAAAGTTCAACTTTCTGGCGTCCAACAATGCTTTCGAGTACGAGGCCCTTATCTTGGGAGCCTGCATGGCCCGACGGTTGGGGGCCGAGCGAGTCAGGATCCACACCGACTCCCAGCTAGTTGCAAGCCAGGTCAGTGGCGAGTACGATGCTCGGGAGACACCTATGATCAAATACCTACAGTTGGTCCGGAGCCTGGCCCAGCAGTTCGAGGAGTTCGAGGTAATCCGAATAGCTCGGGAGCAAAACTCTCGGGCGGACGCCCTCTCCCGACTGGCCTCCTCCCTAGACCCGGAAGGTACACGATCGGTCCTCCTAGAAGAGCTCGAGCGCCCGAGCATAGACTTGGAGCTCCTCGCCATTGACTCGGCCACTCCCGGCGACTGGCGCTCCCCCTACCTGTCCTGGCTACGGGACTCCCAGGAGCCCTCCGACCCTCGGAAAGCCCGCCGAATGAAGTACCAAGCTCGGCGCTTCGTCAACCTCGACAACGCTCTCTACCGAAGATCGTTCTCCGGGCCCCTTCTGAAGTGTCTCGGTCCCGACGAAGCAAGCCAAGCTGTTGAAGAGATTCATCAAGGCCTGTGCGGAGCACATTCAGGAGGTCGGTCGCTGGCCAGAATCCTTCTAAGGCAAGGGTACTGGTGGCCGACCCTGCAGCGCGACTGCACGGCTTACGCACAGCATTGCGACCGTTGCCAGCGGTTCGACCATTTGGTCCATCAGCCGGCCACGGAACTTATCGCCCTGACCGAGCCCTACCCCTTCGCTCGGTGGGGGATCGACATCCTCGGGCCATTCCCAACGGCTCAATCCCAGAAGAAGTTTATCATCGTCGCCATCGACTACTTCACCAAGTGGATCGTGGCTGAAGCTACAGCAAGGATCACCGAGACAGTCGTCTGGGGCTTCGTTTGGAAATCGATCATCTGTCGCTTTGGCATCCCCCGAGTGATAGTGAGCGATAACGGGCGGCAATTCGACTCTCGGTACTTCCGAGACAGATGCGCCGACCTAAATATCTGCAACCACTTCACTTCGGTCGCCCACCCTCAGGCCAACGGGCTGGTTGAAAATGCCAACAAGACCATCTTGAAGGGCATAAAAACCAGACTCGGCAAGGCTAAGGGTAGCTGGCTCGAGGAACTGCCTAGCGTACTATGGTCGCACCGAACGACCCCCAGGACGGCAACCGGTGAGACCCCTTTTCAGCTGGTATATGGCACCGAAGCCGTCGTTCCGTTAGAGATCGCCAATCCGTCTCTCCGAGTGATCAGCTTTTCGCCCGAGGCAAACGAGCAGAAGTTACTCGAGAACCTCGACCTAGCAGACGAACTCCAAGAGATAGCGAACGTCCGAGCTACGGAATACCAACGCCGCCTCACTCGGTACTACAACACCAAGGTCCGAGGCAGACAATTCCGACCAGGGGACTTCATCCTCAGGAAGACCGAAGCGTCTCGACCACTGGAGGTGGCGGGCAAGCTATCCCCCAACTGGGAAGGCCCCTACCGAGTGATCGAGGCGCTCGGGAAAGGTGCGTACAAGTTAGCCACAATGGAAGGGGAACCCATTCCCCGGACATGGAACGCAACCACACTACACATATTTTATTTCTGAAAACTGTATCAACAAATCGGGTAAAATAAAACCCCCTTTTTTGCATTCATTCAAGATAACTGTTGGTACATCAGAAAGGCAACTGCCAGTACATTACATAGTGAAAAGCAAAAATCCATCTAGCACCGCGGCAAACGGCCATCGCCCGGCCGACCCGGTCTTGACCTTCTCGCATCCAGCCACTGACTCTGCCTCGCGTAGAAACTGGCTCGGACAAGAGATGGTCGATCCAGTTGGCTCGGGTGGACCGTGACAAAGGTGACATAGGGACAGCAAGGAGAAGGCCACCTTTCACGCGAGGAAGGCTACCTTCCAAGTTGGCAACAACCTGGAAAAAGGAGCACCGTGAAGGTCTCCTCTCTGCCAAACTACCAACTCTTTGGAGGCGAACAGAAAGCAAGCAGCCCCCGAAGAGTGAAAGAAATGAAGAACAAAAGAAAGGGAAAGAGGCTGCGGACAGGGGTAAGGAGGGAGCTTGCGCGGCCTCCTCCCGTCCCACGGAGGGGAATGGCGGCCGGCATCCCTAACTCCGCCATCCGCCCTCCATCTCGGCGTCCGCCCGGAAGCCTCGCCGGAGCCAAGAGGAGGCAAACGGCGTGCCCCCGCACGTCGAAGCCCTCTCCAGATCCGCGCGGCGACCGTCGGACCCGTCTCATGCACGCGCGGCGACCGTGGGACTCGACTGATACTCCAGGACAGCTGGAACCGGCCGCTCCCCGTCGTCTGCGGCGTCATCTTCTGAAGGGTCCTCCATGCTCCGATCGCGGCGGCGCAACGCAGAGCGAAAATGAGGGAACAAGAGTAGACCGCCGGCGAGAGTCCTAAGTGTTAAAAGGGAAGGAGCACCCTTTGGTCCTTTTTATAGGCCAAGGGAGGCCACTCGCCTTAAATGACTCCCCCCTTGAAAACACGCTACAGGACCTCCCCTGGAAGGTCACCTCCAATTCCTCGGCCCCCGCCCTAGCGGGATTCGCGAAGCGCCTCGACTTTCAAAGCATGGTGGAATGAAAGGACGCCCCGCCAGAAGCCTCCCGAATTGGCATGCGAAAACGGCGCAAAGAATATCGGCACTTTCCAACTGCCCCCGATACGCCAGCCAAATCACGGCAAAGATAGCGATCAAACAAAGTAAGTCCTTTATTGCCTCCCATAAAGAAGTCCTCATACAGAATGAAAAACAGACAAAAAGGGGAAGGGGCAAAATAAAGCAAAATACATCAGGCCTCGGGCCCACTTTGAAGCTCAGGAACAGCAGTAGGGGACGCGTCACCCCCGGTACCTTCGGTGACGGCCGGCCCGGACACTGACCTCGCCTGTGCGAGAACTGTCCCGGTCGTGAGCCCTCCTGGAGCCTCCGGAGTTGGTGACCCCGCTGGAGGTGACTCCTCCGGTTCTTCCCCGGCCGAGGATGAGGAGCTGGAAACTGACTCATCCGAGTCATAACTCTGGCCGTAAGGAAAATCACCCCCGGCAAGGTGCTCATTGGCATAGCTCATCGCCCGGCGATAGCCCTGCCTGAATCCCTTTCGAGCACCCCGGCGGAGCGCTACCTCGTAGTAGGGTAGGGCAGCTTCAATCAGGTCGGCCGAGTAAGCTTCCGAGCCTTTGTAGCGCTCGATCGCCTCCGCCTCGACCTGCCCGTCCCGAGCCCGCTCCGCCTCGGCCGCACGCTCTTCCGCCCTCGCCAGACGCTCCTCTAGCTCGGTCATCCTCCGCTCGGCTTCGATCGTCCGACCCTCTGCCCGGGCTCGGTCCGCCTCGGCCTCAGCGCGAAGGCGCTCCGCGTCCTCCGCCCGATCCTGCAGCTCGGCACGCTCACGCTCCCAGAGGCCATCCAGCTCAATGTAACGTTGACGCTCGTCTTCTAGACGTTTGCTCTTCCTCTCGAGCGATTCTTGGGCCCTTGCTAGCTGCTCGGCCAGCGCCTCGGCTTCCCGTCGGCTCGACCGCGCCAACTCCCTGAATGCGAGGAACTCCCGACGGAGCCCCTCATGCTCCCCCTCGAGCCGGGCCAGTTTTCCCTCGCATCCACCAAGGGTCCAGGCGAGCCTCGACCGTTCCGCCTCCGTCCGGGAGTGCGCCTCCGCCATCACAGCCGCTGTCCGAGCTATGACCAGGCCGCCCTCCATCAAGACATCAAGGACCCCGGTGGGAGTGTTGCGCCTTTCTCCCCCCCTCTCGGTGATCGATCGGCAGAACCGGTACAAGTCGCCCGAGATACCGAGCCTGTCCAGAGGTTCCGGTAAAGGGGACTGCTCCACCCTGGGCACCCCGCCAGAAGACCCTGTTCGGGTAGCGAAGCTGACCGCCCCGCGCGCCACGGTCGGTTGGGGTTGCAACGCCTCCCCGGGTGAACCCCCACCCTCAACCGGCGCCGCGGGATCAACCGCACCAGAAACTGCCGGCACTTGGGGTTGCGACGCCCTCGCGGGCGAACCCCCATCCGCGCCGACCAATCCCTCGGTCCCAGCGCCGACCACACCGGCACCGGCCCCCTCTGCCCCCACAGAGGGGAGAGCCGACCCATCACCTCCCTCTGCGGGGCCCCTGGTCTCCTCGGCCCCCTCTCGCCCGGCGGATGGGAGAGCCAGCCCGGAGAGGTCGGCCCCATCCTGCCCCCGAGGGGGGAGCGCCGTCGAGCCAGAATCGCCCCCGACGGCGGTAGGAAAGCCGGCTTTCTTGGCCCCTTTCCTGGCCTTCGCGGCCCCCCGCAACTTCCCCGCCAGGGGATCCTTGCGCTTCAGGCCGGTCGATCGAGAAGACCCCTCGGGGGCCGCCCCCTTGCCCTTATCTCGGGCATGGACGCGACCCACCGGGGCATCAGGCTCATCGGCTACCGAGTCATGTCCCAGATCGATGACCTCTGCCGCCTCCTCCAGAGGCTCCCGCCTCACGTCTGCAACAAGGAGAAGCCCCAGTCAGGAGGTCCCCAGTCAGGAGGAGGAAAGAAGCTACCTCTCCAAAAAAAAAAAAGAGGAAAAAAGCCTCAAGGGCTGTACCTGTCGACGTCAACCGCGAGAGAAGACACCGTTCGATGTTCTCCGGCGTCACCAGCTCCTCGGTCGATCGACGGTCCTCCAGTAGACGAGCCACCTGCTGCTCCACGTGGGGAGGGAACTCCTCCTGGCGAGGGGGCAGATTCGGATGAAAGTTGGGCGAGGTCCGACATCTCCAGATCTCGTCCGTCGCCACCGCCTTCACCCAGAAGAAGTGGGTCTTCCACCCCTTGTGCGAGGAGTCCTTCGCCGCAAGCGAGATGCAGCTCCTATTCCTCCGCGCCTGGATGAAGTAGAAGCCTTTTCCCGCCGACGGGTGCGCTTTCAACTCAAAAAAGAAATGGAAGAGGTCCAAGGAAGGAAATATGTCGTGCTGACGACAAAGAATCCGGAAGGCCGAGAGCAGCAGATATGAATTGGCCACCAACTGAATAGGCGCCAACCGGAAAAAATTAAGAAGCCGCAGCACGAAAGGATCGAAAGGGAGCCGAAATCCACTCTTCCAAGCCAGAAGGAAGGTGCAAATGTGCTCATCACGATCATCCAGACTCGTCTCGTACGGAGTGGCGGCAACAAAGCTGTATCTGAGAGGCAGGCGGAAACGATGCTCCAGCCTCCGCACCTCCGCTTCCCCCAACTCACTACAGTTGGGGACGGGTTCCCGCCTCACCGGCACAAGCTCCGGACTCTGATCCGCCATCGAGTCGGGAGGAGATCCCTCGTACGAGCTCGAAGACTCCGGGGGAGAAGGAAGTTGCCGGACCGCCTCTGCGGTTATCCTCGCCAACTCCTCGAACGCCGCCGCAAGGCTCCGCGTCTCCGCTGTGCTCTCACGGCGCATCAAGAAGCAAGGAAAGCCTAAAACCCTGGAAGCCTAGAACGATGAACAGCGCCCCCTAAAAACCCCTGAGGGTGGCGGCGCGCCGTTCCGTGCTCCGAGAAAAAGGGGGGCCCCTTCGTTTCGAATCCGTCAGGATCATCATTACGGGCCTCGGCGACCGCTATAAGCGGCTCTATAACGCCAACGGAATTTCACCCACCTGAGCCACGCCGGTCCAAAGCCTCGAAAAACTACTCATCCGAGCCTCCTTGGCTCGGGAGTAGGAGGGGGACAAGTGGAGAGGGGGATTTCCGCAGCCCACCACAAAGGCAGCCCAACAAGACCCACAAGGTCCAACCAGGCGAGCCCGCCCGAGTGATAGCCCACAGGGCCCACTTAGGGAAGAAAAGCCCAATAAATAAGACTCGAGGAACTAACTCTCCCCGGCGGCCTTCTAGGCTCGGAGGGCCCGAGACAACGGTCAGGTCCCAAGGAAGGTCCGGCCTAAAGCCCTCTCCCCGTCCGAGAGAGATAGGCTCCAGCTGACCTATCCGACCCCACCCTCGCCGGGCCATGCCTATCGCTCGGACATGAGCTAGCATCCCCGAGGCTCGGTAAGGCCGGTTGATTATCCACATGTGCAGCCGTTCAGAGTCCCCCACCAGCGGGAGAGTCAGGGGAGCCGCCGGACTCCGAGGGGATAACGTTCCCACGATCAGGCCATGAAAGCCCCCGTTAAAGACGTAACTCCTGCCAGAAACCCCTTAGCTTACAGGACTCCTGAAGGCGGCGCACTATTTAAGCAAGGGATACCCTCCGGAAGAAGGTAAGATGAACAAGGCATTCACACACCCTAAGCTCCTGAGCATGATTCGCTTCACCCTCTGGTGGAGAGGATTCTCGCGCATCAGCTCTCTCCTCCCCCCATTATTGCTTCCACCATAGCTCTACTGACTTAGCCATTGGAGGGTTTTCCCCCAGGGATATCCCCTGGGCCCTCTGATACGTTTCCCTCTCTTGCAGATTCATCTTCTGGTGATCCATAGCCCGCTCAGGACTCAGCGCGAGATCTCGCCTCTTCAAGGGTCTTAGAAACACCGATTAGAGCACACATTAAACTTTCCATAACACTGGGAATGGGCAAATGAAATTTTTGTTATCCGCTGCGTCGCCCGTAGGTGCTGTGCAAAACCTTACACTGGGGGCACATGGTGCCGACACTTGAGGACGTAGCTCGGATCACCGGGCTACGAGTTGACAGAGAGGCGGTCAGCGGGGTCACCTACCCCGACTACCGAGAGAGTGCCCTGGACCTGCTGTGGTTAGAGACGAGCGTGACCGACAGAGACAGTAGGGTAGTCGGCCGAGTGGAGATTATGGAGGCGCTCGGATTCGTCGACCCGCGCCAGCTGGTTAGCGAGACTAGAGTGGAGTTTCTGGTACGACTGGAGGGAGATGCCCGTGCAGCTTTCACCCAGGACCCGAGCGAGCGGGTGCAGGTGGATCTAGACCTCCGGAGGTTTCTTTTCTTCTTACTGGGCCGCCTTCTGCTGGGGACGAAGGGGGATGGCATCCACTGCCGCTTCCTCGGGATCCTGACGGACCTGGATAGAGTGGGACACTATGCGTGGGGAGCAGCTCTGCTTGCCCATCTGATCGCCGATCTCTCCCAGACTTCAGAGAAGGAGACAACAGTCAGTGGCTTCGCACCTTTTCTCCAGGTAAACATATATTTTTTTTATTTTATGCATTCTATCGTAGTTAAATATGTAATTATTGTACTAATGATATATGATGGATGCAGGTGTGGAGCTATTACTATTTTCTGATGGGGAGGGCTAGGCATGGGAACAGGAGAGCCGTGCCTCTGGCGTGGCGGTGGAGGCCGGTCGTGGTTGCGGCACCCCATGGCTACCAGCTGGCGTCGCTTCGTCGGGAGCTGAGCGAGTATGCCGAGGCCATGGTATGATGCGTATGATTTTTTGTGTTTTTATGCATGTGACTGAATGGCAACTAACATGATGTATGTATGGTGATGCAGGTGGTGTGGAGACCCTACCTGGGCATGGGCGATGCTGGCCAGCCTTGGGTTGTAGCGGGTCTTCCTCGTTTCGGGTGGGACGTGTGGGTCCATTGCCTGAACGAGATCGAGCCGCTGCGGCTCAGACAGGTTATGAGGACATTGGGGCTAGCCCAGAAGTGGGTTGATGTAGATGAGCCGGCCCGCATCGGGCGGAAGACCAAGGGGAAGGCGAAGATTGTGGACTGGCGTACGCGCTTCCTAACACAGTACCAGGACTGGCAGTAGGGCGGGGTCCCAGTGGTGTCCCATGTACAGGACATCACTGATTACATGAGGCGGTATCGAGCTACGTACGGGGACCGCCTCTCCCTCGGTGGTATGGCAGGAGTAAGTGTGAAATGAAAATGCGTCATTCTTCTATGTGTATATGCATGTGATACTAACTTATATGCCATGCATGATGCTCGTGACGACATGATCACCGACCTGCGGGCCCAGTTGGCGGACGTCAGGCGGCAGTTGGTGGCCATCTGACAGGAGTTGGAGATCCTGGTGAGTCTATGCAATGCATTTTTTGTGACCTGGATTTCGATGCTTAGCCTCTGACTGTCGTTTGCCCCGTGTTTCAGCGGGCCCACCAGGCAGCAGCAGCCGGGACGGCTGGTGGAGCGGGTTCCAATTTGTGGGACCCTCCCTCGGAGATCTCTGCCCTTCAGGAGCAGCTGGCGTATGCGGTGGCTCGGGCTGAGGAGGCCGAGCGTGACCGCGAGGCTCGAGTGAGTGCCTACTTGACCCTGACCCTCTTCTAGCTGCTTTCCTTTTATCACTGCTCTCTTCGGTGCATGCGTGTTTAGACAGGTGGCCGAGATTCGGGAGGCCCTGGCCCGTGCTGTTCGTGCCGAGTAGGAGCGCGATGCTCGGGTGGCGGAGCGTGACGCCCGGATTGTGGAGCTGGAGGAGGAGCGGCGACGGGAGGCTGATGAGCTCCCTCGTGATGTGTTGGATCTGCGGATTACCCTCGAGCTGTCGAGGAGAGAGGCGATGAGAGAGAGAGAGGAGAGGGAGAGGGAGAGGGAGAGCGTAGAGAGAGAGAGGGAGAGGGATAGGGAGATCCTAGAGAGAGAGAGGGAGAGGGATAGGGAGATCATAGAGAAAGAGAGGGAGTACAGGAGGGCAGAGCGACATCGAGATTGGGACGAGAGGAGGGCTCTGGTGGCCCTGGTGTCGGAGCTCCGATTGAGTCTTGGCACGGCGGAGGGGAGACGTCGGGAGAGTGAGGAGCGGTATCAGAGGGCAAAGGAGCGTGGGGCGCGACTTCGTCAGTCTGGTTCCTTTTCCGTGTGCAGTTTTCTAGTTTCTTCGGCCGAGGAGCGTCGCCGCACCTTGGAGGCTGGCATGGTGCCACCCGGGGAGGCGAGCACGGCTTCTCAGGGTTCACAGAGGCACCCTAGGGATCCCCGTCAGAGGAGGGAGGAGAGAGATGACCAGGAGGGTGATGGCGAGAGTTAGAGAGTTACTTGTACACTCCACCCTCCTTACTGCATGATGTACTTTCGACTATTATATGAAATGAAAATGGCTTTCTTGTGTTGTGTGTACCTTTCCTCTCTCACTTTTCTGCTGCACCGAGTTGTTTCGAGGCTTGCCTTACGAGACTTTATCCTGAACAGCGGGGAACTGCGCTTTGCACGGGGGATTCTGTTTCTTTTCTCCCCCTTTTTTGGGCGCGTCTAGGCGCAAGGACACGTCTTAATCCTCGAACTCAAATTTAAAGCGACGGGTGGCCTTTCTTCTCCCGTGCCTTACCCGCAAACGAGCCCGCCTTTCGCCGAAACTCGCTCGCCCGTCTTTGTCTTCTTCCCCTCGATCGATGGAGTTCGGCGGTCTGGAACACGGCGAAGGTGGAGAGGGACGCGGGACCCCTCGCCCAAGGAGGGACGCGCCAGAGCACGGAACGGCGTCCATGGAGGAGGAAGGGCCGCTTCGGGCCCCCGAGGGACCCGAGGGGCCCAATGGTGCGGAAGGAGGTGAACACGGTTCGGTGAGTGCTTCGGTTTCTCCTTCTTTGATCTATTTTGAGTTTTGAAGCGAGGCGTGCGAGGGGGGAAAGGGTTCGGCGAGTGTTGCACTCAAATGATGGACGCGTCCTAGACAGGGGACGCGTTCTTTGTTATGATGCGGGGCCCTTCTTTCTTGGTGCAGGACATGGCGAGGACCCTGGGCCTAGCCGATGAGTGGGCGAGTGCAGACGAGCCGAGCCACGTCAGGAAGGAGAGTCGCGGCAAGGCGAAGCTTGAAGACTGGCACATACGTCTCCCTGGACAGCAAGGGAGCGTACTGGTGCAGGATAGTGCCGACTTCCTACGGTAGCAGAGAGTTACGTGGGTCTTCCTCGAGCCGGGGATACGCGCGACGTCAATGGCTCGCGTGCCCAATTAGCCGAGGTCAGGCGGCAGCTGGCCACCACTCAACAGGAACTGTCGCTCTTGGTAAGCTAAGTGCTGCATTTTCTATTTTTAAATGTGGAGCTTAGCTGACGGCTGTTGTTTGTTCGTTCCAGCGTACCCAGCAGACAACGATGGTGGGAGTGGCTGGCTGCGCATCTTCTAGTTCCTCGGCCCCTTTTCATAGATTGCCTCCCTCCGGGAGCAACTTGCCGGTGCGGTGGCTCGGGCTGCCCGAGAGGAAGAGGAGCGTGATGCCTGGGTGGTGACTGTAGCAGAGCTGCGACATCGCGGTGAGGAGAGACCTTCTCCAGACATCCTGGAGTTAAGGGTTCTTCTGCAGATGACGAGGCGAGAGGCAGAGAAAGAGAGATCCGAGAGAAGGGCTGAGCGACAGCGGGATCAGACCGGGAGGAGGGCCTTGGAGGCCCAAGTGAGGGAGCTCCAGTTGGGCCTTCAGGTCACGGTGCAGAGGCTAGGAGCGATGGAGACGCGCTACGAGAGAGCGTGAGAGTTTGGGGAGCGACTCCGCCAGTCCAGCTGCTTTGCTGCTAGTGGCTTCTTCGCAACGCCAGGGGAGGAGCAGCGAGTCATTACTGTGGAGCCAGCGCCACGAGGCGAGGCGGGTGCTACTGCACTGGAATCTAGGAGGCTTCTGAGGGACCCTCACCTCAGGGGAGAGGAGAGGGACGCCTAGAGGGACGAGCATGAAGATAATGGCAAGAGTTGGCGAGCTAGTGGACCCGCCTCCTCTCTATGATTGTGATGTTTATGACAGCTTATGTAGAATTATGAATGGAGTGATTTAATTTTCTGCTGCTTATTTGTTCTCTTGTGCGTTCCTTCTTCCCTACACTTCTTCTCCTTTGCACTGTTCCCATGTGATGGGTCTGCCGAGACTCCACCCCAAGCGGAGAATCGTGTCTTGTTGTGACCATTTTCCACGGGAATCTACCATCGAAGTCAATAATGACGGCCCTAGTTCCTTCTCCCGGATGTTGTGTCAAGTTTTACGGACGTCCTACAAAACATGATAGGGTATCCCTAGACAACATAGGGGGCTAGTCGTCATATTCTTCGTCCAATCAATCACCCTGTGCGAGTGGTGAAGTGACACACGGGACCGCATGGCAGATGCCTCATCGCGAGGGCTATCATTAAAAGGTGATGGAGGTAATCTTGACCCGCACTCCTTCCATTTCTATAAATTCTCGTCCATTTTATCCTCCCAGGTATATCGAAGGCTAACTCGAGGAGCACAAGTTCTCACGGGAGAGGAGGAGTTCAAAATTCTGAGAGTTGGATGGAGGGCGAATCTTCCCACTCCTCGAAGAGAAGCAGGTCTAGTGGTAGTATTTCCAGGAGGCTTTCGGACCTCGAAGGGCACTTCAGTGAAAGGACCCGATCGCAACTCGTAAGCCAAGTTTTCCTATCCTTTTTTCCATTCTTTTTTCTTCCTTTCTTTCTGACCAAACCTCATCTCCATTCCCTGCATGCGTAGAGTGTGATGAAATCACAGATCTCATGGGAGTTGGTAGTGGCAGCATACCGAGGTCTCCCAGATTTTCAGAAGGCGAGGCTAGACGTGATGGGATTTGGCACCTTTCTTCGGATCGAGCCGCTCGAGCTCGACCTGGTTCTAATCCAAGCCTTGTGTGAGAGATGGGACCCAGTGAGTCGGGCATTCCTGATGCCCTGGGGGCACATGGTGCCCAGCTTGGAGGACGTGGTCCGGATCACAAGGCTGAAGGTGGAGGGCGAGGCAGTGACCGGGGTCACTTATGCGGATTACCGAGAAGGTGCTCGGAAGCTACTGGGTTTGGACCTAGATGGTCGGAAAAACGGGTCGGTAGCTAGGGCGTCCCTCATGGATGCATTAGGGCTCACCGACACTCGTCGGCGAGACGATGAATCCTCAGAAGAGTTCAAGGAAAGGATGGAAATAGGATGTCGTGCCGTGTACTGCACAGATTTCGGCAACTGGGAAAGATGCAACATAGATTTGAGGAGATTTCTCCTCTTCCTTTTGGGGAGATTGGTACTGAGCTCGAAAGGGGACGGTATCCAATGTCGCTTCCTGGAGCTGCTATCAGACCTTGAAAGAGTAGGATACTATGCCTGGGGAGCTGCCATGCTGGCACACTTGTTTGCAGGCCTGTTCCAAGAAGCGGATCGTGAGATGACTGTGAGTGGTTTTACACCATTCATCCAGGTATTTTTGGTTTTGCTTGTTTTGTATTTTTTTCTTATTTTTGCAAGGTACTGATGACCTGCACCGAGCAGCTGTGGAGCTATTATTACCTCCCCATGGGGAGAGCTTGGCATTGGCGACACGCGATGGTGCCGCTAGCCAGGCGATGGGAACCCATCATGAGTGCGACACCCCTAACCTACCAACTGATGGTGCTAAGGCGGGAGCTACAGGAGTTCCCTGCAGCGATGGTAAACTGGAGACCCTACTCAGACATGGTCGATGCCGACCAGCCGTGGGTTCTAGCAAGTCGTGCCCGGTTCGGAAGGGAATTATGGATGCACTGTCTGAATGAAATCGAGCCGCTTCGGCAACGATTGGTTATGAGGACTTTGGGACTGGCTCAAGAATGGGTGGATTCAGTTGCGCCACCTCGCGTTGGGAGAGAGAGGGCGGAACTTGATGTAATTTCTTATTTTGGAGAGGAATAAAATACAAGGTTTGGTCTGTTTGGTTTTCACCTTTACTTTTATCGCCTCGAGTCCCTGCACACATCACTGAAACAAACAAATCAGAATTTCTGTTCTGACTTGGCCCCTTACTCAATAAGTAAATGGTCACATTGACTGTCCTTGATAACTGGTCAAGGGGCCAAGCCATTATTTAAGGAAGGCGAGAGAAAGATGCAGTGATGATAAATGCGACAGGTAAGCACACGAATGCAAGCGGTATTAAAAGTGAGATGCTGCACGCAAATGTAATCATGCAAAAATGATTTATTTTCTTTTTTATATTTGGCATTTTTTTTGTTTTATCATAAAAAAGATTTTTTTGTTGGCAAATATGTACATTTTCTCTTTTCCATTTTTTTGTTGCTTTTATTATAAAAAATTTTTTGTTGCTAATGCCTGTCAAGCACCCAAATGGCACCCAACCTATACGAGAAAAGGGGTTTCTTACTAACCTCCCAAGTATCCTAAGTACACATCTAGGTTGATTTGGGCCTCTAGACCCCTCGAATGATGATCCAGCCGGCTAAGACTTACCCTGATGACAATACCGTCATGCCATGCTTAGGCTCCCAGTCACTTCCGACCACAGGGATTCACCCAAAATGTGTTTGAAGTAAGATATTTGCTCGACCCGGGTCTGTTTCCTCACAACTCTAGATGGTATATGATGGAACACCCTGGAACCCCAATGACCAACCGCGCGACGCTGACCCGGAATCAGACGCCGTCGCACCCATAGGTGACGCGCTTGCATTGGCCTAAGCCCGAGGTTAAACAAGAAGACATCAAGATGGTAAACAGGGGTCTTGACCAGCCAGAAACACGGAGACTCCTTCGCAGCGATAGCTTTTGCTTTTCAAAGTAGACAACCAAATATGTATATTAAAATAAGATCGCAGACCCTGGGCAGTTTTCACCCTTCAGAAACTCCATCGAACATTCATCTTTAGAGGGAGAAGGAAGAGTGTAGGGGATAAACCTCCTGAGAGGACCGGCAAAGCCGTTAACCCGGCGAGCGAATAAGGGCCCATTAACTCTTTCCTTTCGGATAACTTCGCACCAAATCTCGAGCATTTACATTCCATAGCCCCCCCCCCCTTTTGTGGATTCGAACTTTTGCTTTGAGGGGTTCCATTTATCGCATTAGGCACGGTCACGACCAGGCTCTTGATTTTGATTTTGTATTTCTTTTTGTGGGGTAGATATAGTCGTTTGACGTTTGTGGGCTCCCTTTTGTATGCCTACGGGGACACTGCCCTCTTCTCGTGCTCTGATCGATGCTCGAGGAAATATATCCTACTCTTGCCCTTGGGGTTTGAGTTTCGGTTTCTCATGCTCAGCGTTTTAAGGGCGCCGACTGTCTCATTTGGTCGAAGAGAAAAGAATAAAGATTGCAGCTTCCGGAGATCTTCTGGGTGGGGCCCCACCGTAGGTGATGCTATCGACTTTTTTGAATAAAATACATAAGTGAGCACATGTTAGCTTCCTTCGAGCGAGCATAGGCCGACGTGGCCAGACAGGGATCTCCACGGTTCTGACAAACCAAGACCCGGTGCCTACCAAGCCTTAATGGGCCCTATCCTAACATGAAGGTTAGATGCAGTGACTTGACTACATGGTGACCACCAGGCATTGGCATTTTGAATTTTCCATATTTTTAGTGGTTTTCAATATTTCTTTATTTTTGATGTTTTCTATCTTTTCATCATTTTTTTATTTTGTGCTAAGGGTAGTATTTCTTAAGATAAAGTCCATTCCAAGGGTGGGATAACTCGGTCCCTTCGGCGTTGATTAGCTTGTGGGCGTTGCCAGGGTACACGGCTTGAATTACATATGGTCCTTCCCAATTGGGTTGGAGCTTAGAACGCGGCCCTCCAGGTTTGACAAAAATTCTTTTTACGATCATCTCACCGACTTTGAATTTTCTCTCAACGACTTTCTTTTGGTAAAAGTGAGCGAGTCTATTTTGATACACACGCGCATGCTCGGCAGCGGCCAGCCGCTTCTTATCCAAGAGTTCCAACTGGGCGAGGAGTGAATTACGACGATCGTCGAGGGAAAATTCCTCGTCCAATTGTACCCTGAGAGAAGGGATCAGAGTCTCGTACGGGACTACTGCTTCCATACCATAGGTAAGGGCAAACGGAGTCTTCCCGGTGGGGGTACGGATTGAAGTGTGATAGGCCCATAGAGCTTCGATAAGCTTTTCTGGCCAGTCTGAAAACTTACTAGACTCGCAAGTTTTTTGATTATTTTGAGTAATATTTTATTGGTGGCCTCCGCTTGGCCGTTACCTTGTGGGTAATAAGGCGATGAATGATGCAATGCAATTACGTACCTTTTGCAAAGGTCCTGTAGGTCCTGAGAAATGAACTGTGGCCCATTGTTGGTGACGATTGTGCTTGGGACGTCGAATCTGGCGAGGATGTTCTTCATGATGAACTTGTAAATTGTTGACGCCTTGATTTCCACGTAAGCTTCGGCTTCGGCCCATTTGGTGAAGTATTCCGTCGCAGTAAGGATGAAAGATTTCTGCTTGGTGAGAGAATTGGGATCACCTAGGGGACCAATGATGTCGAATGCCCACATGGAGAAAGGCCACGGGGATGATATTGGATGAAGTGAGGAAGATGGTGAATGGATTTTATCGGCGTGAAGTTGACACTTGACACACCTACGGGCATAGACAGCACAATCCTCTTCCATAGTGGGCCAGTAAAAGCCTTGCCGAATGATCTTTTTGGCGAGCATCTGACTATTCACGTGGCCACCGCACACACCCGAGTGCGTCTCCTCTACACATTTCCAAACCTCATCGTCACCAAGACATCTTAACAGAATACCAGTAAGGCTCCTCCTATAGAGTAGACCTCCAACCAATGTATATTTCTGAGCCACCCTTCTTATGGCTTTCTTGTCCTCTGTGGTGGCCCCTTCAGGATAAGACTGATCTTGACAGTATTTGACGATTTCATAGAACCATGGTTTCTCTTCATCAGCCAGTTCTTCTTCAGCCTCTGCCAACATGATTTCCCTCTTCTCAAGGATATCTTCCTGCAGGATCTTCCTTGCTATCCTGTCTTTGATATTTACGTAGGAAGCATCATCGATTGCAGGGGCGTGAAGTTTGTAGATGGAAATGGACTCAAACCATCTTCCTAGAGGGAACCTTATGGATGATGCCAATGAGGCGAGGGCATCAGTGAGAATATTCTGATGACGAGGGACATGAACAAAGATCAGTTTGATGAACAGTTTGGCAAAGGTAGCAGTAAGTTCTTGGTATGGCTTGAGTTTGGGATCGCGAGTGCGATATTTAGTGAGCACCTAGCGAAGGATGAGTTGACTATCACCTACGACTCGCAACTCAGTGATACGAAAAGAATGAGCGAGTTCTAGGCCAACTAGAAGAGCTTCATATTCAGCTATATTGTTGGTAACTGAAAATTTGAGCTGGTATGCCAATGGAAATGTGAGGCCTTCAGGCGACAGGAGGGCGACGCCGATTCCTCTCCCTTGAGAATTCAGAGCTCCATCAAAATATAGTGTCCATATTGGCTCATCTGATTGGTTGACGGACATTAGTTCTTCATCTAGAAACTCTGATTGGACGGGATCAAACTTGGGAAGGGGATGGTGCGCGAGATGCTCGGCTATGGCATAGCCTTTAATCACCTTTTGCTGGATGTAGGTGATGTCGAACTGAGAGAGAAAACTTTGCCAGCGTGCTAGCCTATCCGTAAGGACAGATTTCTCCAGAAGGAATTTGATAGGATTCATTCGAGCAATCAAGTGGACCTCATGAGCCAAGAAGTAGTGCTTCAATTTCTGCACTACCCAAACGAGGGCAGCACAGGTTTTCTCCATGACGGTGTACTTCTGCTCACAGGGATTGAGAAGTTTGGACAAGTAATAGGTTGCCCGTTCCTTGCCTTCTTCATCAGCTTGTGCGAGGACGGCTCCCACGGAGTCATTCAAGACTGAGACATAAAGGATCAGAAGTTTTTCTGGTTTGGGTGGAATGAGAACGGGTGGACTAGTCAGATATTCCTTCAACCCTTCAAAAGCTTTCTGACATTTAGAATTCCAGTGGAATTCTACTCCTGGCTTGGTCAACTCGTAGAGAGGTCTACACCTTTGTGAATGTTGGGATACAAACCGACGAATAAATTGCAACCTCCCGATTAAACCTCAGACTTCCCTCAAATTCTTGGGAGGTGGCATATCCCTGATGGCCTTAGCTTTGTTGGGATCTATCTCGATCCCTCTTTTACTCACAATGAACCCCAGCAATTTACCCGACGACACACCAAACACACACTTTTTCGGGTTCATTTTCAATTGGAACTCCATTGACCTCTGCAAAACTTTAGCCAAAACTTCTGGATGTTCCATCCTGGTCCTTGATTTCACCAACAAATTATCCACATACACTTCCAGGTATATGTGCATCATGTCATGAAATATGGCCATCATAGCTCTTTGGTAAGTAGCTCCAGCATTCTTTAACCCAAACGGCATGACCAAGTAACAATATGTTCCCCAAGTGGTAGTGAATGACGTCTTCTCCTGATCCTCTTCTGCCAAACGAATTTGATTATATCCTGAAAATCCATCCATGAATGAGAGGGTCTCATAACCTACCGTGTTATCGATCAACACATCAATGTGAGGCAAGGGAAAATCATCCTTTGGACACGCGCGGTTAAGGTCCCGGAAGTCGATACAAATCCTGACTTTCCCATCTTTCTTCATGACCGGGATAATGTTCACCACCCATTGAGGATAAAGGACGACTCTAATGAACCTGGCTTTGTGGAGCTTATCGACCTCTTCTTTCATTTTCAAAGCCATCTGAGGGTGGAAACGCCTTAACCTTTGTTTTACCGAGACGGACCCTGGTTTTAGGGTTAAACGGTGTTCGACCAAGGTTGAATCTAGACCCGGCATATCCTCGTAGCTCCATGCAAACGTGTCCTTATATTCCTTGAGAACTTCAATTAAAGTCTTTTCTTCAGAGGGTGGTAGATTGTCACTTATGAGGATGATCCTATGGTCTTCCTCAGTTCCCAAGTTGACTTCTTTGGTGGATTCTTCTACGGCGATTGACGACTCGTCGAATCTCTTTATTCCACTAGCGTATGCGCCCACCGCATCCTCATATTCTTCACCCTCATCTTCAGTGGGGCATTCTTCATCCGTGATGTCGTAGACTCCATACCCTTCATCAAATGCACAGTCGCCCTCACATTCTATTTCCGGTAGCCGGATGGGATTTTCTAACAACTAGGGGATGGCAAGAAGGGCCTGACATCTGGCGGCTAAATTCAGAAGGAATCGACGAGGGATCAGCCTACCCTTAGATTTCTTCCTAGGTACCACCCTTGACCTATCATTTCTACATTGACTGACAATATTTACAGAAGAAGAGGACGACGAAGAGGACGGTGTAGAATGTACAGGAGAAGACCCCTCAGAGGAGGGGTAGAAAAGGTGGCTCATCGGACCTTGGACGGGTGGTCCGCAGGGTGGGACGCACCCGTGGGAGATGTAAGAGGTTTCCTCAACGAAGATGTGTTATTGAGGAGTTTAAAAATTGACGTTTTTTTTATTTTCAGTTTTAATGACAAAGCAGTGAAAAGAGAGTGGAGGAGAGAGAAAAGTGGTTATGGCTAGAGGATTGTGAGGCTCATAGAGCAGATCATGGTTGAAGGGGATTTGGGAAGATCATCAGATAATTGTCTTCAACCAGGAAGAAGATATCAGCAAAGGCTGAGACGAGTGGATGGAGAAGATGGCGGCTAATGAGTCGTCGACGATAATGTTGAGGACGGATGAAGATCCGTCGATGACAGGGTCCTTCTGGCGAGGACGAGGATAGTTTGGAACCTTGGCAAGAGTGGTAATATTCTTTGGTATTCTGGAGATCAATGGTGGTCCTTCAAGTTGCGGAGACGAGAGCATCCTTTCCAGTGCAACGGAAATGTCCCGTATGTCGAACCATTTGTTCCACTCGCATTCTGGATCTTTGATCTTGCCTCTTTTGGTGATCCTCGGACATTTTTCAGCCAAATATACAGCATGTGATCCCCCATATGCTTCTCGTGGGTAATCTCCCATCTGAACAACGGGCCCTCTGTTGAAGTGGTTTGAGAGAGTCCATGTGAGGGGCTTCCAATCCCCCTTGAACGGTCCTTTGAAGCCTAGGCCAAACCTGCAGTTTAGCCTAATTTCCTTTGGCGGTTTGAGCCTACCCTGTAACTGTGCGCCCAGACCTTTACCCTGTTGGTAGCCGATGTTCCTCATAACCTCCCAACCTTTGGAGTGAAAAGGGAGATATGATGTTGCGGTTGCCCTGACCGGCTCCTTTGGTGCTAGTGGAACGTGAGATAGATCACGCACGTCCAGCAATGACAATATGGGCCGATGAGATGGCCAAACAGAGGGTAGAGAGGTGTTGATAGCATCCACTGTGTGAAGGACAGGAGTGCTGACCACTTTAATAATCCTCCCATTGTAAGGAAACTTCAAGCACTGATGGTTGGTGGAAGGCACAGCGTCCATGGTTTCAATGTAGGGGCGACCCAGTATAGCCTTGAATGTGGGGTCCATGTCGAGGACATGGAATTCCGTGAGAACTGACATAGGGCCTAGTTCTGCCTTCAGAATAATCATCCCTTGCGGCGGTCTTTTGCTATTGTCATAAGCCGTGACTGTGATCGAGGAAGGTCTTATTTATTCCTCGTTGACCCCACACAACTGAAGGGTGTCCATGGAGATCACATTTATGGACGCGCCTGTGTCCACAAGACACGGGTTTATGGATACCCCATTAATTTTTATTGAAATGCACAATGCATATTTCCGAGCTTCCTTTGGAGCGAGCTCGTAGTTGTGGAACATGATGGCCGGTTGTGTGTCTGTTGGGGTCAGGACGGTCGAAATCTTCTCCACGGGGAGGTCCTCATTAACCATGACTTTTTGAAGATATTCCATCAAGGCCGCCTGGTGGGATGTGGATCTTTGAAGTAGCTCCAGGATGGAGATCCGAGCAGGCGTCTTGTCCAAGTGTTTCAATAGATGATACTGTGTTCCAGGGATAGCTCTTTCTGGTTGTTCTCCATCATCCTTCTCTGGCTGAGATTACTCAGGATTCTGACTGTTGTGGGGGAAAACCCTGTGGAAAATCCTTCCACTCCGGAGCACCATTGCCTGCGGCTTTTGTACCTCTGTGGGGGTAGCAGTGAGTTTTAACAGGGATTTGAGGGGTAGTGGTGGAGGAATGATTGATGAAGCATAGGTGATGATGGGAGCAGGGATTCTGATGAGGGGTTTGTTAGGTGGAGGCATGGTGGAGGTAGAGGGGATATCACACGGATTATGGAGGATAATGGGTCTGGAAGGTGGAGGTGGAGACGAAGTAGAAGTGGGTAGGGCTTGAAGCGGGCAATGATTTTGAGGTGGGTGATTGGTAATGAGTGGTTTTGAAGGCATTAGTGGTGATATGGTGGAGAAAGACGGGGTTATGTATGGTTGACGGATGATAAGGGGTTTAGAAGGCGTAGGGGTAAATGTGGTAGGGGTGGATGGTAAAGTGGGGGAGTGAGAGAAGATGAGAGGGTGTGAAGGCGTAGTGGAGAGTGTCGGTTGATAGGAGATCGGGGTACGGATGAGAGGGCGTAATGGTAGTGGAAATGGTGAAGGCGATACTGACGCGGGTTGATGAGAGAGAGGTGCTACCCGGGCAAGGTAAGGGTGTTGCGTGATGATAGGATTGACGGTAGAAAGAATAGAGGTACTTTCCGGGTGCCACACCTGCTCTCTCCCGACTTCCGGGAAGGAGGAGATGGGGTTAACCTGATGATTGGGCTGTTGGTGCTCCGGTAATGGATTCTGGATTATGTTGGGCTGTTGTTGTGGGGCCTGCTGAGGCTATTGTTGTTGTTGTGGTTGCTGCTGCTGCTGCTGTTGTAACTGTTGCTGTGGCCTATGAGGAGGTCTCCTAGCCTTGAGAGCGGCGACGTATCGTCTCATTTCATCCCAATCTATTTGATGTTCATCATTCATATCGTTGATGTAATCTTTGAAATGGAAGCAGTAATCTACTGTGTGTCCTGGTTGCCTGTGGTAGATGCAGTATTTGGAGGTATCAACATTCGGGGGCCACACGGGCCTTTCCCTGGGTAGTACAAGTATGTTTGAGGCCATGAGGGCGTTGAAAATATCCGCCAGAGTTTCTGGCAACGGTGGATAGTAGGCTCTCTTGGGACCGACCAGCCTCCTTTGTTGCTGTTGGGGACCATAATTCCCCGGGGGTGAAACTTGGTTGTACTGAAGTGGTGGTTGTTGTTGCTGAGGTTGTGGTTGTTGTTGTTGGGGTTGACGTAATGGAGGCATATTATCCTGGGGTGGATTATTTTGGGGTGGAGGACGAAGAGGGAAAGGACCTGGTGGGAGGGGAAGTTGGGGCATTTGTGGAGGCCTTGGGTTGACTGCATAGTTGGCATTGTTGACCGCACCCACTTGCTCATTTGTCACGACCCCTTCTGTTGCTTCGCCCGGGACACCAGCGCCTGTCTTTCTGACCACTTTGGGCTTCGACGACTCAAACATGTTCATAATGGGGGAGTCTTTTAACTGGGTTTGGATGTACCGGTCCCTTTCATAGAGTTCCTCCATTGTAGTAAGTTTATTCATGGCCAGGACGTGTCTGAACTGTGGGGTTGCATTAGACACAATCATCTTCACTTGTTCGGGCTCGGAGAGGGTATCCCTTATTCTTTCCGCCATAGACCTCCATCTATCAGCATAGCGGACAAAATCCTCGTCGGGCTTCATCTTTTTGGCCACTAGGTCGGTAATGGAGAGTGAGGGATCGACCCTATCCCTATATTTCTGCAAGAACCTTCTCTGGACTATTTCAAAATTCTCGGCCTCGCGGGGCTCCAAAGAATAGAACCACTCTAGCGCGGGACCATCCAATGATCTCCGAAAGAGGTATGCCAGGGACCTCTGATCGTTTTGCCAATAGGAGGACTCATACATGAAATCCTTGAGGTGAATGAATGGGTTGCCGGTACCATTGTATCTGTGGTACGTGGACATTTCGGAGGGAGGAAGATGAATGATGGGAAGGATTGGCAAAGTAACCTCCGGGGTGGCTTTCACGTCCACCATTCTTCTCAGATTTTGAAACTGCTCGTCCATGCGATTGAACCTATTGAGGAGCGATTGGGCGAGCTCCTCTGGAGGTGAAGGTGGCACTTGCCACTGGGGGAGAAACTGTCTCCCGGAGACTTGAGGGGGGAACCCCGAATGAGAGGGAGCTGCCGGACCGCCGACAGTCGGCCCCGACTGAAGTGGTATGTGGGGAACAACGGGAGTTTGAGATTGTGACGGGAACTGGAATGAGGGTGGTTGTTGGCTCGCTTGTCCTTGAAGCGAGGGAGACTGGATGGCTTGCGCCAATGAAGGAGATGGAATGGCCTGCACGGACTCTTGGAGAGGTGCGATGGCCGGAGTTGATTCCTGGGGCGTGGGGGAAACAGATTTCCCCTTCAGAATGGCCTGGAAGGCCCGGAGCTGTTCAAAGGTAAGCTCCGTGTTGGCGAGGACGCCCAGTAAGGAAGAGATATCCTGTGGTGGGGACGTGTCCCTGGAAATAACCTGCACCTCATGCGAGGGCTCATGAGAAGGACCCGAGTCCATAGCATAGACTCGCGGGTCGGCTGACAAACCACGACTAGGGTGGTTCTCCTCAAAAGACTCGTGCGCCATGCTCACAGTTTTCCCAGAACGCAAAAACATACACTAACAAGCAGGTAGTAGAGATTATCAAACAAGTGGATGCCTTTACGCCTTTTTTTTGTTTTGATTTTGATGATTTTTTTTTGTGTTTTTAGCGAGATCCGAAGTTCACACAAAATAGGGACCCTAGTTTATTTTTGTTTCACCGTCGTGTCAGCTAGGGTCTCTCGTCTCCCCACGAATGGGATGACTAACTCCGGGGAACTTCAATGGTACAACCAGCCCAGTGAACGAAGAGGAGATTCTTCGATGTCAGGGACTTACGGAGGTCCCAGTGGAGGAGATTCTAGTCCGTTGAGAGGAATTCTCAAACGGAGAGTCCTTCCTTCACCGGGAAAGGGTGATCCTTATAAAAAATGAAAAAGGATATAAAAGAGGGATGGATGTATGCAATGGAATGCTGACAGAGATATAGAGTAAGAAAATAACAGAAATAACAAGCATATAATAAACACCCAACCAATCACAACTGACAGTGCTGCCGTGAGCACAACGGGGGCGCGCGAGGGCGCCAAGGTGGAGAGGCACGGACGGTGCCAAACTTGCAAGGGTAGCCAAAAGGAAGCAGTAGATGTTCCACCGTGATCGCCAATCTGTGAGCGACGTCACGCGGTTCGGAGATGAAGACGGAGAGAGCGGAGCGCGCGGGCTCCTCTTTTGCTTTTATCCTATTGCTTTAAGCTACAACACAAAGAGATCAAGAGAGAAGGGGGAAGGGGCCACCACGGGAGATTGCTCCGGCGGGGCGAGCGAGACAGATATAATGCAAAAATCAAATAACGAAAATTGAAACGGCCATTGCGGGAAGCAACTCTCCGCGGCCTCGAGAATATAACAGTTGGAAGAATAACACGTAATATAATGGCGGGAATTTAAATGGCCATTGCGGGAGACGACCCTCCGCGGCCTCGAGAATATAACAGATATAAGAGACAGATATGAAGAATAACACGTAATATAATGACAGAAATTTAAACGGCCATTGCGGGATATGACCCTCCGCGGCCTCAGGAATATAACAGATATAAGAGACAGATACGAGAGTGATGCAGATTATGAAGAACAAAATTTAAACGGTCATTGTGAGAAATAACTCGCCGCGGTCTCGAGAATATGGCAATTATAAGAGACAAATGTGAGAAAGAGGCAGAATATGAATAACAAAAATTAAACGGCCATGGCTGGAAGTAACTCTCCGCGGCCTCGAGAATATAAGGTGATCGCCAGGGGTCGAGGACCCCAAAATAGAAAGAGATCGCGCCTACCTCAAGAGCGGGAGACGGTGGGTTGCTTCTTCCTCTCCTACCGGCCGGCCGACGGAGAGGGCTTTCCTCGGTTACCCTTGCAAAATAATAGACAATAAACGAACGGAATTAGAAAACGGCAGTGTAGTAACAATTCCTTGCAATAAAAGTAACGAGATCGTGACCTGACACACACACACCTGGTTGGTATGGTTTTAAATCCCTCTCGGACTCGAGTAGGAGGAAAATGCGATGATGAATGCAAGAAGTATGCAAGAGACGACGCCCTTATGAAGGGAGATAGAGGATGCGGTATGATAGATGTAAAGAACTATAGGAAAAAGGGGAAGAAATGACTTATTGGATGAGCCGATGGTGAGATCCGGCGGAGCTTCGACAGCGTGGAAGCGCGGTGGACTAAGATAGCCTTCCTCTCACGAGCCTGGGCACCCGAGAAGCCGGCAGGACCTCCTCCTACAAAAAGACCCCACGGGTTAGTAAAATGACTCCGGCAGCCTCTGGGCTCCGGCAGCCTATCGGATCGCTTCTTAGCTCCCTCAGAACTGAGGGGGTGGGCCTCTATTTATAGTGCTCCGGAGGGTGGAGGCGTCCAGGACCCTGGACACCTCCATCAGGGCCGAACTAATATTTTATTCTATTTTTTGAATATTTTCGTGGAGGCGTCCAGGGTCCCAGACGCCTCAATAAGGTCCACCGAACTCCACCGAAAGCCGCACGCGGTTTGGCACAACGCGTGATTTTGTGAGCGGCGCCTCGTGATTCGGAAATGGGCGCGTCCAGTTATCTGGACGCGTCCACAATTGACTTTTTTCACACACGACAAACCGTCGAACGGTGGACGGGGCCCGGTGGGCAAGTTGATGGAGGCGTCCAGAGTCATGGACGCCTCCAAAATATATATTTTTTTATTTTTATTTTGTTTTATGCCAAAGCTGGTATTTTCATATTTTTTATATTTGTTTTCATGGAGGCGTCTAGGGGCCTGGACGCCTCCATAAATATATATATTTTTTAATATATTTTTTGTCTTAAAAAATAAATTAAAGTAATGGAGGCGTCCAGGAGACTGGACGCCTCCATTAAGACCCCCCGGATCTGCTGAAAAGGTGTCGACAGCTCCCCGGCAGGCACCCTTCCTGGTTCTGGAATTTTTGGCGTGTCTGAACGGTGTTGATGCCGTCCGAATGCTACAACGAGACGATTCCGGATGTCGAAAAGGGCGGAAGAAGACTCAAGAAAAGGAAGCACTCGAGCGATTCAAAATGCGTAAGTGTAAGGTTTCGCACAGCACCTACGGGCGACGCAGCGGATAACAAAAATTTATTTGCCCGATCCCGGTGTTATGGAAAGCTTAATCTGTGCTCTAATCGGTGTTTCTAATACCCTAATTACGGGTTACGTGTTTCACCTTGCGCGGAACGACGCTGTCCGCGATGTTCGATGCAGAATATTGAGCCGCACAGCTGTACGGCCTCTAGAGCAGATCCACACGGACCCTAGCGGCGGCGGTAACCCCCCCGGAACGACCTTCCCCGGCCCTTTTCACCTTCTGTAGAAAGGGAGCAAGAGGGAGGAAGAGGGGAGAAGCTAATCCTCCTCTCTTAAGCTTATGTTCTTGCTTAAGCTTAAGAGGTTGGAAGAGTTCGAATGAACTCACGTAGGAAACATATATATAGAGTTTAGGCTTATTAGAAAAGGGCTCCAAAAGACCGAAACTGTATATAAGTCCTATCTCATATTATACATATGTATTAAGCTCCATTTACACTCCTTTCCAAAAGGAATTCAATAAAAATAATACATACATTTGTATAATAATAATCCGTCACCCAAGAATCCATTATGTGTGATCCTCTAGGCCCATAGTCACTCTAGTTTAAGGCCCATTAACTTCTAATTCCTAATTAGAAGTAAATTAAACGTATTCTTCGCTTCTACCAGAGCCGAAGAATAGTTTAATTTATTCCGAACCTTTGATCACGTTGGGTCAAGCAAATCCGCGTGATCCTAGAGGACGTCAGGTTTAAACCAGCTTGTCTGGTACCTGTAAGTCCACAGTTACCGCATCGATATAATCCCTCGCTCCTTCTATGAGTCTGGTACGATCGAGGGTATGGTTTCTGTCAAACCTCATGAGCGTGTCATTTGACTATGACCTCCTTAAAGTGTATGACGTCCATTCTAAATGAACTCACACGACCCTGGCTAGGGATTTAACGGAGCGTCAATGTCATGACCCATTAACTGTCTGATATATACCCGACAGTGAGCGATCCCCTCTTGACCATTGATGATCTTCACACGTATCCTGGAGTGGTTAATGACTCGGCAACTCATGACTTATGGTTAAAGTCACTTAGCTAAATAATTAAACCATTCTAGTCCTCGTGTAAGATCCGATCAATATCTCAGGTCAAAGGACCAACGATGCTACTGAGACCGTTGGATCTTCAGTTGACATTAGGTATAATCAACCATCTGAAGATCCAATAGCGGATCAGTTCAGTGTACATCCTCCAAGGACATACACCTACACATATGTGTTGGTGTCCCGCACCAATGACCATGAGACTGGTCACTGACATATCATGTGTACTGGTTTAATAGGTAATCAAAGTCCCTGAGTGATTACCCTCCAACCAGGAACAGTTTAAGGTATGTGTACATGTAAAGTCAATCTCATGTTCGAGATCCCATCTCGAGCTGACTTTACAACCACATATCCTAGGGACAACGTAAAGTAACACAATCGCATATTTACGCTAAAACATCACTTTTATTAATAATGAACAAGATCGTACAACTATTGCGCCTACCCGACCCGAAATTGGCCTGTAGCACACCAATACTAACAATAAGCCGTCGCGGGGTGTCGTATAGTAATATGAGACTTTCTCAGGAGACGTCAGGAATGGCGTGTCTACACTGAGCTCAGACAAAAGTAATTTTTAGGCAGAAAGAAATGTGGGGTCGACCTGTCAAAGGAGTGATGTCGACCTGTTGAACTGCAAGGTAGAATTTTGACTAGATTTTCATGATGAACAAGCTCCCCCCTGAGAAGATGCATTCTATGCCATGATGTCAACAGAATGAAGATGAAACATATGCATTAATGCTGCAAAGAGAAAGCTCCCCCTTACTATATGGCCTATATGTGACATTGACGCATGGTACGTGGCGGAGGTGAAACCTCACGCATATTGAGTGCTTCTAGGCAAGCATAACCTACCTTTCCATACATCAACATTTAATATACCATGGTCATGCAAGAGTGAAATGATGTGAAATGATTCAGACTACATTGATGTTGACTCCCCCTTTGAGCAATGCTAACATGAATAACGATTTGGAAATGCAGCCATGGTATGCATCATCAAAACCAAAATCCAAACATTTCATGTAGCTGATAGCAAGATTTAAGCAACTCATCATCACGTCAACTTCATCAGCATAACAAGTTTTTCATGAATTAAACAGTTGAAATCAAGCATGGTGTGAGCAAGTTATCAAGCTCAAACGTTCATCTCACACCTTGGGGGTTTTACATTTCAAAGAGCAATTCAGTTTGCAGAATCTAATGACATTGGGCAGACGTATGATGCACTATCTACATGTCAAGACTAAACATGCAAGATGACTGAACTTAAAGGTTTATGTACATACCTGTGCCTTGAGCTTTTATTTACCTTATGATCTTTTGTTCAGCTCCAAGGCATCCTGCACCCAAAATTCTCATTTGAAATTTTTAGGTACCCAAGATTGCTTGGGTCCTTGTAGGTTAGCAGCTTTATCATATTCACCAATGTAGCTCATCTATTTCAGGGAAATTAGATCATCCTTTCTCATTGAATGATAATCATACATGTCATGACCATTTTTCCCACAGTAAAAACAACGCACAAAAGATTGAGCATTCTTTTTATGTTCATGTGCGTGTGCATATGCATTTTATTTTTGTGGATAAGCATGGGATTTACCTTTCATGGCATGAAGGTGATGCTTTCCCTTCAAGTGCCTGCACTCTTGGACAGTAAGGCCAAACTTACCACAGTGAGAGTAGAAAGGAGGAAGATTTTTGTTTAAAGTCATGGAGGGTGTCGGCCTACTTGTATGGGAGTATCGACTCTTCTGACTCCCCATGCAGTTCTGTGCAGATGTCTGTTGAGTAGGTCCTGTGCCAGTATTGACATGTTTCTTTCCTTGCTCTTTCACCACTTGTTCTTTTGCTCTAAGATCATCATTTCTCAAGATAAAACAATCATGCATAGTGTGACCATGTTTATCACAATAATAACAATGGACATTCATTTTGTGGAAAGCATGGTATTTAGCATATGACATGTTATGGTGCATGTTTGGATGAGCATGCTGAATTTTACTTTTCTTTTGAGCAGTATGCCCTTATTGGTGACCATAAGAAGTGGTGGCTTCCGGTGAGTCAGAATCTTGGATTTGAAAAAAAAATGACATGAATTCATTGAGACCTTGAATTTCATTTTCAAGTGAGAAAATGCGCTGTTTAGATTCATCAAGGCCCTCTTCGCATGCTGCCAATTACTCATTGAGCATGGCATTTATTGCTTTAAGATTTTGATTTTGTTGTTCTAAAGCATGCAAAGTTTCAGAGTGATCATCAATGACTTATTTACCTTTTTCATGTGCAACCAATTTTTCATGCAATTCTTCTTCAACTTTTTCATGTTCAATTTTCTTTTCCAACAATTCTCTATTCTCTTCTTTCAGAGAATCAATCAGTTTTTGTTGCCAATCAAGATCATCATGGAGACCAACATTTATGTTTCTCAAGGATGAATATTTTTCACATACAAAATTAGTAGAGCATGAAACAGAATTTTTGTTTCCTTCAATCAACTTCTCATGATAGATTAGCCCATCGTCCATAGTTTGATCATTAGAGATTGACTTAGGTTGGTTTTGAAATTTTATTACAATTTCTTCCAACCTAGTGATTTCATCATGAAGATTTTCATTTTATTCCCTTAGACATGCAATGCTTTGTTTATGCGTATCCAGATCAACTGAGAGAGTGTCGTTAAGCTCTTTAAAAATAAAACACTTTTTACAAATCGAGCTTTCATTTTGGTTAATTTTCTTGAGATTATTTTTCAAATTTTTGTTTTCTATTTTTACCTTTTTGTATTGTGTGATCAATTCATCATAGGCTTCCATAAGCTCTTCAAAAGTGAATTCCTCGGAGTCAGAGTTTACCTGTGATGAGGATGTATTGCTGGACTGTTCTGCACAGTTGGCCATGAAGCATTCTTGTTCTTGTTCCTTCCCTTCATGGATTTTCACCAACTTGTCCAATACTTGCTTGGCTGTGCAGCAAGAGGACACAAGATGAGTTAGTCTTAGATCAACTGCAGCTGTAATTAAGTTATATGTAAGACGATTATCATTATGTTTGGTCTCATGTTCGGCTAACCAATCAATTGAATTTGATGGCAGCTCATGAGGACCATTGTATATAAGAGTCCACAATTGTGGATCTATGGAGTTAACATAGATGAACATTCTTCCAACCCATGTCGAAAAATCTGAACCATCATAAATGGGCGGAGAAGCCATCGAAGCATGTGTAGCATATGAAGCCATCTAAATAACAAACACCGGGATCTTTCCCTGCTGATCGTTGGATCTGGGAATGACAGAGCCTCGCTCTGATACCACTTGTTGGGTCTCGCGAGGTGTAAACGGATCTAGAAGGGGGGGTTGAATAGATCCTATCAAAAGCTTTGGCCTATTTAAAACTCTTAGCTATCGGAAGCATGAACCACTCCTATAAAGTGAATGAATCACTTAGACACAATGAACAGCGGAATTAAGTAGAGGGGCACAGAGCATGCAATATCTTGCAACAACCGTACGTGTGTGTGTGCTATGTTGATCACTCAAAGTTCATATGTGTGTGAATGCAGTGGTGATTAACTAAGGTGCATGCGAGTCTAAGCAAGGGAAACACTTAGCAATACTTTCACCTTGGCGTCTGTGTGCAAGGGTGCAGCAGGCCACCCAAGGGATGCAGTCAAAGTGCTAAGCTTAATTAAACCGTAGATAAAATCGAAGGTGCAAATCTGAGTGCTTGAGTGTGTAAACAAGATTACCAAGTAGGGAACCACACGAACCTGTGAATGGGGGTAGAAGATATAGAGCAATCACACACAATAAACAACCCACAACACAGGGATTTTTAAGGTGATTTGGTTGCAACCCCGCAACCTACGTCCACCCCTCACGAAAACCCGGTGAGACTTTCCTGCTGACTCACAGCTTGACCGGGGACACGCCCCAAACCACAGAACAGAGAAAACCCTCTTTCTGTCTTTCTACACACAAAGCCGACAGGGACGGCTACACCTCAGATCGGAGAACTCCCGATTGCCTTCCTACTAACCACCGGTAGGGACGTCAACACCACAAATCGGACAGTCTCCAATTGCCTTCCTACTAACCACCGGTAGGGACGATTCTCAATTTCAAGTGTTTGAAAGAAATGGAAAAAGAACAACTTATAAAAAACACTCAACAAGATATAGAATATGCTTAAGAGAAAAGATCTTGTCTGTGGTTTGCTGGAGCTTGAATCTCTTGAGGATTTGATGAAGAGCTTTGATTTTCCTTTGATCCCTTTGAGTTGATGGAAACGATATTGGATGTAGCTTGATCTTTTCTTGAATCTTCTTGAGTTGATGAAGAGGTGTATGGATGTAGTTTTGATCACCTTTGAGAGCCTTGAATGCTTCTTGCTTGCTTGGAGGTTGCTTGGCTTCAGATCTGAGCTTGAATCACCTTGGAAGGACGACGAACTCCAGCCCGAAATACTGTTCACGCAGGTGCTACAGTACTTGAGAAATGGTCTCCCTTGAGCTCTCTTTGATTCACTTCATCAACTGCATCAACTAGGGTTTCTAACCCTCTTGTATTGGTTTTATAGACTTTGAATGGTCTATAGACAAGCCCCAGACCAGATCCACAAATCATGGGTGATTAGGTGACTTTTGGATTAAACAAATCCATGTTGAATGGCCCTTTTCGAAGTGGAAACAAAAGTCAACAATTGATGGCTCGGGACTGGCGGTCGACCTACAACTTCTGGCGGTCGACCGCTATTGAGAAATACTGTAGATTGGTGAGCCCTACGATTTTCGGTCGACCGCTACTGGCTGGCGGTCGACGGCCAGCTGACAGACTTTCAAACTGGCATTCCCTGGCTGGGGCGGTAGACCGCCCCTGTGCTGGCGGTCGATCGCCAGCTGGGCAGACCCCCAGTTCAGTCGGGTTGGTTCGTTAGCCCTCCAGCTCAGTCGCTTGAGACCATTAGCAGCATGTTCAAGTCTGTAACTTCATCCTTGTAGAAGAGATTTATATCAAGGCTTGGACGCAATCATATGGCTTTCACTTTGCCATGAATCAACCGAATGCACTGACTATGCACAAACTTTGTGTTGGAGCAACTATACATTGTACAGACTTCAACCATACAACGTATATACTTTATGTTGAAGCAGCGAGCCAATGTACAGACTTCAACCAGACAATGTATAGACTTTGAGTTTGTGCTAGCAGCCAACGTACAGACTTTGAGTTTGTTGTAGCAGCCAACGTACAGACTTTGAGTCTGTACAATCAGCAAACTGTGGATGCACTAAAATTCGCTTATTCAGGTGGTTCGTCTATTAAGTGCGTGGGCGTGCCAGTCACCGAAGTGACAATCTATTCGGGCTTCGAGGAAGCCCATGGGTGCGCGCGGTCTGACTAATCAGACAATTGTGTAGTTCGTGTCGGGACCAAAATCCGCCGTGCCATAAAGGTCACGGCGTCATTTACATCCCCCATACGAGGGAACACCCTTGATTAATAGCCGAGATTCAGGGTCTCATGGTCAAGAAATTAATTGCATGAAAAGTCTATTACGAGGTGTTGAAATCCTCACGCGAGGGCGAGAAGAAAACCATCAGCGGTCATGTCGGTCGTGTACTGACCATTTAATGTTCGGACGAATGTCCGGCTCGAGAAAAGCGTAATCGCCACGGGAAAACCGGAGCATATGTATGCCAGGATATGGTAATTTTATTATCCAGAAGAACGGGGAACGTTCGGCCAAACCACGGTTAGAGCGGTCGGAAACCAGTAAGTCTGTCGGCCCCGTGCAAGGGCAATCTGCGGCCATACTGCGGTGGGCCCCCCGTGGTCGAAACAAGACTTGCATGAGCGTCATTAATATTTCCGGTGCAAAGGGGCAACGGGGAGTATCCCTTGAATCGACTGAAAAGCCCTGTGCCTAGGGAAGCGGAAGTTCGAAACGTGTCGGTCATTCGGGAGACCGTTTAATATTCGGACGTGTGTCCGGCTTGAGAATATCATAATCGTCGTTGGAGGACCTGGAACATATATATGCTGTGATACGGCAAATACATTATTCCGAGACACTAAAAACATTCGGTTAAATCTCGGTTACTGTAGCAGGAAACTGACAAATTTATTGGCCCGGTGCGAGATCGAGTCGGGACCATACCGGGGGCGCCTCCCGCAGTCCAAACGGGGCTTGCGTGGGCATCATTAATGTTCCCGGTGCCGGAGGGCAATGGGGAAGAGTCCCGGGACTAGATTCCAAAACCAAAACATGTTCGAAGGAAGCGAGCTATAGGCCGAGGGTGTGGGTCAGACAATGACCATAATCGGGACGGACCCAAGGTCCAAGCACAGCCCACAAAGGCCTTATTGATATTCCTGTATATAGGGTCCAGGGATGACAGGAGCCATCTCGTTCTATTCAGATTTCTGTCGGTCACTTGCGGACCACTTGATATTCGGACAAGGTTCCATATTGAAGGTGCGACGTGGATAGGAACAACCCCGTACAAATGTATGCCGAGTTTACGGCAATTTCAATGAAAGGGCGGGAACGAATCCCGATAGGGTGAATCCGATTTGACGAGCTATCGGCCCAGAGCAATGCTGGCTCATGACCACGTCGGGGTAGGAGCCGTCGGCCATGTTGGCTACTCATGGGTCTTTTCATGTGCAGACACAGGTCCATGATAGAAACGCGGTGAAAATCGAGGCGAACCCGTTCAAATGTTTGCCGGACGTTGTGAATTGCAGCCAAGGGATAATGTATAAACTTTGAGCTGGACAATGTGTAGACTTTGAGCTGCAGCCAATGAATAATGTACAGACTTTGGCCTGGCCAATGTATAGACTTTGATCTGCAGCCAATGAACAACGTACAGACTTTAAGCTGAAGGATGTATAGACGTCCGTCTTCTCCGGAATGGGAGGGGATTTATACTCTCAGCAACGGGAGCCCTCGAGCACGGCAGTCGGAGGCGGGAAGTGGCCGGTCATGATGGGGTTTGACTTCCCCCGTCCTGGCTGTCAGGGGAGTAGCCTGCGTGGCCCAACCGTTGGTTGACACCTCGGACAGCTCACTGCGCGCCAAGGATATGTAGGGCATGGGCTTCACGTCGTTCGGCCATTGAAACGCCTTCACATTGTACCGCTGGCGGGCTCAAGAAGCGTGCCGCAGGAGGGCCAAAAGGGCGTGCCGCGGGAGCACCCAATGGGCGTGCCGCTGAAGGCCTAGATGGGCGTGCCGCTGGAGCCCTGGGACCGTGCCGCTGAAGCCCAGGGCGGGCGGGCCGCTGGGCGGCCTGGGGGGCGTGCCGCTGGGCTCCTGGGGGGCGTGCCGCTGGAGGCACCCTGGGGGTGTGCCGCTGGGGCTCCCCAAGGGGTGTGCCGCTGGAGGGGGGTGTGCCGCTGGAGGCACCCTGGGGGTGTGCCGTTGGGGTTGACTTGAGCCCGTTTTGAGCACGAGTTATGGTTCGTTTGATTTCCTTCGGGGGTCACGGATTGTGAGCTTCCCGGGGGTTGGTTTCTCTTGGCTGTCGTGACTCCGGGGACGGCATCGCGGCAGTGTGCATATTTGGAGAGTCCGGATGACCAGTCTCTCCGGGGCTTCTTCACTTGGTGCCGTTGTTGGTGCTGGGCCGAGTAGGATATATGGGCGTACAATTTTTTGGTGTCCACAGACGTGCGGTAATTTTAGTAGTGGCTCGGAAGGGATCCGGCCTGAGGAACGAGTCTGGTCTGATTGGAATGTCGACCTAAGACTAGGTCGGGGCCTGGCCATGTCGGGATAATTCCCAAGACTCGGGCCCGGCCTGAGAGGGCGGCATCATTGTTCCTTCTGCGTCGGGTCACAGAGAGAGATGGGGCTGCAATGTGGACCCTGGTATTTTTTTTATCTGAGATTTTAATTATATGTTCCTCTCTTTCCTCTTGCTGTTCATTTCTTCTTTATGCATTTGTTCTGAATGATTCCTCCCCCCTTTCTGTTTATTATTATTATTATTTTCCCCCTTTTTTATTATCACTATTTCACATTTTTTGTTTGTTTCCTGTATATGTTCAGATTTCTTCATTTATCATAATTTTCATTAATTTATTTATTATTATTATTATTATTATCACCAATGTCATTATCATCATATGTTATATGTGTATGTTTCCCGGAGGGAGAGGGCCGTTGGAGAGCGTACCGGCAAGGGGTATGGGGGGGGCGAGCCGATGAGGCCGTCCCAAGGTGTACCGGTGAAGGGTGAAGAGGATGTGCCGGGGAAGGCACTGAGGAGGGTGTGCCGGCGTACGTAGAAGAGGGTGTGCCGGGGGAAAACTCAAAGTCTGTACATCGCCTGCTAGAGTATGCACATTATCCATTTGCTACAACTCAGAGTCTGTACACTGGCTGCTAGCACACACGAAGTCTGTACGTCCCTCAGCCCAAAGTCTATACATTGACGGGTCGCTGCGACACGAAGTCTGCACATCGGCTGGTTGCTGCACACAAAGTCTGTACATTCATCAGCTCAAAGTCTGTACATTGTCCATGAAAGTCTATACATTGGCCAGCTCAAAGTCTGTACGTTGTCCATTAAAGTCTATACATTGGCCAGCTCAAAGTCTCTACATCGTCTATTAAAGTCTATACATTGGCCAGCTCAAAGTCTGTACATCGTTTATTAAAGTCTATACATTGGCCAGCTCAAAGTCTGTACATCGCTTGTTGCTGTGTTCGTGCATCAATCTGCCAAGTCTGTACATTGGGTTCCACTTCGGAGAGACGGTGGAAGAAGAGGTGAGACAGAAAGATTGATGAGGATGTACCGGTGAGGGGGAAAGGAAGTGTACCGGTGAGAAAGAGAGAGACGGTGGGGGGAGTGCACCGGTGAGAAAGAGAGAGACGGTGAGGAGGAGTGTGCCGCTGAAGGGCCAAAAAGGTGCATCGTTGAAGGGCCGTTAGAGTGGGCCACTGGAGGGTTGATAGGGTGTACTGGTGAAGGCAGGAACAGGTGTGCCGATGAAGGCCCACTCCTCCTGTTACTTATTTTTAAGACTTTTCTTTTCTTCTTTTCTTTGATTTCTGCGTAGTTTTATACAAATCTTTTCTCCTTCTTCTTGCAATTTGTTGTTGTTCTATTTATTTGTTGCTTTTGTTGTCTTTTGATATGTATTTATTATCCCATTTTTTTGTTGCGTCCTTTTACCTTTTAACGTCTTGTTATTTTCTAACAAAAATTCGGCAGCATCTCCCCTTGACCCGAGCGTAAGGGAGATACAGGGAACGCGCCCACATGGAGTGGTGGAACCCGACAACTGGAGGTGGGCGCCGAGAGCGGTAACACCTTTGATGAAACTTCGGAAAACCTCGGAGAAATCAACGAGCGGGAGACCCGACTAAGACAGACTGGGAGTGCACTGGGTAGGAGGAGATGGCAACCGTGCCGAGCAAGAGGGGTTCAAGAAGGTGTGCCGAGCTAGCTAACACTGGGGGGTGTACCGGGATAGGCTCGAGTGAGGGCTGTGCCGGACTGGGCTCGGCCAGGGATTGCACCCGGTTAAGTGTGTGCCGGGCAGGAGTGATTGGGGTGTGTCGGGTAAGGATCAGGGAGAGTGGATGCAATATTGGTAAGGTTCATGGGTTGGCAAACCAACGAGGAGAGGGTGTTGGCACACCGGGCTGGGTCTGAGCTAAAAGAGTATGCCCAAAAGAAGGAGAAAGAGATCTAAGGGCACCACGAAGGAAGTATTGGCCCTGGGCACTCGAGGAGAGGGAAGGGTGAATCCTTCAGACCAAAAGACGGATTTGGGGTTAAACCCCGTGAAGAAACCATAAGAGGAAAGAGACCATGCACGAGGATCCTCTGGGAGGAGACCACCCGGGGCAGTATTGCGCTGAGGCAGTGCTCATTGAGTTAGATATGCCAGTATTGCGGAAGGAGACCATCAGGAGGGGCCAAACTGCCGGTAAAGAGGAAGAAACAAGCAACTTAAAAAAATGAGAAAAGGGAACGCCATGAGCATCTAACAAGCTTCCTTCTTTTATTCTCACCAGAAGAGCAACCCAAATGAGCTAATACATTGAGAGGAAAGAAAAGAAGAAAAAAAAAGACAGAGAGGGCAAAAAGCCAAGATGAACACGGTGGGGGGGGGGGGACGGAGCACCAGCTCCTCCCCTCCCATAGCTCACTCTCTTCTCTCTTATTTCTTTACTCCTTCGCACAGGCGGTGGCGGACGGGAGAGCAGAAAGGGGACGGGGGCCTCTTCTCCCTTCTTCTCCTCTTCTCTTTTCCTTCTCCAATCGAACCACAGCCTCTGTTGGGGGGGCTCCTCTGTGTCTATTTTTTTTTTGTCGGAGTGTGGGGTTCTTATACCCCTGGTCAGGCCGACGACTGCCAAGGACGGGAGCATTGACCGACGTGGATGGGCCGAATGCTGTGCCGCTGGGGGCTGAGGAAGGCGTGCCGCTGGAAAGCCTCGCAGGCGTGCCGCTGAAGGCCTTCACAAGTGTGCTGCTGGAAGACCCAAGAAGTGTGCCGCTGAAGGCTTGAAATAGTGTGCCGTTGAAGGCCCGAAATAGTGTGCCGTTGAAGGCTTAAAATAGTGTGCCGTTGAAGGCTTAAAATGTGTGCCGCTGAAGGCTTGAAATAGTGTGCCGCTGAAGGCTTGCATGGGCGTGCCACTGGGAGGGTCCAGGAGGGCGTGCCGTTGGGGGGCTGAAGAAGTGTGCCGTTGAAGGGCACGAGATTGTGTGCCGTGGGAGGCTAAAGAGGGTGTGCCGCTGGGGGGCTGAAGAAGCGTGCCGTTGAAGGGCACGAGATAGTGTGATGTGGGAGGCTAAAGAGGGTGTGCCGCTGGGGACACTTGAGGGTATTTGGACTGCACCGGGTGAAGAAGAAAATAAACTGTGCTGGGTGGATGGCTGCCAGCCTTACCGGGTGAGGCCTACTTGAGGCGTGTCAGGTGGAGGCTGCTGGGCAGTGTGCCGGATAAAGCCATGATGGGGTGCACCGGGTGAAGTTGGCAAGAGTGTGCTGGTTGGTGGTCATGACAAGTGTACCGGATAAAAGATAGTTTAGGTGGGTGGCTTTCCCGCAAAAGAACTTGCATATCTATCCCCCCCCCCCAAATGGCGGACATCACGGTGACAACCAGGTCCTTCCCCTCCGCAAAACCATCCTTGATCTGAGTAAGCAGTTGTTCATCGGTAGGGAGCCTCAGGTCATCTTTGGTGTTCACATTTTCAATCAGCAGACTCATAAATCCGTCTCCAGAGATGTCAATAAGCTGACAATCGGTGCAGTTAACATGGGGAACATCACAGTTATGAGAGGAGGGTTGCTGCATTTGAGCAGCCATCTTCATCTTCAGGAGGTACTCAGCTTGTTCCGGTCTAACTTTTGGTGAACTTGATTGAAGCGGGGAACCTATTCATCCCTCAATCCCAACAGGCTGATCGTCCTTACCATTCATGCTTCCATGAGGCAAAACTCTAAATCTTCGGGGATCCATATCTCCGGAATCAGGTGCACTTCCAAGGCTGCCTTGAGCCTGGGTCTGAGCTAGAAATTGTTGGTGTTGCTGTGGCGCCAAAAGCTGAAATTGGTTTTGTGATGGCATGAATGGCTTCTGGGTTCGTGGCCCTAAACTTGGACATAGTTGGTCAATTCCAGTTGGAGGCCAGCCTTTCAAAGGGAGATTACGAACACCTTGGTTCAGCCCAGCAGCAGCTATCCCAGATTTCAACTGCGTAATTCTATGCCCATATGGTTCCATGGGTAATGATCTTTGTGTGACACCAAAGCTGACTTCACTTTTAATATCTGTAGTGTGTTGAGCTCGTGAAGGAATTGGTTGCAATGCTGAAGAGACACTACCAGTGCTCCCTTGGACAAATTGCCTGGTTGGTTGGTTGCTGACTTAAGAAGAGCCATTCTACTAGCATCAAACTGTGTGGATGAATCAGAATCCATCAAGTGTGGATGTTTCATGCGTTCTTCATACAGTTTAGTAGCTAATACACTGGCAGTGGATGGTCCCAATATCCCATCTGTATTTATGGCATTTATGGGGCCACTTAGAGAAGGATGATTAGGATCTCTTCGCTGCAATTGAGATTGCCGTTGTTGTATGAGCTGTAGCTGTTGCATTTGTAGTTGTTGGTGGTGTTCTCTTGCCTTCATTTGTTGTGCCTTTATATATGATGCCGCTACTTCAGAATGCTTCTCATTAGTCCTTGCTATGAAAATATCCTAGAATACAGGCCACCATTCAAAAGGAAAACCCCTTGGAGCATCAATCGCTACTGGATCCACTGAAACTTTTCCCTCGGTCATGAAGGCTTTTGCGGAGGCATGCAAGAGGCGAGAGGGGAAAACAGGGGATCGTGGGTCGTGGACGTCCCATCAAGGGCAGGTGACGAGGAGGCCAAGAGCGAAGGCAGGAGGCAGCAGCGGAAAGGAAAAGAGGCAACCGTGCGGGAGGGGGTGCACGCTATCTGGTGCGGTGGGTGGCCACCTAGTGCGGCGGGTGCTATCCGGCACAGTGGTGTGCCGGGTAGAGGGAGTGTACCGTGGAGAGGGGGGGAGTGGTTCTCCGATGCGGTGGGTGCCATCCGGCACAGGGGTGTGCCGGGTGCGAAGGCGGCGTACCGGTGAGACGGGGATGTGCCGGGTGGCCACCCGAGTGAGGGAGAAAATGAGAGAGAAAGAATGAGAGAGAGAGAGAGAATGTGTGTGTGGGCCACCCTCCCTTTGTATTTATTTATTTATTCATAATTATATATATATATATATTACTTATATATATATTATCTATTTTATTTTATTATTATTTATTATTATTTCTTTTTTTCTCTTCTATCTTTTTTTGTTTCTTCACCATTATTTATTCTTTCATTTCTAACCTTCTTCTTTTCCTTTTTCTTTTTGTCCGCATCAAAATGGCTGGAGTTAGAATGCACTCGATGTCCGCAAAAATTTTGAGTGTCCACAAATGGCCCCCACCCACGGGTTGCGCAGGCGAAGGATGAGCCGGGCGGTGCCCCGCTGGTGTACTGGCCTCTTTTTTCTCTTCGTCGGTGCCGACGGGGTGCCGGGGACTGACGTAGTTTGTTTGTCTTTTCTTCTCTTCATCAATGCTGACGGGGTGTCGGGAACTGACGTAGCATGTTGGTCTCTTTGTCTCTTCATCAGTGTCGACGGGGAGTCGGGAGGTGACATGCTCTGTTGGTCTCTTTGTCTCTCCGTCAGTGCCGACGGGGTGTCGAGAACCGACATAGCTTATTGTCTTTTGGTCTCTTCGTCGGCGCCGACAGGGTGCCGGGAGCTGACCTGGCTTGTTGGTCTCTTTGTCTCTTCGTTAGCGCCGAGAGGGTGCCAGGAACTGACCTGGTTTGTTGGTCTCTTTGTCTCTTCGTCAGTGCCGACTGGGTGCCGGGAGCTGACATGATATGTTGGTTTCTTTGCCTCTTCGTCAGCGCCGATAGGGTGTCGGGGGCTGACCTGATTTGTTGGTCTCTTTGTCTCTTCGTCAGTGTCGACAGGGTGCCGAGAGTTGACCTGCTTTGTTGGTCTCTTTGTCTCTTCGTCAGTGCCGACAGGGTGCCGGGAGCTGACATGGTTTGTTGGTCTCTTTGTCTCTTTTCTTTCTTTTCTTCTCTCTTTTCTCTTCTTCTCTTTTTCTTTTTTTCCTTCTCTTTTTTGTTATCTCTTTTTTCTCTCTCTCTTTTTTGTTGTTTGTTTTTTTTCTTCTCTCTTTCCCTCTTCTTCTCTTCTTCCCCTTTTTTTCTTTCTTCTCTTCTTTTTTTTTGAAGAACTCCGGGTGGCTGCTGGCGTGGATGCCAATGATATAAGAGCTGTCGGCACATCGGCTGATAATTGAAAGCTATTGACATGGGGACCAATAATTGAAAAGCTGTCGACCCGAAGGCCGATGATTAAAAGCTGTCGGCTCAGGGGCCGATAATCGAAAGCTGTTGGCATGGGAGCCAATAATTGAGAAGCTGTCGACCCGAAGGCCGATGATTAAAAGCTGTCGGCTCAGGGGCCGATAATTGAAAGCTGTTGGCATGGGAGCCAATAATTGAAAAGCTGTCGACCCGAAGGCCGATGATTAAAAAGTTGTCGGCTCAGGGGCCGATAATTGAAAGCTGTCGGCTCAGGAGCCAATGATTGAAAAGCTGTCGACCCGAAGGTCGATGATTAGAAAGTTGTCGGCTCAAGGGCCGATGATTAAAAGCTATTGGCATGGGAGCCAATAATTGAAAATCTGTCGATCCGAAGGCCGATGATTAAAAAGCTATCGGCTCAGGGGCCAATGATTGAAAAGCTGTCGGCTCAGGGGCCGATGATCGAAAAGCTGTCGACCCGAAGGCCGATGATTAGAAAGTTGTCGGCTCAGGGGCCGATGATGGAAAAGCTGTTGGCATGGGAGCCAATGATTGAAAAGCTGTCGACCCGAAGGCCGATGATTAAAAAGCTGTTGGCTCAGGGGCCGATGATTGAAAAGTTGTTGGCATGGGAGTCGATAAGGGAGATCAAAACAGCCAAGGCTGGGAGCGGGCTTGAAGAGCCGAAGTTGGGGATTAACGAGCCGCGAGGGCAAGAGGTAGGCCATGGGGGCTAAGGTTGGGCTCTACGAGCCGTAGCTGGGAACGTAGGCTTCGATGGCCGAAATTGAGTTTATTGTAGACACACATTTTTATTATTTATTATTTTTTATTATATTTCCATTTTATTCAAGCATGCAAGCATTCATTAGCAGGCATAACATAAATATAAGTAAGGTAGCTCCCCCTATAGGGGATAGGATAGGGACATCGCCCGTAATTCGTAGATGGGGTGCGGGCCGCGAGGCACAATTGAGGGGTGGTGCACCCGTCAAGAGGATATCGCATGTCTTGCATGCATAGCCTAAATTCACGCATTTCACCCGAGGTAATTCTCTGTGACGTGGCAGTGCAAATGTGTGAACAAAGGGCCCTAACCATAGGGATATGCAGGTTTTCCTGGTGACACTCGAGGATCACTCTAGTGCCTACACATTAGTTCCAGGCTTTCGACTTTCGGTAGCTTCACACAGCCCCCATCTATTTATTTTGGTAGCGGATTTCACCGTTCGGCGCTAGTCTCCTCACGTGTCTCAATGGGGATTCCCGGCTACTAAGATTCGTCCTTATTATGATTCGCTTCACCATTTTGCGCGAGTCTCCTCATTTGTTTCAGTGGGGATTCCCGGCTACTCGGCTCCGCGTTTCTCTCTCTTTTCTTTTTTTTTTCTCTCTTTTTTTTCTTCTCTTTTTTTTTGCAGTGGGGGTAGGCAGCTTTTTCCTCACGATTACCTTTCACGCGAGTGCAGGAATTCAAGCCTCCGTAGAGTGCTAAGAAGAAATTCGGGCAATCCCTATAGTCGAAGGCTATTGAACACATTAAGTGCTAAGTGTGGTAGCGTTGCCTCAGGTTTATTTTGTGAGTTGGGCTTAGCGATTCAGCCATGACTCTTCCCCTTGACGTGTGCACCCGCCATAGTTGAGTTCCCTTCGAGCATACGCCGTGACACGCTTGCATCCGGAATCGGGGTGATATTATTATTTAGCAAGGAAACACGATCCTAGAAAATTTCAAGGAGGTGTATTATTCTATATTAAGCAACCATGCAAGCGGGGCAATCGTGCATTCTCCTTTTTTTGCTTATTATTTTTTCTTTGTGTTTTGTTATTATTTTGTTGTTGTTGTTGTTGTTTTTATTATTATTATTATTTTGTTGTTTTTGTTGTTGTTGTTTTTTTTTCATAGGAAAATATTGTTGTTACGTATAAGTGTAGTGGTAGTAAAGGTATTAGGGAGGCAGACCGCAAAAGGGCTGAAAGGATATTAGGGAAGCGGGCTATAGAACTCGAGGGACATCACGGGAGTGAGCCATAAGGGCTAAAAGATGCTGGGGAGCGGGCTGCGGGAGCCAGAATCGGGAAGCGCGGTGGGACGGATGGATTAATCCTGGTAGTGGGCCCCGGCCGAAATGGCCCTACAGAGGGGCGTTGGGTAGCGGGACGTGAGAGTCGAAGAGAAGGGTCTCTTTTATTCTCTGGCCAAGGAAGGATCTGGACCAAAATGGAAGGTTTATTCTTTTGTTCTCTGGCCGGGGAAGGATCCGAACCAAAGCGAGAGGTCTATTTTTTTTTAACTGGGAAGCTATCGGCTGGGGTGCCAATGATGAGATAGCTGTCGGCTAGGAGCCGATGATGAGGTAGCTGTGGGCTAGGAGCCGATGATTATATAGCTGTCGACCCGAAGGTCGATGATGAGATAGCTGTCGACCCGAAGACCGATGAAGGGGTAGTTGTCGGGTTGAAGCCCCAATGGCTGAAAGTTGGTCGGTTTAGCGCCCTGTCGGCGGAAGGTTTAGTCGGTTTAACGCCCCGTCGGTGGAAGGTCTAGTCGGTTTAACGCCCCGCCGGCGGAAGGTCTAGTCGATTTCCGTCTGTTGGGTAGCTGAAGGTCGGAGGTAAAAGTACATCTTGTGACTCATCTTTCTCTTCTTTTCTTCCTCTTTTGTGAGGAGAGGCGGGTGCAAAGACCATGTTTGCCTCGTGATCATTTCCTTCTTTTCTTCTCTTCTTCTTTTGTGTGAAGAGGCGGGTTCAAGGACCGTGTTCGCCCCATGATTGTTCTTTCTCTTCTTCTCTTCTTCTTTTATGGGGAGACAAGTGCAGAGACCATGTCCGCCTCGTGACTGTTCTTTCTCTTCTTCTCTTCTTTATTTATGGAGAGGCAGGTGCAAGGACCATGTTCACCTCGTGACTGTTCTCTTTTTTTCTTCTTCTCTTCCTCTTTTATGGAGAGGCAGGTGCAAAGACCATCTTCGCCTCCTGACCGCCCTTTCTCTTCTTCTCTTCTTCTTTTATGTGGAGAGGCAGGTGCAATGTCACTCCCCGAACCGATAGCAGCGGGAAGCGATGCTCGGAACGTGGCAAGAGACAAGTCACGATAACAAGAGCGGAAGATAAATAATCACAATAAAATACAAAGAGGCTAGACACACATTTTGAGAAAATACGAACTCTTATTAATTTAAAAAGATATATTTTGACACCACTTACAATAAAAGATTCAAAATAAATAACAAAAATAAATAACTAGACTAGCTAGACTCAAGAAAATGAAAGAGCAGACTCCAACTCTAGGTTCCAGGTTCCACTCGATCACACTGATTCATTTCCCAATGCACGTACCGATACTCGCATAACCTGAAAAGGGATGGAAGTAGGGGTGAGCAAAAAGCTCAGTAGGAATTATACTCTATCATCAGGCATAGTTTAAGTGATTAACAAGTAAATTACATTTTTATATGCAATACTAAGAAAGAAATAAATGACGATAACGGTATAATGAAACAACGTAATAACAAGATCTTGCAAGGTCAAGAAATATACAATTGATAATGATTAACAAGGATAACAGATACAAGAATTTACAACAGGAGATATAACAAGAAACAGTAGTAAGGAATTGGCCAACAAGCAAGTAATTTATACATCATTCCAAGTACGATCAAGTAACAAGTAACAAGAGCTTTTATGTCGTAGACGGTACACAAGTCATACATTTCGGTGCAATGCCCCACCATGTCATTAACATTTCATGGGCTCACTAACTTTCGGGCGCTCTCCCCAGGACCAGACCGGGCCCCTACGATGCGTTGGCATTGATTTATTGGATCCAAGATCCCACGAGTCTAGACATTAAGTCAATTTTTAATGGCCAATTTAATCAGAGGAATTTTTGTCATAAGTTCAGATTCAAAGGACTAACCTTGTCCTTGGATTCAAGAGTGCAAAACACGGTCAAACTCATCTCCAAGAGATGTGCGGTCATAAAAGAGCCGCTCAAAGGGTATATACGGGTAATACAGGGCCGTACATACAGGAATTGGACAGAACCTCAGCCCGCGAGGTCAAGAAAAGAATGGCTGACAGTGGGCCGCTCAAGGTATGAACGGTGCATTATGGGCCGCTCATGTCCAGAAGACATTAAGGCCTATGAACAAGATATACGGTCCATACTGGGCCGTATAAAGATATGCGGTCACAATCGGGCCGCCGAAGAGGTTATGCGGTCAACTATTAACCGCTCATGCCTCTCGTTGTCCGATTCGATCCAAACCTTAAACCAGCGGTTTAAACACATAAAACAGGGTTTGCTGGTGTTTAACAAGTTCCTAACAGGGATATAATAAAGTTCCAAGATGATGGTAAGACCGCCGGATAGAGTTTCCGGGGGTAAAACCAAGACTAGCACGCGAATCGGCTAATTGACTTACGTAAAGTCGGAAAAATTGGTCACGCTGTTACTGTAGTACATCAGCTAAACAGTAAGCTAATGATCATATTAATTCTAATTACAAGCCAAATTAACAAGAATTAAGTTTTACATTAAGCCAAGATGCCAAAAAGAATGATTCAAGATGATAAGCTAATGAACAAGATCGCGTAAGTCGCGTAGGCACGAATAACAAGCATTCAACAAGAATTTAGTTGCATAATTAAATATTTATTAAGTGGGTTTCTATTTCACTAATTACCATTAATGACATGAAAAATAATGCATTAGAACCATTACTATGTCATGTACTGGGTAGATAAACGGTTCGGACTGGACCTTATATCTACTGGGCTTAAACAGGGCTGAACGGAGCTAAACGGGCTGAAAGGGGGCACTCTGGGGCTTGGGCGGTTCCTGTTGGGCCGCCCAAGTACTTGGGCAGTTCCTGGAGGGCCGCCCAAGTTATGTGGTCCTCTCTGGACCGTCCATCCTCCCTGGCCTGCCAGTTATGTGGTTACTTTCGGACCGTTTATCCTCCAGGGGGTTATGTGGTTGCTCCGGGACCTTATATCTAGATATGTGGTTAGTTTGGAACCGTTCATCCTGGGATATGTGGTTCCTGAACAACCATTTATCTCAGGCCATGCCAGGGTCAAAAGTGGTCAACAGAGATGTGCAGTCTATCGTAAGACCGTCCATCCCTGGGTCGATTCCGGTCATCCCTACCGCGTCCGATGAACGCCTGGAAGCCAAGGTTTGATAGGGTTGCACTAAAACTCTTATAACTCAAGGAAATGGACTCCAAATAAGGGGCTTTTGGTACCGTTGGAAAGATAACAGATAATACTATCTAAAAGTAAGACCAATTGCAAAATATCTCGCTGAAATCGAGATTTATTAAGGTAAGACATGGGAAACCTTAATTCTGACATACTGTGACTAAAATGTAAAATTCTCTCAGTATACAGAACAGAATTTTGGGCTTCTTATGTCAAAAGAAAGCCACTTCGATGCTGAATCCAACCATATAAGATATGGTACATGAGGATTAGGATTGGTAACTTGAAATCAGAAATCAACTCGGAAGAACACACCGAAAGCTAGGTCTAGACATGCTGTTACTCCGAACAGAAATTCTCTAGACTGGCTGAATGGAATTTAGGGCTTTTATAATCAATGGAAAGAGCACGAAAAACTCTACAAGGTGCATGGATCAATTTCATATTTACATCCTGAAATCAGAACTAAATCGAAGAAGGAACAAAGTTTACCCTAATTTAACATGCTTCTACTAAACCTTAAAATACTCGCAGGATACTACATGATATTTGGGGCTTTATATATCAAAAGAAAGAGGACTTCATGCTGAACATTTATATATATTACTTGATGTTTGAGCCCGAGAGAACCTACCTCAATTTGATGAAGAACAAGGAAGAACAAAGGAGGAAGAAACAAAGAAGGAAGCCGACACCCACGCACTCAACGCGAGATATCTCCCAGATCTGAAAACTTCAGCGACTGCCGCGGCTACCAAATGAGAATAGACTGGAAGGGCTTCATTTTGATAGTTTATACACGTTCTGGGATGGTCTGTGGTGAGAGGAATCGACGCCACAAGAGGCGTGTTGGACAAGGCGCCGCCAAGCAAGACCAAGTCAAAACTCGACCAGCCGTCTCAATTAGGGTTAGGGTTTCGAGCAATTTTTAGAGGGCTATTGAAGTTAAGATCATGGCCTTTAATTTGACACCAATTTCAGATCAAATGGTTGAGTATTAAGGTTGAATTTTGTGTTTGAAGTCAAGGTTAGGTAAAGGTTGAAAAGTGTGGATTTTTCACTTAAAACATTAAATAGATCTTGCTACGGATTGTTACTGGGTTAATCCCAGAAGACAAATTTATTACATACACTTCCATAAACCTAATTACCATTTTTATGGATTTTTATCACGTAGAAGAATTTTCGATGGTACTATTCCAAGGAATAAAATATTATTTAATGGAACTCACTTAAACGATAAATAGATCTAATTACAGATTTTTACTGATAAAACTCAAGAAGGCAAAGTTGTTTCATAAATCATTCTCTATCAATTTACTATTTTTCTAGATTTTTGTGAGAAAGTCAAAATTACACTAGCACTATTCACTGAGGAATATAATATTAATTTCTGAAATTCATTTATCTAAATAAAAAATTCACTATTTCAATTAAATTTCAGATTTTAAAAATCGGGGTGTTACATGCAAAGACCACGTCTGCCTCGCGACTCTTCTTTCTCTTCTTCTCTTCTTCTTTTATGCGGGTGCAAAGACCGCGTCTACCTCGTGACTCTTCTTTATCTTATTCTCTTCTTCTTTTATGGAGAGACAGGTGCAGGGACCATGTTCGCCTCATGTCTCTCTCTCTTTTTTTCTTCTATTCTTCTATTGTAGAGAGGCAGGTGCAGAGACCATGTTTGCCTCATGATTGCTCTTTCTCTTCTTCTCTTCTTCTTTTATGGAGAGGCAGGTGCAAGGACCATGTTTGCCTCGTGATCATTTCTTTCTTTTCTTCTCTTCTTCTTTTGTATAGAGAGGCAGGTGCGAAGACCGCGTCTGCCTCATGACTCTTCTTCTATTCTTCTTTTATGGAGAGGCAGGTGCAGGGACCATGTTCGCCTCATGTCTCTTTTTTTCTCTTCTATTCTTCTTTTGTAGAGAGGCAGGTGCAGAGACCATGTTTGCCTCATGATTGCTCTTTCTTTTCTTCTCTTCCTTTTTTATGGAGAGGCAGGTGCAAGGACCATGTGTGCCTCGTGATCATTTCTTTCTTTTCTTCTCTTCTTCTTTTGTGTAGAGAGGCGGGTGCAGGGACCATGTTCGCCTCATGTCTCTTTTTTCTCTTCTATTCTTCTCTTCTTCTATTGTGTAGAGAGGCGAGCGCAGGGACCATGTTCGCCTCATGTCTCTTTTTTTTTCTTCTATTCTTCTCTTGTAGAGAGGCAGGTGCAAGGACCATGTTCGCCTCATGTGCATTCTTTCTTTCCTTTTCTTCTTTTGTGTGATGAGGCGGGCTCGAAGACCACGTCTGCCTCATGTGTCTTCTTTTGGTTCTGCTCTTCTTCTTTTGTGTGAAAAGGCGGGTCCAGGTACCACGGCTGCCTCATGTGTCTTTTCTTCCTCTTCTTCTCTTCTTTTGTGTGATGAGGCGGGCTCGAAGACCACGTTTGCCTCATGTGTCTTTTCCTCCTCTTCTTCTCTTCTTTTGTGTGATGAGGCGGGCTCGAAGACCATGTCTGCCTCGTGACTCTTTTTTTCTTTTCTTCTCTTCTTTTATGGGATGAGGCGGGCTCGAAGACCACGTCTGCCTCGTATGCCCCTTTTTCTTTCTTTTCTGCTCTTCTTTTCTCATTAACGCTTCCGTGTTGGAGTGTATTTCTCTTAATGTGCCCCCAGGTTGGGGTGTAGCTTCATTTGGTGTGCATCCCCCCTGAGGGGTGTGTTTTACCTCTTTGCTTCTGTGCCCCCAGGCGGGGTGTATTTTTTTGGCTTCTCTGTCCCCAGACCAGGGCGTGTTTTTTTTTAATGCCCCCGAGGCGGCGTGTAGCTCTCTTCAAATGCCCCCATGGTGGGGTATACTCTTCACGGCTTCTATGCCCCCAGGTGGGGTATGTTTCTTCTTCATATGCCCCTAAACCAGGGTGGACTTCTCTTCATATGCCCCTGAGCCGGGGCGTGTTCTTTATAGCTTATAGACCCTCGAGGCGAGGTATGCTTCTTCTTCATATGCCCCTAAGGCGGGGTATGTTTCTTCTTCATATGCCCCTGGTACAGGGCGTGTCTTTTGTTTCTTATACCCCCCCATAGCGGGGGCGAATTGTGCTCTCTTTCTCCCCCTGAAGGCGGAGGAGTGCTTCTCTTCATATGTCCCCGGCACGGGGTGTATCTCTTGCTTCTTATGCCCCCCTGAGGCCGGGGTGCATCTCTTTACGGCTTCTGTGCCTCCGAAGCAGGGTATGTTGTTTCTTCAAATGCCGCTTGGGCGGACTATATCTTTCTTATGCCCCCAGATCGGGATGTATGTCTCTTCGTTTATGTGCCCCGGGTCGGGGTAGATGCTTCTGCGTCTTATGCGCCAAGGGCGGAGTGTACCTCTTTGTGCCCCCTGAGCGGGGTGGATGCTCTACATGTGTCTCCAGGTCGGGGTGTAGCTTTGTCTCCCATGGAGGGGGTGTGTTGTTTCTTCAAAATCCCCCGGACCAGGGTGTATTCTTCCCTTTCTTATACTCCCGAGGCGGGAGGGGTTCTCTTCATGTGCCCTCGTGACGGGGTGTGCTTCTTTCTTCAAGTGTCCCCAGGTCGGGGTGAATTCTTTTCTTCTTCCCAGACACACAGGGGGGAATGTTTACTTCTTGTGCTCCCAAGGTGGGGTGTATTGCTGCTTTTGATGCCCCCAAGGTGGGGCGTATTGCTGCTTCTGATGCCCCAGAGCGAGGTATCCTTTTTTTTCTCATATGCCCCCGGCACGAGGTGTATTCCGCTTCTAGTGCCTCCAGAGTGGAGTGTATTGCCGCTTTTGATGCGGGGTGTAGTTCTTGCTTTTTATGCACCCGAGGCGGGGTGAATTCTTCTTCTTTGTTTACGTGCCCCCATATCGGGGTGTATTCCTCTCTTCATATGCTTCCCTAAGCCGGGGGATGTTGTTTGTTCTGCTTCAGATGTCCTCCCCGGGGGGGTGCATGTTGCTTCATGGACTCCGAGCCTGGGGTATGCTCCTTCAAAGGTCCCTAAGCCGGGGTGGATTCTCTTTTCTTCTCATGCTCCCAAGGCAGGATGTAGCTTCTTCAAGTACCCCTAAACCGGAGGGTATTCTTTATGGCTTATATGTCCCCTGGCGGGATATGCTTCTTCTTCAAATACCCCTAGGCCGGGGTGGACTTATCTTCATATGCCCCTGAGTCGGGGCGTGTTCTTTATAGCTTCTAGGCTCTTGAGGCGAGGAATGCTTCTTCTTCAAATACCCCCGAGACGGGGGTGTGTTTCTTGGCTTCATATGCCCCGGACGTGGGGTATATCTTTTGTTTCTTATGCTCCCGAGCCGGGATGTAGCTTCTTGGCCTCATATGCTCCCGAGGCGAGGGGTATGTTGCTTTACGTGCCCCCGGGGGAAAAACATTTTTCCTCTGTTGTCCCGTGGCGGGGTATATCTCTTGGCTTCTTACGCCCCCAAGGTGGGGTGTGTTTTCTTCTTGTGCCCCCGGGGTGGGGTATATCTTTCGCTTCTTATGCCCCCCCCCCCCTTGAGGCGGGGTGAAGTCTTTGCTTCAAATGCCCCTAAATCGGGGTATAGTTTTGTCTCATATGCCCCTGGAGCAGGGGTGTATTTCTCTTCATGTGCCCCTGGGAATGGGGTGTATCTTTGTTTCTTGTTGTGCCCCCAGAGGGAGGTGCCTTTCTCTTCATGTGTGCCGGGCACTGGGTGTATCTTTACTTTTTTTTTATATGCCCCCGAGGGGGGATTCTTCACCACAAGAAAGTTCGCAAATAGCGACCGACATATTCGGTCTCTATTCAGTCGTTCTTCGGTCGCAAAATCCAATAGCGACCGAACAGACACCACTTAGCGACCGAATATTTCGGTCGCTATATACTAGTCGCTAAATTGCGACCGACATAAGTCGGTCGCGGATACGGTCGCTGATGGCGACCGAATAACTTCGGTCGCCGAATCAGTCGTGCATAGAGACCGATATAACGCGGTCGCAAGAACGGTCCCAGAGTCAATCGGTCTCTATTCGGTCTCCATTCGGTCTCCATTCCGTCGCCAATTTTGTAGTATTTTTTTAAAAAAAAATTATATAAACGACTATATGGTCTCTATTCGGTCGCTATGCGGTCGCCAAAGTTAATATTTTCATAAAATAAGTAATAACTTCGGTCGCTATTCGGTCTCCATGCGGTCGCTAATTAAATTTTTTTTTTTCAAAAATTAATATAAAGCTACTATAAATCACCTGATAAATAACAATTTAATAAAATAAATAACCTGTTACATAACAATTTCATAAAAACATATAAATCAACTACACAACTCATAATCTCCACAAATTTCAAATTCATCACATACAAACACACAAATTAATCATACATCCATAATAAAATGGCAACATACAAATAACTAAAATGAAATCACAAATCCTCCGCATATGTGTCATCCTGGTCGTCGTCTCGTCCAACATCTCGCGACGGATGATCCTGTATATCATTTAAAAAAATTAAAATCAATTCTTTAATAAAGAAATCAATTATTCTTGAAAATTAAAAGCAAGATGTTTTTCATTGAAGTGAAATTGACGAATGATAATTTTAAACGTTTTGCTCAAATCGGTAGTCCGATTTAGAATCCGTCAGCTCTGACAAGTCACGTCTACCTCCCAGGTCGTGTTGGAATGATCGGAATGCCGATCGGATCAGTATTTCACATTCTGGACCCCCGGACCCCGACGGCTTTGATTATAAACCAAGTGCATTTGCAAATTGCACTTTTGAGCGTCGGGCTCAAACCGGATGTCCGATTTAGAATCCGTCAGCTCTGACAAGTCACGTCTACCTCCCAGGTTGTGTTGGAATGATCGGAATGCCGATCGGATCAGTATTTCACATTCTGGACCCCCGGACCCCGACGGCTTTGATTATAAACCAAGTGCATTTGCAAATTGCACTTTTGAGCGATTTGCTCAAACCGGTAGTCCGATTTAGAATCCGTCAGCTCTGACAAGTCACGTCTACCTCCCAGGTCGTGTTGGAATGATCGGAATGCCGATCGGATCAGTATTTCACATTCTGGACCCCCGGACCCCGACGGCTTTGATTATAAACCAAGTGCATTTGCAAATTGCACTTTTGAGCGTCGGGCTCAAACCGGATGTCCGATTTAGAATCCGTCAGCTCTGACAAGTCACGTCTACCTCCCAGGTCGTGTTGGAATGATCGGAATGCCGATCGGATCAGTATTTCACATTCTCGACCCCCGGACCCCGACGGCTTTGATTATAAACCAAGTGCATTTGCAAATTGCACTTTTGAGCGTCGGGCTCAAACCGGTAGTCCGATTTAGAATCCGTCAGCTCTGACAAGTCACGTCTACCTCCCAGGTTGTGTTGGAATGATCGGAATGCCGATCGGATCAGTATTTCACATTCTGGACCCCCGGACCCCGACGGCTTTGATTATAAACCAAGTGCATTTGCAAATTGCACTTTTGAGCGATTTGCTCAAACCTAAATCTAAAATCCTAAAACCTAAACCTATTCCCAAATCCCTAAACCTTAAACCCTAAACCCGTAAAAATTGTAAACCCTATAGAAAAAAAAACGTAAGCCCTAAAACCCCTAAAAACACTAAACTGCAGACCCCGAACCCCCTAAATCATAAAACCATAAAACCCTTAAAAATTATAAATCTTAAACCCTCCCCTAACCCCTAACCCCACTACGATCCCTTAAACTCCTAAACTGCTAAACCACCGATTGCTAAACCCCAAACCCTCAAACTAAAAATCCCAAACCCTAAACCTTAAAACCCTAAATCTTGAGTTACCCCTAAAACTAGAAACTCTAAAATCCTTAAAAACCACAAACATAAAAGACTAAATCTGAAAAACCCTAAATCCTAAACCTTAAACCCTAAAACTCCTAAACCTAAAAATCAAAAATCTTAATACTATAAACTCTAAACCATAAACCATAAATTTAAAATCATAAACCCTAAAATCACTAATAACATCAAACCCTAAATAAAAGAAACCCAAAAATGTAAACCTATATGTAAAACCCTAAAAGCCCCAAGAACCTTAAACCTTAAAAACATTAAACCCTAAACTCAAAACATTAAACCATAAATCTTGAAAACCTTAAACCCTAAACCCTAAACCTTAAAAATATGAAACCATAATATCTATAAACCATAAAAACTCGAAAAACCCTAAACCCTAAAAATCCTAAATTGTAATAACTATAAACCCTAAAAACATGAAAAACCCTAAACCCTAAAACCTAAAATCCTTAGAAACTAGACCCACTAAACCAAAAACCCCTAAAGCCTAAACTCTCAAAACCGTAATCCACCCCCCTAACCGCTAAACCAAAAACCCCAAATGCTAAATCCAAAACCCTAAACTCATATGCCAAATATAAAATGCAAACAAACCTAAACACCAAACAACTAACCCTAAACCCAAAAACCTAAACCCTAAATAACCCTAAACCTTAAACCCTAACCCTATATGTTAAACCCTAAACATAAAAAAATAAACTCATAACCCCCTAAACTGTAAAACCCTAAAATAATTAAAAACCATAAAATTTAAAACACTAAAATCCTAAACCCACATTGAACCCCTTACCCCACCCCTAATACATAAACTACTAAACCTCAAAACTGTCAAACCTTAAACTTTAAATCTTAAAACCGTAAGCCCTTAAACCTTAAACACTAAACAGCCCCTCAACCCTAAGCCTAGCAACCGTAAACCGAAAAACCCACACTTAAAATCGAAGTCCAAAAACCTGTAGCCCTGAAACCCTTCCTAAACCCTAACACCTAACCCTTAAATCCTAACCCTAAAGCCCCAAACCCTAAACCATAAAGCTTAAAATCCTAAACCCTAAACCCTAAAAGCCCTAAACACCTTAAACCCTAAAAATCCTAAACCTTAAAAGAGTAAAACCTAAATCTAGTACCTAAAACCTAAATCTAAAACCCTAAACCTTAAACACTAAACACTAAACCCTTAAAAACCTTACACTAATCATTAGGAAAGGAGAGGTGAGGCCAATCCAAATACAACACATGTTTGTGAATATATTATCATGCTAACACACAAAAATGACTATTTACATGCACTGGTATTTTACTACAAAAAATGGAAGGTCCATATGACTGTTAATAAAGGCAATATAAAGCACCCAAACACCTGAAAAGTGCACAAAATAATATTCTATCATATTAACAATAACATGGACTATGAAATGCCCTAAACAAAAAATTAGCATGGCCTAAACAAAATTTTCACATTAAATTCCCTGCAGGGGGTTGGGGTGGGGGGGCCGCGGCGGGTTGGAGAGAGAGAGAGAGAGAGAGAGAGAGAGAGAGAGAGAGAGAGAGAGAGAGAGAGAGAGAGAGAGAGAGGGGTACCTGTGGGGGGGCGGGTTGGAGAGAGAGAGAGAGAGAGAGAGAGAGAGAGAGGTACCTGTGGGGGGGGGGCCGCGGCGGGTTGGAGAGAGAGAGAGAGAGAGAGAGAGAGAGAGAGAGGGGTACCTGTGGGGGGGCGGGTTGGAGAGAGAGAGAGAGAGAGAGAGAGAGATACCTGTGGGGGGGGGGGCCGCGGCGGGTTGGAGAGAGAGAGAGAGAGAGAGAGAGAGAGAGAGGTACCTTGGGGGGGGCAGCGGCGGGTTGGAGAGAGAGAGAGAGAGAGAGAGAGAGAGAGAGGGCAGCGGCGGGTTGGAGAGAGAGAGAGAGAGAGAGAGAGAGAGAGAGAGAGAGAGAGAGAGGGGTACCTGTGGGGGGGCCGCGGCGGGTTGGAGAGAGAGAGAGAGAGAGAGAGAGAGAGAGAGAGAGAGAGAGAGGTACCTGTGTGTGAGAGAGAGGAAGCCGGCGACGACGGCGACGGCGAGCGGCGACGGCGAGGCGAGCGGCGCGGCGACGACGGCGAGGCGAGCGGCGCGGAGGGGGGCTCCGGCGGAGGGGGCCTCGGGCGGGAGGCCGCACGGGGAGGGGGGCTCGGGCGGAGGAGGGGGGCTCGGGCGGGAGGCCGCAGGGGGAGGGGGGGCTCCGGCGGAGGGGGGCTCGGGCGGGAGGCCGCAGGGGAAGGGGGGACTCCGGCGGAGGAGGGGGGCTAGGGCGGAGAGGGGGCCGCAGGGGGAGGGGGCCGCAGGGGAAGGGGGCTCGGGCGGGGGCTCGGGCGGGAGGGTGGAGGGGGGGCTAGGGCGGAGAGGGGGCCGCAGGGGGAGGGGGCCGCAGGGGAAGGGGGCTCGGGCGGGAGGGTGGAGGGCGGGAGGGAGGGCTCGGGCGGGGAGGGGCTCGGGCGGGCGGGGGTCGCAGGGGGGAGTATAACGGGATCAGCGACCGATTGGCGACCGAATTTAGTTCGGTCGGGAGGGTGGAGGGCGGGAGGGAGGGCTCGGGCGGGGAGGGGCTCGGGCGGGCGGGGGTCGCAGGGGGGAGTATAACGGGATCAGCGACCGATTGGCGACCGAATTTAGTTCGGTCGCCAATAGGTCTCAGATGTGCGACCGATTATTTCGGTCGCCGAATTGGTCTCTATTTGGGACCGACTAGCGACCGATTAAAGCGGTCGCTAATGCGGTCGCTATAGCCACTTTTTCTTGTAGTGCTTCTTCTTCTGCCCCGACATGCTGGGGAATGTCTGCTTCTTGTGCTCCCAAAGTGGGGTGGATTCTCGACGGCTCATGTGCCCCCGTTGGTGGGGTGTATGCTTCTTCTTCAGATTCCCCTAAGGCGGGGTGTATTCTTTGTCGCTTCATGTACCCCCGAGTCGGGGTGAACTCTCTTCATGTGTCCCCCATGGCGGGGTGTACTCTCTTCATGTGTCCCTAGGAGTGGGGTGTGGTTTGCTTCCTGTGCGCCCTAGCAGGGTGTATCGCTGCTTGCAATGTCCCCCGAGGCGGGGTATCCTTCTTCTTCAAATACCCCTAAGCCGGGGCGTATTCTTTATGGCTTCTATGCCCCCATAGCGGGGTGTGTTTCTTCTTCAAATACCCCTAAGATGGGGTGGACTCTTTTCTTCTTATACTCCCAAGGCAGGATGTAGCTTCTTGAAATGCCCCTGAGCCGAGGCGTGTTCTTTACGGCTTCTATTCCCCCAGGCGAGATATATTTCTTCTTCAAATACCCCAAGGCCAGGGTGTATTCTTGTTGCTTCTCATGCTCCCGAGGCGGGATGTGACTTCTTCAAATGCCCTTAAGCCGGGGCGTATTCTTCATGACTTCTATGCCCCCTGGCGGGGTATGTTTCTTCTTCAAATGCCCCTAAGTCAGGGTGTGTTCTTATACTTTTTACGCCCCTCAGGGCGAGGTGCATTCCTCTCCATATGCCCCTAGCATGGGGTGCGCTTTTGTTTCTTACGCCCCCAGGCCGGGGTACGTTCCTTTTTCATATACCCCTAAGCTAGGGTGAATTTCTCTTTTTGTGTGTCCTCAGGCCGGGGTGAATTCTTTTCTTCATATGCCCCCATGACGGGGTATGTCTTTTGCTTCAGGTGCCCCCATATCGGGGTGTATTTCTTCTTCAAATGCCCCTAAGCCGGGGTGCAACTCTATTTCCTCTTATGTCCCCAGGTCGGGGCGGATTCTTCTTCAAATGTCCCGAAGTCGGGGTGTAGCTTTTGCTTTGTGTGCCCCTCAGTCGGGGCGGATTCTCTTCACGTGCCCCTGGGAATGGGGTGTATTTCTTTTTTTGCCTCCTATTGTAATATCCCGGACCTTTCGGATCCTTTCTTCGTGGGTCCCGGATCTGGTTTTCGGAGTGTCCGGCTCCGTTGTGTCATCTTTCGTGTTCGGATCGGCGCGATCCGGAGTTGTTTCGGAGGCCCGGAGGCATTCCGCGGCTTTTCCGCGTGTGTTTTCCGATTCTCGGTGTGTGTTTCAGCTTTTTCTTCGGAAGCTCACTGCGGGCGAACCGGGCGGTTCCCCCAGGCACTAGTGGTACTGTTGCGATTGGTGCGTTCCGAGGATTTCGGAAATGTATTTTTCTATTTTTTGGTATTTTTCTGAAAAATCAGATTTTCTATATAATCTCATTTCTTTTCTTTTTTCTTTTCTCCTTTCTCTTTCTTCTTCTTCTTCCTCCTTCCTTCCCCAACCGTGGCCGCCCTCCTCTCTCCCTCTCTCTCCCATTCGGACGCGGCGAGCCCCTCCCCGGCTGTTGACGGCGGCAGGGCGACGGCGCGGACGCGTGGGTGGCGGCGAGGTGAGCTCGTGGGCGTGCGGCAAGCGTGGGAAGCGTGGGGAGGCGAGGTTTCTAAAAGCGTTCTTCGCGATTCACGGGTGATTCGGCGGAGCATTCGCTCCATTGAGGTATGGTGACGTTCCTTAGCCTCTTGCCGATCATTTCCGTGATTTATAGGCCGCGGGGAGGCCGAGAGGGGCTTGTTTGAGCATGCTTGGGGTTTTCCATGATTTGGGGAGAGCTCGCCCGATCTATGGTTTTAGTCCGCGATTTCACGTTTGGATGGCTTAGATGCATGCTAGGGGTCCCCAGGGGTCTTCCCCTTTGATTTCCCCCTCTCCGGTGGAGGTATGGGGGCGTGGATGGTGTTTTTGGCCGTTTCCCACCGTTCTCGGTTTTCTGGGATGATAGCGGTCCACCAGTAACCGCCTTCATCAGGTAGCGGTCGGGTGGGGACTGCCTTCACCAAGATTTTTGACCGTTGAGGCCCGTTCTATCGGCAGGCAGTCGCGGTCGTGCGGCTGACCGCGACTGCTGGTGGCGGTCAGGGGGCGACCGCTTTCACCATGGGGTCCGGCACGGTCTTCGATATGGTCTTTTGACCATTGGAGTCTGGTCGCGGTCTCCTAGAGACCGCTACCAGGTGAAAACGGTCATCAGGCGACCGCGTTCACTTTTCGCGCACCAGGGTGGTCGCGGTCCCAGGAGGACCGCGACTAGGTGGTAGCGGTCCTGGGTCGACCGCGACCGCTGGAGGCGGTCCTTCGGTGACCGCGACTCCCTTTCTTCGCCGATTCAAATCCCGGACGAGCTAGTCTCGATCCCAGTGCTGACCCGTGGTCCGACTGATGCGGGGCATCATGTGGGGGCTACACGTGGGGGTGCCGTGGGGTCCCGGGAGGTGGTGGGTTCGGTTTGTGTCACCGTGCGTTAGTGTGGGTACAAGAAGCGTCCCTCGTACCTGTGGTTACAACGTTGTTTTCCGTGACTTGAGAGTCTACTCCTTCAGTGACCCTCCACTAGTCATATCCCACCAGTACGAGGTGATGGTCTCACATGGGAGTGGTGTTCGGGCATTCACCTTTGAGACGGTTTGTGGACCGGTTACCGTAGGCCCCTCGTCGGTAGCCAGAGTCCGGCTACGGGGGAAAACCGGTCAGAGGACCAGACCTAGTGACGCAAGGTCTGTGTGTGCACACGTGGTTGGGGGCGGTTGGACCCACGTCGACGGGCGTGACCCCAGCTAGTTACTTGTTTGTGGTTACTTGTACGGTGTCTGCGCCTCGGGTAGGACCTACCACGTCGGGCGGTTCACCTGCGGTGCGGTGTAAGACATCAGGGGACGCTACCGGCTGTGCTTCTAGTGGGTGGTACTCCTGTCGAGTACGGAGTGACAGACTGTCAGTCGAGTGTTTCCGACCTTCGGGTTTTACCGGATCGACCTTTGAGCTTTGGTCTTCTTAGCGTGGCACGTGTGTCGGTTTGCGTGCTGTAGGGTCTTGTCTTGTAGAGTACAGGGCTTTCCCTTCCGAGGTACTCTCCTACCGCTAGGGTAGTGGTTTCTCATTTTTCGAGGTAGGGTTCGAGTGATCCCTCCTGAGTCTTGTTCCGAGACTGATTCCCTGCGTGTTTTCACCGTGTTTCAGGTGAGGCGCCACCCCAGGGGAGCGCGTCTGGGGTGCAGCATGGTGCGGGTGCCCAGAGGTAGTGCCAGAGGTCAGAGTCGGGGTATGCCCCGTGTAGCTGTACTTTCCTTTCTTGTCACTGTACTAGTTGTGGACTACTATTATTGTTATTGTTGTTAATTTCTATTGTGGACCATGTAAAATGTTAATTTATTTCCTGCTTAATATTATAACTGTTTAATTTCTGTAATTATTTGTGATACTTGTGTAGTCTCCACACCATCCTTTTAACCCTTCCGAGTCTTCGGGCTCGTGGGTGGCGGTGCGAATCTCGGGTTATCGGGCCTTCCCGGTAATCGGATTCTCGGGTCGTTACAGCTGGTATCAGAGCGCGGTCGTGGAATTACATGAGAATCATAGGTAATTCTAGTGGTCCACTAGTCCACAGCGATGATGTACAGGTGACGCTGGCATTGGGTATCGTGTGTTTTTCTTGACCTTGCCGTTTTCGTGTTTTCTGTCTTTTGCTTCAGGAGCGAGTATGGCGCCGAGGAGGAGCTCTCGCTCTCAGCAGGGGCAGTCGGCTGGAGGCCAGGTGATCCAGTAGGGGGTCCAGAGGGACCAGGAGGAGCATAGTAGAGCGCCACAGGGGGCTACCGAGGCCGTTGATGCTGCGAGAGTTCCGGGGGCCAAGGATTTCTTCCGTGGCATGTACCAGCTTATGTCTCAGCAGTTTGGCGGAGAGGCCGGTGAGGGCTCGTCAGCTAGGGGTGGGCCAGGCCGAGTAGTGAGGGACTTCATGCAGTTCCATCCACCTTACTTTAGCGGCCAGGCAGACCCTGATGCGGCTCGTGATTGGCTCGATGAGATGGAGCGAGTGTTCAGTTCTGCGAAGAGTGCTGCCGAGGACAGAGTTGTGTTGGCCTACAACCAGTTACAGGGTACGGCTCGAAGGTGGTGGTCTTCCGAGTGGAAGACGTCTTTTCAGCTTCGTCCACTTGAGCAGATCGAGGGGGATGACTTTGTCAATACTTTCGGGCGTACGTACTGTCCAGATATTGTTGCTACGCAGCGGATGCGGGAGTTTCTGGAGCTGGTGTAGGGCGACATGTTCGTGTTGCAGTACAGGGCCCGATTTGTCGAGCTGGGTCGGTACGCACCTCACATCATGGAGCATGAGAGGGTGAGGACCGCGCAGTTTGTGCAGGGCTTGAGGCTGGAGTTGAGACACCATTTGATCGTGAACGGGGCCACGGATCTAGAGACGGCATCTCGTGTTGTGATTTCTTTGGAGATAGATATGCAGAGGACTCGAGGACCGATCAGCCAGGGGCAGTCCTTGTCAGGTCGCAGCCAGCAGCCGGTTACCCAGCAGCAGGGTTTCTTCCAGCATGCGTTGGGTGGTTCAGGAGCACCGGCATCGGCAGTGTCGGTAGCAGGATCTACGTCCTTCAGCTCGAAGGTTAAGAAGTTCTTGAAGAAGAGTTTCCGTAAGAAGCATAAGGATCAGGGGAAGGCTTCATCGGGCAGTGTACAGCAGCCGATTCCTTTGCAGCGTCAGGGATCAGTGGGTGGATCGCGAGGACCTTGTCCACGGTGTGGTGGGACCCACCTAGGCAGGCAGTGCACGGCGCCGATCATCTATTTTCGGTGTGACCAGCCAGGGCATATGGCGCGTGACTGTCCTCAGAGGCCGCCGCAGCAGCAGTTTCCTCAGCAGCAGCAGGTTCTCCAGCAGCAGAGGCAGCAGCAGCAGCAGCAGCAGCAGGGACAGTATCCGCCGCTACCCAGGTCAGCTAGTGTGGGAGGCAGACAGAGAGCTCGGGGCCAGATCACGCACATGACCAGGGCAGAGGCAGTGGTGTCGCAGCTCGTGGAAGCTACCGTTCAGATTTTGGGATGTGCGGCTCGGGTTTTATTTGATTCTGGCGCGTCTCATTCTTTTATTTCGGAGGATTTCGCGTCGAGCGTCGAGGAGCCGGTGACCCAGTTGTCCTGTGATTTGGCAGTGGAGTTGCCTTCGGGTGACTTTATGATCACTCCGTATTGCTTCGATCAGGTTCCGGTTTGGATCGATGGGCGGAGTATGCCAGGCAGGTTGTATGCGTTGCAGCTTCGGGATTACGATGTGATTCTAGGCATGGACTGGCTCGAGACCCATGGAGCGGTGGTAGATTGTGGAATGAAGAGGGTCTACTTCTAGCATCCGAGCAAGAGGACCTTCTATTTCCAAGGTATCCGTTCCGCCCCTTCTCGATTCCTTATCTCTGCTATTCGAGCATGTCGGTTGCTTGATTCTGGTTGTCAGGGTTTTCTCGCGTCCGTGGTTGTGTCGGACCGGATGGAGCCGGATGTCGAGGACATTGCGGTGGTGTGCGAGTTTTCCGACGTTTTTTCTGAGGAGTTGTCTGGATTACCTCCCCAGCGGGAGATCGATTTCATGATCGAGGTTGTGCCTGGTACGGGACCTTTGGCGAAGGCTCCCTACCGTATGGCCCCCGCTGAGTTGAGGGAGTTGAGGGCGCAGTTGCAGGAACTGTTGGCTAAGGGGTATATTCATCCTAGTTTTTCCCCTTGGGGTGCGCCCGTGTTGTTCGTGAAGAAGAAGGACGGTAGTCTGCGGTTGTGCATTGACTATCGGCAGCTGAATGAAGTGACCATTAAGAACAAGTATCTGTTGCCGCGGATTGATGATTTGTTCGACCAGCTGCAGTCTGCGCGAGTGTTCTCGCGGATTGATTTACGGTCCGGTTACTATCAGCTGAGAATTCACGAGTCCGATGTGGAGAAGACTGCATTCAGTATGAGGTACGGGTATTATGAATTTTTGGTGATGCCGTTCGGGCTCACCAATGCCCCAGCAGCCTTCATGGACTTGATGCAGAGGGTGTTTCATCCGTATTTGGACCAGTTCGTGGTCATCTTCGTGGATGACATCCTTATTTATTCGCAGTCTGCCGAGGAGCACGCGTACCATTTGGGTGTGGTGCTGCAGACGTTACGAGATCTCCAGTTGTATTCGAAGCTCAGCAAGTGTGAGTTTTGGCTCAGCGATGTGCACTTTCTGGGGCACGTGATTTCTGGTGATGGCATTTCCGTGGACCCCGCCAAGGTCGAGACAGTAATGCAGTGGCCGAGGCCGAGGTCGGTGACGGAGATCCGGAGTTTCTTGGGGCTTGCTGGTTATTATCGCCGATTTATCCAGGATTTTTCTCGCATTACGACCCCGATGACTAGGCTCACGTGGAAGGATGTGCCTTTCGTCTGGTCCGAGGAGTGTGAGCAGAGCTTCAGGGAACTGAAGAGATTGCGCACCTCGGCTCCGATGTTGGTCTTGCCTTCTGGATCGAGAGGTTTCGTGGTGTGTACAGATACTTCCGGAGTCGGATTGGGTGCTGTTTTGATACAGCATGGTAGAGTGGTGGCTTATGCATCTCGACAGCTAAAGCCCCATGAGGAGAACTACCCTACCCATGACCTTGAGTTGGCGGCGGTGATCTTCGCGCTGAAGATCTGGAGGCATTATCTGTACGACGAGAAGTTTGAGGTATTCACTGACCATCAGAGTTTGAGGTATGTGTTCTCGCAGAGAGATCTGAACCTCAGACAAAGGCGTTGGATGGAGTTCATAAAGGATTATGACTTCACCCTGTCTTATCAGCGGGGCAGGATGAATGTCGTTGCCGATGCCTTGAGTCGGAAGGTTGCAGTCAGTACCTTGATGCTGAGGAAGTGGAGGCTCTGGGAACAAGTGCCCGAAGTATCCTTCAGGCTCAAGATTTCCCAGGAGCCAGGGTTGGCAGCGCTTGCGAGTCTGACTGTCACTCCTGCTATCCGTCGTCAGGTGAAAGAGGCTCAGCATGCGGACCCTGAGTTGCCCCGGATTCTGACTATGGCTGACGTGGAGCTCGGCGAGGACGGTGCTGCGAGGTTTCGTGGCAGGCTGTACGTCCCAGCGGAGGAGCAGGTTCGTCGTGCGGTGTTACGCGAGGCTCATGGGAGCAGGTACACTGTACACCCAGGTGCGACGAAGATGTATCGGAACTTGCGGAGGCAGCTCTGGTGGCCTGGCATGAAGAGAGATGTCGCAGAGTTTGTGGCCAGGTGCCTGATCTATCAGCATGTGAAGGCAGAGCATCAGCGACCAGGAGGTACTCTCCAGCCCTTGGATGTTCCTGCGTGGAAGTGGGACCATGTGACCACGGATTTTGTGGTGGGGTTGCCGAGGACCCCGAGTGGGCAGGACAGTATTTGGTTGCTGGTGGATCGGCTGACGAAGGTGATGCGGTTGTTACCGGTCAAAGTCAGCTGGAGCGTGTCTAAGTTGGCTCGTTTGTATGTGGAGCGGATCGTGCCGTTGCATGGGGGTCCCACTTCGATCGTATCGGATCGGGATCCGCGCTTCACTTCTGGATTCTGGAGGAGTTTCCAGCGAGCTCTTGGCACGGAGTTGGCATTTAGCTCGACGTATCATCCTCAGTCAGATGGTCAGTCTGAGAGGACCATTCAGACTTTGGAGGACATGCTGAGATCTTGCTGCCTGGAGTGGCAGGGGAGTTGGATTCATCACCTACCGTTGGTGGAGTTTGCCTAGTGTCACCCACATGTTCTCAAAGGATGAAGACAAAATAGAGGGCCCCCTTGCAGACAACTAAAGCTCTAAGTGTTTAAGTGGGAGTTTTTATGCTGAACAGGGAGTTTGTATAGCAAAAAAATGCATAAGGAGGACTCTCCAGACCTGACAGGCCGGAGGGACACCTCTCCGCCCTGCAAGCAGGCGGAAGGGCCTCCTCCGCCCTACACAGGCCGGAGGGAGGCCCTCCGCCCTGTGGAGGCCGGAGGGAGGCCCTCCGCCCTGTATGCATCCCGCAACCCATGAAAAAAAAAGAGAAAAGAAGAAAAGGAGAAGAGAAAAAATTGAATGAAGGAATGAGAAGAGGCAGGCCGGAGGAGGTCCCTCCGCCCATGGCCTTCCTCTGCCCATCTACCATGCGGTTACCAAAAAGAATAAGAAAAGAAGGAAAAGGAAGGAGAAATAAATGCTGCGGTTAAAAGAAGAAGAAGAGGCAGGGAGGAGGAAGACTAAAGGTTTAGTCTCTTGAGATTCCACCGGAGGGTGGCCAAGTAGAGCTCCTCCGCCCACCTTCAATCACCTATATAAAGAAGGTTCAACCAAGCACAAGGGGGGATAAGAGAAAAAAGGAGAAAGGAGACACAAAAAAGAAAGGCAAGAAGGCAGAGGCAGCCGTAAAGTGGGAAAGCCATCAGCAATAGTAGGTCATAGTCTGCTACTTTGGATGTTTTTGTAAAGTTAGAAACACTACTGTATAACAGTTCACTTAAAGGAGGGTTGTTACTAAAAGCCCTCAAGTGGGCCTCTTATGTGTGCAACGTGGAGTCAAGAGGATTCAAACAATAACACATGGGTTCTTTTGATTAACCAAGATGTCCACTTAAAATCCTTACCATGTCCAAGACCTGCTATTGTATGTATTACAGAAAATAACACATAAGGTTTCAATGTGCAAGACTATCAGTTTATCTCTACAAGTATGTATTACATTTTCTCAAACAAAGATCGTTGTCTGCACAACAAAAATCGATGATGGGTTGTGTAGCCATCACTTTCATCGTCATTATTCACCTAATCTAGACTAATCAGATTAGGTACATGGGTCCAATGCCAATGTTCCACCATACAATTCTGCAAAAAAAACAATCTACATCTCTAGACTTCATGTAAATATCCCTGAGGAATAAGGCAATTTCAGAAGTTAAAATATTCTGTGGAAAAAGTTTCAGTCTCCCTTCTCCTTGTGCTGTTGCTGCAGCAGCCTTTCTTCGTCCTCTTTCTGGGGTGGTGGTGTTCTTTCTCCCAAGGGACCATGACTCACAAGGTTGCTTTATCTCAGCAAACTGAACCTTTTGAATGTGTTATATGAAGGAGATCCTGATGACCTCACCTCAAGACGGTTGTCTCTAGTCCTAGTCAAAAATGTCCACTAAGTGCTCCTAATGCATTAAAACTTACACATCGTATTAGGAGGGACACCTTTGGTGACGTTTGGATAGCAACTCACCATTTATTCACTGATGATTATGATGAGTACCATGAAGTTGCAGTCAAGATGTTACATCCTATGAAAGAGGATCATATCCCAGTCTTTTTGTCTAAATCTGATGAAGTGTTCTCCAAATGTCAGGGACTGCAAGGTGTTTGTCTTCTACAGGGTATATCAAAGAATAAGGGGAATATCAACATACCGATGAAGTTCTATGAAGGTGGTTATGTGGGAGAAAATCATGCTCGGTCCGTCAGCGGAGAAATCAGAATTTACAAACTCGGTCCGTTCACGGAGAAATCAGAATTTACAAATACACCCTCAAAGTTTGTGAAATTACAAAAATCTGATTGAAATTTCAGAAGAGACAAAGATTGGAAAGCACATTATATAAAAATCATGCTTTGTTGGGAAAGTTACATAGAAACCCCTCCGACAATGATTATTGCAATTATGCCCTATCTTGGAGTAAACGAAATACTTTCTCTCAAATTAATATTTTGACAAAAGGGCTAGTATCATGAGGGCAAGAAAACGTCTTTAGCAATTTTAATCAAGGGTGTTCAATTCGGATTTATCCGATGTAAATTAATATCGATTCCGGTCGGTGGGGAAGAGTCCAGTACACGAACTCTTAAATCGTATGATAAATCACGCGCGCGGAAATTATAACATGCAAACATTTAAAAAGCCAAAATAAATATGCATGTTATTTCCTTCCGATAAATGGGATTCATATATATATATTCGCGTGTAAACAGACGTCAAATATATATATATATATATATATATATATATATATATATTCGCGTGTAAACAGACGTCAAATTATGAATTATGCTACGAGAAAATCAACTTGAGGCTTATCAGCTACAGTGATGCGGATTGGGCTGGTGACCGAGATGAGCGCACGTCCACTTCAGGCTTTGTGTTCTTATTAGCTGGTGGAGCTATCTCGTGACGTAGTAAGAAACAGTCTTGCATTGCCCTATCCACAATGGAGGCCGGATATGTAACTTGTTCTACCGCGAGTCAGGAGGCGATATGGCTACGGAATTTTCTACGACGATTAGCCATCACACCTCATACAGATGAGAGTGTATTGACGTATGTAGACATCATGTCAACATTGGCCTTCGTCAAAGATCCTAAATATCATGACAGGAGAAAGCATATTGATATATATTACCACTACGTCAGGGATCTGTTGGGAAGAGGGTTGGTGGTGCTTCGACAGATCAGTTCTACTCAAATGATAGCTAATCCACTAACAAAGCAGATAGCCAGAGAAAGTTTTGTTACCCATTGTGCGTCTATGGGTCTTTGTAAATTATAAATTGTAATAGTTTACAATGGTAGACATCATTAAAGTTTGTTTATTATTCAATAATATTTATTCGAATGATTGATGACTATGCACATTATCAGAGTATCCCCAGGCTTGAACCAACCCCCTCACACGGGTGGTTCACCTTTAGCGCTTATAGATATCGAGCAAATATGAGACATTTGATATTATGACACCCTCGAGGCTAAAGAGCGAGCATAATATCCTAAATAATATTAATATGCCATCTTGGCCGAGGCCAAGATGAGATCTGACTCAAATCGGTCACGTGGATGTAGCTACAATCCTGTGAAGCCTGTGAAATCTGGATACGTGAGTCAAAAAAAGGTGCTCAAAAGGAGCAACTGGTTTGTGGGACTCTGATCAGTTGCATAGGTCGCATCTGGATTTGTATCTGTGCGGTGTTTTTATAATATTTTTTTTATGACACGTCCATGTAAATGGAAGAACACCGCAACATGCGTTTCATACCGCATGTGTAATATTCGACCGCACATGAGAATGATGAATTGATCCCTCTTCATCATTGTATGAGCTCATGAATCACATTTATGTGATTCCCGATGTATCCCTAGTGACCTGCAGTGCTATGTCATGAAAAGGATACTTGATATCACTATCTTAGCATGTTATTTAGGGCGATGATTGATACCATCTAGCGGAACATATCTAGAAAAGCAATCAAAAAAAATTAGATTGACATAAGTGGCATAGGGAAGGCATCTCAATATCTCACCATGCTTTGTTGCTCATATCCCGGGAGACTCTATTGTCTAAGTGATGATAGAGTCATGAGTGCTTAGCATTTGGGTTCGACACTGCATGTTATGAGAGATCCATAGTGTTGAATCAGGTGGATACTGAGTGCCTGAGGTACATACTGAGATTAATTGAGTGATCTGTTAGTAAGGTGGCGACTTCGCAGAACACTTGTTGGCTACTCGATAAATCTCACAGAGGTCGCACGCTCCACTTCCTGTATGACCGTTGAGATCGATTGCCTTGAAACGGGTAGGACATATATTGCTAGACCTAGTGGGAGATGTTAATGGGATTATGGGCCTTTGCCCATTTAACTGTGGGAGGCAATGGTGCCCCCACGTGCTCGGAAGAGGCATTGGCATCTTCCCAGCACATATGCTCCTTGGCCCTTTCTTTTGTTTGTCTCTTGACCTCACAAAAGAGCCACCAATCTTTTGATTTGGTTAAAAGGCCACCGTCTTTTAACTTTTGCTGCGAGCCAACCTGCTAATACTATAAAAGGGGTTGTGGTTAAGTGAGAAGAGAGTTGACGGCGTGTTTTGATGAGAGGGGCCATTTTCTTTTGGGAAGTTTCGAGAGTGATGTAGATGATGTTTGTTTTTCACTTCTCTCTCTTAAGTGATTCATGTAGTGTATATGGTGTGCATCTCCGGTGTGTAGCGGAGATGCTACGTCGGCACTAATTGCAGAGGACTGTCACCCGAGTCCTGAGATTTAGAATGTGGTACAAGGAAGATGACTCTGATAGTCATCTTCTTGTCTCTACATAAAAGATTTATTTTTACTTAAAATTCTATTATTTTATTATTATTCTATTACGAGGTCCCCAATAGATCGACGGCACGACGACATATCAATATGTCAATTTTTCATTAGCACCATCTCACGTAACTGATACACAGTGATTCAGCGTGGTACAACAAACTCTGCCTCCCATCCTCTAGTCCCATGCGCGCACATTTTTTATTCTCAAACATCTACATCTAAAATTTGTGCACCTTCAATTTTTTTAAAAAATAATTTTTCTTCCCAGTCACCCCTCCGAGCTACCGCATCTCTATCTTACGGGGTACTCTCTCTCCTTTGGCTGTGCTTCTTCCCTCGGAAGAGAAAAGATCCTATTCTCCATATGGTAATAATACACGACACGATAGATGCATACAACTATTAAAAAAATGTACAAGGAAGAAAGAGACCCTTTCTTATAGTCAAATCGAGGGAGTTTTGCCACCTCTTTTTTTTTTATTTAATTTTCATGGTGGGTTCACGGTCAAGCACCACACCACACCACACCACTCCCTCCCCCACCCCGCCCCCACACTCGCCACTACGGTGCCTGCGGCTGAACCGGTGACGTGTGCCTGTTGGCCACACCGACGGCACCCATCAAGCGCTTTGACCCCCCATTACAACGGCCACCCTCCACCACCACCACCACCACCACCACCACCACCACCACCTCCACATCCACCCACCGGGAGCTGGCGTGGGACGCCACCACCCACCGGAGGGAGACCAGTATCTCCACTCCACTCTCCACTCCAACCAGCACCAAGTTGGCTCAGCTCTTGTCTTCTTCCTCCTCGTCTCTCCCATCCCCATCCCCATCCCCATCCCCACAGAGCTACTCCGATCCCCCCCACCCATCTGTCCCCAACATCCCCACGGAAAAATGGAGCACTTTAGACGGCGGCCTCTTCCTGCACCCGCGAGGGCCCCTCCCCACTCCTCCTCCCATCCATGTCTGGCCAAACCCCGCGCCTTTCCTGCACCCGCGCCGTCCCCACTCTCATCCCTCCCCCGGAAACCTGGATCCATCCGCACCCACATTGTTCTGCCGTCGCTCCGCTCGATCTCCCGGCCCGGGGCGGCGGCGGGGGGGAACTTTACCATCCATCCATGATCATGCCTGTGGATCGATAGACTGTGGACACCTTCGTCCGCCGTCGCGCCGGAGAGGAAAGCGAGGTCTCGGAGAGGAGTTCGCGTTGACAGCGCGCAGAGCTACGATCTCGCTGTTAACGGGAAAATCTATCCGCGGCAGGGCCATATTTTTATTCGTTCTACAATTAATTAAGCATTTCTCAGCCGATATAATAAAATATTTCATCAATTTCTTTCACGGGACAAATATTTCATTCATATAATAAAATATTTTATTTTTAAAAATATTTTATTAATTTATTTTTATAGTCAAAAATTATTTCAATCGTGTGATAGATATTTCATGCTTGAAATAGAATATTTCGTTCTTATAAAATATTTCGATTCTATGTTTACACGTCGAGCACGCTCGCACATTTAACGAGTATGTATGCGAGTCTTAATTTAATGTCACACGGCGTAATTTTCTATGTGAAAATCATATTATCAAAATTTTTTGGGCCAATGAGAAGGGATGTTACGCATTTACGTGATTTTGTGCACCGAGATTATTACTCTAATCAAAATTTCGGGACGATTGTTTCGACAGCTAACACATAAAATCATTAATTAGTTTATAATCAGATTAAAATCCCCTCAACAAATCCCAAATCGTAGTTTCCCTGATTCCGAATGCTTCCCGGATGCCCGCAGATGGTTTGGCTTGTTCCACAATCCTCCCCATATCACCACTTCCGATTGGCTATTCGATTGCCGAATTAAGTCTGAATGATCCAATTCTAAGTTCCTGTCTTTTCCTTTTTTTTGTGGCCATTGAAAGATGAACATTCCGTTTTTCTTAAACAGAGGAGAATACATGCACATAGACCATTATTAAGAGGTACATACAAAGCTTAACCCACAGTGATAGAATCTTCATGCCCAGCTCTTGCTTTTTTTTTTTAAAGAAACATCCACTTTAAGCACAAGTAGTTGTATGCCCTCTTAGTAGTTTCTTCACGGAGAGTTATCTAAATGGACGCAACACTCGAAAGGGCCGACCTCTCTCCTCCTACCTTGACTTGTGGGCTTTTCTTCGTCACCTGCAACCCCCGTCAAATAGTTAACGGGACCCAATGAATTGCCACACTTTAATAATCGAAAGTGGGGTTTAACCTCCCTTCCTAATTACTCTTTCACAAGTGACTAATAATATTATTCCTTCCACTGACGTGACTGATTTCTCAGACATGGAAATGCCTTAATTTGTATATATGGAAGGGGGAGTGAACCTCCAGTTCAGGTCGTAGCACAATGCATGGGCATCCAATCCCAAGTCAATCGCACGGTATCGATGATTAAAAATGGGATCTTATGTATCGTTCCTTTTCTGTCCTTCCCCAGCACCTCTAGCTAGCTAGGTCCTACACTAATTAAGAGAGGGACCGCTAAAAGTGATGGTTTTATAGATAATTAATTAAGGGAAATGTTTAGTGCAACACATACCCTTAATTTTTTTTGATTTTTTTGAGTGGCCCTTATCCTTAAATTATCTGGGCGTGCAAAAATAAAAATTGAACCGTGTGATATACTATTCACAGAGGTAAATTCATTTTTACTTGACTCCCACGTCACGTCACCTGATGATACGACACTCACGTCCAAATAACTTAAGACGAGAGTCACTACTTAAAAAAATTCAAAAAAATTGTTACACTAATTACACTGGTGCGTGTAATTAATGCATATGTTGCACTATATATTTCTCGTTAATTAGTGACCTAATTTTACAGGAGGGGAGGTGGAGATCTTCAGGAATATATCCCCATGTAATTAAAACAGACCATATATATATACGTCGCCATTTGCATATCCCCAGCAGAAGGCTGAGTGGGAAAGATCCTGAAAGCAACTAAGGGACCTGAGGGGAAGCTTCGTGCAGTCGACCTCCAATTGTGGAATTGGGCAAGCAACTTTACTAGGATTAAGTGCTTGACTAATTAATCGCACTCTCCAAGTAATTTTTTTTTCTAGATCTAATTAATTATCTAGACAATATTAATTACGTGACAAAATCATGCAGATAATTTGATCGAGCGCCTTCAGTGCATGGTTTAAAGGTGAAGTTAGAAGTGGATGGTTTGCATGCAACTCACTTGTCTTACCTCACCTTTATCAGTTTAGTTCTTGCAAACTTTCTAAAGGCGTTGCAACTCATAATTCATGGGCTCGTCTTCGTTTTTAAATAAAAAACATGCATGTCTGGTTAATTAGATACCATTACGGTGGAACTTGTGGCATGAAGAGATTGACCTAGAAAATTCAAACAAGACATGCACGCTTGTGCCCTTTGACTAGACCTTTAAACGGAGAGCCGTGCCGGGGAGGGGATCAGCTGGGAGGAGAGAAGCCAAGAACAACTTGGCTAAGAGCAGCGTACGTAGGGAGAGATGGCATGTGGGGATGGAAACGCCACGGTCTGGCATTCGCAGGCATGCAGATACCAACAGAATTGAGCTGACAGCCCCAGGTTTCCCTGGCAGATGGTCATCCCCATCGCAGTCTTGCCGGGCCTCTGCAGAACCGCCCACGAGCAGTTGGAAACGCAGACAACATGAGCAGGCGGAGCAAAAGAGACACCTTGAAACGGCTGCGTGGATACAGATGTCGTTGCGGAGGGGGTGGAAAAACAGCTGCTGCAACAACGCGGTTCATGGAATTTCCTTCCATCAGGAAGGGCAGGAGTGGAGGAAGGGAAGGTGGGGGACGTAGTGATTGGACTGCTGGGCTCCCTCCGGTGGGTTGTCTTGTTGTTCCCCGCAGTGCATACCAGGGTGGAGAGGGAGGGGTCAACGGCTGAGTTACACTGACAAGCTACCAGCCTATGTGTTATGTTAGCCCCTGCACACCCCCAACTGAAGTTTGAGTGTTTCTTTCTCTCGATAGCTTGTTTCTTGTGATGTGGGCAAGGTTACCATGATTAATTTTGTGTCTTTTTCGAACAATGTGATTTGATTGTTTTTTTTTCATCTTGGTGTATTGAATGAATGATGATGTATAGAATGAAACTTTAAAATCGACATAAATTTGAAAAGATGGAACTTAATCATGTACTTTTTAATGACAATATCGTATTTTCTCGGAAGGTGATGTCTTTTGATATGATGTACTTTAATAGTTAGTTTCATATATGATCATGGTTTCTTTGGGGCCTCGTTGGTTTCGGAACATGACAGCTGTGTTTGACCCTGGGGGGATACCTGACATCGATTAGGCACCCTCCTTTGTGTGCAGAATGGGACTCACTTTTCGCTATCATCGTTTAGTCATTCGCCCTTATCTTATTCCAGAATCAAACAGACTTTAGATCTTGTTTGATTGCGAAATAAGTTAAGCTGATAAGTTATTATATATAATATATTTCAAAAAGTACATTAAAATATTTTGATCGAGAGATAAGGAAACTCGAGATGTGTTATCAAGAAATGTGAAAAAATTTAACCCCTCTTTATTCTACCTTTTTAATAGAACAATTTACCTTGAGATAAATCAGAATAAGAGTAGACTCACTCTCTAAGGGTGGTGAAGGCTTAAACAGATCGCTAGAGATTGTTGGGGGCTCTTTGTAGGCTACAGGGTCATAGATGTTGAAGGTGGAGTTGATCTCGTAATCTGATAGTAGATCGACAACATAAATATTGGATCCAACCCGTTATAAAATTTTGAAAGGACCTGCACTTCTTTGACGGCTCTTGAGGGAAACCGTTCAGGCTGGACCCTAATTATCATATAATTACCCACTTGAAACTCTTGGAAGCGCCTGTGAGAATCTACTAATTGCTTGTACGACACATTACTCAATAGCCTCAATTTGATGCGTTGACTTATTTTCTCGTGCAAACTCTCGATGTGTTGTGCAAAGGACTCTACAGAACTTGAGACTATAGAATGCATGGACATGAAATGCGGTCAACGGGTTTCCTAGGTTTGTAGCCATGCATAATTTCAAAAGGGCTCATCCATATTATCCTATTAACAAAACTACTATATGCAAACACATCACGAGGAATAAGGGCCTTTGGAACCTCTCAACATCTTGGGCCATTTGGTAGGCATGCTCTAAGGTGCTTACCTCTCTTAAGATTAACTCTCTTTGGATGTCCTCACGAAGACCCGGCCTAAATCTAGACAAAGTCATATCATCATCCTCATTGACTCCACATCTAAGTACTCATCAAATTGATTGATGCACTCATGGACCGAACGGTTGCATTGGGTCAATCTTTGCCATTGGTCTAGAAGACGTTGGCGGTAGGATGGGGGGAAGGTATCTCTCTATCAAATCTTCTTTCATTTCTTCGCTAGTGTCAATGGGTTCTTGCCTCCTTTAAAGAATACGATTCTCAATATTTAGCCAATAAGTTTTGGCTTACCCGGTCAATTTCAACTAAGCAAATCGGACCTTGAGGGCTTCCGACATTTCAAACCATTCAAAATATTAGTCCATACTAGTCTATCAATCAGCATAGACCTTAGGATCTCGGGTTCCATCATAATAAGGGACTTCAAATTTGACATTCCTAAAAGTCAAGTCATCATGGTCAAAGGCCTCCCAGAGAGGGAGTCTGTAACGACCTAAGATCCGGATATCGAGAATAATCCGATACTATTCGAATTCTGACCCACCACCCACGAGCCGAAGGGCTCGGAAGGGTTATAAAGGAGTGTGGACGTACATTGAAATTTAAAATAATGCAGGCCCAATTATATAATTAACATTTTAAATAATAGAATTAAATTTTAATTTTAATTTAATAATCTAACTACATAGTCTAGTCCAACAAAGTACAGTCTACAGGGAAAAGGAACGTACTCTAACGTCGAGTGCACACTCGGTCCGGCGAGCTGACAACTACGAACCGGTGGCGCTGCACCTCCGAACCTCGAGGAGGAACCACTACACCTGAAAAGATAGGGGTAATAAGCCTCATCTCATTGGCTCAGTAGGGGTCCAGCGGAACCCTACCACAAAATAACGGCGCTAACGAAAACAACAACAATGGTAACGGGAGTAGCAACAGTAGCAATAACGGCGGAAGAAACAACCGTATTAAGAACAGTAAACAAGGTGGCCGAACTATGGCCCTATAAGCTACTCCTAACGGCAAGAAAAGTAAACCATGATCTCACAGTCGGGGGACCACCGAACTAATGGAAAACCCTACTACACTGTTAGAAGAAACATCACGACACCTCTATCGTGGAGGCCTGTCCTCACAGACGAAGGCCCAACCCTAGACCACATGGTCCAAGGGTACAGTCACGACCTCACCGTCATGAACCCTACACTGTCTACGAGTAAAGTCTCGATAACTCTACCGGGAACCCTCAACCTGAAAGTTGAAAAAACGCTCGGAAGTCACCCGAAGAATCGCGAAGAAACTCATCTCTCGTGACAGGAGTACTGTCCACCAGAACCAAGGTCGGATGCGTCCACTGACGTCTTAGTCCGCGCCCAAGCTGTCTCCCTACTCATCCCAGACAGAAACTAAGACACCGTACAAGTAACTATCGAACAAGGACTAACTGGGGTCGCGCACATCAACGCGGGTCTGTCACCCCCAACCACGTGTGCACACACAGACTATGCGCTCTAAGTCGGGTCCTCTAGCTAGTTTTCCCCCAGCCCAGACTCAGGATACAAAGACGAGGGGTTCTACGATAACCAGCCTAAAAATCGTCTCTCCCGAGAAAGCCGCTCTACCACTCCCGAGTAGGTCAGCACATACGTGTCGTAAGAAGGCTACAACCAGTGGGGGGTCACTCGAGGTAAGACTCTCGGAAGAAACCACCGGAGTACGGACAGGCTACGCACAAGCCCGTCATTAGTAACTCGGAACACGGGGTGTACCCAGATTCTAGGCAGTCCACTAGACCTACTAACCCAACAGTCCTTGAGTCATGTAACTCAAGTCAAGACCGCCGTACAACACGGCATCATGCCGTCAATCTGCCCTACTCCTAGGGTCTAAAACCAGGGTCAAAACAATCCTTAAGGCGGCTCACAACCACCGAGTTCATTCCCTTTTCGAGGGAACCTAAGAAACCTCCAGCCCCAGGCTAGGTCACAGAACTCACAGTTCATAGGCCATATGCATAGCCCAAACGGAAACCGCTTTCCAAAGAAGTTAACGCCGTGCGGGGACAGCCCTCTGCACTTATACCAACACAGGGTGACTCGATCTAGTAAAACAGAAAAGTCCGGAACATACGGGGTCACTCGGACCCTCAAAATAACATGGGCATGCTAATCGAGATAACATGGTATCTTCAGACATCCAAAAATATGGTCACAGTACCCACGGGGTGTCCGGGACATCCACGGGGCCAAGGGTCGACCACAGGGTCGCAACCGGGTCGACCCGGGGCCAAAACGGGCCAAAAGACTGTATTTCGATCGACCAACCTGCATGGGTCGGTCGACCAATAGGGGTAGGTCGACCTGACCCACAGGGTGGGTCGACCTACCCGCAGCATGGCTGAACCCAGCCCTAGTCAGTCGACTGGACCAGGCTGGTCGATCGACCGAACCCACTTGGGTTCACCCTTCTGTGGCAGGCCGTTCAGTCGACCGGTCCCTTCGGTCAACCGGTCCCAACCAGATTGGTCGACCGAAAATGACAGAAAATCGACCGAATCCAACCTAGGGGTCCGATTTCCATGCCCACTTGATCCCGATCGAGGGGGAAAAGAACGGGGACCATTCCCCGTGTCCCAAACCACGAAAAGCATAAAAGAAAACAGCTAAACGCCGCTCGACCCGACAAAAATAGCCGCTCACCCTAAACATTGAAAAATCACCCCGACATGAATGAAAACCCACTATCGGCTCACCTCGGCCTACAAAACTGTGGAAAAATAAAGTACAGGGCCAGGGATCTATCCCCCTACGTCTACCGAAGATTTCTCACGTCGAGGACGCCGATTCCTCTCGAAAACGATTCACGAACCCACGCCTACGTCACGAACTCGCGAACGAGCCACGCCGTGCCACCGCCTCGCTCCACCCTCGGTCGCTCGCCGCCCGTGTCACCTCCGCCTCACCCTCGCCATCCTCCGTCGGCCGCCGGAGAAGAGAGGGAGAGAACGTGAGAAGAGAGAGGGAGAGAAATGAGAAGTGAGGGGAGAGAGGGTGAAAGGGTTTATTTATAGGAAAAGTTTTGGGGTTTTAAAAATCTAGAAAATATAAAAATAGGGAAAAATCATCTCACGATCCTCAAAAAATGCACGACGCGTCTGTAACGTCCCGGAACCTGAAAACACGTCGGTTCACCCTACACAGGGGCCCGAAGGCTAAATAGCCAAAAATCTGATTAAATCGTAAAACACGATCCGGGACTCACAAAAGTGCTCCGAAACCCACGGATTCTAATCTGAAAAATCCTAGGTATTACAGAGTCTCATGTTATGAACTTCATGTTGGGCTCTTGGGCACCGATGGAGAGGAGAGGCTCTAGATTGACCATCATCATTTTCCATCCTATGATTTTCCTGAGCCTCTAAGGCACCAACCCTATTGGATAAACAATCAAACCTTTCTATGAGACTTCTCATCATACTCCCTAAATCTTCCATCATGTTCCTAGTCGGGGGGGGGGGGGGGGACTTCTTTAGAATATTCTGTGCTGAAACGAGCTCGCATTCAAACTCTAAATGGAATGCAACATCTTGAAAAATGATGCACACTTTAGAAATATGCAAGATTTTGAAATGTGACACAAAGTCTCAAGCTTATATGAGATGAAATTTGACACCCTAATCTAACCCACGTTCTCCGATATCAAATTTGGAGAGGGACGGACTCTTGGGACCCTAAATGGGCCTAAATGGATGTGGAATGAATACGCATCAAAAGGTAATAAGTTGTTAGCGAGCAAATAATCAAATTCCCCCAAGATTTTCAATTTCACAAATGGCGATTAGGCAAGGAGAGGGTGACTTGTCCCTTTAATAAGGAAGTAGAGGATTGTGGATAGTTGAAGAGCTACCACTAGATTAGGGTAAAAAAATGGACTCTCGCGCACTTCGTATTAAGGTTGGCTCACATGGCACCTCCACTTGGAGGCATGCTTCACGAGTGCATACTAGTGAACGACATTGACTCACAAATAGAGCCAATGGGGAGTGCTATGCTCGTATCGCGGAGGGGTCACACCAACAAGGATGGTGGTCCCCAAGGTAGGGGATGTTATAGCAAGTGAGATTCGAGGAAGTGAAAAGCCCTCGGGGACGAGGATGGCAGAACGGGATAGAAAGAAGCGGGAGGTACAAAACATAAAGGGAGGGGGTGAGGTTTACAGTGCACAAAAATATAAAAATAAAAATAAAATAGAAAATCAAGTGATGTTAGTGCAATCTATGTGGCGGAGACCGGCCGATGCTAGAGATCCCACTGTGATAGGAGTGAGCTTGCATATTGACAGCAGCTGACCCGATGGACGACGATGGTGTTGTGCCGACAGTGTAGTGTTGGTGGTGATGCAAGTGTTCCTGTGAATAGGGAGAGAAAGACAGAGATGGGGGAAGGGAGCGTGGAGAGGCAGGGTGGTGATGGCACGTCGGGATTGCGGCGACGTAGCGGTGTCCTGGCGGTGGACTTGTAGGGTCGGCCCTACTGATGGTTTTCTCCTTGCAATTGTGGGTGGGGGCGGAGGAAGCCGATGATGGTACAAGGGCGGCATACCTCCAGCACGAGCAGCGTGACGGCAGTGGCCGATCGAGGGAGCTCACGAGGTCACCGTCCGTGGTCGTAGTGTGTGGTGGAGGAGGGAGGATAGTACGATGGGGGGGCAAAGGATTGGCAGCGGGGGCGTGTGCGTGATCGGTGGCGGGGGCACTGCCCGCTTGCTTCTATTGGGCAAGAGGGAGGGAGGGTTGGTAGGGGCGACGGTACGTGGCTCCTCCTTGCGGCTGCAGTGGGAGAGATGGAAAGAAGAGCAATGGTGACAGTGACATTCCTTGCGATAGTAGATGAGAGAGAGAGGCGGCAAGGGAGGCAGCGACGACTGTTTGACGACGGGGTCAGGGTGCTCGTGGGTCGGGAGAGAGGGGGAGGAAGAGATGTGGCAAGGGCGGCAATGGGATTTAGGGTTTAGTGAGGGGAATATGGCGACTATGGAGGAAGAAGAAGGTGGGGGTGTGGGGAGAGGGTGGCTAGGGTTTAGAAAGGGAACTGGGAGATGTGGAGGGGTAAGGAGGAAGGGAAGTGTGGGGTGGGGGGGGAGAGAGAAGGGGTTTGAAATGGGTAATCTGAGGGGCCTCTCACCCAACTCCCTCTTAGAGTGCAGCTCTCTCAATCGGAAGGAAGAAAACTCTTCTTTTCTCCTCATCAAGCATTCCCTCCAAAATGGGAGAATACAAGTCATTTTAAAGGGTAAGGGAAGGGGAGATTTAGTGACTCGAGACTCCCTGCGAGGGGAGTCCATCTAGGAAATACAAGAGAGCTTTCCCTTCTTAGGAAATACAAAACAAATCTCCATCTCCCTAAGAAATACAAGAAATACTACACCTCTAGGGGACCTACCTTGTAGTCATAATAAAGAAAGAAAGAAGAATACAACATGAAAAAATAAAAATACACTAATGATAACACAAATACTAATACATCCTAATAGTGGAGATCTTCTCCCAACTAGAGAGTGGTCAGGTCTGCATCTCGAAGCACCGGGTCGCTCGTGTCGGATAACCCTCCAAGCCAAACCGATGTCCCGACCATAAATATTTTGTAAAAGTACTAAAGTGTTCTTTTTGTCTTAAAATGGAGTATTAAACAAGCACACCTAAATGCCATATAGTGTCAATGATATCTGGAGAGGGGGATTTCTGTAGCCCACCCAAAGAGCAGCCCAACAAGACCCAACAGGGTCCAACGAGGTGAGCCAACCTGAGTGACAGCCCACGGGGCCCACTCAGGAAAGAAAAGCCCAATAAACAAACACTCGAGGAACTAACTCTCCCCGGCGGCCTCTAGGCTGGAAGGGCCCGAGTAATGGTCAGGTCATAAGGAAGGTCCGGCCCAAGCCGTTTCCCCGCCCGGGAGAGACAGGCATTAGCCGACCTATCCGACCCCTCTTTCACCGAGCTATGCTCATCGCCCGGACAGGGCTGGCGTTTCAGGAGCTCAGCCAGACCAAATATCATCCGTTCAAGAGTCCCCAACGGATAGGGGAGTCAAGAAACCGCCGAACTTCAAGGCGATAACGTTCCCACGATAAGGCCATGAAAGCCCACGTTGAGGACGTAACTCCCGCCGGAGACCCCTCAGCTTGCAGGACTCCTGAAGACGGCACACTATTTAAACTAGGGCTACCCTCCGACGGAAGAAGAGAGCCATCCAGGTACTCATAGACCCAAACTCCTGAGCAATCCGCTTCACCCTCTGGTGGAGAGGAATCTCGCGCGCTAGCTTTTCTCCTCCCCATTATTGCTTCCACCATAGTTATACTGACTTAGCCATCGGAGGGTTTTACCCTAGGGAAGCCCCCTGGGCCCTCTGATACGTTTCCCTGTCTTGCAGTTCATCTTCAGGTGATCCACAGCCCGCTCAGGGTACAAGCGCGAGATTTCGCCTCTTCATCTGGCGCCGTCTGTGGAAAACGCACGAAGAGCCGAGATGGTGAGAAGAAGCTCAGGGAGGAGATCCGCCGTCGAGAAGGGCAAGGCCGTGGTGGCGGCAGGAGATGGCCCCTCTAGGGCCTCACAGAACCCTCCCTCCAACGCCAGCGTCCCCACCAACGGACCGCCGCCCCCTCCGACGGCGACGGGGGTACCCCCCAACGGTGGCGACGAGGTCTTCCAGGCCCTCAATAAGAAGCTTGACGTCCTCGTGGAGCTCATGAGGGCCCAGGCGGCAAGGGATGCCAGGTCCCGCGCCCCGTCCGGGAGCCCCCCCCGAAGTGCGTCCCAGCATACCGCTGGGGGCCGCTTCACCCTCCGCGGTCAGCAGCTCATCCGCAACAACGTGGGAGGACCCTCGCAAGCTCCGCCCCCGGAGCAAGAGGCTTCCTCCACGCCCAGAAAAGGGAAACAGGGGGCGAGGCCTCCACGCCCGAGCGCCGACGGTCCTGAGGATCGCCACGACGCTCCCCCCAGTCCCACGGCACGACCGCAGCCGGAACTATCCCTCCGGCTGAGGGATTTCGAAAGACGTTTTGCAGAGCAAGAGCGCGCCCTCCGCGCCCTGCAGAAAACCTCTTTCCCGGAGGATGAGGAGAAATCCCCTTTCTCCGAATACATCTTGAAGGCAGAGGTGTCTCCCAGAACCTCCATTCCGACCTTCAAGCTCTATGATGGCCAGGGCGACCCAGCCGACCACTACGACAGCTTCGACGCCCTGGTGACTCTGCATGGAACACCGGATCCTATTAAATGCCGAGCCTTTGCGGCCACCCTGGTCCAAGGCGCTCAGGCATGGTTCCGGGCCCTCGCCCCTGGGTCCATCCGGGACTTCAGGCAATTCGGGCGAGTCTTCAAGGAGAGCTTCGCCGGAAGCGCCCCCCCAAGGTCAGTAGCGGGGCTCCTGGCCCTCAAACAGGCGCAAGGGGAAAGGCTCCGGGCTTATGTCCACCGATTTAAATCGGAAGCCCTCAGAATTCCCCGCCTGGATGTGGCCTCGGCCACGACCGCTCTGACCGGGGGCACCCGGGACGAGAACCTCCGCCGCGAACTTGTCCTCCACCCTCCCTCGACCCTTGCCGAGCTAGTGACTCTGGCACTGCGCCACGCCGAGTGCGAAGAAGTACTCAGCGCCTGCCGAGACACAACCGGCTCGGGTCGGGAGGGGGACAAGAAGCGAGCCTCCGAGCCAAACCCTGGCTCGGGCAAGAAGCGCGATCGGGAAGGAGAGCGCAAGAGGAAGTATGAGCGGTACACCCCGCTGACCGCGCCAGTCTACGAGATCTATGAAGACATCAAAGACTCGGGACTCCTCCGCCGGCCCGAACCGATGAGATCGAAGAACCGCAAGCGCGACAGGCATTGCCTGTTCCACGGCGACCACGGGCACCACACCGGCGACTGCCACCAGCTCCAGGACGAGATCGAACGTCTCATCCGTCAGGGGCACCTGGCCCGGTTTGCAGCCGGGCGCAAAGAAGACCGGGACGCCGCCGAGGAGATCGACAACGCCCCCCGAGGGGTCCACATCAACGTCATCTCCGGAGGAACGGCGTCGGGCGGCGACACCAGCCGAGGAAGGAAGCGTCATGCCGAGCGGGCCAGCCAGGTCTTAGAACCCTCCAGCGGCCCGCCGAGGGAGCCCCAGGTCATAGTCTTCTCCGACCAAGACCTGGAAGGGCTGAAGACCCCGCATGATGATGCCCTCGTTATCTCGGCCACAATAAACCATTGTAACGTAGATAGAATTCTGGTTGACAATGGGAGCGCCCCCGATGTATTATCTTACGACTGTTTCCTTAAGATGGGGGAAGACCCATCCAAGCTCCGCCCGATCCGAACACCCCTTTGCGGGTTTAACGGCCTAGCCACCTACCCCGAGGGAGCCCTAAGCCTGCCGGTCACCATCGGCACCCCACCCAAAACCGTTACGGTCATGGTGGACTTCATAGTGATTAAGGGTATGATAGCGTACAACGCCATTTTCGGCCGGAAAATCTCAGCCGGATAAAGGCCGTACCATCTACCTATCACCAGAAAATGAAGTTTCCCACCAAAAACGGGTTGGGGGAAGTCCGAGGTAACCAGGCCACGGCTAGAAGGTGCTACAACATCTCGGTGGAAGCCTCAAGGCCGGACGGGGGAGATAAGGGCCCCAAGGGAATCGAAGGGAAGACCGTAACCGCCGAGCCCGGTGGCGAATTGCTAACGGTATTCCTAAACGATGACCCGGCCCTCGGAGTAAGGATCGGAGCCGACCTACCACCCATGGAACAGCAGCAATACAAAAAATTCCTTTCTGAGTACGTTCAGGTCTTTGCTTGGTCCGATGATCAACTCCCTGGCATACCAGAGAAGACCGTGATGCACAAGCTCAGCCTCGACCCCACCGTGAGGCCCGTACAGCAACGGAGAAGGAAGCATGCGCCCGAGAAACAGGCGATCATCAAGGCGCAGGTCACCAAGGGACAAGAGACAGGCCTCTTCAGACCAGTCCTGTACCCTACGTGGCTAGCCAATGTCGTCCTGGTGCCAAAAACTACAGGCAAATGGCGAATGTGCGTGGACTTCACCGATCTGAATAAGGCTACCCCCAAGGACTGCTATCCGCTACCGAGCATCGACCAATTGGTTGATTCAACCTCGGGCAACGAGATACTCAGTTTCCTGGATGCCTATTCAGGTTATCACCAGATCAGAATGAATCCAGAAGATGTCGAGAAGACCGCCTTCATCACTGACTGCGGCGTGTACTGCTACACCCGGATGCCTTTCGGGTTGAAGAACGCCGGAGCCACATATCAGCGACTGGTAAATCACATGTTCGAGGGACAGCTGGGTCGGAACGTCGAGGCTTACATTGACGACATGCTCGTCAAGACCCCCAAGGCCCAAGACCACTTCACCGACCTTGCCGAAACCTTCGGCACCCTCCTGAAGTACAACATGAAGCTCAACCCCGCCAAGTGCGCCTTTGGAGTAAAATCCGGGAAGTTCCTGGGTTTCCTGGTCACTCAGCGCGGGATCGAAGCCAACCCCGACAAAGTCCAGGCCATCCTGGACATGCGCCCGCCCACATGCATTAAAGACGTTCAGCGTCTGGCAGGGCGTGTCGCCGCTCTCAGCCGCTTCCTGTCCCGTGCGGCCGAACGATGCTTGCCCTTCTTCAAACTGATGAGGGGACCCAAGCTAGCGTCTGCTACGTTCGCATGGGATGAGGAGTGCCAGACAGCATTCGCCGAGCTTAAAAAGTTCCTGGCTTCGCCACCGGTGCTCTCCAAGCCCGCCCCAGGCGAAGTCTTGCTGCTCTACCTCTCGGCGACGCCATCCACGGTCAGCTCGGTCCTAGTCAGAAATGACTCGGGAATCGAAAGACCAGTCTACTACACCAGCAAGGTGCTCAATGAGGCCGAACGGAGGTACCCCGCAACCGAGAAACTCGTGCTAGCGTTGGTTACCTCCGCAAGGCGCCTCCGCCCCTACTTCCAGGGGCACCCCATCACCGTGCTAACCGGCGAGCCGTTGAAGAAGATTCTGGCCCACCCCGAGGCCTCAGGGCGACTCGTCAAATGGGCCATTATGCTCGGGGCCTACGACATCTCGTACCGGCCGCGATCAGCAATCAAAGGCCAAGCGCTCGCCGACTTCATTGCCGAAAGCACCATCCCCGCCGAGGACAGGCCTCCGACCACGACCGGGCCAACCTGGGAACTGTTCGTCGATGGATCGTCCAATTCGGCAGGCAGCGGTGCGGGGATACTCCTGAGGTCCCCCGAAGGGATAGAGCTACAGTACGCCTTGAAATTCAACTTTCAGGCATCCAACAACGCTTCTGAGTACGAGGCCCTTATCTCGGGAGCACGCATGGCCCGACGGCTGGGGGTCGAGCGAGTCAGGATCCACACCGACTCTCAACTAGTCGCAGGTCAGGTCAACGGCGAGTATGAAGCTCGGGAGGCACCCATGATCAAATACCTTCAGTTGGTCCGGAGCCTGGCCCAACAGTTCGAGGAATTTGGGGTAGTCCGGATAGCTCGGGAGCAAAACTCTCGGGCGGACGCCCTCTCTCGATTGGCCTCCTCCCTAGACCCGGAAGGTACACGATCGGTCCTCCTAGAAGAGCTAGAGCGCCCGAGCATTGACACGGAGCTCCTCGCTGTTGACTCGGCCACTCCAAGTGACTGGCGCTCCCCCTACCTGTCCTGGCTACAAGACTCCCAAGAGCCCTCCGACCCTCAAGAAGCCCGCCGAATGAAGTATCAAGCTCGGCGCTTCGTCGTCTTCGACAACACTCTCTACCGAAGATCGTTCTCCGGTCCCCTCCTGAAGTGCCTCGGTCCCGACGAGGCAAGCCGAGCCATCCAAGAGATTCATGAAGGCCTGTGCGGAGCGCACTCAGGGGCAAGGTCGCTGGCCAGAATCCTGTTACGACAGGGGTACTGGTGGCCCACCCTGCAGCGCGACTGCTCGGCCTATGTTCAACAGTGCGACCGATGCCAGCGGTTCGACCACTTGGTCCATCAGCCGGCTACGGAACTTGTCACCCTAGCCGAGCCTTACCCTTTCGCTCGGTGGGGAATCGATATCCTTGGGCCATTCCCAACGGCCCAGTCCCAGAAGAAGTTCATCATCGTCGCCATCGACTACTTCACCAAGTGGATCGAGGCCGAGGCTACGGCAAGGATCACCGAGACAGTCGTTTGGGGCTTTGTTTGGAAATCGATCATTTGTCGCTTTGGCATCCCCCGAGTGATAGTAAGCGATAACGGTCGGCAATTCGACTCTCGGTACTTCCGAGATAGATGCGCCGACCTAAATATCCGCAACCACTTCACTTCGGTCGCCCACCCTCAGGCCAACGGGCTGGTTGAAAATGCCAACAAGACTATCTTGAAAGGCATAAAAACCAGACTCGGCAAGGCTAAGGGTAGCTGGCTCGAGGAATTGCCTAGCGTACTATGGTCGCACCGAACAACCCCCAGGACGGCAACCGGTGAAAGCCCTTTTCAGTTGGTATATGGCACCGAAGCCGTCGTTCCATTGGAGATCGCCAATCCGTCTCTCCGAGTGATCAGCTTCTCACTCGAGGCAAACGGGCAAAAATTGCTCGAGAACCTCGACCTAGCAGACGAACTCCGAGAGATCGCGAACGTCCGGGCAACGGAGTACCAGCGCCGCCTCACTCGATACTACAACGCCAAGGTCCGAGACAGACGTTTCCAACCGGGGGACTTCGTCCTCAGGAAGGCCGAAGCCTCTCGACCACTAGAGGCGGCGGGCAAGCTATCCCCCAACTGGGAAGGCCCCTACCGAGTGGTCGAGACGCTCGGAAAAGGTGCGTACAGGTTAGCGACAATGGAAGGGGAACCTATTCCTCGGACATGGAACGCAGCCGCACTACGCAAATTCTATTTTTGAAATTGTACAGCAAGATGGACGGAATAAATCCCTTTTCTTTTCATTCCAAACCATTGGTACATCAGATAGGCAAATGCCAGTACATCACATAGCAAAAAGCAAAAATCCGTCTAACACCGCCTCAAGGGGTCATCGCTCGACTGACTCGGTCTTGATCTCCTCGCGTCCAGCCACTGACTCTGCCTCGTGCGGAAACTGGCTCGGACAAGAGGTGGTCAAGCCAGTTGCCTCGGGTGGCCCGTGACAAAGGTGACAGAGGGATTGCAGGAGGGAGGCCACCTTTAAACGTTGAGGAAGGCTACCTCCCAAGTTGGCAACAACCAGGAAAAAGGAGCGCCGTGAAGGCCTCCCCTCTTCCAATCTGCCAACTCCTTGGAAGGAAGGAGAGAGCAAGCAGCCCCCGAAGAGTGAAAGAAATGAAGAGCAGAAGAGGGAGAAAGAGGCTGCAGACGGAGGAAGGCTTCGGTGAGGAGGGAGCTTGATACGCCTCCTCCCCTCACACGGAGGGAAGTAACGGCGGGCTCCCCTGATGCCCCCATCCGTCCTCCGCCTCGGCGTCCACCCGGAAGCCACGCTGGAACTGAGAAAGGGCAAGAACCGTGCCTTCACACGTCGAAGCCCTCTCCAGATCTGCGCGGCGACCGTCGGACCCGTCTCGTGCACGCGCGGCGACCGTGGGATCCGTTCAACATTACAGGGCAGCGGGAGCCCGCCGCTCCCCGTCGTCGGCGGCGTCACCCTCCGAAGGATCCTCCATGCTCCGAATACAAGGGCACAACGCACAGTGAAGAGGAAGGAGCGAGGAAAGACTGTTAGAGAAAATCCCAAGCAGTGAAGAGGAAAGGGCGCCTTTCGGTCCTTCTTATAGGCCAAAGGAGGCTACACGCCTTAAATGACCCCCCCCCCTCCTCGGAAACACGCCAAAGGATTTCTCCCCTGAACAGTCACCTCCAACTCCTCGTCCCCCGCCCTAGCGGGATTCACGAAGCGGCCTGACATTCAAAGCATGAGGGAACGGAAAGACGCCCCGTCAGAAGCCTACCAAAACTGCATGCGAAAACCACGCAGGACATATCGGCACCTCCCAACCACTCAAGATCCGCCAACCAAATCACGGCAAGGATGGTACTCAAACAGAGCAAGTCATTTATTATCACACCAAAAGGAAACCCTCTAAAAAGAGGGAAGAGAGACAAAAAGGGAAGGAGGCAAAGTACATCAGGCCTCGGGCCCACTTTGACATTCGGGAACGGCGGAAGGAGACGCGTCACCCCCGGCGCCTTCGGTGACGGCCGGCTCGGACACTGACCTCGCCTGTGCGAGAACTGTCTCGGTCGTGAGCCCTCCCGAAACGCCCGGAGCCGGTGACCCCGATGGAGGCGACCCCTCCGAATCTCCCCCGACCGACGAGGAAGAGCTGGAAACCGACTCATCCGAGTCATAACACTGGCCGAAGGGGAACTCGATCGCGGAGTTTTGCTCATCGGCGTAGTCCACCGCCCGGCGATAGCCCTGCTTGAACCCCTTTCGAGCACCCCGGCGTAGTGCTACCTCGTAATAGGGTAGGGCGGCTTCCACCAGGTCGGCCGAGTAAGCATCCGAGCTCCTGTAACGCTCGATTGCCTCCGCCTCGACCTGCCCCGCCCTTCCGACGAGCTCGACCCGAGCCCGCTCCGCCTCGGCCGCGCGCTCCTCTGCCCGGGCCCGGTCCGCCTCAGCCTCAGCTCGGAGACGCTCCGCCACCTCCGCCCGATCTAGCAGCTCGGCGCGTTCGAGCTCCCAGCGATTGTCTAGCTCGAGGCGACGCAGACGCTCCTCCTCAAGGAATCGGCTTGTCCTCTCGAGAGACTCTCGGGTCTTGGCGAGCTGTTCGGCCAGCACCCCGGCTTCCAGTCGGCTCGCCCGCGCCACCTCCCGGAACGCGGAGAACTCCTGCCGGAGCCCCTCATGCTCCCCCTTGAGTCGGGCCAGTTTCCTCTCGCAGCCCCCAAGGGTCCAGGCAAGGTTCGACCGCTCCGCCTCCGTCCGGGCGTGCGCCTCCGCCATCAAAGCCGCCGACCGAGCTATGACCAGGCCGCCCTCCATCAAGACATCAAGGATCCCGGGGGGGTATTGCGCCTTTCTCCCCCCTTCGTCCTTGCGGCAATCGACCGGCAGACCCGATACAGGTCGCCCGTAATGCCGAGCCTTTCCAAGGGCTCCGACAGAGGGGACCGCTCCGCCCGGGGCACCCCGCCAGAAGACTCCGCTCGAGTGACGGAACCAACCGCCTCGCGCGCCACGGTCGGTTGGGGTTGCGACGCCTCCCCGGGCGAACCCCCAACCTCGATCGGCGCCGCGGGACCGACCGCACCGGAGCTCCAAGCACCTGGGGCTGCAACGCCCTAGCGGGCGAACCCCCAGCCCTGCCTGTCTCGGCCCGCACCTCGCCGACCGAGACATCCCCGCCTTCGGCCAATCCCCCGGCCTCGGCGCCAGCTACTTCGACATCGGCCCCCTCTGCCTCCGTGGGGGGGAGAGCCGACCCATCGCCGCCCTCTGATGGGCCCCCGGTCTCCTCGGCCCCCTCTCGCCTGGCAGGTGGGGGAGCTGGCCCCGAGGGGTCGGCCCCATCTTGCCCCCGAGAGGGGAGCGCCGCCGAGCCGGAGTCGCCCCCGGCGGTAGGAGGAAGACCGGCCTTCTTGGCCCGTTTCTTGGCCTTCACGGCCTCCCGCAACTTTCCCGCCATGGGATCCTTGCGCTTTGTACCAGTTGGCCGTGAAGACCCCACGGGAGCCACCCCCTTGCCCTTATCTCGGGCTTGGGCGCGACTCGCAGAAGCATCTGGTTCATCGGCCGCCGAGTCATCTCCCAGATCAATGACCTCAGCAGCTTCCTCCAGAGGTTCCCGCCTAACGTCTGCCACAAAGGGAGAAGACCCGGTCAGGAGAAAGAAAGTAACTACCATCCCAGGAGAAGAGCCTCGAGAGCGGTACCTGTCGACGTCAACCGCGTAAGCAAGCACCGTTCGATGTTCTCCGGCGTCACCAGCTCCTCGGTCGACTGGCGGTTACCCAGCAGACGAGCGGCCTGCCGCTCCACGTGGGAAGGGAACTCCTCCGGGCGAGGGGGAAGATTCGGATGAAAATTGGGCGAGATCGGACATCTCCAAAACTCGTCCGTCGCCTCCGCCTTCACCCAGAAGAATTGGGTCTTCCACCCCTTGTGCGAGGAGTCCTTCGCAGCGAGGGAGATGCAACTCCTGTTCCTCCTCGCCTGGATGAAGTAAAAGCCCTTCCCCGCCGACGGGTGCGCTTTCAACTCGAAAAAATAATGAAAGAGGTCCAAGGAAGGAAAAATGTCGTGCTGACGACAGAGAATCCGAAAGGCGGAAAGAAGGAGATATGAGTTGGCCACCAACTGAATAGGCGCCAACCGGAAAAACTCGAGAAGCTGGAGTACAAGAGGCTCGAAGGGAAGGCGGAACCCACTCTTCCAAGCCAGAAGGAAAGTGCAAATGTGCCCCGTACGGCTGTCCAGACTCGTCTCATACGGGGCGGCGGCAGCAAAGCTGTACCTGAGAGGCAAGCGAAAGCGATGCTCCAGCTTCCTCACCTCGGCCTCCCCCAACTCACTACAGTTGGAGACGGGCTCCCGCCTCACCTGCCCGATTTCCAGAGGCAGACCAGCCATCGAGCCGGAAGATGATCCCTCGCGCGAGCTCGAAGACTCCGGAGGGGAAGGAAGTTGCCGGACCGCCTCCGCGGTTATCCTCGCCAACTCCTCAAACGCCGCCGCAAGACTCTGCGCCTCCACTGTGCCCTCACGGCGCATCAAGGAGCCCCAGAAGCAAAGAAACTAAGGAAAGCCCAAAACCCTGAGAAGCCTAGAACGACGAACAGCGCCCAACGCCTATAAAACCCTGGAGGAAGGCGGCGCGTCGTTCCGTGCTCCGAGAAAAGGGGGGCCCCTTCAGTTCAAATCCGTCAGGATCATCATTACGGGCCCAGGCGACCACTACACGTGGCTCCATCACGCCAACAGAATTCCACCCACCTGAGCCACGCCGGTCCAAAGCCTCAAAAACTACTCGACCGAGCCTCCATGGCTCGGGAGTAGGAGGGGGACAAGTGGAGAGGGGGATTTCTGTAGCCCACCCAAAGAGCAGCCCAACAAGACCCAACAGGGTCCAACGAGGCAAGCCAACCTGAGTGACAGCCCACGGGCCCACTCAGGAAAGAAAAGCCCAATAAACAAACACTCGAGGAACCAACTCTCCCCGGCGGCCTCTAGGCTCGGAGGGCCCGAGTGATGGTCAGGTCATAAGGAAGGTCCGGCCCAAGCCGTTTCCCCGCCCGGGAGAGACAGGCATTAGCCGACCTATCCGACCCCTCTTTCACCGAGCTATGCTCATCGCCCGGACAGGGCTGGCGTTTCAGGAGCTCGGCCAGACCAAATATCATCCGTTCAAGAGTCCCCAACGGATAGGGGAGTCAAGAAACCGCCAGACTTCAAGGCGATAACGTTCCCACGATAAGGCCATGAAAGCCCACGTTGAGGACGTAACTCCCGCCGGAGACCCCTCAGCTTGCAGGACTCCTGAAGGCGGCACACTATTTAAACCAGGGCTACCCTCCGACGGAAGAAGAGAGCCATCCAGGTACTCATAGACCCAAACTCCTGAGCAATCCGCTTCACCCTCTGGTGGAGAGGAATCTCGCGCGCTAGCTTTTCTCCTCCCCATTATTGCTTCCACCACAGCTCTACTGACTTAGCCATCGGAGGGTTTTACCCCAGGGAAGCCCCCTGGGCCCTCTGATACGTCTCCCTGTCTTGCAGCTCATCTTCAGGTGATCCACAGCCCGCTCAGGATACAAGCGCGAGATTTCGCCTCTTCAATATCCAGTACATAACTCTTACCGTCCTGCTAATATAGATGTTAACAAAATCGAAGTAATTAAATAATGTTTACTAACTCCGGCTTGCATGCAGCTTGCCAAATGAAACATAAAATACTTCGTCATTAGACGACTACAGTTTGGTTTAACATCTAGTAAGTCATTGAGGGGAAAGGCATATCCTCTTGTTTTATGCCATTAATTTTTGATTAAATGTGAAGGAAAAATATTTTTTGCAAATAAATCATTATTAAAATTGTAATGGCAAAAAATTATGTTTAGAAATGCATTAATAGGGATATCCTTAATTTTATTCAAATAGTTCAAAAATGTCATTGTGATTAACTTACGTTGACGAAAAAGTGAATATTTTACATAGATTCAAATATTCCCTTTATTTTGTTGTTAAATGACAAAGATATTCTTATGGCAATCCCCAATTTCTCACTAAAAGAGAGAGTAAGGAGAGAGGAGTGAGAAAGAGGCGGAGGGAGGCACCCGAAGGCACTTTCCTCTCTGGCACTAGCAACCCACCCAACGAGAGGTGTGGGTTCCTCATGGGGGAGAGAGAGAAAGAGAGGTGAGGGGGGGGAGAGGAGAGAAATAGTAGGGAGAGAGGAGAGAGAACAAATGGGAGGGAACTAGTGCACGACCTAGGCCACGATGGCCAGGTTGATCGAGCCCTCGCTGCCGAGCAAGGCCACGAGGTCATCTTACTGGGTGGAGGGGGTGTGGAGGTAGTAGACTCGGGGTGGGGGACTTCTAGAGTATGCAGAAGCCACCGAGCCACTGCTCGTATCTGGAGGCAACGATGGTAGAGCGGGAGAAGGTCCCCGCCGTCGTGTTCACTAGAGAGTAAGGGGATATTGAGCCCATCAAGGGGATGGGGTACTTCTAGAGGGAAGGTCCAATGGTGGAGCGAGGAGGTGTTGGAATATTTGGGCATAATCCCCCTTGGGTAATAGTCCCGTATTGGTTAAATGAGTTGTGGTTCATGTGCTTATGACCCTGGGCCATTGTATCTCAACACCGCGGTTTTGTGGATTCAACATGGTATCAGAGCAAGGTCTTGACCCAACTCCTCTTGTCACCTCCACCCAATTAATGTCCACGGCCCATCTTGGCCGTGAGGAGGAGTGTTGAAATATTTGGGCATAGTCCCCCTTGGGCAATAGTCTCGTATTGGTTATATGAGTTGTGGTTCATGTGCTTATGACCCTGGCCTGTCTATCTCAACACCGCAGTCTTGTAGATTCAACATGGTATCAGAGCATGGTCTTGGCCCAACTCCACTTGTCACCTCCACCCGATTAATGTCAACGGCCCATCTTGACCGTGAGGGGGAGTGTTGGAATATTTGAGTATAATCCCCCTTAGACAATAGTCCCGTATTGGTTAAATGAGTTGTGGTTCATGTGCTTATGACCCTGCGCCATTATATCTCAACACCACGGTTTTGTGGATTCAACAAGAGGAAGATCCCTGTCGCCGTGTTGACCGGGGAGGGAGAGACCTGTGGAGCTTCCTACTCATCGTCTAGGCGCACGAGCTCCCCTTAACACCCGATCTTGATGCCCTTGCATGGGAACAGTTGGCTCTAATACTCCTCCAAGACATGGCAAACGGCAGGCCCATCATGGGGCTACCAACACCAGCAATGGTGGCTCTGGTCTCCAATGGAGGGCACTGCTCTGCACTTTCGTGGGATCCCCCTCATGCTTTGCCTCACCGAGAATTGGGGGGACGGAGTACGCAGCCATAGCCGTTGTTGTCAAGCCCGAACCCTCCTGGACGTGGCCCCCGACGGGGATGACCGAGCCCCCGCCTCCCCGTCGCCAACTGCCGCTCGTGGATGCACCCCCCTTGGCGGTGAAGACCGAGGCCCCGCAGTCACTGTCGCAGCCAATGTCGCAACAACAACTGCTATTCCCGCAAGCATCAGTCCCGTCCAAGTGGCCGACAACCCTTGCACCTCATCCTTCCATCCACTACCACGATTTCCTTCCTAGTTGATTAGAGTTCCTCAGAGGTGGGAGGGAGATGGGTTAGAAGCGAGATGTGCTCCCTTAAATTGGTATATTTTTGGCATTTCTCATGTTGGGTTAAAATTTATCAGAGTTAAGTTCATGACTGATAACGAAAGTTACAGCGATGATATTTTTACACTATTTAGATAAAAATAAAGATATCACAGGTAATATATTTTCATGTACGATTTTTCGACCATTCCAACTTTAGCGAGAGTTTATTTGCAAAGAACCCAAAAAAGAAATCCCCGATCGCTGACCAAATTTGGCCGTCGTTTTATCTGCAAGCAGGGTATCTTCCCAACCCGAAAAGATCCCGAACAATGAACACTGTATCCTCCAATGCATACCCACGTGCACACCCCCACGTGCCCAATGACGGGTGCACTGCAAGGTCCAGTCCGGAGACACGACTGAGGGCAAACACGTGTGAATGGAAAGTAGAAAACTTTGACACTTTTCACCTATGATTTGTCAAATCGGATCGACTCTATCGTACAAATGGGTTGGATACAGGGCATTCAACTCAGTTGAGACGGACTATGTTTTGTGACTCGGCCGAGTCAGCCCGAGACAGTCTAAGTCAGACCGCATCATCCCGTACCAAGGTTAGAACGAGACGATACGGAACACCAATGCGGCAAACCCTGTTTTCATGAACAAACATCTGCACCCTTCCGGCTACCCCATCTAACAAACGATATGGGCCCAACCCACCCAAACTCCCAAACAGGACCTTTCCAATTCCATAGATGGGCCGGGCCTCCTGGACTCTGTCAATTCCATGTGTGGGCTCTTTCCCATTGAGTAACATTTGCTCCTTGCTGCAAGATATGGTCTGCAATTTAAGCCTATTTATTTTGCAAATCCACAACACCGAGTCCACATAAGACGATAAGATTTGGGAGATAATAAAACCTCCATTAGAGAGATTTGAGGTCCACATTTTTTTGTAGGAATAGATTATATATTGTCGGAATGAAAATATATTGTAGGAGGTGAACAAATAAAGCAGTGTAAGGATGAGAAATAGTGAAAATAAAATATGCGTCATAAGAATATAATATGCATCGTAAAAATAAGCATGCTTGTTCTTATCATGCATATTTCATCCTTAAAATACATGTTTATATACAATGTTTCACTACTAAAACATATATTTCATTCTGATTGTACTGTTTATTTCAAAAAATTATATTTCACTCAGAAGATTTTTTTTTTCTCTAGTTAAAGAAGTCGTGTAACGCCACACAACACATTCAATATGCAAACTGGAGATTGCAGCGAGTATTACCCCCCCCCCCCCCCCAACCATACCCAGCCTCTACCCACCTCCACAAGTAAGAGCCCTTATGGGCCCAAGGCGCTAGTCTGCTTTTTGCCCCCGCGCCTCAAACCCTGTTTGGGTGCCTTGGACTGCCGGGCATAGACATGATTGATAATATCTCCACCCCTCCCACCCCACCCCTCCCCAAAAAAAGATCAGGTGACTCTTAGATGGGAGATGGGGTCATAAGTAAATCTGACTCCACACACTCCTCGAGCAGGGTTTGTCGACTTGTTGAGTCATACCAGATCAGGATCCTCTTAATCTGATACGAAACGGTTGAGTTACATCTGACTCGCCCGACTTGGCCTCTCTCCCCCTCCTCTCTCTCTCTCTCTCTCACACTGTGACTCGACCCGACTCGACCGATCCTGAGAGTGATCTGCAGCGTATCAAATTTTTCTAGATACGGTACAGCACGCCCGAGTCGACCCGATTCATATCGAGTCGGCAAACCATGTCCTAGAGCATCCCTATCTCTCCTCGCTCTATCTCTCCTAATTTTTAATATTGAAATTTATATATTTATATATTTCATTCATAATTCATATATTAAGAGTATATATTTTTCAAATTTTTAAATAAATGCCCAAATGTAGGCGCTTAGACTCCTGTTCTCTATATTTTCAAAAACAAAAATAAAAACAAAAAAGGTCGATCCACGTGTAGGTGTGTGTATATAAGGTGAGTGTGCGGCAAGTCATTCTCTCTCATCAAATTGATAACTAGTCCCATTCTTCGAACCGGAAACTGGACGCCCAATTTGCCGGGATTGGGCCACAACATCCGGACAGATGCAACATGCAGCCCACCCGAACGCGAAGGGGGCGAGGTGATGATCGATCGGCGGCTGCCGGTGCCCCCGTGGATGGCAAAATGGTAATTTCTCCCGATTCCTGCCCTAATTTGGAGCCCTGCAATCTCCCCCGCCACCGGGATCGGATCGATTCTTCTTCTTCTTCTTCTACTACCGAACTTTGGCAAACAAAGGATTTAGAGAGAAGCGGGCGAAGCGGAAATCCCTTGTGGATTTGATCAAAAATCACAACGCAAAGTGGGAAATCCCCGCGAGACAATGATTTCGCTGTCAGTGTGCAGTCCAATTTCGAGCAAACTCCGCGGAATCGGATTCAAACGGAGCGTGGGGCGAGAGAGACCGAAGGCATGAGAGATGCAAAGAGAAGGATTCTGCTGCAGCTAAAAAATTCTCCGATATCCCTGGGAATTATTCCAAACAGGCCTCCTCCCCCACCGCCCAATCTTTTACCCCGGAACGGCCCTCCCGAAATTAATTAATCCCAAGAAACCAAAAAAAGAGAGAGAAAAATCGCTGCTGCTTTGGCTTTGCAGCGGAAATCGAAATTACCCCCCCCCCCAACCCGCTCGTGTACACATTTCCCCCCGAATCTTAACAAAAAAGGAAAAGCAAAAGGATGCGGATTTCATACCAGAAGTAGATGCAAAATCCGTATACAGCAGAACACAAGAATGCCGCCGCCCGCCGCCCCCTTCCTCCCCCCAGATCTGCTCTCCTCCGGCAGCCCAGCCGGCGAGCTCGTCGGGGCCGAATCGACCACCCGGGGGGCGCCCTCCGGGGGGAGCACGCCCGCCAGCTCCGGCGGCGGGGCGCCCGCCACGTTGGCCGCGGAGGTGGCGTTGAGGCCGCCGCCCCCCGCGAAGATCTCCCTCGGCAGCAGCACCCGGGAGACGGCGAACACGGCGACGGGGTTCTGGTCGAAGACCGTCCGGGTGATGGACGCCTGGACGATCCCGGTGTCGATCGCCACCGAGCCGTTCACCCGGGTGATGTTGAGGGTGAAGCGCCCGGCGCCGGTGTCCTCCGTGGCCAGCGTCGGCTGCACCGGGTTCACGATGCTCTCCAGCGACCCCAGCGGGTAGTACGAGTGGAGCACGTGGAAGCGGAGCACCACCGCCTTGCGGTCCGCCGGCAGCGACTGCAGCCGCTCCGTCCGGGGCAGCTCCGCGAAGGCCTCGTCCGTGGGGACGAAGACCGTGATCCCCGCGCCCCGCTGGTCGTCCTCCAGCTCCCCCGCCACCCCGGACGCCTCCAGCATCGACGCCGCCACGTTGAAGTCCCGCCCGTCCACGAGGACCCGGCTGATGTTGAGCCCCACGGGGGGGCGGTTCTCGGAGGCCGCCAGATCGAAGCCGTAGGGGATGATGAGCGAATCCACGGTGAAGACGCTGATGTTGTAGGGGAGGGCCGTGACGAAGCCCAGGATGCTGGCATTGGACGGGGAGAAGGGGACGGGGGTGAGGACGGTGACGCCGCCCCCGGCGGCGCGGGTGAGGTTGACGTCCCCGAAGTTGCTGGCGGCGCGGCCCGTCGTCTGGTACAGCGTCGTGAAGAGCTTGCCCTCGGGGGGGATCTGGCGTAGGTCAGCAGGGGAGAGGTACTGGAGCAGCACGTGGTACCGGAGCACGTCCGCCAGGTCGTAGGGGTTGGCGGCGGCGCGGAGGTTGAGGTCACCGCCGGAGGTTGAGGATGGAGGGGACGAGGGCCGGAGCAGGACGGAGTTGGGGACGGCAAGAAGGGTGAGGGAGGAGCGGCGCGCGAGGTCGTCGGCGACGGAGGTGGCTACGAGGAGGCGGGAGAAGGCGGAGAGATCGGAGTGGGCGGCGAGCAGGGTGGTCACGTTAACGGAGAGCGCCCCCGGGGGGGAAAGGCCCAGGAGGAGCAGCCCCCAACAAAATGGGGAGGGGGCGAAGGGCAAATTGGGGAACCGAACGTGGCAGCGCAGAGCTCATCTTTCTCTCCTCCACCGCGGGTAGTGGAGTGAGAGAGAGAAGAGAGAGAGAGAGAGCGCACAGAGCAGAGAGAAGCGAGAGTGCGAAGTGAAGGAAATGGCCGTCCTTTGTTGCCGCTCAGAGAGAGAGAGAGAGAGAGAGAGAGGGGGGGTGAGGAGGTTGGTGCCGATGTTGATGATTAAATTATTATTACTATTATTATATTTTTTTGTATGCATGTATCTAAGTTAAATATTGTGATATCGTCACCTGGTGTGACTTTACCTTATCCTTCGGACACCGGAGGATGTCCCGACGAGACCGGGAAACGTGAAAGTGACGACACCTAGGTCTGCTAATATTTTTATTTGTTCACGTAGGCATGGTACGAGGGAAAAGCAGAAGGATGGAGGGGGCTATTTATTACATCTGCGCGCACTCTCATTGTAAAACGTTGTGTCAGTCAAGGTTTAGTTACCGGGTGATCCGTGTTAGATCGAGATAGTTATGATCTGATAAGTTACATTCAAGGTACATGTGATTTAGGCCGACTCAATCTGTCTCAATTCATTTTGATATCCATTTTTCTCTCATCTAGGACTGTCAATGGGTCTAGTCTGAGTCGGACTTAGGTTGACTTGATCTGAACTCGACTTATCAAGATTAAGATCTGAGTCTAGTTCGGCCTCGACCTATGTCGGGTTGGGCCGGGCCAGGTTCAATATTATTTAAAAAATATAAAGCCCGATTAAGGCTCGGCTCGACAACTTAGATAAAAAATAATAATAATAAAAATTAATATATTTAATAATATAAAATTTATAATTTCATTAGATTAGTTAAACTTTTGATATTAATTACATAATTTGTGTGAAAAGTGAGTTTTAAAATTTTTAATTAAGTAATATAATATAATTTTAACTAAATAATTTTTAAAATTTAAAGTGAGAATAAAAAAAGAACTGATCGGGTCGGCCCGCGGGTCGAACTCAAAGCCTGGCTCGCAGATCTAATCGGGCCGGACGTTTAGGCCCGACTAAAAGTCCGCGAGTCGAAAGAGACCTTATGACTCGATCCGAAATCGAGCCAAACCCGTGGACCTGTTGGACCAGCCTGACCCATTGACAGCCCTACTCCCACCATGATAGCCCTTTCTTTTCCCACCCCATTGCACCCCCATCCAGCAACTCACCTCGTCGTCCCACCCCACCCGTCGCAGTTAGCAACACCTCTCTCGATCAGATCATCGTTAAATCTCATCTTCCATCACCAGATTCTTATCGCCACCGTTAGATCCTTGTCGGAGTATATTTGAAATATCGCAGAGAAAGATAGAGAGGTAAGAAGAAGTGACTCAATTCGAATCGATTTCTCGTGAATTTGATACGACACATTCGAATCAACTCAAGTCAAACTAAATTGACGAACCATAGTCAGAACAACGAGACTGGATGGAGAATATCATCATCATCATCGTCCCTACATCCCTACCGAGATGAAATCGCCCTCCGTGCATGATAAGGTGGAAATTATCTCGTCTCCTCGGAGATGCCAACACGCCTGGCCAGCCAACCGAGTCCGGATCAACATGTAAAGTTATCCGGCAAAAATGCGACGAGAGTCGATAAAATTACACCGTGTCACTACTAAGGTTCGTCGACTCGTTGATCCGTACCGAATCGAGATCCTCCTGATCCAGTACGGTACGTCCGAGTCACCTTCGACTCACATCTGACTCGGTCTGACTCGACCCTCTCTCTCCCCCTCTCCCCCTCCTCTATCTCTCTCTCACTGTGACTCGGCCCGACTCGATCGATCCTAGGGTGATCCGTAATATACCGAGTTCATACTGATACGATACGATACGTTCGAATCAACTCGAGTCAACAAATCATGGTCACTACTACTGAGATAGCGGCTAGTCAGCATTACTTGACAAGTTCATGTAACGGGGGAATGATATGTCTGTCGGGATTATACGACCATGGTTACGCGCATACATTGTGTGGCGCCCACGAAACCGCGTCTATCTGCGGGTACAGACTTTCGATGCTCCGTCCTCTTCTCCAAGAAATTGAGGTGCACGATGGAAGTACTCGAGAGCCTTTTAATTATCCATACGGGGGGTGATTGGGAGGGAAGCCAAGGCCGCCATGATCGTCCCCGCGGGACACCTCTGACATAATAATAATAATACAAGTGATATATAACCATGAATAATCATTTACACAGATGGCATCTGGGTCACACCTGTGTTCTCATTGATCTCCACCCGCGCCCATTTACTCCAGGTGTAACAAAAGATACCGTAAAAATCTTAACGGGAGAATAGACCTCAACAAAAGAAAAAAGATTTGTACATTAAGGCCCTCTCTGTTTTCCGATTAAGAACGGCGTATTCGACGCCGAAGGCTCGAATGCGCCATCCCGGGTCGAATACTACGTTTGTGCGCGATATTCTCCCACAATTCGATTGTCAAAGAAACCCTAAGGGATGGAGAAATTTCATTTAATCATTTATATGTGCAAATATTAACTATAATTTCATATAGTGACAATATATATATATATATATCACTTTACCAGCGCAATACTAATATGTTACACATTTTTGGATCTGACATACTCTATACTTTTCTGTCAAGTGTAAGTTCAATATATATATATATATATATATATATTTTCTCAAAGCAAAAATAAAATGGACTTCTAGAATCCGAATTAAAGATTAAACGAACGGTGGTTCTCCACAATATATTATCATGGCTAAATATATATATATATATATATATTTTTTCTCTGGCAGAGAACGATATTTGCTATGATCAGGGATCATGACAATTGGCTGCAAACTTTCTTCTCGTTGATCCACAATTGCACGATATGATCTTTGAAGAGATCGATATAATGTATCTGTCAGCATTTTGGCTTAAAGCCCATGGGTGCACATTAAGTGCAACCCATGAGGGCACGGCCCAAGTCTCGCTCGGACTTGGATAGTCTACGGCCAGCCCACACGAGTAACTCACTTGGGATGAGATTGTGGTAGATTAGGGAAGAAAGGAGTTTCTTTCCTTTGATTTTTAAGTTGGACTTGGACTCTATCTTGAGCTGGCCGCCCTCTCTCCTAATCAGGTTAGACTCTAGCATCTTAATAAAGAAGGGAACTCCTCCATGTCCAAGCATGATATAAACTCCGCTTCCTAGTGGATTTTCTAGCTTCCACACCTCTATAAATGAGAGGGTAGGGAGAGGGGAAGCATGAGAGACTTCATAATTCCTTGAGCCCTGAATAGAGAGAGAGAGAGAGAGAGAGAGAGAGAGAGCACAATAGCTCCCTCTCTTTGCGAGCTCCCTTGCTCGCCTCGCAGCTCGTCGGCGTCATTGTCGCCACTGTCACTCTCACTATTGGCGCCGTCGCTCGCTATTGCTCTCCGTTGCGATTACATCCAGCGCCCTTGCTCATTACGGACGTTGCTCTACAGTCTTGCTCATTGCCATCGCTGCAGCCCGTTTTCGGTGGTGCCATACCGTGGCTGCTCCCTTGTTCGCCGCTGCCCCTACTCAGCATCGCCGCCGCTGTGACTCACCGGCGTCGTTGCCACTATTGCTGCCTGCATAGCCCTGTTCGCGAGAGAGGAAGCAAGCCACTGCTCTCTCTGCCCCGCATATCTGTGTGTGGGTGTGAGGGAGAGACGGAGCAAACTGTGGCCGGCCTTGTCTCGCCTGTGAGAGAGAGCCAACTGCTCTTTCTCCCACACTCCTTTCTCCATCTTCCTTCCTCTATTCACTACTACAAAGAGGAACGTGAGGAGAAGTCCATCGTGGCTTGTAGAGAAAAGGCCGCTGCGCATCGTCTCCGAAGGTGAGTCGTAATGTCGCAATCATCTCAGCTTGATATTCTAGGGAATGATATCACCATCGTCCTTGGTTCTTGGAGCGTGGATTTTAAAGGGTAGACTCTACTGACCTACCCTCTGTCTACACAATGCTACGTGGGCCTACCTCTTCCACTATGCACATACACGTCCCAGACTTGGCTCATATTAGAATGTGTATTACTCATATTTTATTAACTATATGAAACAAGAGAAAAACAGCCAGAGACTTATATACAAAAATCTGGGTCATGGGTCCCATGGACCGATGAAAAAATAGTTTGTAGAAGATATAGCATGAGTTGTGATCCTTAAAGAGTAATATTGTGAGTAACATCCTAAGTAATTACACATCGATGTGTTGCACGTGTAACACTTAATTTTTTTAAAATTTTTTTGAGTGGCCGCACACCAAGTTAACTTGGTATGCTGGCCACATCATCTGGTGATGTAACGTGGGGCCACGCAAATAAAAAAAATCTCCCTGTGAATAGTATTCACAAGGTTGGGGTTTTATTTTTGTGTGGCCCTCACGCCACGTCGCCTAATGATGTGGACGATAGTGGCGGAGCCGGGGGCAATAGTCCCCCCTTGTTCTACGTAAATTTCTTTTGAACCCCCTATATTTTGTTTGAACTTGCCACCCACCCCTCCTGCAAATTTTTACTTTTCGTTAACATCATCCAATGTCCGTCCAGCTATAAAATGTATCTCTAATCCTAAGAGAATAAGACTCTCAGATAGTTAGGTTTTTTTTTTTGTCAACGGCAACCCGTAATAACATATGCTCCCCACAGATCTTACAAGCGACAGCCGCATATACCAACATATGCTTCTCCAAACGCCACATGTTTTAGCCGCATACTACGTCTACATAGACTCTCCGACGCCATAGTCCAAGATTACACCTACACGGCTGCACGCTACACCATCAAAGTTTATGTAGGTTTTCTTTTGTCAAAAAATACAACTCTCTTGACTCTTGACATCTATCTCATAAAGTAAGTATGTCATTGTTGTACTCGGATAATTTTCTCAGCAAAATACCAAAGAACAAGGGTTCGAAAATTTCTCCGAACACTGCAATAGTCATAAAATAAGAAATGGTGAGTGATCTTCTCATTTGTCAAATGTTTAATATTTTTGTGCAAAATATGATATTATCATTACGACAAAGAGCTCAAGAAATTATAAATTTACATCACTATCGTGTTGAGTTATTTTATTCAGTTTTAGATATAGAATTCCAAGAGCTTAATAGTCGATTCACTGAAGTAAACATTGAGCTATTACTATGTCTATCATGTTTAAATTCAGAAAGATCATGTGTCGTCTATAATAAAGAAAAGCTAATCAAATTTGTTGACTTCTACCCAAATGAGTTCTCTTATGTACTGTTACAACTATTTGATAATCAGTTGGAGACTTATATAATTGACATGCGATCTGATAATGATTTTACTCAACTTGTTGGAATTGCAGAACTTGCTGAAAAGATAGTTGAAAATAGAAAAGAATTTATCTTTCTATTAATTTATTTATTGTTGACATTGACTTTATCGGTTGCTACAATCACTTTGAAGAGAGTATTTTAAGAAATGAGAGTTACGAAGAATTAATTTCATAATAGAACGAGTGATCAATGAATAAATGATAATTTAGTAACATATACTGAAAAATAGATAATCGAGAGCATTGATATTGAGGTAAGATATAATATTTTCAAAATATGAAGATGCGCCGTGGATAACTCGCTTGAATAAATTTTTTTACTTGAATCAAAACTGATAATTTTTATTCGATTAGTTTTATTTTATCTCCCTTTCAAATATTCCTGTCTCCGTCGCTAATAGTCAGCCCATCAAATTAGTTTGATCGTGAATATCATTAAAAAATAAAAAATAAAAAATATTAAATATTATAAGTGTGACACCCCCATAATATAATTAATGGTGGGGGTGTTAATGTTACACGTTGCATTACCCATCCTTAAATTATAGCAATTACTACCCCTTACAATCATGGTTTGTCGACCCGCCCCGACCAGTATTGACCCGCCCGACCCGACCCGACCCAAGTGGGCGACGGGTTGGGGGTCGTGGCCGGGACACACTGGAGCGCATGGTCTAGTGCGTCCCGCCGCGTACCGGACCGGTCTGAGGCGGGCCCAGTCTGGTACGTGCGGGTCGAGTCGGTTCGCCCATTTAACGGGCCGGTCGGGTCGGTTCTACCTCCATCCCTCCCACCGGCGAGCATTGGTGCAGCGGCGTTGGACGGCGGTCAGAGCGGTGGACGGCGGTCAGAGCAGTGGATGGCGATCAACGGCGGTCAGAGCGGTGGCACCGGAGGTGGGGGAGGGATGGGGGGCCGTCGGAGGTGGGGGAGGGAGGGGGGGCCGACTGGGCCGTAGGGGGGGCGTCGGAGGTGGGGGAGGGAGGCGGGGGGCCGTCTGGGCCGTAGGGGGGGCGCCGGAGGTGGGGGAGGGAGGGGGGGCTGTCTGGGCGTCTGATGCCGGTGGGGGAGGGGGTGGGGGGATTAAAAATTTTGAATTAATTTTTTATTTAAATAAATTAAATTTTTTTAGTTGAAAAAATTTATATTTTGTTAGTTTTTTTAGATTTATTTTTGATGTATTATGTAATTCATTTAATTATAGAAGTTTTAAATTTTAAATTTAAATTTAGTGATAAATATATTACAAATAATTTTAATCTGTATTAGATGATTCTATCTAAAATTTAATTTATAAAAAAATTTAAGATTTAATTTAGATGTATTAAATAATGTATTCATTTTTACATGTTGTATAATTACATTTATCGTTTAAATTAAAATTTAGTTATAATAAAATTTGTAGATATAAATTAAAATTACTATGTATTAAATAATTATTTTAATTTAACATGGTGTAGAAAAAAATTAAATTTTTTAACATATAGTTTTGCATGTCGTAGAGATAATGATATTAGTTTTATTAAATGTTATTTATAAAAAATATTATACATTGAGTTTACATTTAATCTTATAAATAAAATTAAATTTATATAACATTGAAGAAACAAATTATATTTTCATTCTAATATTATTAAATCTATATAACCTTTAATCTTTAAATAAAATTTTATAATAATTTAATTTTTAAAATTAAATTTAAATTTTTAAAAATCAAAAAATCACGTGACTGACCGAGATAGCGGACCGAGTCACTGGACGACCCGTCAGACTCGATCAATCTCGCGCCGAGACCGAGTCGATAGAGTCGACAAACCCGACTTACAATCTCAGCATCCATTGCAAATAAAAACTTCGGTCATTCGAGCAAATTAACCTGATTCGCCACCTGACAGCTCGAGACCCTGGCCACGACAAGAAGGATGCCAAACTGTAGATGCGGCTAAAAGGAAGAGGGCGGGGAGGGGGGCGAGGACTTTTCCCGTCCATCCGTGACACCTTCGTCCACCGTCACCCCTGAGCTGAGCTGTCGGGATGTGACTCTCCACAGTTGGGACCGCCACCCTCGGTTCGGTTTTGTTTACTTTTTTTCAGGGCCTGGGAGAAACAAAGAGGCCGCTTGAAAGCCCGCCCCTGGCGAGCGTCGCCGCAATAAATTATGGGGTCGGGGCTGCCTTTCGGACGAAACCCCCCCCCCCCCCGCCTGTTTACATCGCCACCCATGAGTTGGCGCCCTCGTCTTATTCTCTCTCTCTCTCACCACGCACGCACAACGCCCCATTTCCTCCTTCACCCTTATCATAGATCTTAATATATATATATATATATACTCGAGAGACGATCAGGTGATATATATAGATATATAATTTATCACACAAGCCAACGCGCTGTTAACTCATATTTGACAAACCGATATTTTACGATCGATACAGCATGTATCATATCATAGTGTGCGGTGGTACGTAATTGATACATTATTTATATTATTTTAAATATTATATATTTTATTTTATAACAAAGTTAACTTTATGAGTCAGTTGGTTGAAAATCTCACGTCAAAATGGGAGATCTCGTATTCTAATTGTGTATTTGGCATACTTTTTATTTTTTATAAAATTATTTAAAAGTTAAAGTCAAAAAAATTAAAAATAACAATCTTAAGATTCGAATTGAAGAGGTGACGGTTAAACCGAACACTTTAACTAATCAATTGAGTTAAAAAATAATATAAATAATTATATTTTATAATATAAACATCAAATATCTTCTTTTATTTTGATACGTAATAATATTAATACGTATCGTATCATATCATTAATGATCCGATATGATCGGATCAATAAACCCGAGACGTTACCGCGTGATGAAATAGTTAAAATTAAGTTATCTGTAACACTAATAATTGGAAATTCCATTTGTATCATTGATCGTCTTATCAATGAACTGTGCTAACGGAACTCTTGTTAGAGGAGCACGATGTCCCTGATCCAGTTTCACCGTCGGAAGATTTGGATTATACGGCTTGTCTTAATTTGAATAGTATATTTGACATATTTATCTCATTTTCATAAAATTATTTAAAATTTAAAATTTTAAAAATTTTAAAAATAACAATCTGAATATTCGAATCGAAGAGATGACGAGTAAATCGAACACCAACGGATCAATTGAGTTAGGAAATAATTTAAATAATTTTATTTTATAATATATATATATATTAAATATCTTTTTTATCTTAATACGTAACACGTAACGATATTAATATGTATCATGTTATATCGATAAAAGATAAATACGATTGATACGATGAGATCGATAAATCCTGAATATTATTACGTAACAAATTACTTAAAATTAAGTTATCAAGAACCTTAATAATTGGAATTCCATTTGTATCATTGATGGTCTTATCAATGATCCTGCTGATGGAACTCTTGTTAGTGGTGCACGAGGTCCCTGATCCAGTTTCACTGTAGGAAGATTTGGATTATACGGCTTGTCTCTAACACGGCATCTCTCCCAAATAGCTACCTCTCGCTTGTTGGGCATGTGCCCGATGGATAAGCAGGAATGAAGAACCCATTTAGACGTAACTCTCGGAAATTAGGGAATTAATTAATGAGTTGAAAGCCCCAGTTTCAATGCATAGGATCAAAGTTAAATCTCATCGTCGTTACTCTGCATATATTCTCGTCGAGAAATGTTTAGTGCATCACATGTATTAATTATAATATTTTTTAAAAAAATTGATTGATTTTTATCTTAATTTATTTGAGCGTAAATATCACGTCGTCACCAGATGACGTGATGTGAAAATTAAATAAAAATAAAAATTAAATCTTGTAATAATGAAAACTAATATTATTTATCATTCACAAGGAGATAAATTTATTTTTCTTTGCTCTCACGTCATGTTCTATGATAATGTGACACCCACGTTCAGATAATTTAAGACGGTGATCACTCAAAAAAAATTAAAAAAAATTACACTACTTATATCGATGAATGCAATTAGTGCATATCTTACGCTGTATTTCTCGTTGTGATTTGACTGTTCGTTTTACTCCATGTATACTTTTGCTAGCCTTCACCAAAACTTATACTGATCTCTTTCGGCAGACCGTGGTTAACAGACTTAAATTTCAGAAGAAGAAGAAGAAGATTACTTCATCCCAAGGGGTGACTCCGTCCGACATTGCATATTTTAATTGACAAATTTACGGGGCAGGACGCTAACTTGAACTCAGGGAATTGAATGGGCACCTATATATATATATATATATATATATATATATATATATATATATGTAGATTTTCTTAATTCTTGAGGCTCTTCCCCCATGCTGATCATCATATCTTGTTGGTGAAATTCCAACTTTCATTAGTCTTGTAAATCAGGGATTTTTAGGTGAAAAGTTATGGTGAGTTTTTATTTATATAAAAGGTACTTATTAAAATTGTAAGACCATGATTGCTCTTTTTAGACAACAAGAAAAAAAATCCACAACTATTTTTCAAAGTGATGAATACTTTTAGTGCATGGTAACCTACTTTATTGATATATATTGTTCAGTATCATCAAAAAGAGTAGCTCTTATATTTCGGGACATTTGGCATTATAATCATCTTACAGGTGAAGTTGTAGCCTTGTCCCTCTTATATACATAGCAACAACTCTATGTCGTAAAAATAAAGGGTAGAGTTTTATGTAACATCTTAGTTAATTACGTCGTTAGATTTTACATGCGTAATATTTTTTAATTTTTAATTTTTTTTTAGTGATCCCCATGTTAAGTTAATTTGACGTATCGATTATGTCACCAATTGATGTGAATCTAAAAAAATAACTTCTTACGAACAGTGAAATTGACTTATTTTCATGATTCATAGAGTTAAAATTTTATTTTTACGTGATCCTCGTCCCACCTCTACGGCAACTCTAAGACGTGCAGCATCAAAAGGTGCGACACAGGGAGCACGGCGTCGTGTTGAGCACGACGGCATGGTGACGACGATGAAGTGTATTACTTCGAGGTTAACGTCGTCGCACAAACCAGAATTACATATATTACTATAACCATGTGAAAGTTTTCAAGGACATTTTTGACAATCCATGAACTTCAAGGAAACACATATACATATACTAGACTATTATAGGGCTATATATAAAATTTTTAAAATTGAAAAGATGAGTTAAACAATAAAATTAACTTACTACTTCTATTAAAAATATAAAAGCATTAAAGAAAAATATTTTTTCAGTATTCCATAATCGAATAGTGCATCCAAATTAAATTCTCAACATGAATTGTCATCATTAAAATATGTAATTTTGAGATATTATGAAGATAATCTATATATATTCCTATGTATCTCATTTCCAAATGTGCCATAAGTCTTTTTGCGAAACTTATTTTCTAACATTTATGAATAAAATTACAAGCTTTGTCGGTCAAGTCACTGTCTTAGTTGTCACCGGACCTGAATGGTATTTTATAAAAGCACTGTTGTTATTCTAGTTGAGACTACGTTAGAAGAACAAGTGCTTTGCAAGACAATGCTCTCATTTAACCAAACGTTTGAGCAAATTAATTACCGTCCTATCATTTTCAAGTTTGACACCTACGATTAGTACTATTGTATTATTAATTATTTGTATTTTCATTTCCGAATATTAGGTTACCAGGGATGTTTCCAACATGTTTTCATGCGCTTTATGAAATTCTTTACTCCCGGTGGTGATTGTTTTGAGAACCGCCGAACACTGGCTGGGGACATGTTTCCAAAATTTTACTGGTGAGTTGTAAAGTTTTGTATTTAACACCAAGGTTTGTAGTCGCGGGCATCTCGTCGTCGCGGGCATCTCGACAGTCCCGATCACAGTTTGAGATGGGACGGGATGATATCATGTCGCTCCATCTCGGTTCATCTCATAAAATATCAAAATAAAAAAAAACTGTATATATATAATAATACAACAAAATTCTGAGCTCAATTATTTAAGTGATTTGTGTACTTTGTTTAAGATGTTTTGAATTTGAATCTGTTAGACGCTCTTAAGATTTTGAGTTTTTTATATGAAAATCTTAAAAAAATTAAAATAACATACGTAATTGATGAGTTTCCAACCCAAATTACCTCCAAACCGATGAAGACACTTAACCATCTTACTTATAAAATATTTTATATTTAAAATAAAATATTAAATATATGAAGTGACCCGATCACGACCAACGGCCCGAGCGTCCTACTCACCGCCTGGGTCGTGCGGGTCAGACAGTCTCGATTTGGTCATGCAAACCTTACTTAACAAGCGTCGAAGCGGAAGGGAAGTGGGGCTGCATGTCAATGGGTTGTGCCCAGGCTTGGCATAGGTAGGTCGGGTCCTGATAAGTTTGGCCCAAGTCTGATTTTTTAATTTTAAAATTTGAGTTCGGACTCAAGTTATGTTAGGTCGGATAGGCTCGGATCGGGCCCAATTAATTTACTTAAGTATAAGACCTGACTTCGGCTCAACTCGGTCTGGCCCAACTAATTTAATGAAAAAATAATACAAAATAATATATATATATTATCTCATTAAATTAGTTAAAATTTTAAATATTTATTTATTTAAAAATTTTAATTTTAATTAATTAAATAAAATTTTAAGTTTTTAATTAAGTAAAAATTTAAGAGAGAAAAAAAGATAAACTTAATTGACTCGCGAGTCAAATTACAAGTACGAATTTAACCCACGTGTCTCCACGGGCCAAACTTTTAGGGGCGCGTTTGGTATTAACTCTGAAGGAGATTCTAATCATTTAAATCATTTCACTCGGTTTGTGTGAGCATGTCAGAATCTTAGGAGAGGAGAGGGTAGACACAATCTCATGTCCCGTCCGTTTCGCCCCGAAGCTCACCGAGGCCTGCTTCAGGCCCCCTCTCGACGGATTTCAAAAGTCATTTACGATGCTGCCCTTGTCCCTGTTTCTCCCTTCTCCCTGTTATTCGGTTGCAACTGCGGATGTCGTGGCCAACCTCATACGCCATCGCCACCTATAGAAGCCCACCTTGGGCTCCTTTGTCAAAGCTGGAAGTGGCGGCCGTTACTACTGTGGCCATCGTCGTCCTCCGCAGCCCTTGCTGTTACCCCACCCTGTAACTGTGGGCACCGGCGCCAACCCCATGTCGACGCCTTGTCAACACCGTTCACCGTCACGTCCGCTCCACCACGCGTAGAAGCCCTATTGCTAATGTCATCGGCACAGTTGGTCGTGACGGCCGTCGCCGGAGTCTAGGCTCACAGTTGCCCCCCCCCCCCCCCACCTTGCTGATGCCGTCACCTTGCCCCACCTTCGCCATCACCGTCGGCCGCAGCATGGCCTTCTTCTTCTCTTCTCCGACGTGCAAATCCTAATACAGTGTCGCGGTCTTGAAGCTGCAGTGTTGCGTGGAAATGAACAGTGTTTTGGCCAAATTCTCGAACACTGCTCGTCCCATTCAATGGAGATGAAGAAGGGTAAAACTGTCATATTAAATATTAACCCCTCACATTCGATCCCATCTGCCAGCCCGGTAACAAATGAGATTTTTCAACAATAATTATCTTTTTAAAAAATCTCTCTTTGCCAGACCCTGTACAGCGGTGAGATTTCTGAAAATCTCTCTTCCTCGTAAGTGATATCAAACGCACACTTAGATACAATTATGATTTTACGGGTACGGCTTGACCCAAAGTCAGATCAGACACGTGAACTCGTGGGGCCGGCCATTGACAGCCCTGTACCGAAGTAATGTCGTAAAATGAAAAAAATTAAAATTCAGAAAAGACGAGAAATTTCGCATGCAGAACATTTGACAAATTTCAAGGAAAAGATACAAGTTCTGCATATAATTATTTTCCTGGTTGCTGCCTGATCAGTGACCTCCCATTTTATTAAATTTATAATCCGTGCGAAGCAAACCACGACAGGCCGGAGGAAGAAATTCTGAAAGGTTTTATGCGAGGTCAGCTGCTTTAGTTTGTTTGCCTTTATTCAGATACGACAATATGACATTGGGTTTTTGAGTGTTCGGCCCCTACAAAAATCAATATTAGAAACAAATCCCTACAATCTCACTGTTTAATCATTAACCCTTCGAATCTATAAACTCTTATAAAAAATCTTTTGAGTTAACAACCATAAAAAATAGAATATTTCGGATACTATTCCTTCCCCTGTCTCATTATTTTTTATATTTCTCATTTTACTCTCACGTTCTCTCCCTCTCTAGGTGCTCTCTCTCTTCCCCCAAGAGAGACACGACCCTGGACAATAGTTCCATATTAATTAATTGAGTTATGGTTCATGTGCTTATGATTCTAGGCCCTTGTATCTCAACACTGTGATTTTTATGAATTTAATATGATATCAGAGCAGGTTAGATGACCCAACTCCTCTTATCACCTCCACCTAATTTATGTTTACGGCCCATCTTAACTGTGAAGAGGAGTGTTAAAATTTGAACATAGTCTTGGACAATAGTCCCGTATTGATTAGTCCTTCCTTGCATCCCTTCCTCTCCCTCCTCTCTCTTTCCCCTCCTTTTCTCTCTCTCTCATGAGTGTGATTCTTTCTCAACAAGAAGGCAGGAAGAGGAAAAGATGTCGCCTTTATGGTTCTACCACAAGCAAAGATTTTAGAGAGAGATTGAGAGGCCATTGCAAGATGATGAGTAAGCTGAGGGGAGCTTCTGACTGAAATGTAGGGCGCTAGAACTCCCAGGATCATGGCAACAGACGAGTGTTTCTTTCTCGGGCTAATTTGGGAGAGGATGTTGCCTGCATCCCTTGCCCTCGGCATTTGACCAGAATCACTGTTTTGCATGGTGACAGAATCCAGCAGCCTCCCGGCCCTGAGGCACGGAGTTACTCTGGGTTTCAGGGCAAAGAAAATTGGGCAGATAAGCTTGCATGTTCTCTGTAGCACTCATGAAGGCAGCCTTCTTTTTTTTTCTGACTTTTTGTATGGTCAGCTGCTCCACAGCGTTCACATCTGAGGTTCGACGATCATATAATATATCGATATCATCGACTGATACGATTAGATACGTATATAAATATATAACGTATCATATTAATTTGTAAAACTTTATTCCCATCAGCAAACCAGTGACTTGTCTGATGCAGATGGTTCAAAGTTCAGTGGGGCTTGATGTCTGTTGGGAAGATAATTGCCAAATAGGCAAGAGAAAGTCCAAAGGCTGCCAGTACAACAAAAGCTGTGTCATTCCATCGCCGGCATCGGCATGGCAGCCTACAGACCACAGGGATATTTGGACAACAAGGGGACGGATGGATGCCACTTTCTCCGAGCCCCCTTTTGTTGCGCCAATTATGACGAGACACAGCGGATTCGCTGTCTCCCGCAGCACCCATATCATACCCCTTGGAAACGACCTCCGTCCGTCTCTTTTAGTAAGGAGGGAACCCTGGTCAACTTTTTATTAGGAAAGAGTGAGAGACGGCCAGCACTCCGAGAACAGGAGGGTGACTTTGAGGACTTCAACTTACTTATTAATACATGGAGGATTAATAACTTTATGCATTGAATTTGGTGTATAAAATTAATTTAAATTACAACTTTCTCTCTCATAGACCTCTCAAAAAGTTGAAATGACCGTTTCCTTTCAAAAAAGACGTCCCGCGTATGTCCCGTACGGCCCCGTGTCAGATCCAATCGACCCACTTTTTTGCTCGACAGGAAAATAGAGGAGTGAAATATTTTATAAGACTGAAATATTTTATTACAGGAATGAAACGTTTTATTATAAGAATCAAACATTTTGTTTGACTACGTAAATGAACGAATGAAATATTTTGTATAAATGAAATATTTGTTACATGAATGAAATATTTATTATAAGGATAAAATATTTCAGAAATAAAATATTTTATTATAAAAATAAAATTTAACAAGATATTTCAATGCTATAATGAATGTTTCATTCATATAGTAAAATACTTCAGTCCTACAAAATATTTCACTCCCCTATTTTTCTACCGAGTAAAAAAGCGAGTCGACTAGGTCTGACATGGCGCCGTACCTATCTGACGCAGGGTGTCGTTTTTGTAGCGAAAATGATCATTTCAACTTTTTGGAGGGCCAATGAGAGGAGAGATTACAATTTGAGTTAACTTTGTACACCGAATTTGACGTACGAAACATTACTCCGGTGTACATACCATTACTCCGTATAGAGATGTGATGTCTCACGGAGAATGACCAAAAATTATGAAATAGAAAAGTGTTTATACATAGTGTTCTTGTTGTTGTCCGATTTCAAAATTAGACAATAAATAAAAAGTAAAATTTGATGCTCTTATTTGTTTTTTTTTTGAACAATTTTTTTGGGAGGGGAAAGCGGCTCGAAGCCGTGCCCTCCTGCCACCTACGCAGGAGGGGGGAGGGAGGATGTCCACCCCGCCACTGGCGGCCTCATTTAAGTTCTAAGCCCATCTCACTTCTATCTTACACCAGAGTGATAATTCTCAAGAGATGTGAACCCTAGGATTGGTATCAATGTTAGATTGTCCGTCACAAAAAGAAAAAAACAAAAAACATATAAGTGATAAGTAAAAAAATGTTAGAGTCTTAAATTCACGTTTAATCCCTTAACGTGTACTAAGAAACTTCTAAAATTGATTAAGAATATAAAATCTAATAATTTTTATGAATAATAATATAAATAAATATTTCATGTCTAAAAAGGTTTCTCGTTCGATGATGAATTGAGAATCGGCATGCAATGTCTGAAAATAACATACGTACCCTAAAATTATAAGGTATTTTTTTTTGTATTTCTAAACTTTTAGACATTGAGTGAGATATTCTGTCAACAGATTTAAAAATGAGGATGGTAGTCCGCTTCAGGCATTTTATATCAAATAAGTATTATCTCACAGAACGCAAAATGACTCTGAACTCTTATTAATAGGAAAAATAAGGTTATATAACATTATAACCCTCATAGCCACTCTATTATCATACTTCAAGATTTGCGGGCGGAAAGAGGTTAATGGAAATCCAAAATTAGTTCTTACTTTCTCACTAGCACTTAAACTGACTCCAAATCTAATCCCATTCTCCATACTTCTTGTTTGGCATTACAATAAAATGCGCGGTTAGTGACGGACGCCTTCCGTCGCTAATCTCTCGCTAATTCGTCGTAAAAATCATTACCGACGGATTAACGATGAAATAGCGACACATGAGTTCCGTCGTTGAAATTTACTCCCTAAGTAGCGACGGATAAATATCCGTTGTTATTCTGCCACCAGATTGCGACATCATAGAGACATAAGTTTTTCGTCGTTAATCCGTCATTGCCTATAATTTATCGACAGAAAATGTCTGACCCTAATTCCTCGCTAAATAGAGACAGGTTAACGACAAACATTGACGTCTCTAGGTATAATTATTCGTTGCTAATTTTTCTTCTTTTAGCAACGATTTAGAGACAGGACGATTGTTAGTCGGGATGTTAATCTGTCGCTAATCTGTCTCTATGTCTGTATCTTTTCCGTCACTAAATCGGCAACATTCGCCGTCTTTAATATTTTGTTGTTAATTTTACCTCGTTTAGCGACGGATTAGAGATGGATGTATTTACGTCGCTAATTCATTTCGTCACTAGTCATCGTTAATGCGTTGCGATTGTATCTTATGTGATTTCAATTAGCGACATATTAACGACGGACAACTATTTTTTATTTTTTAAAAAAATTATTTAAATATAAAAAAATATTTACATAAAAAATAGAAATCTCACACATCAAACACACAATTTGAAATGAAAAATACACATTTTTATCGTTAAAATTACATCCAAAATTCTTCAAATATAGTGTTTAAAAAGTATAATTTGTCTACATTATTAGTCTAAAAAATCAAGAAATATCTAATTTTCCATTCACGTCATCGTCTCCCCCGTCCTCATAACATGGATGTGTAGTAAGATCTTACTACATTAAAAAAGAAAAACAAAATAATATTAGATATGTATATATGAAATAGATTTCTTCATAAACAAATTAAAGTAAATAATTTTTAAAAATTTAAAATAATGAATTCATATTTAGACTTCATCAATTTTCATAGGTCACTCTCAATGTCCTGGTCGTATTGGAATAATCGACACATTGATCGGACTGATTTTTCATATTTTCGACCCCCTTGAACCCGATATCATCAGTTTTAAACTAACTTAATTTATAAGTGAGATATTTGAGGGCCGAGCCCAAATTAGGAATCAGATTTGAATTCTGTCAGTTCCCACAGTTCACTTTCACCGTCCCGGTTGTGTTGTAATAATCGACACAGCAATTGGGCTGGTATTTCAGATTTTTAACCCCCTCGAGCCCGACATCTTTGGTTTAAACTAACTTAATTCATCAATGGTTAATTTGAGCGCCAATCCCAAACCATAAATCTGATTTGAATTTCGTGAACACCCACAAGTCACTTTCACCACTCAAGTCGTGTTGAAACAATCGACACGTCGATTGGATCAGTATTTCAATTTTTTTACCCTCCGAACTCGACATCTTTGATTTAAAACTAACTTCATTCACAAGTGGGTGATTTGAGTGTTGAGCTAAAACTAAGAATCCGATTTGAATTCTATGAAATCCCACAAGTCACTTTCACCACTTCGGTCATGTTGGAATAATCGACACACCGATCGGACCGTCTTTTCATATTTTCAACCCCCTCTCCCCCCGAACGTGACATCCTTAGTTTTAAACTAACTTAATCCATAAATTGGTGATTGTCGAGTCCAGATCAAGAATCTGGTTTGTATTCTGCCAACTCTTATAGGTCACTTTTATTGTCACAGTTGTGTTGGAACAATCAGCACACCGATCAGGCCAATATTTCAAATTTTTGACCCCCTGAACCAGACATCTTTGGTTTTAAACTGACTTAATTCAAAAGTAGGTGATTTGACCATCAAGCGCAAACTAGAAATCTGATTTGGATTCCGTTAGTTCCCACATGTCACTTTCACCGTCTCAGTAGGGTTGGGACAATCAACACACCGATCGGACTGACATTTCAAATTTTTGACCTCATGAGCCCGACATCTTTGGTTTAAATTAACTGAATTCATAAGTAGGTAATTTGAGGGTCAAGCCCAAACCAAAATTTTGATTTGAATTTTGTGAACTCCCACAAGTCATTTTCACCACTCCAGTCGTGTTGGAACAATTGACACACCGATCGAACTGGTATTTCAGATTTTCTAATTCCCGAACTTAACATCTTTGGTTTAAAACTAACTTAATTCATAAGTGAGTGATTTGAGAGCTGAGTCTAAACTAGGAATCCGATTTGAGTTTCGTGAACTCCCACAAGTCACTTTCACCACCCTGATCGTGTTAGAATAATCGACATACCGATCGGACCAATTTTTTATATTTTCAACCCACCGAACCCGACATCTTTAGTTTTAAACAAACTTAATCCATAAATTGGTGATTTGAGCGCCAAGCCCAAATCAGGAATTCGATTTGTATTCCGTCAGCTTTTACAAGTCACTCTTATTGCCCTTGTTGTGTTGGAACAATTGACACAGATCAAGCTAGTATTTCAATTTTTCGACTTCCCGAACTAGACATCTTTAGATTAAACTAACTTAATTCATAAGTAGTTGATTTGACCATCGAGCCCAAACCAGGAATTTGATTTGGATTTCATCAGTTCCCACATGTCACTTGCACCGCTTCAGTCGTGGTGTGACAATCAACACACCTGTGACGACCCGAGATCCGAGTACCGGAAAGGAACCGGCGCGTCTCGAATCTCGGCCCGCCAACCCACGAGCCCGAAGACTCAAAAGGGTAGAAAGGGATGGTGTGGGAGTACAAGAGAAGCTGAAGCAACTGCAGAGATAGCACAATAATCTAAAATAAAATGCACAGCATAATATAATTAAAAAAATAGCTATAAGGTCCACAAAGTCTCATGTCCAAATAAAGTACAGTCGACAGAAGGAAAAGTACAACTACACGGGGCATCCCCCGGCGTACAACTACAAGGAGCATCCCCCGGCGTACAACTACAAGGGGCATCCCCCGGCTCTGGCAGACTGGCGACTAACCCTGACTAGAAGGACCACGCTGAAACTCGGCCGCACCTCCCGACGACCCCGCCTCACCTGAAAAGCAGGGGGAGCCTCATTTCATTGGTCCAGTAGGGATCCCCCGGACCCCCACCGCACGACGAGAAAACGACAGCAAGGTGCGAACAACTACGAGAGGTAACCCTACCTAGCAGAAGTACGGCAAAAACGACCAGCAGCAATAAATAAACGGAAAAGCTGTCTAACAACCACACCGTATATCCGAACCTCAGTCCGACAAAACTCGAGTCTATTCCTGACAGCAAACAGGAGCACCACCCACTAGAAGAACGACCGGATGCATCCCCTGATGTCTTACACCGTGCCACAAGTGTCTAGCTACAATGCCCCGGGCGCGAGACTCAGACACACATAGTAACCAGTACCACAAACAAGGACTAGCTGAGGTCACGCTCGTCAGCGCGGGTCCGAACCCTCAGCTCCGTGTGCACACTCAGACCATACGCCCTAGGCCTGTCCTCTAGCTGGTAATTCCCCCTATGCCCGGACTCGGCCGTACGTGGGGGCCCTACGGTAACCAGCCTACTCACCGTCTCTCTCGGGTCAGCCGCTCCACCACTCCCGGGTGGGTCAGCACCGCGTGCCGTAAGAAGGCTCCGACTAGTGGACGTGTCACCGGAGGTAAGACTCGACTCACGGAAACCACCGACCAGCACTCTGACATAGACTCTCGGTAACCAAACGGTAGGCACGGATGTCAGGGACACGCACGAGGTCCGACCGTCCCTCAAGTCACGCGGCACCCCTACCGAGGTAACTGATTCTCCGGGACCCCCGGGCGCCCTGTGGCCTTCACTAGGTGCCCACGGCAACCCTCGGGCCACACGCCACAACCGGATCCGAGACTTGCTCCACCGGAGGTACAACCACCAAAAGGAAACACGGTGGGGGGGGGGGGAATAACGCGCTAGGGACCCAGGGCACGACACTGTCGCGCTATGGTCCCCTAGCGTGACCCTAGAAGAACGCGCTAGCAGAAGCTAGCGCGTTCTCCAAGAAGGTGCTAGCCTAAGCTAGCGCGTTCAACAAGAACGCGCTAAGAAAGGCTAGCGCGTTCTCCAAGAACGTGCTACCTTCCCCCGGCGCGACACGAACCGCCATACTGTTCATCTTCTCGGACGAACGTGCTCGGACGACACAGCGCGTTCAATCAGAACGCGCCACTTGACTATAGCGCGATAACGGGCCGAGCCCGGTTCGCGTAAAACGCCCGGAAAATTCAAAACCACGCCCATTCACCCCCCTTGGTGAAGGGAAAACAACGGGGAATCACCCCCAGACGTCCTAGCATGCATCTAGAGCCCCAAATTGATCAAAAACACTCCAAAAATGATGGATCCGGCACTCAAACCCCATGCATGAAAAATAGCCCTCCCGGCATGAATCAAGCCACTCTCGGCCTCTCCACGGCCTAGAAATTACGAGGAATGCTGTAAAGAGGTCAAGGATCCGTCCCCCTACCTCAATGAAGCTCAAAATCTGTTGGGAAGTCGCCGATCTCCGAATCTAGCTCGAACACAAACTCCACCCACGCGCTACGAAAAGGGCACCGCCGCGATCCTCTCGCCGCCGTCGCCGTCGTCCACCACCCGTCGCCGGAGGAGGAAGGGGTGCCGCGAAGTCCAACGGGCAAGAGGGGGGGAAAAAGTGGCCGTTGCGCTCACGGGAGGAAGAAAGGAGAAGAAGAAAAGAAGAAAAAGGGAAAAAGAAAATGGAAAATAGGGGGGTATTTATAGAAAATCCGAAAAATGCCAAAAATACCAAAAAATAGACAAATACATATTCTCGATCCTCGGGACGTACCGATCGCAACGGTACTACCCTCGCCTAGGTGAACGACCCGGTTCACCCGCCACGAGGTTCCGAAGGAATTACCGAAACACACACCGGAAATCGAAAAACACAAGCAGAAAAGCCGCGGACACACTCCGGGACTTCGAAACAACTCCGGATTGCACCGATCTGAACACAAAAGATGTCCGAAACAAAATTTTGGACACAACGTAGCCAGACGCTCCGAGAAACCAGATCCGGGACCCGAAAAAGAAGGATCCGAAAAACTCAGGACATCACAGCCCTCCCCCCTTAAATGAATTTCATCCTCGAAATTAAGGACAGGGCACAGGGACAGGGGAGGAGACTCACCCGAACAAATAAGGATACAGCTGCCGCATCTCATCCTCACGCTCCCACGATGCTTCACCACCAGAGTGACGCTACCAGACCACCTTAACCAGAGGAATAACCTTGTTCCGCAGGCGCTGCTCACGCCGATCCTCAATACGGATGGGGTATTCTGGAAGGGACAAGTCTGGGGTCACCTCAGGCCAAACGGCATCCTCCAGGACATGGGAATCATCAGGCATATACCTCCGAAGCATAGACACGTGAAACACATCATGCACAGAAGATAGCTCCGGGGGTAACTGCAACCGATAGGCAACCTCACCGACACGCTCGACAATGAGGAAAGGACCAATGTAGCGGGGACTCAGCTTCCCACGCCTGCCGAAGCGCATCACACCCTTCATGGAGAAACTCGCAAAAACACCCGATCACCTACAGCAAAACTGAGGGGTCGCCTCCTCCGATCGGCATAGCTCTTCTGCCGGCTCTGCGCAGCCAACATCTTCTGCCGGATCAGATGCACCACCTCAGTGCACTGCTGCACCAAATTCGATCCTATCAGGACACGCTCTCCCACTTCGAACCAATCAAGCAGAGTCCGATAAGGTCGCCCGTACAACGCCTCGTACGGTGCCATACCAATGCTTGAATGATAGCCATTGTTGTAGGCAAACTCCACTAACGGTAAGTGGTGGATCCAACTCCCTTGCCAATCCATGCAACACGACCTCAACATGTCCTCCAAAGTCTGGATGGTCCTCTCAGACTGACCGTCCGACTGAGGATGATACGCCGAGCTAAATGCCAACTCGGTGCCTAGAGCCTTCTGGAAGCTCCTCCAGAATCCAGAAGTAAAGCGGGGATCACGATCAGACACAATGGAGATGCGAACTCCATGCAACGGAACGATCCGCTCCACGTACAAACGAGCCAAACAATGCACGCTCCAACTGACCTTGACCGGCAGCAACTGCGCCGTCTTCGTCAGTCTATCCACCAGCACCCAGATACTATCCTGCCCACTGGATGTCCTCGGCAACCCCACCACGAAATCAGTGGTCACGTGGTCCCACTTCCATGCAGGAATATCCAAGGGCTGAAGTGTACCCCTCGGTCGCTGGTGCTCAGCCTTCACCTACTGACAGATCAGGCACCTGGCCACGAACTCCGCAACATCTCTCTTCATACCAGGCCACCAAAATTGCCTCCTCAGGTTCTGGTACATCTTCGCCGATCCGGGATGCACGGCATACCGGCTCCCATGAGCCTCTCGCAACACCGCGCGTCTCGTCTGCTCCTCGGCTGGGACGTACAACCTACCTCGGAACCTCACGGCTCCATCCTCACCAAACTCCACCTCGGCCAATGACAAAATCCGGGGTAGCTCGGGGTCCGCATGCTGAGCCTCAGTCACCTGACGACGAATAGCTGGCGTGACAGTCAAGCTCGCAAGAACAGCCGAACCCTGATCCCGAGGGATCTTGAGCCTAAAAGTCATGGCCGGAACCTGCTCCCATAACCTCCACTTCCTCAACAACATCTGACTGACCACCACCTTCCTGCTCAAGGCATCAGCCACGACATTCATCCTGCCAGGCTGATACGACAGAGTAAAATCATAATCCTTCATATACTCCATCCATCTCCTCTGCCTGAGGTTAAGATCCTTCTGGGTAAACACATACCTCAAACTCTGATGGTCAGTGAACATCTCAAACTTCTCACCATACAGATAGTGCCTCCAGAGCTTCAGAGCGAAAATCACCGCCGCCAACTCAAGATCATGAGTAGGGTAGTTCTCCTCATGTGGCTTCAACTGCCGAGATGCATACGCCACAACTCCACCGTGCTGCATCAGCACAGCACCCAAACCTACCCTGGAAGCGTCTGTACACACCACAAAGCCTCCCGATCCCGAAGGCAACACCAACACCGGAGCAGTCGTGAGCAATCTCTTCAGCTCCATGAAGCTCTGCTCACACTCCTCCGTCCAGACGAACGGTACATCCTTCCGCGTAAGCCTGGTCATCGGGGCCGCAATACGAGAAAAATGCTGGATGAACCTCCGATAATAGCCTGCGAGCCCCAAGAAGCTCCGAATCTCCGTGACAGAACTCGGCCTCGGCCACTGCACCACAGCCTCGACCTTAGCCGGGTCCACGGAAACACCATCACCAGAAATCACGTGCCCCAAAAAGTGCACCTCACGGAGCCAAAACTCACACTTGCTGAGTTTGGCATACAACTGGTGATCACGAAGGGTCTGCAACACCACTCTCAAATGATGCACATGCTCCTCTGCAGACAGTGAATACACAAGGATATCATCCACGAACACGACCACGAACTGGTCTAGATATGGACGGAACACCCTGTGCATCAAATCCATAAATGCCGCGGGGGCATTGGTGAGCCCAAAGGGCATCACCAAGAATTCATAATGCCCATACCTCGAGCGAAACGCCGTCTTCTCCACATCTGACTCTCGAATCCGCAGCTGGTGATACCCCGATCTCAAATCAATCCGTGAAAACACCCGGGCCGACTGAAGCTGATCAAACAAGTCATCAATCCGAGGCAACGGATACTTGTTCTTAACAGTCGCCTGGTTCAACTGCCGGTAGTCGATACACAGCCTCAAACTACCATCCTTCTTCTTCACAAACAACACCGGCGCACCCCAAGGGGAGAAGCTAGGACGAATGTACCCCTTGGCCAGCAACTCCTGTAACTGCGCCCTCAGCTCTCTCAACTCCGCCGGCGCCATCCGGTAAGGGGCCTTCGACATAGGCACCGTACCAGGTACCACCTCAATCACGAAGTCAATCTCTCGCTGCGGTGGCAACCCTGGCAACTCCTCGGGAAAAACATCAGAAAACTCGCACACAACAGGGATGTCCTCCGCGTCCGGACACTGCCGATCGACCAAAACCACAGAAGCGAGAAAACCTTGACAACCCGTGTCAAGCAGTCTACGAGCCCTAATAGCCGAAATAAGAAAACGGGAGGAGGAAGACCGGATACCTTGGAAATAAAAGGTGGGTCCACGAAGCTGCCGGAAGTAGACCCTCTTCGAGCCGCAATCCACCAAGGCATGATGGGCCTCGAGCCAATCCATGCCCAAAATCACATCAAAATCATGAAGCGGCAGTGCATAAAGCCTAACCGGTAAGTTCCGCCCATCCACCCACACAGGCACCTTCTCGAAGAAGTACGGGGTGAGCATGAAGTCACCGGTAGGCAACTCCACTGCCAGATCGCAGGACACCTCAGTCACCGACTCCTCAGCACTCTGAGCAAACTCCTCCGAAATAAACGAATGAGATGCACCGGAATCGAACAAAACTCGAGCCGCGCAACCAAGAATTGGAATAGTACCTTCCACCAACTGGGACGCCTCAGCCTCTGCTCTGGTAATGTGGGTAACTCTGCCTCGGGCTCTCTGCCTCCCTGTGGTAGCTGACCGAGTCAACTGAGGATACTGACTCTGCTGCTGGTACTGCTGCGGCTGCGACGACATCTGCTGGGGCGAAAACTGCTGCTACTGCTGAAACTCGTGCGGTTGACGCAGTCTCTACGGATAGTCACGCGCCATGTGCCCTGGCTGGTCACACCTGAAGCAAATCACGGGCGCCGTGCACTGCCTGCCTGGATGAGAATCGCCGCACCGAGGACACCCGCCCTGAGAACCACTCACTGAACCCTGACGCTGGAACTGGGTAGGCTGCTGAACACTACCCACCGACTGCTGCGCCTGATCTCCGCGACCACGGCGCCTCCTGCCAAAACCAGCTTCCTTGAGCAACTTCTTGAGCTTCGATCCCAGAGATGATGAATCTGCTGCCGACGCCCCGGACGGGGACGTCCCTGAACCACCTGCTGAAATCTGGACAGAACTCTGCTGCTGCACGGCCGCTGGCTGACCGAAACTCATCTGCATCTGGCCCGCACTGCCCTGACCGCGAACCTTCTGCATGTCTCTCTCTAATGCCGATGCTGCTCTGCAAGCCGCATCCACACTGGTCAACCCTGACGCAAGCAAAGGATGCCTCAGCTCCAACCTCAGACCCCCAATAAACTGATCGGTCCGCACCATCTCGTCGGCCACAATATGCGGTGCATAACGGCCCAACTCAACGAACCTGGACCTGTACTGCACCACAGTCATGTCACCCTGGACCAGGTCCAAAAACTCACGCAGCTTCTGTGACCTGAGAAAGGACGGACAAAAAGCACGCTCGAAAGCCGGGACGAACTCCTGCCATGAGATCTGCCGAAGGGGACGGGACTGAAACACTGCTCCCCACTCTGACGTCCACCACGTCCGGGCTGGCCCCTGCAATCGATACGTAGCCAACACCACCCTCTCCTCCACAGGGCACTCCATGGAACTGAACACTCGCTCCATGTCATCTAACCACTCTCTGGCCACCTCTGAATCCGGCTGCCCGCTGAAAGTAGACGGCTGATACTGCAAGAAATCTCTCAGCGCGCGGTTACCCCGAGAGGATGAGCCCTCACCAGCATCACCGCCCTGCTGCTGCTGCGGCGGCTGGTGATGCTGCTGCTGCTGAATAACATACTGGTACATGCCCCGGAAGAACTCCTCTGGTCCGGGAACTCTCGCCCCCTCAGCTGCATCTGCTGGGAGCTCTGCTCTGCTCTGCACTTCCTGGCCCCCACCCGACTCTCCCTGCTGGGAACGAGTCGCTCTCCTGGGCGCCATAACACCTGTTAACAAAATAATCAACGATGTTAACAAAAACACGCGGAGCCCTATGCCAGTCGCCAACTGTACAGGACATTCATGGACCTTTGGACCACTGCAATCGTTTCAAGTTCTGATGTACCTCCACAACCTACGCTCTGATACCAACTGTGACGACCCGAGATCCGAGTACCGGAAAGGAACCGGCGCGTCTCGAATCTCGGCCCGCCAACCCACGAGCCCGAAGACTCGAAAGGGTAAAAAGGGATGGTGTGGGAGTACAAGAGAAGCTGAAGCAACTACAGAGATAGCACAATAATCTAAAATAAAATGCACAGCATAATATAATTAAATAAAACTGCTACAAGGTCCACAAAGTCTCATGTCCAAATAAAGTACAGTCAACAGAAGGAAAAGTACAACTACACGGGGCATCCCCTGGCGTACAATTACACGGGACATCCCCCGGCTCTGGCAGACTGGCTACTAACCCTGACTAGAAGGACCACGCTGAAACTCGGCCGCACCTCCCGACGACCCCGCCTCACCTGAAAAGCAGGGGTGAGCCTCATTTCATTGGCCCAGTAGGGATCCCCCGGACCCCCACCGCACGACGAGAAAACGACAGCAAGGCGCGAACAACTACGGGAGGTAACCCTACCTAGCAGAAGTACGGCAAAAATGACCAGCAGCAATAAATAAACGGAAAAGCTGTCTAACAACCACACCGTATATCCGAACCTCAGTCTGAAAAAACTCGAGTCTATTCCTGACAGCAAACAGGAGCACCACCCACTAGAAGAACGACCGGATGCATCCCCTGACGTCTTACACCACGCCACAAGTGTCTACCTACAACGCCCCGGGCGCGAGACTCAGACACACACAGTAACCAGTACCACAAACAAGGACTAGCTGAGGTCGCGCTCGTCAGCGCGGGTCCGAACCCTCAGCTCCGTGTGCACACTCAGACCATACGCCCTAGGCCTGTCCTCTAGCTGGTAATTCCCCCTATGCCCGGACTCGGCCGTACGTGGGGGCCCTACGGTAACCAGCCTACTCACCGTCTCTCTTGGGTCAGCCGCTCCACCACTCCCGGGTGGGTCAGCACCGCGTGCCGTAAGAAGGCTCCGACTAGTGGGCGTGTCACCGGAGGTAAGACTCGACTCACGGAAATCACCGACCAGCACTCTGACATAGACTCTCGGTAACCAAACGGTAGGCACGGATGTCGGGGACACGCATGAGGTCCGACCGTCCCTCAAGTCACGCGGCACCCCTACCGAGGTAACTGATTCTCCGGGGACCCTCGGGCGCCCTTGTGGCCTTCACTAGGTGCCCACGGCAACCCTCGGGCCACACGCCACAACCGGATCCGAGACTTGCTCTACCGGAGGTACAACCACCAAAAGGAAACACGGTTCGGGGGGGGGGGGGGGGGTTAACGCGCTAGGGACCCAGGGCGCGACACTGTCGCGCTATGGTCCCCTAGCGCGACCCAAGAAGAACACGCTAGCAGAAGCTAGCACGTTCTCCAAGAAGGCGCTAGCCTAAGCTAGCGCGTTCAACAAGAACGCGCTAGGAAAGGCTAGCGCGTTCTCCAAGAACGTGCTACCTTCCCCCGGTGCGACACGAACCGCCATACTGTTCGTCTTCTCGGACGAACGCGCTCGGACGCCACAGCGCGTTCAATCAGAACGCGCCACTGGACTATAGCGCGATAACGGGCCGAGCCCGGTTCGCGTAAAATGCCCGAAAAATTCAAAACCACGCCCATTCACCCCCCTTGGTGAAGGGAAAACAACGGGGAATCACCCCCAGACGTCCTAGCATGCATCTAGAGCCCCAAATCGATCAAAAACACTCCAAAAACGATGGATTCGGAGCTCAAACCCCAAGCATGAAAAATAGCCCTCCCGGCATGAATCAAGCCACTCTCGGTCTCTCCACGGCCTAGAAATCACGATGAATGCTGTAAAGAGGTCAAGGATCCGTCCCCCTACCTCAATGAAGCTCGAAATCCGCCGGGAAGTCGCCGATCTACGAATCTAGCTTGAACACAAACTCCACCCACGCGCCACGAAAAGGGCACCGCCGTGATCCTCTCGCCGCCGCTGCCGTCACCGCGCCGTCGCCGTCGTCCACCACCCGTCGCCGGAGGAGGAAGGGGCGCCGCGAAGTCCAACAGGCAAGAGGGGGGGAAAAAGTGGCCGTTGCGCTCACGGGAAGAAGAAAGGAGAAGAAGAAAAGAAGAAAAAGGGGAAAAGAAAAGGGAAAATATGGGGTATTTATAGAAAATCCAAAAAATGCCAAAAATATCGAAAAATAGAAAAATACATATTCTCGATCCTCGGGACGTACCGATCGCAACGGTACTACCCTCGCCTAGGTGAACGACCCGGTTCACCCGCCACGAGGTTCCGAAGGAATTGCCGAAACACACACCGGAAATCGGAAAACACAAGCAGAAAAGCCGCGGACACACTCCGGGCCTCCGAAACAACTCCGGATCGCACCGATCCGAACACGAAAGATGTCCGAAATAAAATTTCGGACACAACGGAGCCAGACGCTCCGAGAAACCAGATTCGGGATCTGAAAAAGAAGGATCCGAAAAACTCGGGACATCACAACACCGATCGAAGTGGCATTCCAAATTTTCAACCTCCCGTACCTGACATCTTTGGCTTAAACTAACTTAATTCATAAGTGGGTGATTTGAGTGTCGAGTCCAAATCAAGAATCCCATTTGGACTCCGTCAGCTCCCACAAGTCATTCTCACCTCTCTGGTCATGTTGGAATAATCGACATGTCAATTGAACCAGTATTTCTGATATTGGACCCCCGAACCTGACTTTTCTGGTTTATGCTATTGGAGTTATTTTGAACTAACTTAGATTTCAATTAAATTTCTTTCAACAAAATAGTAGTATTATAAGTCAAAAGTTTCAAATTAAAAAGTGTAACAAGTATAGTACTCACGTGAGGGGGTTGTGATGAGGATGAGGATGCTCAATGGGGAGGATGCATCCCCATCTGAGAGAAAAGGGGGCCATCATGCTCGCTATCGATTGCGTGATGCGCAACTCCTGAACCTGGAGCTTTCTTATGAATCGCGCGTCCATCTCTGCTATGGTGGCCTCTTGACCATCGCCAATAGATCTAGAGGAGCCCAAAGTGAGGTGATGGTCCTAGCAAGGCTTGTACCCTGGGAAGATCCTGTCACCTCACCTGGGTTCAAGCTCGGCCCAAAACCGTACACCAACCTTTCTTCGGTGGGTTGGTTGCCTCTATCCAGAACTTCTGATCTATCTTTGAATGCTGCATGGTGTCCTGCCCGTATTTCTCCCCCATATGTCTCCCATATTCTTTCTGCAAATTGAATAAAAAAATTGTAAATTTTGAATTGATCATTCACATTTGAAATGAAAAAACTTGTATATGTAGATAAATTTACCAACAACCCTTGGGATTTTTCTGAGACATATTCATCCTTCCCCTTCTTCTTGTGGGTTCTCTCAAACACCTCCTGGTAATGAGGTTTATGGTGAAACTCATGTGTTGAAAATCACATAAAAGAGTTTATTTAGAAGTAAATTTGAATAAAATATAACAAAATCAAAAATATTACTTACCATTCTATGACTTTGGGTCACGAAACTAACATATCCACTCGTATGCACACACGCCTAACTCTTTGGCACAGTTTGCTGTCGCGCCTGGGACCTTTGTATCCACCCCTCATCCTTCCATTACTCACACATAGAGCTCCAACTCTCCCCCCTCAGCCATTTGCGGTTGTGTTCCTTCCAACCTATCTGTCATCCGTCCTTGTCGCCTTTTCTGCCTTCTTCCGAGCTTTATTTAGCGAATCAGTCAATCGATTCTTAGCAACTTGCTCCCAGACATACCGAGCTTGGGCCTCGCCCGACGTACTCTTGAAGCGATATCTCATCTACAAAAAATGTTTATATTCATTAAGTCACCGTTCTAAAATCAAGAGTTGAGAAAGGTGTTCTTTAGAAGATTAAATTGCATAAGTGAGTCCCGAATCTCAATTGGGAAATCCTTCCACTTGATTTCCCCCTAGGATTAAATCACCAGACCATGTCAATAATATGCCAGGTGACCCCTCGGGCCCAAATTTCTTTCTGCAATTATAAATCATACAATTAGAGATAATTATACAATTGACAGATAGATAATGAACATACTTCATGAAATATACTTACACCCTCGACCTGTCCTCTATGTAGATCTCCTCGCGTCCATCATTGACATCCATCTCATTGGCCCCGTGTACACTGCCTATGCCATCTGTCACTGGGGGAGCCTATACAGGTGGAGTGAGGTCACGAGCATATGCTTCAAGCAAAATAGAAATGCAAATGAGTACTACGGTAATCATAATTGGCATAATTAATCAACTGATTATAAAAAAACTACATGCATGGGTGGAGAGTGGCAGGGAAGTCCCCTGCACGACTGGTGCAGGGGCAATGTCCAATGTCGGGCCTGTAAGAATAACAAGGCATAAGCAGAATATATTATCAATACATATATATACCTTGAAATTTGAATAGACATACATGTCTCTCGAGACGGTGGCAAATAAGAGCCTCTAGAGTCCCTCCCCTGACTCCCTCCCCTCCCACTCGAGATTCTAAGAATTAAATGATATAAGCAGACATATTATCAATATGCATATAGGTGGAAACTTAAATACATGTACATGTCCCTAGAGTAGGTGGCAAAGAGGAGCCTCTAGAGCCCCTTCCATTCCCCCCTCCCCTCCCACTCAAGGTTGTAATAATTAAATCACATAAGTAAACATATTATCAAAATATATATAGCAGAAAACTTAAATAAACATACATGTCCCTAGAGTAGATGTCAAAGAGGAGGAACTATGTCCCCTCCCAGTCAAGGTGGAAGATGATCGACCACCTCGAACCATCTCTTCATTAACAACATAAAAAATAATACATATTAGTTACACATAAATGAAGAAAGATTGACATCATTCATTAATTATAAAGAATGAGAGCACGTGGAATTTCTTACAATATTATTTTAAAATTTTCAAACCATATCCATTTCGTCTTCAGACGATAAGAATACGCCTAACTCAACCTCATCTTCGACTTCATCTTCATCACTGGCAGGCTCTTCCTCCTCAGCAGCCTCCTCCACCTCTACAAGGAAATCCATTAACCACCCTCCACCGACTTGTTCTAACTCATGTGGATCAATCTTTTCCACTTCATTCTCCTTACATACATAGAATTGCTCCTCAGGTTCACTAAAAATTTCGGTAGCATCTCCCCACACTTCTCTAATATATCAAAAATATTTATTGATTAAAAAATTTTCTTAAACACTTACTAGTAATTGGTTAAGAAAATAATCAAAATTAATAAAAGTATATAGAGAAGAGTGAGAAGATGCAACCAAAATTTTCAACAAATTGTACAAACACAAATAGTAAGTGATCACCTAAGTGCGACCAAATATTCACAGACTGTCCAAACGGGATAATTCAAGATTTTGTGATAGATATATATGTTCTCATCAAAAAAATGAGAACAGACATATCAATCACAAAGTCTTGAATGAATAGGTTCATTGACACGGGCTTAACATGCTCTCTCTGACATGCGTGTAATGTTAGATTACACTCACGTACCTCAACTCACATAACACCCCATCTAATTGAATAACATCGAATTAAATAACATCTAATACTACTTTTTCTTGTAATGTGATGTGCTACTACAATTGATTTTTTCTTCTTTTTTCGAGGAAAATTACCTATATAATTTCACAAATTATCCCTACACGCCTACCTCTATAGTATTTACCCTTATACCCCTCCCTTAACCAGAGTTGCCATGTCCACGAGATTATATCTTTTGTTAATGGTGATAACTCACTCAGGTGAGATTACCATTTTACCCCAATTTTGTTAAAGAGAGAGAGAGAGAGAGAGAGAGTGGGGGGGGAACCCATCGGGTAGAGGGAGAGAGTGTGTCTGTGAGAGTGGCGAGAACTCAGTATATGGGGAGAGTGAGAGAGAGGGAGAGGTGGACTCTAGGGGTGGTGGCGGTAGCAACGGAGGTGGGGAGAGAGAGAGAGAGAGAGATTACTGTGGTGAGGTCACCAAGAAGGGGAGGATGAGGAGGAAGTGGGCATCGGCGTGGGGAGGATGGGGAAGGGAGGCCGTCGTTGCTACCAGAGGAGCTGCTGCTACTGTCGGAGGAGCCGCCGCTGTTGGAAGTCATCGCAGACGATGTTGGAAGTGTTAGTGTTGGTGTGCTACAGGCCAATTTCGGGTCGGGTAGGCCCAATAGTTGTACGATCTTGTTCATTAATAAAGTGGTATTTGAGCGTAAATATGCGATTGTGTTACTTTACGTTGTCCCAAGGATATGTGGTTGTAAAGTCAGCTCGAGATGAGATCTCGAACATGAGACTTACTTTACATGAACACATACCTTAAACTGTTCTTGGTTGGAGGGTAATCACTCGGGGACTTTGATTACCTATTAAACCAGTACACATGATGTGTCAGTGACCAGTCTCATGGTCATTGGTGTGGGGCACCAACACATATGTGTAGGTGTATGTCCTTGGAGGATGTACACTGAACTGATCCGCTATTGGATCTTCAGATGGTTGATTATACCTAATGTCAACTGAAGATCCAACGGTCACAGTAGCATCGTTGGTCCTTTGACCTGAGACATTGATCGGATCTTACACGAGGACTGGAATGGTTTAATTATTTAGCTAAGTGATTTTAACCATAAGTCATGAGTTGCCGAGTCGTTAACCACTCCAGGATACGTGTGAAGATCGTCAATGGTCAAGAAGGGATCGCTCACTGTCAGGTATATATCAGACAGTTAATGGGTCATGACATTGACGCTCCGTTAAATCCCTGGCCAGGGTCGTGTGAGTTCGTTTAGAACGGACGTCATACACTTTAAGGAGGTCATAGTCAAATGGTACGATCATGGGGTTTGACAGAAACCGTACCCTCGATCGTACCAGACTCATAGAAGGAGTGAGGGATTATATCGATGCGGTAACTGTGGACTTACAGGTACCAGACATGCTGGTTTAAACCCGGCGTCCTCCAGGATCACGCGGATTTGCTTGACCCAACGTGATCGAAAGGTTCGGAATAAATTAAACTATTATTCGGCTCTTGTAGAAGCGAAGAATATGTTTAATTTACTTCTAATTGGGAATTAGAAGTTAATGGGCCTTAAACTAGAGTGACTATGGGCCTAGAGGATCACACACAATAGATTCTTGGGTGACGGATTATTGTTATACAAGTGTATGTATTAATTCCTTTTAATTCCTTTTGGAAGGGAGTGTAAATGGAGCTTAATACATATGTATAATAATAGATAGGACATATATACAGTTTCGGTCTTTTGGAATCCTTTTCTAAAAAGCCTAAACTCTATATATAGATCCTACGTGAAGCTCATTCCAGCTTCTTCTTTCCTTCCCTTAAGCTAACCAAGCATTAAGCTTAAGGGAGAGGATTAGCCTCCCCCTTTCTCCCTCTTGCTCTCTCTCTCTCCAGAAGGTGATAGAGCCGGGGAAGGTCGTGCCGGGGAGGTACCGTCGCTGCGCAAGGGTCCGTGTGGATCTGCTCTAGAGGCCGTACAGCTGTGCGGCTCGATTTCTCTGCATTGGGCTTAGCGGACAGCGTCGTTCCGCGCAAGGTGAAACACACAACCCGTAATTAGGGTATTAGAAACACCGATTAGAGCATAGATTAAGCTTTCCATAACACCGGGATCGGGCAAATGAAATTTTTGTTATCCGCTGCGTCGCCCGTAGGTGCTGTGCGAAACCTTACAGTGGTATCAGAGCCAGGTTTGCGCTCTGGTCGGTGTTTTTATCGCCGTTAAGAATCGTGTTTTAGGGGCAATTAAAATCTTCAATTGTTATTACTAGAAGGGGATGCTGGGCATCTCCTTCTTCCAGGATGCTGGGCATCGTTGGAGTAAAAAAAAAATTTTAAAAAAAAAAATTGGGCCTGCCCGGTTTGGGCGCACTGCGCCCTGGGCGCGGTGCGCCCAGGGCGCCGCCCACGCGGGGGCACCCGCGTGGCGGGCGCCCGCCTTGCGGGCGCCGCCCCACGCGGGGCGACCGCGTGGCGGGCGCCCGCGTCGCGGGTCGCGCCCGCAACGCGAGGTGGCGCCCGCCCCGCTCGGAGGCGGGTCAGCCCGCCTTAATTTTTTTTTAATTTTTTAAAAAACAAATTGCTTATTTTTAATTTATTAGTGCATATATTAATATATATATATTAGATATATATATTAAAATGCTCAGTAAATTAATTAGCATTTTATCTATTAGGTTAAATAATATTTTCTCAATAGTAAATGTCGAATGGTAAATTTTATTTAACCAATTTGAATTTACCAGGGTGAGATAATTACTATTTACCTTGAGATAAAATGGTTATAATTGAAGTTACTTCAGTAAAATTAAGTTTTTGAATTTTTAATTATTAGATAATTAAAAAATTCAAATTTTGAATTTTATTAAAGTTAAATATGGAAAATTCAATTATTTGAATTTTTAATTATTAGATAATTGTTAAATTCAAATTTTGAATTTTAGAAAATTACTAATTGAGGATAATTGCATTATTTAAATTTATTTTTAAACAAAAATTATTGGATAATTAGTTTGAATTTAAATTTAAAATTATTGGCATGTTTAAATTTTGAATTTAAATTTGATTATTGGATATTTAAATTTAAATTTAAATTTAATTAATTATCTCAATTAGATGCCCCTGTAGAAAATGATGGTTCTTTACGTGCTCTACTTTAATTATCTTGTATTGGCCTGCTTGTGTGTTTAATTTTAGTTAATCATGCTTTGATTTTTAAAATTAAACAAAGCTAGCCTATTTTTATTTGCACATCACATTTTTAAATTCAAAAGTAAGGATTATTTTCAGAAAATAACCCTTGATTGATTTTATTTGAATGGGTTGGCAAGTGATCATGGACTTGGATTAATGTAATTAATTGGGGTCTGCGAACCTCCTTTCTCTCTCTGTTAAAATTTCAATGTACTTCTATCTTCCTCCATTGTTGTACTCGCCCTAAGGGCTGCTGGAATTTGAGTCACATGTAATTTAATTTTTTCGGCCTGCATGCCGTGTAAAAGTTATAATTAATGCGGCGTCGGAGTCTGAAAGCGTGGAGCACACCCGACGAGGACGATCCAGCTGCTTCGGAAGCGGGTCGGATGTCTTAGTTACATTAGGGTTAAAGTCCATGATCACTTGCATTTATTTTTGCATTGGATGCATTTATTTTGTGCAAACTACTAGGTACGATAAATATATTGGATATATTTATATTACCACCTAGGGTGAGATCAAGATAAAATTAAATTCTCTCGCGTTTAAATTTTAGATCTGGTAAGCGTGGCTCTAGGAGTCGTCGTGGCCCTCCATCATTATGGAGTGAATGAACGTCTTCATTTCATGGATTTGTTGTGCTTTCCACAAGGTCCATGAGTTTGGGGACGGGATTAAACTCCAAGGCTCGGCCTCAATGGGGTGAGGAATTGAACTCGGCTTTGTTGTGCTTTCCACAAGGGTCGGGTCATGAACTCATTGCTATGTTGTAATGATGGTTAGATCTAACCGAGAATATCCTTTGTTGTGCTTTCCACAAGGGGATGATTTCTCGGGGGCCGAATATCGGATATTGCATTAGATGCAAGTGCTTGTTGACTGCCCTTGAGATGGTGTATGACTTGTTGTGCTTTCCACAATGTCGTACATCAGTCTCGTTGGGATTCCGACCCACTAGGTTGATCTCGTTGATCTCCCGTTCTATGTACCGAGGGTTATATAGTTCGATCAAAAAATAGTGGGACTAACTAAGATAAGAAACCACATCTAAGTTAGAATTTGAACACATGCTAAGTTATCTTTTATTTCTTATCCAGATTACAATGTCGTCGTCCAACCCTTCCGCGGCATCTTGGATGCAAATAGATTAACTGGACCGAACTACTCGGACTGGTTGCGTAATATGCGCATAGTCCTTACCACCGAAAAGATTGCGTACGTGTTGGACACGGTTCATTCTGAGCCAGCTCCTGATGCCGACGAGGGCGAGTTACTGGCTTATGCCAAGTGGTCTGAGGACTCCTCCCTTACCCAATGTTACATGTTGGCCTCTATGACTCCCGAGCTACAGAGGTAATTTGAAAAGACTGATTGTAGAAGTATACTTCTCAATCTACGCCAGCTCTTCGGGGAGCAGGGTAGGATTGAGAGGTATGACATCTCCAAAAGGCTTTTCAGGACACGGATGTCTGAGGGTTCTTCAGTATAGGCTCATGTATTGAAAATGATGGAGTGGATAGAGAGACTCAATGCACTGGGGTTCAAGTTGGATCTTGAACTGTGCATTGATCTGATACTCCAGTGTGGAACGCAGAATTTTAAAATTATTTAAGGATTTTATTTTATTTGCATTTGTTAGGCGTGCCAGTCACATGTGTGACGATTCCATTGTGAGCTCGATCTGACTTGGTCAGTCGGTTGTGAGTGATCGTGTCTGGACCAGAAGTCCGTCATACCTTAAAGGCTATGACGTTAATTACGCCCTTCTAAAGAAGGACAACCCTTGATTAAACGCCAAAATAGGAGGCCTCGAGAGGCAATCATATGTTCATGTGCACAAATTGAACTTCATACCAGAGCCAGGGAGGCGGGCAAGATAGCAACATCAACTGTAGAAGCAGACAATATCGTTAAGTCAGCGGTTCACAGATCGAGTTAAAGGGGAGAAGGAGGATTTCAGTCACAGGCAGACTGAGCCGTGGCCGTGATGGAGGTTCACAGCATCGATCGATATTTTGACAGCATTTCCCCTTAATCTGGATTATGCCCAGGGGGAAATAGGCTATCACCCACGGAGTGCCGGGATGAAAGCCAAGAGAGAGAGAAGTGTTGAACTTCCCGAATCGCGTATCTGCCATGGGGCAATGCTTGATATTCCCTATAGAAGCCGGCGGAACTCGTGCAATGGTAGAGCCCTCCCGAGCTAAAGGGGTTATTCGTGAACCCGATGCGGAAAGACGGAATGTAAGTGAACGCTCAATGTTGCGCCCTCACACGCGGATCGACCTGCGCGGTCAGGTCGCGGGGATCGAGGGGGCAACGCCCCTTGCGGGGGTTTTCGGGGGCAGCGCCCCCGGAACAAAATTTGGATTGAAGAGTCAGTAATAAAAATTTGGTTAAATTATCGGTGCAGTTCAAGCGTGCATAGGTTCCCGGGGCGAACGCAAGATGGCCAGGGGAGTTCCCGGCGCCAACTTCCCGGCCCGGCGCGCAGAGGAAATAGCCAAGGGGCTCACGGCGCCAGCTTCCCGGCGCGCAGAGGACATGGCCAGGGGAGCTCCCGGTGCCACCTTCCCGGCGCAAAGGGGAAATAGCCAAAAAGGGGGGGGGTCTCGGCGCGGCCAGAGGAAAGGGAGGTTCCCGGTGCGCTGGGGACAAAGCGTTTCTCGGCGCAGGAAAGCTTGCGCCGAGTGATGTTCATCCATTTTACTGTTTGTGGAGCCGAGATGGATGAGGGTGCCGAGAGGAATTGCAGGGTTTTACGGCACTCTGTTTTTGGGGTTTAGGGATTTTCTGGGGATTCAGATCAAGGCAGATAGGCTCTGGGGAATCAAAAAAAGTTGGGTTTCAGCTGATTTTGGTTTGTGTTTCAAAGGGGGTCGAGAGCTGAGAAGAATTTGGGGAGAAGAGTCCGACACGGAGAACTTCTTTCACCATTGCTATGCAAAGTCCCGGGGACAGCTTTAGTGTTGTCATTCATCTCCCTGAAAGAATTTTAGCAGCACCTCCCCTGGACCGAGCATTTGCCAGAGAGTGGTATAGGCTGACATCCACGGAGTGCCGGGATGAAAGCCGGGAAATGAGTGAGCACTAAGGCTCAAAGAGACTATCCATGTCTCTGACATCGGTCACTATCCCCCTTCTCGGAGACTGACGAAACTCATGTAGAGACAGGGTTCGTCAGACCCACGGGGTTGCATGTGAATCCAATTAGGGACCTTAGAATATAGGGGAGGTCAGTCCCCAATTAATTTATCTCCTGGGATACTGTGACGACTCAAGAATGCCTCCGGATAAGTGGACGAAGAGGCCAAGGGGGTGGACCAAGGAGGGGAGCCAGGTTCTCGGCGCAGTTGGGAGATCAAGGGGATGGAAGCTCCCGGCGCGGCCAATACTGGGAGGCTCCCGGCGCGGCCAAGGTGTAGAGTTCCCGGCGCGTAGGGGAGGACCAAAATAGTTCTCGGCGCCTGAAGAATGGCGCCGAGAGCTGCTCATCCAGTTTACTGTGTGCGGGGCCGAGAGGTGTGAGGGCGCCGGGATGAGAACAGAGGTTTAGGGCACTCTGTTTCGGGTTTCTTGTTGAATTTCAGAGGGAGTTTTGGGGATTCCAGACCTGCCAGTTGGTTGGATTTGCATGGATATGGGTTTAATTCATCAAGGATGAGCTGGGTTCGAAAGGAATCAATTACAGCAGGGGATCTGAGTCGTCATATGCTATGGATCCTCAGGGATCATTCGCTGGCACCTTTGGTCGCCCAGGGAGCCAAGAGATAGCCATCTCTGGCCCCAGGGACGACTCTGATGGAACTATTCATACTGGAACCGGACCAGAGACCCTCGGTATCAATCCATCGAAGTAGCTCAGTTACTCCTGTGGAAAAGGGGTCTCGAGTAAGCCATCGGAGTTATTGCCGATATCGGTGGCAGACCTCCCCAGAAGCCAAGAGATGGTCTGTCTCTGGCCCTGGGGCAAGCCTGGGGGAGGGGCTTTGTGCAAACGACGATGAACAGCAAGGGACATCGGTGTATCTAGAGCTATATTTATTCTACTGAAGATAATTGAGCCCGAAGACCCATCATAGAATTAGGTGCGCTTCAGTTGAGTTAAAGATGAAAACATGTAAAGGAAAGACATAGCAGCATACAGAGAGATAGCTGGCAGATGTTTCAATCACCCAACGCCCAGACGGGCCACTGGAGCATTTCATATCATTAGATCACCCCAGAACTCACATCAATCACACGGAGGGAATGAGAGAGAGGGAGATGAATAGACATCGGGATATCCCGGTTACATCCAAAATAAAATCGAGATAAACTCGGCAGGATTACATAAAGAAGAAAATAAAACCATGGGGGAGGGCGGAGCATTGACTCCTCTCCCTCCCCGGTTGCCCACCTGGAGCTTCTTCTCTTTCTTTCTCTTCTTGTTTCTTTTCTCAGCGGAGGAGGCTCTCTCTCTCTGTTGATCTCTTCTTTCTTTTCGGTGGAGGAGGCTCGCCCTCTTTTTTTTCTTTTGCTCTATTCTCCCTTTTCTTTTTTTTTTCTTCTAATGCCGCCCCCCTCTGCTGTTCGAGAGAAAGGGGTTTATATAGAGCCCTGTTCACAGTCATGGCACTCGGCGTGCCTGCAACATTAGTTCCCGGTGCGCCCATTTGAGGTTTCCCGGCCGCTTGCCTTCAGCTTCTCGGCGTCACCTTTTGGGCTTCAGCAAGTGGCTCTCGGCGCATCACCTCTCGGCATGGTTGTTGGCCTCTCGGCACCACACACGGATGGGCCCATTTAGGTCTTTTAGTATTTCATTCTTCCTATCTTAATAGCTGTTAAAGCCCATTAATTGGTGAGCTAACATGGTTTCATCAGAGTATTTCTGGAGGTTTTCATCGGTCAGTGGACCGCAGTTCTTCATCAGTAATGCCGTTTGAGCGACGACAATACCGGACATCAGCTTGGCCGGGGAGGGCTTCAGCCGGGTGACAGCTTCAGAAATGGACTTTCTGTAATCCTGGATTTGCAGGAGTTCCTTGGATCTTCATCTGCCGGTACCGGCTTCATCTTTATCTCATATCACATCTGTCAACAAGCCGACATCTGACTTGTCCTGACATGTCATTTGTGGGCTCCCGGATGAGGCAGTAGTACAGCTCTCATTGAAATGAGCTGGAAGGTCTCATCAGTCGAGTGACTGCTACTTTATCAGTGCTGCTGTCTGAGTGACATCGGCACCGGTCATCAGCTTGGCTGACAAAGGCTTTAGCCGGGTAAACAGTTGATGAGCTTCATCATTGGCCCTTCACTGCGGGTATGATATGTTTCCACCCTTGTTCATTTTTAAGGTGTCAACAAATGCCCCCCACCTGCAGATGACGTAAGCGCAGGAGGTGCGGCACGGTGTCTGCAGGTGCATCTTTAGGTCAATGCTATCGACTCATTCTTTCAGTTATAGCTTGGCAGTATCCCCATATTGGGATTTCATCCTGGCATGATCTTCTTGGCTTGAGCCTCGATCAGTTGAACATCTATTGGCTTGGACCGTGATCAACTGGCACATCTGACATCCGTCGGTTTTAGGCCCCGATCAACAGCACTTTTGACTTCTATCGGCTTTAAACCCTGATTGGCTGACCATCTGGCATCTGTCGGTTTTGAGCCCCGATCGGCTGTACATCTTGCATCTATCGGTTTTGAGCCCCGATCGGCTGTACATCTTGCATCTGTCAGTTTTAAGCCCTGATTGGTTGTACATCTTGCATCTGTCAGTTTTAAGCCCTGATTGGCTGACCATCTGGCATCTGTCGGTTTTGAGCCCCGATCGGCTATACATTTGCCGGATTGAAGCTCCGGGTGGCTGAACATCTGCCGGATTGAAGCTCCGGGTGGCTGAACATCTGCCGGATTGAAGCTCCGATAGGCTGTACATCTGACTTCATGTGCCATTATTTCCTTCATGCGGAAGAGTGGCAGTCTCAGCAGTCTTCATCCGGATGACCCGTGTTCAGCAGGAGAGCGTCCATCCTCCCCGGGAGAGGATGGGGGACTCGCTCCACCACGCGTCAGTATCCGGTGGGACTGCCTTTGCTGGAATTGTTGGTTAACGGAAGACATGCCTTCAGGCCATAGCATCATGAGGGAGTGTAGACGAGAGGGGTTCTAGAGGAGCATCTTGAACAGACGAGAGGTCCGTTCCTCAAAGCCAGCCGTGGCAACGTGCCAGCTGACCAGTGCATGGTTTCATCGTCGACATTGGGTTTATGTCGATGCAAAGGAGTTTAAGCTTCATCAGAGTAGACGTAAGGTCTAAACTGGGTGAGTTCATCGTGGGTGGGACACAGAAAGGCTATGTAGTTTCATCAGAACAGACGTAAGGTCTATCCCGATAGGGTTTCATCATTGATCGGGCAAGGTGCATGGTCGATCAATAGTTGGTTTCATCATCGATATTGGATTTATATCGATGCAAAGAAGTTTCATAGGTTTCATCAGAATAGACTAAAGGTCTAACTGGCAGAGTTTCATCATTGATCGGGCGAGGTGCCGGTCGATCAACAGTTGGTTTCATCATCGATATTGGGTTTATATCGAAGTAAAGAAGAGTTTAAGTTTTATCAGAATAGACGAGAGGTCTAAACTGGTAGGGTTTCATCATTGATCGGGCGAGGTGCCGGTCGATCAACAGTTGGTTTCATCATCGATATTGGGTTTATATCGAAGCAAAGAAGAGTTTAAGTTTTATCAGAATAGACGAAAGGTCTAAACTGGCAGGGTTTCATCATTGATCGGGCGAGGTGCCGGTCGATCAACAGTTGGTTTCATCATCGATATTGGGTTTATATCGAAGCAAAGAAGAGTTTAAGTTTTATCAGAATAGACGAGAGGTCTAAACTGGCAGGGTTTCATCATTGATCGGGCGAGGTGCCGGTCGATCAACAGTTGGTTTCATCATCGATATTGGGTTTATATCGAAGCAAAGAAGAGTTTAAGTTTTATCAGAATAGACGAAAGGTCTAAACTGGCAGGGGTTTATCGCGGGTGGGACTTTGCCAAGAATGCATAGGTTTCATCAGAATGGTGATGGGTTTCATTGTTGGTGGGACATGCGAAAGGGGGTATGTAGGTTTCATCAGGGTAGACGTAAGGTCCACCCCGGGAAGGCTTTATCATCGGTGGGGCATAGAGCCAGATGACCGACGGAAGGCTTCATCAGTGAAGGGGAGGTAAAGGCAGCGTGCCGGTTGGCATGGAACTTTGAATTACCACATTACTGACCCAAGCGCCCTTTCGGGTTTTCACCGGAGCCAGCCCCCTCTTGCTTTTGCCCACGCGCCCTTTCGGATTTTCACGTGGCGGGGTACCCGATTTTGCCTGCAGTGCCCTTTCGAGTTTTCACCGCAGCTGGGTTTTGGCCATTTTTGCCCTTGTTCAGAGTATCTGAACAAGACTGGCGGGGTATCTCTATTTTTAACCCCATTTTGTCTCTTCTTTTCTTTTTTTATTGGGACTTTAGCTTCGTAAATTGTTAAGCCATGTGCTCAACTTGTGTATGTATCATCATTGATGTGGGTGCTGACACCAATGCAAGGGACATAAGGGTTTTCATCGTCTGCCTAGGCGGAAGGCCTGGGTCGACTTGAGTGTGTTTTGTGGCTTAGGCGTGAAGCCGTTCGCCGGGAGCATGGCTATATCGTTGATGTGGGGATTGCCATCAACGCAAGGGAATGGGATTTCATCATCCATCCAGACAGAAGGTCCGGATCGGTTCAAGGATGTGTGTAGCAGCTTAAGCACGAAACCATTCACTGGAGACGTAGGTTTCATCGTTAATGTGGGGTTTAACATTAACGCAAGGGGATGAGGTTTTATCATCTATTCGGACGGAAGGTCCGGGTTGATTTGAGAATGGGTGTAGCATTTTCATCAGAGCAGACGGAGATCTGCCCCGGACGGGCTTCGGCATTGCTCAGGCGGCGGGCCACCCCATTAGTAGCTACTTTTATCATTGGTATTGGGTCTATACCAACGCAAGGATTTTATAGGTTTCATCAGGATAGACATAAGGTCTAAACTGGATAGGTTTCATCGCTGATCGGGCAGTATGCCAATCGATCAACAGCAAGTTTCATCATCGGTATTGGATTTATACCAATGCAAGGATTTCATGGGTTTCATCAGGATAGACGTAGGGTCTAAACTGGATAGGTTTCATCGCTGATCGGGCTGTATGCCAATCGATCAACAGCAGGTTTCATCATCGGTATTGGGTTTATACCAATGCAAGGATTTCATGGGTTTCATCAGGATAGACGTAGGGTCTAAACTGGATAGGTTTCATCGCTGATCGAGCAGTGTGCCAATCAATCAACAGCAAGTTTCATCATCGGTATTGGGTTTATACCAATGCAAAGATTTCATAGGTTTCATCAGGATAGACGTAGGGTCTAAACTGGATAGGTTTCATCACTGATCGAGCAGTGTGCCAATCAATCAACAGCAAGTTTCATCATCGGTATTGGGTTTATACCAATGCAAAGATTTCATAGGTTTCATCAGGATAGACGTAGGGTCTAAACTGGATAGGTTTCATCGCTGATCGAGCAGTGTGCCAATCAATCAACAGCAAGTTTCATCATCGGTATTGGGTTTATACCAATGCAAAGATTTCATAGGTTTCATCGGGATAGACGTAAGGTCTAAGCCGGATAGGTTTTATCATTGACCGGGCAGTGTGCCAATCGATCAAAGCAAGTTTCATCATCGGTATTGGGTTTATACCAATGCAAAGATTTCATAGGTTTCATCGGGATAGACGTAAGGTCTAAGCCGGATAGGTTTTATCATTGATCGGGCAGTGTGCCAATCGATCAAAGCAGGTTTCATCATCGGTATTGGGTTTATACCAATGCAAAGATTTCATAGGTTTCGTCGGGATAGACGTAAGGTCTAAGCCGGATAGGTTTTATCATTGATCGGGCAAGGTGTCGATCGACCAATGGTAGGTTTCATCACGGTGGGACAGGAAGAGATGCACGGCTCTAGTCGGCATAGACGTAAGGTCTAGAGCGGACAGGTTCCTTTGCCGGTCGAACAGGGTGCCTCGTTGACCAAAGGTGGGTTTCATCATCGGTGTTGGGTTTGTACCAATGCAAGGATTTCATGAATTTCATCAGAATAGACGTAAGGTCTAAACTGGATAGGTTTCATCATTGATCGGGCAAGGCGCCAATCGATCAACAGTGAACTTCGCCATGGCGGGACTTTGGACAAGGTATGAGGGCTTTTATCAGGATAGACGTAGGGCCTATACTGAGTGGGTCTAATCGTCGATCGGGCAGGGGCGCCGGTCGATTGACGAGGAGTTTTATGGCGGGAGGTGAGGCGTTCTTTGGGATTACCACATTACTGACCCAAGTGCCCTTTCGGGTTTTCACCGGAGCCAACCCCCTCTTGCTTTTGCCCACGCGCCCTTTCGGGTTTTCACGTGGCGGGGTACCCGATTTTGCCTGCAGTGCCCTTTCGGGTTTTCACCACAGTTGGGTTTTGGCCATTTTTGCCCTTGTTCAGAATGTCTGAACAAGACTGTCGGGGTATCACTATTTTTAACCCCATTTTTCTTTTCTTTTCTTCTTTTCTTTTATTTGATATGCGAGCTGAGAGAGAGAGCAGCTTGGGCAGGGCGAGATGCCACTGGACCAAGGAGAGGGTAGCTCGATCAGGGCGGAGAGCCATTGACCAAGATGAAGTGGCCTGATTAGGACGGAGTGCCGTTAACCGAGGAATGGGCAGCTCGGCTAGGGCGGAGTGCCGCTAAACCAAGAAATGGGGTAGCTCGGCTAGGGCGGAGTGCCGCTAAACCAGGCAATAGGACAGCTTGGCTAGGGCGGAGTGCCGCTAGACCAAGAGGAGGGGTAGCTCGGTTAGGGCGGAGTGCCGCTAGACCAAGAGATGGGGTAGCTCGGTTAGGGCGGAGTGCCGCTAGACCAAGAAATAAGGTAGCTCGGTTAGGGCGGAGTGCCGCTAAACCAAGAAATAGGTAGCTCGGCAAGGGCGGAGTGCCGCCAGACCAAGAAATAGGGTAGCTCGGTTGGGGCGGAGTGCCGCTAAACCAAGAGATAGGGTAGCTCGGTTAGGGCGGAGTGCCGCTAAACCAAGAAATAGGAAGCTCGGCTAGGGCGGAGTGCCGCTAAGCCAAAGAAGAGGGTAGCTCGGCTAGGACGGAGTGCCGCTAGACTAAGAAATAGGGTAGCTCGGTTAGGGCGGAGTGCCGCTAAACCAAGAGATAGGGTAGCTCGGTTAGGGCGGGGTGCCGCTAAACCAAGAAATAGGTAGCTCGGCAAGGGCGGAGTGCCGCCAGACCAAGAAATAGGGTAGCTCGGTTAGGGCGGAGTGCCGCTAAACCAAGAGGTAGGGTAGCTCGGTTAGGGCGGGGTGCCGCTAAACCGAGAAATAGGTAGCTCGGCAAGGGCGGAGTGCCGCCAGACCAAGAAATAGGGTAGCTCGGTTAGGGCGGAGTGCCGCTAAACCAAGAGATAGGGTAGCTCGGTTAGGGCGGGGTGCCGCTAAACCAAGAAATAGGTAGCTCGGCAAGGGCGGAGTGCCGCCAGACCAAGAAATAGGGTAGCTCGGTTAGGGCGGAGTGCCGCTAAACCAAGAGATAGGGTAGCTCGGTTAGGGCGGGGTGCCGCTAAACCAAGAAATAGGTAGCTCGGCAAGGGCGGAGTGCCGCCAGACCAAGAAATAGGGTAGCTCGGTTAGGGCGGAGTGCCGCTAAACCAAGAGGTAGGGTAGCTCGGTTAGGGCGGGGTGCCGCTAAACCGAGAAATAGGTAGCTCGGCTAGGGCGGAGTGCCGCTAAGCCAAGGAAGAGGGTAGCTCGGCTAGGGCGGAGTGCCGCTAGACCAAGAAATAGGGTAGCTCGGTTAGGGTGGAGTATCGCTAAACCAAGAAATGGGTAGCTCGGCTAGGGCGGAGTGCCGCTAAGCCAAAGAAGAGGGTAGCTCGGCTAGGGCGGAGTGCCGCTAGACTAAGAAATAGGGTAGCTCGGTTAGGGCGGAGTGCCGCTAAACCAAGAGATAGGGTAGCTCGGTTAGGGCGGGGTGCCGCTAAACCAAGAAATAGGTGTGGATGAGATGATAGCAGACTACGAGGGCCAGAGACAGCAAGCTATAGGAGCCAGGATAGAAAGCCGTAGAAGCCAGGAATAGCAGACTACGAGAGCCAGAGACAGCAGGCTACAAAAGCCAGGACAGTAGACTGTAGGAGCCAGGAGTAGCAGGCTACGAGAACCAGAGATAGCCGGCTACAAAAGCCAGGACAGCAGGCTGTGGAAGCCAGGAATGACAGGCTACGAGAGCCAGAGATAGCAGGCTACAAGAGCCAGAATAGTAGGCTGTAGAAGCCAGGAATAGCAGGATATAGGAGCTGGGAATGCAGGTTGTAGGAGCCAGGAATAGCAAGCCACGAGAGCCAGGCTAGCAGGCTATAGAATTTGGGAATAGCGGGCTACGGGAACCAGAGATAGCAGGCTACAAAAGCCAGGATAGCAAGCTATAGAGGCGAGGAATAGCAGGCTACAAGAGCCAGAGACAGCAGGCTATAAGAGCCAGGATAGAAGGCTATAGAAGCCAGGACCGTAGACTGTAGAAGCCAAGAGTAGCAGGCTACGAGAACCAGAGATAGCAGGCTACAAAAGCCAGGACAGTAGGCTGTGGAAGCCAGGAATGACAGGCTATGAGAGCCAGAGATAGCAGGCTACAAGAGCCAGAATAGCAAGCTATAGAAGCGAGGAATCGCAGACTACAAGAGCCAGAGACAGCAGGCTATAAGAGCCAGGAATAGCAGGCTACGAGGGCCAGAGATAGCAGGCTATAGAAGCAAGGGATAGCAGGCCCCGAGAGCTAGAGACAGCAGGCTTTGGCCTAAAATGGCTAGGCCGAGGGATGAAGCAGTTGGAAGTTGTAATAGCAGCCTTAGCCGGAATGGCTAAGCCGAAAGATAGAATGGTCAAAAATTATGATAGCAGCTTTGGCCGGAACGGCTAAGCCGACAGATAGAGTAGTTTGAAAATCATGATAGCAGCTTCGGCCGAAATGGCGAAGCCGAAAGACTAGATGACTGACAAGTTGCGATGGTGGCTTTGGCCAGAACGGCTAAATCGAAAGCAGAGATAGCCGAAGAATTGTAATAGCGGCTTTGGCTGAGACGGCCGAGCCGAAAAATGAGATACTTGAAATATATGATAGGGCGTTGCGCTCGCAAACAAGGATAGCTGGCTTTGACTGGACGTCAGAGGCCAGAAGATAGGATATCAGATCCTGGTAGGATGTCAGACTTGGAAGCAATCCATAATTGATGTTGCCTCGACGGACTCTCGAAGACAACCCATGCATGCACCTGACCTAGACGGGAGGTCTGGACTGATGTTGGTATGTAGCAGCTCGGGCCTAAAGCCATTCACCGAAAAGGTGAGCGGGTTTTATCATTGGTGTGAGGTAAACACCAATGCAAAGAAGGATATTATTTCATCATCTAATCCGGATGGAAGACCTGGATCGATGTTGGTGTATAGCGGCTTAGGCTTGAAACCGTTCGCCGAAAAGGTGGATTTTATCATTGATGTGAGGGCAAACATCAATGCAAGGCAGAATAAGGTTTCATCATCTGATCCAGACGGAAGGTCTGAACCGATGTTGGTGTATAGCGGCTTAGGCCTGAAGCCGTTCACCGAAAATGTGGATTTTATCATTGATGTGGGGTTGACACCAATGTAAAGAAGAATAGAGTTTTATCATCTAGCGGTAGGAGGGAGGCATGCTTCAAGGGGAGCCCAAGTCATTGAATTGTAGCCATCATCCCGGTGGGACATGATGGTCATTGTTGAAGTAGGCTTAAGCCACAAGGGTAGCGAGACAGCGGGCTTTTGACGGCATGTCAAGGCCAAGAATTTCATGGATAGTGAAAGATAATAGAATAGCAGGTCGCAAGGACTCGGAGATGGTGAGATAGCAGGCTGCACAAGCCAAGGTAGCAGGTTAATGGACCGTAAAAGTCGGTATAGCAGGGTAGCAAGCCATAAAGGCCGAGGTAACAGGATCCAGGAAAGTGATGATAGCAGGCCGTGGGGGCCAGGGTAGCAGGCTAAATAAGCCAGAGGTAGCAGGCTATAAGAGCCAGGATAGCAGGCTACGGGAGCCAGAGGTAGCAGGCTATAGGAGCCAAGATAGCAGGCTGCGAGAGCCAGAATAGCAAGCTGCAAGAGCCAGAATAGCAGGCTGTAAGAGCCAGGATAGCCGACTGTGTTGTCCGGCGGGACTATTGATGGATTTGACTATGCTGTTATAGTGCCGGTGGGGCTTGGGATTAACATTTGAGAGCTCGGCCAAGGCGGGGTGCCTTGAGCAAGAGGGCAAAGGTTTATGGGCCTAGCCTGGCGAGGCTTGATGGGCAGAGTCTCGTAGCTCGACGAGGGTGGAGTGCCTCAGGCCAAGATAAGGGATAGCTTGGCTAGGACGGAGCGCCACTAGACCAAGGAAGAGGTAGCTTGGTTAGGGCGGTGTGCCGCTAGACCAAGGAAAATGGTAGCTTGGTTAGGGCGGAGCGCCACTAGACCAAGGAGAAGGGTAGCTTGGTTAGAGCGGAGCGCCGCTAGACCAAGGAGGAGATAGCTCGGCTAGGGCGGGGTGCCGCTAGACCAAGGAAAAGGTAGCTTGGCTAGGGCGGAGTGCCACTAGACCAAGGAAGAGGTAGCTTGGCTGGGAATGTATGCTTCATTGTCAATGTTGGGGTTTGGCATAAACGCAAAGGAATATGATTTCATGATCTATCCAGACGAAAGGTCTGAATTGATTTATGAATGGCAGCTCGGGCCCAAAGCCGTTTGCTGGAAATGTGAGTTTCATCGTTAATGTGGGGTTTAACATTAACTCAAAGGAATAGGGTTTCATAATCTATCCAGACGAAAGGCCTGAATTGATTTATGGATAGCAGCTCAAGCCTGAAGCCGTTTGCTGGGAATGTGAGTCTCATCGTTTAATGTGGCTCTGATCAGCTGGACATCTACATCTTTGCATATCACTGATTCTGTTGACTTTTCTTTGGCAATCTTTGCACACTGGTCGGCTTGAGTGTCGATGGTAGAATATCTGTTTGCCTGATCGCTGATAGCTAGAATTTTGATTTCTCTTAGCTGGCCATACTGGCAATCCATATTTATGAGCATCTGTCATCTCGAACGCTGATGGCTGGACATCTCTGGCACTCCAGAGGATCATCGGGCATCTATCGGCCAGGGTGCCGATGGCTGAATGCTTTACATATGTCAGCTAAGATGCCGATGGTGGGATATCTGCCCCCCCTTTTGAGTACTTGTTGAATCATTTGTCAGCACGAACGCCGTCGCCTGAGTACCTGACATCTGTTGGCCCGAGCCTTGGTTAGCAAAACATCTGTCGGCTTGAGCTCTGCTCAGCTGAACATCTGACGCCTGTCTGCTTGGGTGCCGACAGCTAGAGTTTTGACTTCTTTTGGTTGGCATGCTGGCGATTGATGTTTGGGAACATCTATCATCTCGAATGCCGAAGGTTAGACATCTTTGGCACTCTGGAGGCTCATCGGGCATCTATCGGCGAGGGTGCCGATGACTGAATGTTTAACATATATCGGCTACGATGCCGATGGTTGTTGGCTTGAAAGTGAATGATCGAACCTCGACATCTGTCGGCTTGGACGCCGATGGGTATACATTTGGTAACCGTGGAAAGTAGTTGAACATCGGTTGGCGCAAACGCCGATAGTTGACATCTTGGGGCATTGTTGAACTTCTTTGAACATCTTGTAGGCATTATTGAACATCTATCAGCTTGGGCGCTGATGTATTCATCATCTTCATCCTGGAGCATCTATCGGTCTGATTACCGATGTATCTAGCATTCACTCATCCGAGTGCCATTGTTCGTCCATCAGCTTACATGCCGACACCTTGATGTTTGATATATATATCTCTTTTGGGATCTCATCAAGCATCTATTGGCCTGAGCGCTGATGGTTGGGCAAGCTTCCATCATTCTTCATTGATCCATCATTCATTGCTCATTGCCATCTGGGCTCCCATCATTTGGATGGTCCCTGACATCAGCAGCAGACGTGCAGTGTAAGAGTCTGTGATAGGATGTCCCTTGAAGGATCAATGCTCTAGTTTTATTCCTCATCACCATACGTGATCATTGCCCCTTTAAAGGGGTGAGCATATCCAGCAACGGCCCTGCATGCCGTCATTGGCATTTCATACATTTACCCCTAGAATGGGGAACCATGTGTGCCTTACATCATTCTTTTGGCATACATTCGTCCCAAGAACGGGGTACCATCAATATTTCTCATTGTTTGGCATGCATCTGCCCCCGGGATGAGGCACCATTTGGAACTCCCATCATCTCATAATCATCATTTTTTTTTATTTTCTTCTTTCCTTTTTCTTCTCCTTTTTTTCTTCTCTCTTTTTTTTTATGCACCCCCCTCCTTAAAATGGGGTATCATCTGTCTCTTCCATCATTTTTTGTTAATACCTCCGTCCCTAGGAAGGGGTATCATCATATCTTTCACCATCTCTTTTTTTTTGTGTTAATACATCTGCCCCCAGAACGAGGCATCATCTGCATCCCTCATCATCATTCTTTTTTTTTTAATCTTCTATGTGTACATCTGCCCCTAGGAAGGGGTATCATTAGCATCCTTCACCATCATCATTTTTTCTTTCCCCCCCCCCTTTTTTTTGGTATACATCTGCCCCAGAGTGGGGTGTCATCTTTTCTTGTAGCATCACCAGGCTTCTTTGGGGCCGGGAATGTATCCTTGTTGTAGTGGGTAACCCACTCGAACAGGACCCGAGTCTTTTCCTCAGGAAAGGAGTAGGGTTTAGTCATTTTGCTTCTTAGGGAATGGCCTAGCTCGCCAGTCTTTGCCGACGAAGAGATAGCTGCCTTCTTTGCTTTCTTCCTTCGTTTCTCGAAAGCTTTGAAAATTGGCAATGTGAGTATATTTATGCATCAGTTGTTCACTGGCAGGCTTGTTCTTTTGACTTAGGGAGGTAGCGGCTGGGCAGTATTTCGCCGAAAAGGCCTTAATATCAACCATAATCTCATTCAGGAGATCGAAGGACTTGACTTCGATGCCAATCAACCTTGTTAAGATTTCTATCTTCAGGTTGCGCTTGCATATCTGGACAGCCCCCTCTTGGTTTGGCGGGTGTCGACATCTAGCAGAAAGGTCCTTTCATCTGCGGATATAATCCAGAGTAGGTTCATCAACCCCTTGTTTAGTCTCATACAGTTCTGCCTTAGTAATTTCTTCCTCGGTAGGTTTCATTTCCCTCATCTGTTCTATTTTGGGACCACCCGTCACCGCCAGAATTGGTGGGTTTGAGTGCAGACCGGGTATATGAAAACCCATTTCATTCAGCTTGCTCTGCAGCAATTCAACTTCTTGCAATTTTTCATATAATTCTGTCATCATGGCAAGGCCAATAATGTTGCCCCCTATCCTGACCTCAGGAGGGACTGGCAGTGTTCTATTAAAGACGCTAGATGCGCCTTGGTTTTCAGAGCTTGACATCTTTGCCCTTATGCCTCCATATAAAGGAGGAGTGAGGTAGCATGCTTCTTCTTTTGGTGGCGGGTGTCTGCCCATACTTCTCCTTGGTTTTATCATCATGACGGGAGACTGGAGCTTTGGCTTGCTCTGACCTTACCGGTGCGGAGCATATCTCTTCATCCTCTTCTTTGAGAGTCTGGCCATTGCCGGGCGAGACCGACAGCATGTTACAGGAGAAGACTTTGTCCCTCCTAGTATTTCTTCACATCAGCTTTTCCTTCCTTTTGGCGGTCGGCATCTGCACTCCTAAGGGGTCATCTAGCACATCTGGCACTTTTGATTCATTTTTTCATTTTCTTCATCAGGCCCGGGGATTTGACATGCTCCCGCAGGACGGGTCCATCGGTGTTCTCTGCATAGGCTTTTGACACCTCTTTAGGCAATCGCTGGCATAGAGATATCACATAGACTGTTCTTTTTAGCTCAGGCAACTCATGCGGGCATGGAGGATCTACCCTGTATTCATCCGGCTGTCATTCTCTTTTCTTAATCATTCTTTCAATAACAGCTTTGAATATATAGCAATTTTCAGTGGGGTGACCCCACGCCTGGTTTATCTTTTCTTCTGGCATCATCAGGTCTCTTTGGGCCTGGAAGGACAATTTTGTCAGATTGGGCGGCACATTTAAACAGGAGCCGAGTCTTTTCTTAGAAAAGGAATAAGGCTTGTTCATCTTGGCCCGCAGAGCGAGGCCATCTTTCTGATCAGCCGGCCCGGTGGGAGGAGGGCGGGCAACATCTCTTTATCATTCTGTTGCTCAAATATCTTGAAGTCTACTGTATTAACTTCTGTAGACACGGGTTATTTATCAGCTGATCTAGCTGTGTGGCATACAGCAGTAGCAGTTGAAGAACCACTAGAGAGGAAGGTCTCGACTTCCACTGCAGCATTGTTCAGTCGGTCGAATGACCGTATCTCCATCTCGATCATTCTTTCGAGAGTTTTCCGCCGAAGATTCTGCTTTCGAATTAGGACGGCATCCTCTTGATGCGGAGGCTGTCTGCATCTCATGGGGAGATCCCTCCTTCTTTTTATATAATCCAGAGCGGTCTCATCTTGCTTCTGCCTGGTTGCATACAGTTCGGCTACTGTAATTTCTCTTTCTGCAATATGGAATCTGCCCCAGAACTTCCGCTGCATATCGGGCCAGTCATCCACTGACCCAGCCTGTGGGCCAGAGTACTATTCAAAGGCTTCATCAGACGCCAGGTCGCCCATAATTGTTGTATAGCAGGCTATATGCTCTTTGGGAGAGCCCTGGCCATTGAATCTTTCATATTTCGGCGGCTTGCTGACGCCTGGTGGTAGTTTCTTAGTAGCATAATACGCAGGATATGGTACCTTCTAAACATCATAGGTACTAGAATTCTTGGTCCTTTCGGATAACTTCGTTGCAATAATCTTTTCTATCATCAGCTTGCTAGCCACATCCGGATCTATGGGCTCCGGGAAGAAGTGTGCCCCTGCCGGCTGGAGGGGGTTGTCATAATCGTTGTATGCGGAGCAGGCACGGCAAGCTGTGTTTGAGACGTAGAAGGCTGAGCTGCCATTTGTTATAGAGAAGATTGACTCGGCGCCTTGCCTTTGTTAGTTTGAGCAGGATGGACCGAAGAGGCCACCCCTATTGAGCCGGAAGCCTGTCCAGCTGGTTCAGCATGCTTGGAGACAAGTGTATGCTCGCCTCTTTCATTGAGCTGTCTTTTGAGGGAGTCAATCTCCTGTTGATATTTCTTGAACATCATCTGGATCATAGGATCCAGGGTTGTCGGGATCTGTATTTCTCCCGATATTTCTTCAGTGGAAACATCCAGAGGGTTATCTTCTTCTTCTGCAGTCACTACTTTGACTGTCATCATAGTGACTTCTTTGAGCTTCCTCGGCAGTCATTATCTTTTCTTTCACTGCTCAGCTTCTTCTTGTGATGAGATTTGGCCTGCGTGCCAATTTAATCAGCTCTTCAGGCTGGTCTGGCAGTGTATCATATTTCCCGGTGACACCGGCCATATTGCAGGAAAAACCTACATCTTTCCCTTCCGGCTATGGACTTTCCTTCTGACACGACTCGGATATGTGAGGTGGTCAGAGACTGAAGTCCTTTCTTCTGCTTCTGCTTTCTTGGGGCTGTCTTTTCGACGTCTGACCCTACTGCCATCCTCATGGTCATTAGAGTCTGAGGATGAGACTCCAAACGCCACATCTTCTGAGGTTTCATCTTTTTCATGTGGGGTGCCCAAGGCACGAGACAATCTTTGCTGCCCTAGGGAGGGATTCCCTAGACAGTGGAAGTAGTCTTGAACCACCTGGTTCATTTCTTCTTGGATATGCCTTTGTAGATCTGATCGGGGCAGCAGCCTCTCCTTGATCTTCGGCTGATAAACTAGCCTTGAAATTTGGGCAGCCGAGTGCTTCGACTCGGAATATTTGAAGATATCAGCCTATCTGGCGCAGGCCTTCGGTCCCTTTGGAATAGCAGCATAGGCTGGATCTTCCATTCTTCTTTGTTCTTCCTTTTGGCAGTATATATTGTTCCCCCCTTTGTGGCGAGTGGCAATGGCATCTTCTCTCCTTCTGCCCCCAGCCCTGGGGTGAATGACAGTAGCATTTTCTTTTCCTCTGTCCCCAGTTCCGGGGTGAATGACAGCAACATCTTCTATTCTTCTGCCCCCAGTTCCGAGGTGGATGACAACAACATCTTCCATTCTTCTCTTCTATTCTTCTGCCCCCATGTCCGGGGTGAATGACAGTAGCATTTTCTTTTCCTCTGTCCCCAGTTCCGGGGTGAATGACAGCAACATCTTCTATTCTTCTGCCCCCAGTTCCGAGGTGGATGACAACAACATCTTCCATTCTTCTCTTCTATTCTTCTGCCCCCATGTCTGGGGTGAATGACAACAACATATTCTTTTCTTTCTTCCATCTCCTACTTCCAATCCTGGGGCGGATAATAGCAGCATATTCTTCTTTCTTCTGGCATCTTCTGCCCCCAGCTCTGGGGCGGATGGCAGTGGTATTTTCTTCTTTTCTTTCCCATCTTCTGCCCCTCGCTCCGGGGCGGATGGCAATAGTCTCTTCTTTTCTTTTCTTATCTCTCCTGACTCTGGCTTCAGGGTGGATAGCAGTGGCACCTTGCTCTCGAGCCGGAATCCAGCTCTGTATCTTCTTCGGCCTCCATATCTGTTTATATCTTGCTGGCTTGGGCGCCAGCGGCTTCCTCTCATCAGTTCCCCAGTGGGCCCTCATAATGGCCAGAATTTGGAACTTGTTATCGGTCTGGACAGTCGGGGCAACCCTGTCCGGCCGAACGTCTTTGGGGCGACCATCGAGGTTTACCATAACATCTCCAATCATAATCATCCTTCCAGAATTTGAAAGACGACGGCTTGCAGCAGCATACCGGCTCCTCCGGTTAGTTCCTCTTTCCTTCTGGGCAGCAGTAGGGACCCGTCCCTTCTTTCCACATGGTGGATAAAGTAGGCGACGACTATCGGGGCCGCCTTTTCTGGCGAGCTTTCCTTCTCATCAGCAGTCTTCATCGGGGCACCTGTAGCAGTGCCTTGTTCTTTGTCAGCAACCTGCAGTAGGTCGGTGAAGACGAGGCCCAAGCAGTTGGGCAACTCGACAGCAGGGGGCATAAACCCCAAACATCGTGGGCACCGCCAGGTGGCCTTCACGAACATGAGCATCAACGGCCTGCTGGCCGAAGTGGAGGGAGGCGAATCCACTCGTCATTTTAGTTCCTGGCAATAGGATTAGCACACAGTTAGAATTCAAGAGGGGCCTCTCGAGGCCTCCTATTTTGGCATAGAGATGAAGGGAGACCATGTCCCACCGGGCGTGCCAGACTTGTGGAACGCAGAATTTTAAAATTATTTAAGGATTTTATTTTATTTGGATTTGTTAGGCGTGCCAGTCACATGTGTGACGATTCCATTGTGCGCTCGATCTGACTTGGTCAGTCGGTTGTGAGTGATCGTGTCTGGACCAGAAGTCCGTCATACCTTAAAGGCTATGACGTTAATTACGCCCTTCTAAAGAAGGACAACCCTTGATTAAACGCCAAAATAGGAGGCCTCGAGAGGCAATCATATGTTCATGTGCACAAATTGAACTTCATACCAGAGCCAGGGAGGCGGGCAAGATAGCAACATCAACTGTAGAAGCAGACAATATCGTTAAGTCAGCGGTTCACAGATCGAGTTAAAGGGGAGAAGGAGGATTTCAGTCACAGGCAGACTGAGCCGTGGCCGTGATGGAGGTTCACAGCATCGATCGATATTTTGACAGCAGTTCCCCTTAATCTGGATTATGCCCAGGGGGAAATAGGCTATCACCCACGGAGTGCCGGGATGAAAGCCAAGAGAGAGAGAAGTGTTGAACTTCCCGAATCGCGTATCTGCCATGGGGCAATGCTTGATATTCCCTATAGAAGCCGGCGGAACTCGTGCAATGGCAGAGCCCTCCCGAGCTAAAGGGGTTATTCGTGAACCCGATGCGGAAAGACGGAATGTAAGTGAACGCTCAATGTTGCGCCCTCACACGCGGATCGACCTGCGCGGTCAGGTCGCGGGGATCGAGGGGGCAGCGCCCCTTGCGGGGGTTTTTGGGGGCAGCGCCCCCGGAACAAAATTTGGATTGAAGAGTCAGTAATAAAAATTTGGTTAAATTATCGGTGCAGTTCAAGCGTGCATAGGTTCCCGGGGCGAAGGCAAGATGGCCAGGGGAGTTCCCGGCGCCAACTTCCCGGCCCGGCGCGCAGAGGAAATAGCCAAGGGGCTCACGGCGCCAGCTTCCCGGCGCGCAGAGGACATGGCCAGGGGAGCTCCCGGTGCCACCTTCCCGGCGCAAAGGGGAAATAGCCAAAAAGGGGGGGGGGGTCTCGGCGCGGCCAGAGGAAAGGGAGGTTCCCGGTGCGCTGGGGACAAAGCGTTTCTCGGCGCAGGAAAGCTTGCGCCGAGTGATGTTCATCCATTTTACTGTTTGTGGAGCCGAGATGGATGAGGGTGCCGAGAGGAATTGCAGGGTTTTACGGCACTCTGTTTTTGGGGTTTAGGGATTTTCTGGGGATTCAGATCAAGGCAGATAGGCTCTGGGGAATCAAAAAAAGTTGGGTTTCAGCTGATTTTGGTTTGTGTTTCAAAGGGGGTCGAGAGCTGAGAAGAATTTGGGGAGAAGAGTCCGACACGGAGAACTTCTTTCACCATTGCTATGCAAAGTCCCGGGGACAGCTTTAGTGTTGTCATTCATCTCCCTGAAAGAATTTTAGCAGCACCTCCCCTGGACCGAGCATTTGCCAGAGAGTGGTATAGGCTGACATCCACGGAGTGCCGGGATGAAAGCCGGGAAATGAGTGAGCACTAAGGCTCAAAGAGACTATCCATGTCTCTGACATCGGTCACTATCCCCCTTCTCGGAGACTGACGAAACTCATGTAGAGACAGGGTTCGTCAGACCCACGGGGTTGCATGTGAATCCAATTAGGGACCTTAGAATATAGGGGAGGTCAGTCCCCAATTAATTTATCTCCTGGGATACTGTGACGACTCAAGAATGCCTCCGGATAAGTGGACGAAGAGGCCAAGGGGGTGGACCAAGGAGGGGAGCCAGGTTCTCGGCGCAGTTGGGAGATCAAGGGGATGGAAGCTCCCGGCGCGGCCAATACTGGGAGGCTCCCGGCGCGGCCAAGGTGTAGAGTTCCCGGCGCGTAGGGGAGGACCAAAATAGTTCTCGGCGCCTGAAGAATGGCGCCGAGAGCTGCTCATCCAGTTTACTGTGTGCGGGGCCGAGAGGTGTGAGGGCGCCGGGATGAGAACAGAGGTTTAGGGCACTCTGTTTCGGGTTTCTTGTTGAATTTCAGAGGGAGTTTTGGGGATTCCAGACCTGCCAGTTGGTTGGATTTGCATGGATATGGGTTTAATTCATCAAGGATGAGCTGGGTTCGAAAGGAATCAATTACAGCAGGGGATCTGAGTCGTCATATGCTATGGATCCTCAGGGATCATTCGCTGGCACCTTTGGTCGCCCAGGGAGCCAAGAGATAGCCATCTCTGGCCCCAGGGACGACTCTGATGGAACTATTCATACTGGAACCGGACCAGAGACCCTCGGTATCAATCCATCGAAGTAGCTCAGTTACTCCTGTGGAAAAGGGGTCTCGAGTAAGCCATCGGAGTTATTGCCGATATCGGTGGCAGACCTCCCCAGAAGCCAAGAGATGGTCTGTCTCTGGCCCTGGGGCAAGCCTGGGGGAGGGGCTTTGTGCAAACGACGATGAACAGCAAGGGACATCGGTGTATCTAGAGCTATATTTATTCTACTGAAGATAATTGAGCCCGAAGACCCATCATAGAATTAGGTGCGCTTCAGTTGAGTTAAAGATGAAAACATGTAAAGGAAAGACATAGCAGCATACAGAGAGATAGCTGGCAGATGTTTCAATCACCCAACGCCCAGACGGGCCACTGGAGCATTTCATATCATTAGATCACCCTAGAACTCACATCAATCACACGGAGGGAATGAGAGAGAGGGAGATGAATAGACATCGGGATATCCCGGTTACATCCAAAATAAAATCGAGATAAACTCGGCAGGATTACATAAAGAAGAAAATAAAACCATGGGGGAGGGCGGAGCATTGACTCCTCTCCCTCCCCGGTTGCCCACCTGGAGCTTCTTCTCTTTCTTTCTCTTCTTGTTTCTTTTCTCAGCGGAGGAGGCTCTCTCTCTCTGTTGATCTCTTCTTTCTTTTCGGTGGAGGAGGCTCGCCCTCTTTTTTTTTCTTTTGCTCTATTCTCCCTTTTCTTTTTTTTTTCTTCTAATGCCGCCCCCCTCTGCTGTTCGAGAGAAAGGGGTTTATATAGAGCCCTGTTCACAGTCATGGCACTCGGCGTGTCTGCAACATTAGTTCCCGGCGCGCCCATTTGAGGTTTCCCGGCCGCTTGCCTTCAGCTTCTCGGCGTCACCTTTTGGGCTTCAGCAAGTGGCTCTCGGCACATCACCTCTCGGCATGGTTGTTGGCCTCTCGGCACCACACACGGATGGGCCCATTTAGGTCTTTTAGTATTTCATTCTTCCTATCTTAATAGCTGTTAAAGCCCATTAATTGGTGAGCTAACATGGTTTCATCAGAGTATTTCTGGAGATTTTCATCGGTCAATGGACCGCAGTTCTTCATCAGTAATGCCGTCTGAGCGACGACAATACCGGACATCAGCTTGGCCGGGGAGGGCTTCAGCCGGGTGACAGCTTCAGAAATGGACTTTCTGTAATCCTGGCTTTGTAGGAGTTCCTTGGATCTTCATCTGCCGGTACCGGCTTCATCTTTATCTCATATCACATCTGTCAACAAGCCGACATCTGACTTGTCCTGACATGTCATTTGTGGGCTCCCGGATGAGGCAGTAGTACAGCTCTCATTGAAATGAGCTGGAAGGTCTCATCAGTCGAGTGACTGCTACTTTATCAGTGCTGCTGTCTGAGTGACATCGGCACCGGTCATCAGCTTGGCCGACAAAGGCTTTAGCCGGGTAAACAGTTGATGAGCTTCATCATTGGCCCTTCACTGCGGGTATGATATGTTTCCACCCTTGTTCATTTTTAAGGTGTCAACATCCAGTCATTGCCCGATTCCTTTTCTTCCTTCATCATAAACTTTAACATGAATAGAATTGATGCAACTCTCCCGGAGCTGCTCAACATGTTAAAGAGTGCTGAAGGAACTATGCAGAAAGATAAACCATCTTCTTCTGTAATGATTATTGGCCGGGCCAATAAGAAAAGGAAGGCCACCCAGATATCCACTACAAGTAACAAAGGGAAAGGAAAGAAAAAGGCCACGGGTAAACAACTCGCCAAAGTTGACAAAGGGAAGGGCAAGAAGAATGAAAAGGAAGATAAATGTTTTCGATGCGGGGAAACTGGGCATTGGAAAAGGAATTACAAGGTAATTCTAAATGAAGGTATTTTTGTCATAGACCTTAATTTGTCATATATGGAATCCACATCATGGGTATTGGATACTGGATGTGCATCTCATATCTGCAATTCTGTGCAGGTGCTGGCAAATAAAAGGCGATTGGGCAAAAAGGAGATTGAACTGAGGATGGGTAATGGAGCTTTAGTTTCTGCCAAAGCTGTCGGGACTGCACGCCTCAGTTTACCTTCAGGAGTCATTCTGGAGCTGAATGACTGTTATTATATTCCTAATATTATTAAAAACATTATTTCAATCTCTGGCTTGTATAACATTGGATACACATTGGCTTTTAATAGCACTGGGTGCTCTATAATGAATAATGGTTTGAATATAGCCAATGGTTCATTAGTCAATGGTCTTTATGTATTAGATACACGTTCTAATGTTATGCAAATTTTCAATGCTGATGAAGTGAATTCTGCATATATATGGCATTGCAGACTTGGTCATGTAGGTGAGAAAAGAGTATCTCACTTACACTCAAATGGGTATTTGAATTCGTTCGAATATAAGCCATTTGATACCTGTGAGTCGTGTCTCATGGGGAAAATGACCAAGGCTCCCTTTGGTGGACATGGTGAGAGGGCTGTTGACCTTCTCGAGCTCATACACTAGGATGTGTGTGGACCCATGTCCATAGAAGCAAAAGGAGGTTATCTCTATTTCATTTCTTTTATTGATAACTTCTCTAGATATGGCTATGTGTATTTAATGAGACATAAGTCACAAGCCTTTGAGAAGTTTAAGGAATACAAGAATGAAGTAGAGAAACAGACTGACAAAAGTATTAAGGCTCTTCGATCGGATCGAGGAGGTGAATACTTAAGTCATGAATTCACTTCTTATCTTAAAGACTATGGAATAGTTTCTCATTGGACTCCACCGTATACACCACAGCATAATGGTGTATCCGAAAGGAGAAACAGGACCTTGTTAGACATGGTCTGATCCATGATGTCTATGTCAGGACTACCCTTGTCTCTTTGGGGCTATGCGTTAGAGACTGCGGCTTATTTATTGAATAGGATCTCAAGTAAATCAGTTCCTTCTATACCATATGAGATATGGAAGGGCAGGAAACCAAATTTTAATCACATTAAAATTTGGGGGTGTCCTGCTCATGTAAAGAAGAACGAGAGTGATAAGCTTGAGTTGAGAACCGATAAGTGTAGGTTTGTGGGATATCCAAAGGAGACGTTTGGATATTATTTCTATCACCCTTCTGAGCAAAGGGTCTTAGTGGCCAAGAGAGCTGTATTTCTGGAAAGAGAATACCTACTCCAGAAAAATAGTGGGAGCTAGATAGAATTGGACGAGGTCCAAGAACCACAACCCATAGACACACACTCATTAGATGAGACTGTATCGGTTGATCCTATTCAAGGTGAAACACTGACACTATGGAGATCTGGTAGACTACCGAGAGAACCTGAGAGATATGTTGGACATGTCTCAGAGGGGTCCTCTAGGGTATGTATCGATGAGGATGATGATCCTCAGTCGTACCAGGAGGTGATCCGTAGTGTAGACTCCGAGAAATGGCAAGAGGCAATGGATTCAGAGATCCAGTCCATGTACACCAACAAAGTTTGGAACTTGGTTGATGTACCCGAAGGGAAGGTCCCTATCGACTGCAAATGGATTTTCAAAAGGAAAATCGGTGCAGATGGACAGATTGACACATACAAGGCTAGACTAGTGGCGAAAGGATATCGTCAAAGGCAAGGCATTGACTATGACGAGACGTTTTCGCCGGTAGCCATGGTTAAGTCAATCAGAATCCTCCTTGCCATTGCTGCATACCTGGATTATGAGATCTGGAAAATGGATGTGAAGACAGCTTTTCTTAATGAAAACCTGTCAGAAGAGGTGTACATGGTACAGCCTGAGGGATTCACCTCCAAGCCACATCCTAATAAGGTATGCAAACTTCAAAGGTCTATTTATGGATTAAAGCAGGCATCTAGAAGCTGGAACTTAAGATTTGACGAGGCTGTCAAATCTTTCAACTTCATTCGGAATGAAGATGAACCATGTGTTTACAAGAATGTCAGTGGGAGCTCAGTGACCTTCTTGATCCTTTATGTTGATGACATCTTACTCATTGGGAATGATGTAGCGATGTTGACATCAACTAAGTCTTGGTTGTCCAAGACCTTCTCCATGAAGGATTTGGGAGAAGCATCCTATGTGCTGGGCATAAGGATCTATCGAGATAGATCTAAAAGGATGCTAGGATTATCCCAATCTATGTACATAGACACTATCCTCAAAAGGTTTAGGATGGAAAATTCCAACAGAGGTCTCATTCCCATGAGACATGGAATTTGCCTATCCAAGGGGATGAGTCCTAAAACTTCTGAGGAGGTGGCACACATGAATAAGGTACCCTATGCTTCGGCGATAGGGTCAATCATGTATGCAATGCTATGTACACGACCTGATGTTGCCAATGCTTTAAGCATTGTCAGTAGATATCAGGTAAATCCAGGCGAAGAGCACCGAAAGGCAGTAAAGGGCATCCTTAAGTACCTACGAACGGCTAAGGGTCTTTTTCTGCTTTATGGAGGAGAGGACCTACAGCTTAGAGCTTACACAGATTCTAGTTTCCAGTCAGATACAGATAACTGCAAATCCATGTCTGAATTTGTATTCATGTTGAATGGAGGGGCAGTCAGTTGGAGAAGTCATCTGGATGAAGAAATTCATCTTGGAACTCGGCGTAGTTCTCGAGATATCAGCTCCCATCCCATTATTTTGTGATAATAATGGGGCCATCGCCCAGGCGAAGGAACCGAGATCTCACCAAAGGTCAAAGCATATTCTCAGGCGCTTTCACCTTATTCGGGAGATTGTTGATCGTGGAGATGTGATGGTAGAGCGTGTACCGTCAGAAGACAACATAGCAGATCCACTTACTAAGCCTTTGACACAGACTGTATTTGAGCGTCATCGGGATAAGATGGGCCTCAAAGTTGTGGGCAATTGGCTGTAGTTCAAGTGGGAGATTGTTAGTGTTGGTGTGCTACAGGCCAATTTCGGGTCGGGTAGGCCCAATAGTTGTACGATCTTGTTCATTAATAAAGTGGTATTTGAGCGTAAATATGCGATTGTATTACTTTACGTTGTCCCTAGGATATGTGGTTGTAAAGTCAGCTCGAGATGAGATCTCGAACATGAGACTTACTTTACATGAACACATACCTTAAACTGTTCCTGGTTGGAGGGTAATCACTCGGGGACTTTGATTACCTATTAAACCAGTACACATGATGTGTCAGTGACCAGTCTCATGGTCATTGGTGCGGGGCACCAACACATATGTGTAGGTGTATGTCCTTGGAGGATGTACACTGAACTGATCCGCTATTGGATCTTCAGATGGTTGATTATACCTAATGTCAACTGAAGATCCAACGGTCACAGTAACATCGTTGGTCCTTTGACCTGAGACATTGATCGGATCTTACACGAGGACTGGAATGGTTTAATTATTTAGCTAAGTGACTTTAACCATAAGTCATGAGTTGCCGAGTCGTTAACCACTCCAGGATACGTGTGAAGATCGTCAATGGTCAAGAAGGGATCGCTCACTGTCAGGTATATATCAGACAGTTAATGGGTCATGACATTGACGCTCCGTTAAATCCCTGGCCATGGTCGTGTGAGTTCATTTAGAACGGACGTCATACACTTTAAGGAGGTCATAGTCAAATGGTACGATCATGGGATTTGACAGAAACCGTACCCTCGATCGTACCAGACTCATAGAAGGAGCGAGGGATTATATCGATGCGGTAACTGTGGACTTACAGGTACCAGACAGGCTGGTTTAAACCCGGCGTCCTCTAGGATCACGCGGATTTACTTGACCCAATGTGATCGAAAGGTTCGGAATAAATTAAACTATTATTCGGCTCTTGTAGAAGCGAAGAATATGTTTAATTTACTTCTAATTGAGAATTAGAAGTTAATGGGCCTTAAACTAGAGTGACTATGGGCCTAGAGGATCACACACAATGAATTCTTGGGTGACGGATTATTGTTATACAAGTGTATGTATTAATTCCTTTTAATTCCTTTTGGAAATGAGTGTAAATGGAGCTTAATACATATGTATAATAATAGATAGGACATATATACAGTTTCGATCTTTTGGAATCCTTTTCTAAAAAGCCTAAATTCTATATATAGATCCTACGTGAACCTCATTCGAGCTTATTCTTTCCTTCCCTTAAGCTAACCAAGCATTAAGCTTAAGGGAGAGGATTAGCCTCCCCCTTTCTCCCTCTTGCTCTCTCTCTCTCCAGAAGGTGATAGAGCCGGGGAAGGTCGTGCCGGGGAGGTACCGTCGCTGCGCAAGGGTCCGTGTGGATCTGCTCTAGAGGCCGTACAGCTGTGCGGCTCGGTTTCTCTGCATCGGGCTTAGCGGACAGCGTCATTCCGTGCAAGGTGAAACACGCAACCCGTAATTAGAGTATTAGAAACACCGATTAGAGCATAGATTAAGCTTTCCATAACACCGGGATCGGGCAAATGAAATTTTTGTTATCCGCTGCGTCGCCCGTAGGTGCTGTGCGAAATCTTACAGGAAGCTCCATCGGACCCCTTGCCCTCCGACATTCTCCCTTCGCCGCTGTCACCAAGGTGGAAAATGTCGATGCTGAAAATCGTCATGGATGATGCCCGAAATCATCAAGGATTACGCCAAAAGCCACATCGGACGATGCCGAAGGGGCCAACCCCCAAACTAATTGCTACCCTCTCCCGCTCTTCCTCTCCTTCTCCGCTACTGCCCCCTCCTCGCCTATGACCCTTTCTCTAGGCCCCTGGCATCTAACCTTCCCCTGCCCTCCATCCAACCCTGCACCCCCCTACTCGTTGGCCAACCCCCACAACACCCTCGCACCCCCTACCCTCTGGCCAGCTAAGGTACACTTCTTCTTCTTCCTGAAAGCTTCTGGCCCATCCCGACCTCCACATCACCCCTTTCAGCGGCTGCGTCGAACATCATACTTAGAGAGGGAGAGAGAGAGAGAGAGAGAGAGAGAGAGAGAGAGAGACCTAGGTTAGTCATTTGTCTCCTGCTTACTCACATGAGATTAACCATTGTAAGAGGCCATTGAAGGTAGGGGCACGATGTGTCTGTCACAAAGATTTGAGGGGTATAGAGATAAGTATCATACAGGTGGGGTTATAGGCATAATTCAGAAAGATTTTAGGGATATATAAATATTTTTTAGGTGGGAGTCAGAGGGAGGGATGCAAAAGTGTTCCGAGGGGTATCAGAACGGGCACTTTCAAAGAAACAGTTGGTGGTGGTGGGGCCCCAACAAGGAATCGCTTCGGACGCCAAAAGTGCTCATACGACGGGTGAAACGGTTGCGGAGACGCTTCCCGTGACTGAAAGTATCGTTAGGAACCCTTGACCGCGGACCCCGTGGGATGGACGACGTGGGCGCCGAGGATGCCGCGGAGGACGGGATTCGGCTGGGCCGTTGGCTCCCTGCAGTAAGAAATTAACATATATATATATATATATATATTGTTTTAATATTTTTATGTAAATAAATATATCTCATAATATTATATATTACAGATACTTTTCTTACATAAAAATGTGTTATGAATATTTCTTTTCTCTTATCATGAATATCTCTTCGTAGTATTATAATTTACAGTATATACTTCTTCGTCAACATCAAAAAAATGTAATTATTGTATCTTTTTCATCGAAAGAGAATATTCATAACACTCTGATTTTAACGGACAGATTTATATAAATAAAATTTTTTTAGAGTTATTCATTTAAAAAAGTTTCAGACAAAAATAGATGGGAGAGAGAGAGAGAGAGAGAGAGAGGAACTGTGGCTGGGAGGAGGAGGTTTGGGCATCACCCACCTTTCCAGGGAGCAGGCCCATGGCCATCTCGACGCCTTCGTCCCACCCCTTTCCACCTTCCCTTCCCGTCCTCAAGCAGCTGGGGAAACCCTAGATTCTCTTCCACCAGCACACCGCCTCCCTGCGTCGCCAGCCTCCTCCGTTCTCCCCAGTCGAAGAAGGAAGCTCCACTCTGCTATCTCTGTAATGGACCCATCATCTGCATCCCCCCCACCCAAAACGCGCACACACACACAGGCCACAAAGGTTTTCTTCCTCTCTGCCCTGTTGGTTCCCTAATCTTTGAAGAATTAGTCCTTCCTCAATTGATGGAAGTCATCCGTCCAAGCTTCTGCTTCTATTAGCATTCTTTGTTATGTACTTTCGCCCATCGGGATGAAAGTTACGTGAAAATCGGTTTTTGTAATCGGAATTCTTGTGGGTTCTCGCCGTATTCGTCGTTGTTATGGAGCCCGGAATCCGAGAATTGGGTTTACACCACGTCTTTCTTCTCTGTTTCAAGATATAATTTTCTTGGGATTCATAGCAGAGTAACTCTGATCGTTCTCTGTCGTTCAGGGAAACTGGATGCTCTAAGGGTCATTTGAGCAAGCTCTCATGGCGAAACAAGCACACCACCGCACCCCTAAACTTCGGGGAGAGGGAGTTACGGCAGGATGCTTGTGGGGCTTGTTCAACTCCTTCGACGTCCACCAGCGTTTTCGCCTCAGGAAGATGCTGGGGGAAAGGAAAGGTACTGACAACAGGAGGCACGCCACAGGTGAATGGATCTAATTATAAACTCACTTGATCCTTTTTTTGTTGAGCTCGGATCCGTAGGCTTTGGTGGTTTTTAGTCAGGTTGACGACGCCACATGTTGGATTCATCGCTAAGATTTGATGAACACTTTGGGGATTGCCAGAGTTTTGCAATTGAGGCATACAAGAAATTATTATAAACAATGCATAGACTAGCATTTTCAAGGCAAAATTAATCACATACAATCTCATGTCTTGTTCGCTCGAGTTCATTACCTCATGACCCGAGGACGGTATAATCATCAAGCAGGCTTCAGCTGTTCTGTATACTCATCATTTGTCTGAAGTGTAACTTCCTGTTCTAGTAACAGTGCCTTCTAATTAAGTCGCCAAAGTCCTTCCATCGCACATAATATTGGCTTAACATATGAAGCCGAAGAAGGAAAATTGTTGATAATTTCAACAGTACAATAACCAAAACTGAGTCTCTAAAGCATCATGCATGGACAGTATCAACCACTTTCATGTGTCGTGTGCCTTCATAAGAGGATCTGAACTGCCAATATTGTTGGAGGCATATCTACAACTACCCAGAGTGATAGCGCGATATGTGAATGTCATCAATCGTTTCCATCATCGAGTAGCAATGGTTAACTTCAGCACGAGAAGTAATTACTTCTATCCTCCGCCCATCCCATGGGTCTCAGTTGGTCCATTCAGATGAGAGTGTGTAATAGCATTACACACACTGGGTGTGCAGTGCTCTTGTAAATTTCAGCATTCTACATTGCACCACTAGCTACCATCTTCATGGTCTTGGTTCAAATATTTAGCAATATAATTCGGTTCATACTATGTCATGTTTGAGACTATAGCAGGAAATTTTTCTCGTTCTTCTATATATCATCTAATCTTATATCAGGAAGTCTGATCGATGTTCTTTCTAATCATGGGCACCAAGGAACCAAAAGCGAAGATGGATGTATTTTGTCAATGTTTTAGATTGTAGAAGGAATTTTTTTTCTTAATTGTTCTATATTCCATCTAATTAATCTTTCATCAGAAACTCTGATGTTCGTTCTCATCATAGGCTCCAAGGAACCAAAAACGAAGATGGACGATCCTCCGGGAAGTGATGAACGTGATCTTACGGAAGCAGATGCAAATATCTCGGTAAGTTTGCATGAAATGAAATCCAAGGCCGGGGCATACTTGTTCTTGGCTTTTAAGCTATCATCAAATTTGTTGATGGCATATGAACAGCATGTACGTACTGTATGTCGATCATACGGTAAGTTCGCATGAAATGAAATCCAAGGCCGGGGCATACTTGTTCTTGGCTTTTAAGCTATCAGCAAATTTGTTGATGGCATATGAACTGCATGTACGTACTGTATGTCGATCATACACGTGAGAACTAGCTAGCTTGGAATTCTCTTCAAGTAATATACTTGCTGAAATCCGGGGGATTAATGATCAGTAAAAAATAGTTGTAACATTTGAATTTAATATTCCCATTGGTTGATGGGTTATAACTTTGAATTTAATATTCCAAGCCACGAGACATCAGAGACTAAACCATATATCCTATCTGGAATGCAAGCGGGAGAGCGAAAACTTTGTCATCATTTGAACGTAGCTTGTTTATGTTGCGTACTGATCAATGGTGCAGCTTGTTCGTACATTGGAACAGTCTCCTCAGGTGGAAGACAAAGTCGAACCCACAGGCAAACCCTCTGGTAAATCTCGGAGGAGAAAGTCGATCGCACAAGAAATATCGAAGCAACAAGACGTTCACGTGCCCAAGCAGAAGGGCCACAGACGGAGCGTTACACCCTTTGCCACAAGGCTGCTGCGCACCATCTCCATCCATCATATGGAATCTGACGATGGCGACCACCCGAATGAAAAGCTCCATGACAGCCAGATCCAAGACCCACCTCTTGTTCTTTCACATACTTCTGATCCTTCCGCAGCCGATGAGCTTATGCCAACTCTGGCAGAACCAGCTGACGAGGTGGACAAGGGTAAGCGATCATGCGAGGCAGGTGGGACGACTAGCACTGATCCTGCCGGTTATACGTCCCACAGGAAGCTCGACGACGTGCTTGGGTTTCAGCTACTGGAGAAGCAAGCACTTCTTCAAGAGAAGTTAAGGGAAGCAAAGAAATCGCTCCTAGAACACCAGAAAGGTGACGGGGAGCTCCAAGAAAGTGTTGCACGTCGCCACTCGAGTGATATCCTGGAAGTCCTTGAGTTATTTAATGCTAACAATGAACTATTTCTGAAGCTTCTTCAGGAGCCCGGCACTACCATGACCAACAGTTTTCAAGATCAAGGGGATACCAGCTGTGGAAGAGCACTAACCAAGTGCAGCTCCTTCCCTGGGGCGGGATTTTCAGCAAGTAGTGGCAGTAGCTTCAAGCTCCGAGATGAAGCAACCCCATCCAAGAAGCAGGAAACAGAGTCTGAAGCTGAAAATTCACAATCTTCAGCAAACACCGACTCCACGAAGGATGAGACAACACAGTTCACAGACGATGCTCCTCCCCCTAGACCAGCTCCTTTTGCTCAAGGGATTTTAGAGACTGCCTCCAGTTCTGAACTTCCATCAAGCTTTACCCATGTAGGGAAACGTCAGAGGGACAATGGGTCGGCTTCATATCGGTTCAAAGTCATCAAGCAGAGGATTAAAGATATAATCAAAGATAACAAGAAAGAGAGACAACGGATTGCCATGGACAGGGTCCTCCATAAGATTCCTTATGGCTGCAAGGCATCTCAGGACACGAAGGGTGATAAACCCCTGCTCTGGGAAGGGCCAGACTCGGATAGACGTGATGGGGAGGGTTCGAGATTTAGTTTTAGTGGTGATGCAGGTGGCTCTACCAACCGGATTTCGTTCAGCAGCATTCCAAGGTCTCAATCGCTTAGTGAATCCGTGGAGAGGTACGCCCATTTGCTGGAATCGACCTCTAGAAGAGAATCTAAACCGCAAGTATCTGATAGATTAAAGTTGGGGCATGAAGACGGCGGCTCTCAGGTTACAAACCCACCGGGAACCTTCGGAAGAATCTTCTCTCTGCCTGAGTTTGATGCATACTTTTCTAAAGATGACCAGAAAGATGACCAGAATGAAGTATCCCAAGAACTTTATCAATCAAAGCCAACGCCAGTGGAACCTGCAAAAGGCAGTGAAGAAGCCATAGATGCCGATGGAGCCTATGAACAGGATTTGTCATGGAGTCTTGACAATGGAAGTCCAGATACAAGTGTATCAGATCATGGAACATCAGTTGCATCAAGTGTTTTGACAGTAGAAAATATTGCAACCATTCCCTTGGATGAGCTGGTGGCTGCCTCCTGCATGGAAGCAAGTGATACACCAGCAGAACCAAGTTCAATTGCTGTTGTTGATCCATACTTGGCAGAGGATCCTGTCATTCCTGCAGAGTCTTTTGTCACTCAAGGTAAATACTAGCATATTTCTAGAATCCAAATGAAATGATTAGTTAGCAAGTTCCATAAAATGAACCAAGGCAATCTTGTCCGTCAAGTTCCAACATGTTACTTTAACATATGAACATTGTATCTCCTGATCAATTTCGTCTAGCTACAGTAAATCCTCCCTGTTGTTGCATAAATTTCAAACTTCAAGAAAAAAGGTGCTCTCCGATAGTCCACTGTTCCGAATGTAGTAGCCTAGGAGGGGCTCTTGCCAATGGTCCCTGTCCTAATGGTATTTCTAACATTTTCTTTCATCTTCCCAACTGCAGGACAGTCAGAGCCGGAAGCATATCAGACCCATGTTGAGGAGCAAGATCTTTCAGACAATCAAGAAAGCCAGTCTGATCTCAATGATGACTCTAACATCATGGAAACAGATGAAGAATCAAATGCTAATGGTCCACAAATTCCAGGTATGCAGCTCGATTTTGACACCCCTCATGTCCCAGCGGATAACAAGCATGAGGTCGAGTTCAATTATGTGAGGGAAATGCTCCAAACATATTTGCTCGATGGCAATGAGCTTTATGAAAGATGGCCTTCACATACCCAACAACCAAATCCCCCAGTCTCTAAGGAAGTTGAGGCTCAACTCATGAACCCGAATCCAACGATAAATTCTCCGACTTCAACCTTGACCGTGAACTCCTGTATGATCTCACAAATCAGATCCTGATAGACATCTATGAGAGTTCATATGGCCACATACCTTGGCTATCAAGCATGGGTTCTCACATAAGACCTGTACCTGTGGGGTACCGTCTCCTAGAAGAGGTGTGGGCAAACATCAGCTGGCATCTCAAGTCTGAGCCGCATGCACATCCTACTTTAGAATACATAATTGAACGAGACTTCAAGAATGATGGATGGATGAACCTCACTGGTGATGTAGAGTATGTGGGTCTGGATTTGGAGGCACTGCTGTTTGATGATCTACTAGACGAAACTATTTTTGAGGTTTTGGATTGGGACGGCCTTGAATGTCTTGTTTCCTAGTTTAATCCCCACCCCAGCCATCCTTATTTTTATTTTCTGTCTTTCAAGCATATGTAAAATGTCTCTGGCCAAATACCAACATTTTGTACAAAAATAGAGAATTTTGTAGACTATGGAGCATTCACAAGGTACAAACAGTAGTCTATAATGTACTTGAGGTTTTGTGCATCATTGTTGCTCAGGGACCTGCTGGACATGACATGATTTTGTTGCCCTGGAATTTGTTTGACTATGAAATGTAAAACAATTATATAATAATGTACATTTGGATGAGAAAGCATATTCTTGGTGTGAGTTTTAAATTTTAAAGCCGAATAACCTTTTTTTCACCACCTATTAATTTCTTTGCCAAACAGTGATGATTTTGATTAAGGTTGCATTATGGTTACAAACTGTTATGCTCTTATTAGCCCATCCCCTATCTTGTCAATTCGTCAACTCCGCAGAGAAGTGCAAATGAACTTCTACTTAATCTTTATATCTATGCTTAAAAGTCAGATAATCTTCAGTCAAAAATAATTATTCTGATTATAAAGTTAGACTTTCAAGAATGTAAGTCTTTAAGCAAACAGATCTTAAAGATTGATGTCCCATATCACCGACTAAAAGTAGGTTAATAGAAACTCCAGATCCTGCTCAATGTAGAGAATAGATTTAAGATTCTCTGAACACATTAAATACTGTCTCTTCACATAAAACATAAGATTTATAGAATTACCAAACATCGTAAGCATAAAAGAGTATCAACATATGCCCCCCAAAAAGGTGAAAAGATGTTAAGAAAAAAAATATTGAGAAAGCTCGCATCTGAATCCTTCCCCATATCGATGCAGCATATGAAAATGTGGATAAATTATGAACATATTCATCCTAAATTTGCTTATCATAAACAAGTTTTCTATCGACTGAAATGTTTGGCTATGCCATGTAAACTAAATGGATTTATGATGAAGGCGGACAAGTCTCCAGCATAAATCACTTATCGTCGTGATCATCATCATTATCATCCTCATATTAATTATTTAGGATCAACTACATGAATCATGTTCGTCAAAGATTTCTATCAAGTACTATATTCATATTTAAACTTAACAAATTAATCTCCTTCCTAATAACATCGCACCATCTCATTCTAGGCCTTCCCCGAACTATTTTACTAACATCTATTAAGATTTGGTCACATCTTTTAACCGACGCTGAGTTAGGACGACGAAACACATATCCAAACTATATGAATCTATTTTCCCTCATTTTACTATCAAGCATAAATCACTTACGGTAAGTTTATATGAAAAACTCATTTATGGAAAATAAAATTGGGTTTATAATAAACTCAAATGAATCTATGATAAAATTATTTTTAACTGTTCAAACTAAACCTACAGTTTATGATAAACAAAACATAAATACATTTCTGCCTTAACATTCAAACAGGCCCAAATCAAACTCTCATTTGAACACATCCCACTCAAACTCGGACTTGGAACCCTTCCGCTATTGCATTATTATATTGCATTGTGCCAGATGATTAAAAAAAAAGATTAGCATTCTGTTTTTTCCTTTTTACACGCGATCAGACGGATGGTTTTACTAATCTCGCTGGCTTTGCTTCAAAATGGCCATCTCCACCTGAGCACCGACAGATCTGGCTCTCAGAGGCATTTTCCCGGAAGCCTGCATCATCCCAGCAGCCAGTTCGCTGTCAGCTAATCTTTCTAGAAGGAAACGAGCATCTCCGACATGCGAGCAAGATCCTTGTGTTGCGTGAATACTCACAACATCAAACTAAATAAATAATGAAGTAAACAAAGTTATCGACAGTATCTTAAAAACTGGACCGAGATCTGCCGGTCAGAACAAAAAAAAGGTAAATTAGAACCATCATCTGATAATACAGTTCAAGAAACCATCACCCTCAAGAAAATCAAGGGAAATAGATGAAAACCAACGTAGTCTCTTTTATACGAAAATTGTAATAATACATTTACATACGTTTCCAAAGTTTAAAGGAAAAATGAGGATGTAACTTTTTTAGGATTTTGAGATGAAGACGGCATGCTGTCACAACTTCCTGCAACTCTAGAGAAAGGGTACTGTTCATGTAGTTTTTTTGCACACTGATTATCTATAATTATCCATCCATTTTTTAACTCACATAAGTTGTTGAACACATTTTGATTTTACTAATCCCATAATTTCTCACTCATTTATAAACAATCTCAATCACATACCCACCTTATTACTTGTTCTATTATCCACAACATCTCCTAGTTCCCCTTCTTCAGTCACTTGCTTACAAACTCCCTTCACAGGTCATGTTTGAGAAGTACAAACTGTGTGAACTAAATAGCCTGAAATAACTTAACATGCAGATGCTTTTTCAGATTTGTTTTTTTTTTAATTCTTTTCCCCCCTAAGAAACAAGAAGTTTGTGTTTCCCATATAGAGACCCCTCCATGCCAAACCCGAAATGATAGGGTTATTTGTCACTCATCTCGTTAGCCTTGAACAATCACCTTTCCATATATCATCCCATGCACTGAATGGAAAATGTAGGTACACAAAATGAATTTAATTGCTTGAGAAACAAAAGTCAGCCAACATACAGAGTAAAAGAATAATTACATTGATGAATGAAACTCCCAAAAGAGGGAAAAATACAAAACAAAACAAAAACAACATTCTGATTACCTGAAGACTTCTTCTCATTTTTACTTTACAACAAAATGTATATGATGACAAACAAATCATATACATGCTCTACCAAACTGTGATAGCATGCGGGAAGAAAAGGTACAAAGGGCTGCTGCAGCTTTGTTAGATACACAGGCTGCCACTACAAGCCAAACTTCGCGTCAATGCCAGGGGTCCTGCGACAGAACTCTCCTTTGTTCTCCTCTATGATGTACATGGAGATTACAAGTAACCCAGGCTCAAAAAAAATTTGGAGCAATGTGCTCTGCCGAGTGTGCAAAGTTGAAAAGGAAACAGCACTCCAACCAAGCGCAAATGAAAGAATGTCATGCCAAATGCAAAATTAGCAGGTCTGAAGCATACGGCTACGGGTTAGATGAACCAACAATCTCTTCCTAGGCGATTCATTGTGTTGACGAAGACTTCGATGTTTCTGATTTGTTAAGCCTGCACATACAGTCAGGGCAGGGGTAGGTGTACACTGAATCATTATGTCGTTTAATCTCGATGCCCTTGGCATCGCTGTGAGCCCGCATATTTACTAAATGGCGCTTGAGGGTCTTCCACCTGTAAAAATTTAAGAGAAAAAATGAATCAAAATTAGAATAGTTCGAAACTGATTCCATCTGATAACTGTACTCCAAAATCGGAAACAATTAACAGGCTAAACTTGATAACATCAAAAAGTGAAGAGATTATTGCGCAGACATAGTGAAAAGGTGTTTTCTTTTGCTCTAATATCCTTTGAGACAAATTCATGGCCTTCAGCTTCAGAGATAAGTTCTTTCAAAATCAAGTTACAAGCATTAAAGTCGGAAATGGAATGATTCCAGACAGAGATGGTCAGTTAAATGGTGAGACCATTTAGAAATGCTTCAGGGTGGTCACTTTGACCTGAATTTGAGCAACTATCCTTAGAGAAAGTGAGAAACTTCTCAGGTCTAATACTGGGCGCTGTTTTCTACGAAGGCCTTATCCAATGGAGCTTTTCCTGCATGGAAACCCCCTTTTGTGGACTTCCATGAACATCCAAATTCTCTCACCTCTCAAGGAATGGATTCAAAGTTCCACCATATAACTCAAAATTCTCTCACTTCGCTCACTGAGTTCTTTTGATAGAGGAATGGGCAATCAGCCTCACAAGCTCTTTAGACCAACATTTAAAATACCAAAAAAGGGTCCCAATGAATCTTCAAAATCCAAAGTCCAATTGTATGGATGACCAATCTGAAACCACTTCCCTGGTTGGATTGCATGGATGACTATATTAGCAAATTGAAGAACTGTTGATTCACCATGACCAAGGTTGTTTGACCCCTTCATGGAATTTTTTTTTTATAAGAAAGTACGATGGGATTTTGTGAATAACTGGAAGCCAAAATACCAAGGGCATGCTTGGCAAAACCTTTGATTAGAACTTGGAAGCCACTTTTGGCTTCAACTTTCAACATCAAGCGTGTAAGTTGGAAGTGATTATAACTTGTTTTTGGTGGTTATAAAACTCAAACCTTCTCTAACAACCCCATTTGCATCCTATCTAGGAAGCTTCAAATTGGAAAGCTTTTGGTTGGAAGCCAAAAATGGGTCCAAAACTGCATAAATGTTTTCGAGAGACAACCAACGTCTCCCAAAAATGACAAACCACCAAAGCTTGCAGAAGCTAAAAAGTGCCTCTATGAAGTGAAATGTGCATGCCTGGCCAATGAATGACAGGTTATTTGTTTATCTTGCATTGTCAAAACTCAGCAATTGAGTAATTAGACCACACTGACTTAGCTTTCAATATCGCAGGAATTTAAAACGACAGAGCAAGCATGTTAACAAGCACGGAACGATTCAAACTAAGCAAAAACGGACTGGCAGGTGGGTGGAACCACCAACTAGGGTCTTCCTCAACAATCAGACCAAGGAAGCGCACAAGTGATGAAACAGCGAAAGGAATATTCAAAATATGATGTACTGTGTACTTGAACATGTTACATGTATATGGCTATGGCAGCAATGATGTGAGGACCCCGGAGGCAACACATAATAAACGACTAACCAAGCGCAGATAGAGACTGGTCACCTAGGATGGGCATCGTTCTGCGTCGCTGATTGGCCACAAAGACAGGGCCGCGAGATCTGTGAGCACGATCTTCGGCCTGGGTTCACATGGGGGAGACACAGCCAGTCAGCCCTGAGCACTAGCGTGGGGGAGTCCTCGGACGACGGGGCAGACTGAACTCATGAGGAAGTGTCAGCAGGTACAAGTAAACATGCATGACACCATCGCCTTCTTCGCCTACAAACACGTTCATCAGGGGCTCATGAACTCCTTCAGGGTGTCGCACTGAGAAGGGGAAGCTGACGCTGTGCGACGGCTCGGTGCTGCTGCGGTGGCCGCATCAGGAGCACAGGGGGTCTGGGGCCAGATGGGTGGCGCTGCTGTCCCGGCAAACTGGTACCGGCAGTTACAGAGGTCGTCCAAGGGGCCGGTGTGAGGGTGGCAGCGGGCCAGCAGAGCACGGAACAAGGGAGGGGAAGGGGAAGCGGGTTCACCGCAGGCACCCAGGGAAGACGGCCGCAGCTCTGTCAGCGGCAGGCGATGCTGGGGGTGACACTGCAAGGGAGAGGGAAAGAAGGAACCGGCACTGGTGGACAGGACCGCAACAGGGGGCGGCGACGTCTGATCAGCCGGCAGGCTCATCCTTGTCGCGATGGAGGGGGGAAAGACAGTGGGGGAGTGGAAGAAGAACAGGGCGCAGAAGGGGCGACGGCGGAGGAGGGCGCTGGGAAGGGGGGTGGCATTCGAACAGGGCAGGCGGGGGTCGCTTCTCGCGACCTCCTGGGGGGGGGTTGTCCTTTTTCAGGATTTCCTTTCACAGGAGAACAATTAGGGTTTTCTTTTCCAAATCAATGCTTACCTTCTCATTAACACTATTGCCCCTTAAATAGGGACGCTGCAGTATATCCATGACTCATTAAAATAACAGTAAACCCTAATATCTGACGGCTACTGATGCATTACCTACTGAGTACTGACAGACTCAACTAGGCCCATAAACACTCAGGCCTACAGAATGAGAAAATATCAATAAAGAAATAAGCAATCCCCTAATAGACTCATAACAGACGACTGGGCCCACAAACAATCGAGCCTAAATAAAGACAAATAACAATGAAGAAATAAACTATAACTCTGAGGCAACTCCAACATAGCCACAAGGATGCCAATGTCGTGCTGGGATGGCGGCGGCAGCGGCGGCGGCGCTAGTAAACTCGCAGTCCTGTGTCCACACTATAATTAGAAGCTACACCCAACACGGCCTAAGCTTATGTTTGACATCAAGATGAGGGGGTAAGACCGAGTCGTCCCCATTTTCCTTCTAAACCTTGCTTGTTTCATTTGAAAAGGAATGGGGATGAGAAAAGTTATCCAACCCTATTTTAATTTTTTTTTAGAATCTTACCCCTAATAAGCTTTTGAGGACAAAAACCAACAAAAACCAAAAAAAACCAAGGATCAGTGTTAATGGGACTAGCGTGTTGTCATTTGCTTTTCAAACTCCATTGACCAAAAACAAAACACCCTTATCACATGGATACTCTCATCCATCATTTAGCATTTTGACCATTCCCCTTTCTCGACCTCTAATCACCAACAAGGCCGAAGCCAGGAAATTGTATGAAGCTTTGACCGGAAGGAAGAATCGGATCGGATCAGCCAGAATTGGCGGATCGGATAGGTTTCAACCCTGACCGACCCAAGTCCAATAAAAACTCTAGGTCAGCCGGACCAGCCGGATGGCCCGAATCGGCCTTAAATCAAGTTGGATCGGCCGATCAAGTGTCATCCCCCGGTCACTCTCACCGGGTAAATAAAAAACAAAGGAGAAGAAGACGACGATGACGATGAATTGAAGAGAGGAAAAACCTAAAAGGAAAAATACTTACCTGCGCCGTTGCCATCACTACCTACTACCGGTGCTGTCACCATCACCACCACCTGCCACTACCTCCTCCTCCGTCAATTGCTGCTCACTGTGGGGCCTCCACCTGCAAGGCTGTTGCAAGGGAACGGGGAAAAGGAACCCTCAAGATGACTCAACAGTTCCTGAAATGTAGGTTAAATATTTGTAAAAACACCCCTGCAAAGCCATGTAAAGACATAGTAACCTCTAAAATGTAAAAGAAGAGATCGCCTGGATTAGCTGCGAATCAGGCTTGGATCACCTGATCCGGATCAGGTTTTGGGCCCTAGATCCGAGCCCTACCCGCATCAAGGGCGGGGTTGAAACCTATCCGATCCGCCAATTCTGGCTGATCTGATCCGATTCTTCCTTCCGGTCAAAGCTTCATACAATTTCCTGGCTTCGGCCTTGTTGGTGATTAGAGGTAGAGAAAGGGGAATGGTCAAAATGCTAAATGATGGATGAGGGTATCCATGTGATAAGGGTGTTTTGTTTTTGGTCAATGGATCCCAGAATCAGAAAAAAAAAAAAAAAGAAAAACCATTGGACATGCATTTGAGTGTGAATAAATTGGATTAAGTACTAGAAGTAGACATTAGACATGTTAAACTAATATTTGTTACATATTAGACATGGAGTTGGTTCAAACAGTACAATAAACATTACAAACACAGTAAATATTACAGAAATTAAATAATCTCCACCCAAATAATGATGCACTAACATACATAATAGCTGGAAGAATCTTCTCCCTCATTGTCTGACTTCTGCTGTTGATACCATAAGCAGACTGCATATATTCTGTATATTCACTGTAACCAAATAATAATGCAACCAAGTCGTGCATCCCTCTTTGGATCTCTCTTAGAGTATAAGGTTGTTGACTTGATTGGAATCCAGAATCAGCATAAGTAGAACATTGAGGATTAGAAGAGGATGTTGACCCATAACTGCTACTAACTAAAACTAGATGAAATTGGAATCCTGGTTGATGACTCCACTCGTATATGCCTGCTTCGTATTAGCCACCTCCATAACTTGATGGATGTCCATATTGGCTCTGTGAATCATATCCTCCTCCACTTTGACTATCATATCCTCCTTCACTATGACTATATCCTCTGCCCGTGTCAGCGTGGAAGGAAGAAGTAGGCGCATACATGCCACTCCCAGTAGTAGCCCCTGTAGCTGCACTGGGATGATCACTTGGTGCATCATCATCATCATCATCATCATCATCATCATCATCATCATCGCCTTCTAACCTTTGGCTCTATTTTTTTTTCTTTTGGTGTGACCATCTCGTTCATCTTTGAAAGCAATCATTTTCCCCGTGACGTGTGTCTCACATAAACTTATTTCATCTGCTCAATTGCCAAGTCCTCTCGAGCAGCAGCACTAGTCCTCTCAGTCATCTCATGTATTGATGTAGTTCTTTTTAAAGATGGAGGTGACTTGACCATTCTAGGAGTGACTGGCCTGCTATCTGATTCTAAGTATCTAACTTGCTCAATCTCAAGCTGCTACTCAGTGTCGTCAACAAACAAAGATTTTTCCTCTCTGGTGCTCATGAGTCACTCTTGGCCTCTTTGTTGATCCTCTAAATTCTAGATCCCTTGGCTCATCTCCATCTAATATACCTCCGCCCATGTTCTATCATCAGAATCAAAAACGGACTCATCAACCTGCGCTCGTACCTCAACCCAAGACTGCAAGAGATTGTCATCATCAAATAATGCGTCCACATCAATTTGACTAGTTGTATCGTCTGCGACGTGTTTGTCCCTCAACTATTGTCTCAGCTTTGTGTTCTTTATTCTCAACCTCATGTTATAGTGACAGTAAATCAATTTTTCTAGCCGTTCAACCTTTAGCCGATTGCAAACCTTTGAGTGTATAAGGCTGAACGTGCTCCAGTTCCTTTCACATTGACTTACTGATCAGCACCCTAATTGTAATGTAAGCCAATGCATTACTGCCCAAATCCTTATTGTTCACCATTATCCACCAGTCAGTTATTCCACCAACCATAAACAAATAAGCAAATGAAGATTAATTCTTCATGATGTACTAATACATATTGACTCAATTTAAGCACAAAGATTCAGTATACTTGAGCTCACTCTTCCCACAACGGATTGCAATTGTGAGTCAGAATATATCTCACTCCTCATTCTATAACTGTCCATCTGTAAGGATAAAGTAACAAATTAACATAAGTAATTAAGTAAATTGTTTTTCTCTTATTGATAAAATCAATAAAGACCAACATGTAGCTCGACCTGAAACCTCTTTTCTGGTGTCCTCGATAAACGACCAATGACTTTTAAGATGCCTTGAAGCACCTCGACATCAACATTTGCATTGGCATTATATATAAATCGAGGGCTGACAAAATAACTTGTATTTGTGTATAATTAACTAAATGTAAGATATAAATTAACTTAAAAATAATAAACTTCGTATCATTACAAATAATCACTCACCAGTTGCATGCAATTAATAGTGTAATGTGTTGTCCCATCTGTTGTCAATAATTTTCCTCCACTTCTCATAATCTCTACGAAGGGATTTTTGCAAGTCTAACTTAGCACGGTCCATGGTCTCGTACAGATATCTCATATCATTCTTGTCATTGTCATCCACCATTCTTAGGACCTTCACGAGAGGTGTGATTACTTCATGTAACGTGAGACTATGTCCCAAAATTTGTTGTCTTCCACGATGTGGCACACATCCAAATAATCCATCTGAGCATCAACATTGGATTTGTCTATATAATCCCGCATGAAATTGTGGTACAAGAAAGACTTGAGCTCATTCTTATATCTGTTCAAGGACTCCAAAGAAAAAAATTTCGAAGCAAATCTTGTTGGCCCTGCACGGATGATATCTCAACCCCCACTTGCATGCTCTCTGAATATGTTCAAGATCCTACAATGGCCATAAATGTACCGAGTGATATTTTGTGCCCTCTCAATTGTCTTCTTCAGATTTTTGTCATTCCCAATGTCTTCAAGTATCAAGTCCAGACAATGTGCTGCACATGAGAGCCAATATAAATGCTTGTGCTTCTGAATCAACTTCCTCCCTGCAACCTTGTAGCTAGTTTCATTATCGGTGATTACTTGCACAACATGTTCCTCTCCAATTTGTTCTACCATCTCATCCATGGTATAAAACAAATACTTTGCATTCTTTTCATAATTTGATGCATCAACTAATTTCACAAAGACTATACATTCGAAGTAATAAATCAGAAAGTTGATCATAGGCTTCTTCGTGGTACCAGTCCAGCTATCACACATAATGGTGCATCCTCTCTCCATCCAAATATACTTGAAGCTTTCAACCCACTGATGAAACTCCTCAACCTCTCCCTCAAGGCCACGCCCGTATATGTCTCGACGTGACGGGGACTTGAAGCTATGGCCAGCATCTGCTACGACATAAAGCATAGGCTGCCAATATTTTGATTCAGCTGCATGTGCAGGCACACCTGCATGGAAAAATCATTTTCAAATACTTTTAAATGCATGCCCTACAGCTTCAGTTGATTTTTTGACCCCTCTTAATGCATGCTTCATTTTTGACTGTGTAGCACTTTGCCATCTGTGCACATAGCTATCCATGAGGCCTACTCTCTGCGAGGCTACACCAGTGTCAGGACATCGTGCTACAATTGGTTGATATGACAACATTTTTTCCTGGTCCATCTAAATCTGTCCAGACATTGAAATGATTTATGAATCCTTTTAGCAAGGTCCCCAGTAGCTAAGAAAAGATGGTAACCCAATTGGTTACCTCAGACTCAGAGGCAGCTTGCCTATGCGCTTAAAATATTCCCACAAGCCACCAATTATCAAACCTTGGAAAATATCAAAACCTTGTGGCATAAACGTCATGCTACACCAGCTCTTTCGGACGGCACCACGCCAGTTACACCACAGTTGTTGGGTGAGAAAGTGACTACTTGGAAAATATCAAAACCTTGACTAATTGCCAAAAATAAGAATGCAGAAAAAAGCCATCAATTATCAAACCTTGGATGCCTGATACTGAAAATCCACTGATTCAACTTCCTATTAGAATCAGTGGAAAGCTGTCTCATAGTCATCGTTAAGTCTTGTCCAATCTACTGAGTTGGCTTAGCTTTTGGTGAATACCAGATATTATCAACTATAAAGTTGACTACCTAAACTTTCCCACTGGCATAAATGGGATGAACTATGATGCAGACATGCTAACATTGTAGCCTGTCGAGCTGGTAGTTGAATTTGCCCAGGTACAGTACAGATGGAACCATACGAATGATTCAATATTTTTGTTGAGAAGTGAATGGTACCACAATTGTATCAATTGTAAAAAAAGAGGGATGTACGAGTATAATCAGTCCGCTCCCAAAAATCTCTATAAAAAAACCTCCACACCAAGAAGTTATGCCCCAAGCTATCCTCCCAACGGAAGGAAAAGTGAGGAGTTATGAGACTCCACTTTACAAAGATGTTTAGCCCAATCACACTCTCTCTCACAAATAAAGGAAACAATCCTAGCCTCCACTCTTGCTTCCCTTCCGAAGACTCGGTTGTTTCTTTCACTCCACCAAGCCCATAGAGTAGTATGAAAGATGAGCCACCACATGATTCTATCCCCCTCCCATCTCTTGTGCCATTTGAGGAGGAGGTGGTGCACACTCTCAAAATGGCCCAAGGATTGGTGGATTCTATCCCCAATTCTAGTCCATACCTCCTTAGAAAAGAGGCATCATGTGAAAAGATGGTTTAGGTCTTCCTCCTCTTCCCCACACAAGCAGCACGAGGTAGCTATATATTCTGAGAGAAGGGGGCAATCCATCGCATGTGGGTAATCGACCATGAGAAATCCGCCATATCAACAACTCACCTTGAGCGGGCTCTGGGGAGCCCAAATCTGATCAGAATCATACGAATGATTGAATTGGAGATCTATTTCAAAAAAATTTAGGTTCAGATGATTTATCATGAACTGGCCATTTTCTTGGATTTTGCACACCTCCCCCTCACCACCCTCCCCCAGACAGAAAAAAAAAAGAAAAAGAGATAAACTATCTATTATTCTTGGACCATGCAGATCCCCCCCCCTCTCATGATCCATCATCAGATTGGAATCATACATAACAACCTGCTAGAACTATTTTGTGCAGTTACAAATGTAGTTGCTAAAAGGTAATGCATAGTGCTGTAGGTTGTTATGTATGATGCTCAACGAAGAATGTTCATGCCTAAATATTTGTATTGCGCTTGGTCATCACTGCAAAGGGTTGTGAGGGGGTATTATTTGGGGCAACAATTAGCAAAATGCATAGCATGTTCTCAAATTCTTAGCATGGATAGCGATTACAGATCACCAGTTCTCAGGAGATCTTTCAATCAATATGCCCTCTCAAAGCAACAGTTGTTGACCACCCTGAACTTGATCAATCCAAAATCTCTAGATTATGTACAAATTGTTTTACAAACTTTCTGAACATGACCATCGTGCTAAAGCCAAAACAGGTTTGGAAATAAATAAAAAAAGAACAGATTTTTATACAGAAAAATCAATCAAAAGTAAATATAAAGAGGTTTGCAACATAAGTAACTAGATTCTGACAAAATATTAGTCTTTTTTTCCCAGGAGGTGGATAGAATATCAATTAAGAACAATATGACAACACAAAGCCACTGATATGTCAACATAGCATGCAGGAGAAAGTGTAACTTTTCATAGAACATAATGACATACCCAATGTTCGGATTATCAAACAATAATGCTAGCTTTCTTTTATCAGGCTTGATTGTCTTTGCATGTCCACCATATAAGTATCGCCTGTGACCAATAAGAAAATGAGGAAAATTTCCACCTTGGGTTGTAACAAAGACCTCGCTCTGAAGACAAACAGTGTAGTCTATAGCTGCCATCCTGGAAGAGTAGTTCTACAAACACTTGTAGAAGTTAAATAGACATCACCACATAATCAATGCAAAAAAGAAAAAACATATAATATTAGATGGTAATGCCATGATGAAGCAATCAATAGTACCTTGAATGGAGCAAGTTCCTCTGCTGATGCCAATGTCTCCTTGGTTTGCAGACGGGGAAACATTTCAAGAAGTGGTGCCATGGTCTTCTCTGCCTGGTAAATCTTCCCAGATGCCAAGTAAATTGATGTATTATTGTTAAAGCCCATGCCCCGAAGCATTAGCCCAACCTAAAGCCAACAAGTAGGACAAGAAAAGGCAGTATACACATAAGTTCACAGCCAGGAATATCCATAAAAAGATTGAACCAAAACATCCAACTATGATTATTTAAACTAATTTAGAGAACCTATCGCACAATGACGTGCTTTTCAGTACAAGGAGAGAGATGGAGCCAGAGATATCCAGCCGTGAAAGCTATATAAGATTGTTCTCAAATCCAAAGTTTGCCTTCTTCCTCTTGATCCTTTCTGTTTCTCTTCATCTAAGGTCATCTGGTTGGCCTCCTGTAAGTAGGGGGTATCTGTGCCATTTATATTGTTCTAACAAAAAATCTAATAAAAACAGAGTTTTGCATGGCGGCTACGGGACTGCCGTTGCAATCCCCATCGCTGTTGCCTCTTCTTCTCTCTCTCTCTCTCTCTCTCTCTCTTCAGCATTCTACAGAAAAAAATAGGCCTCACCTGCTCTGTCAGTTGTGGAGTTTAGGCCTATTAGTAGTTAAGAACCCCATGCACTTAAGAAAATCAACAGCATATCCGTGTAAATTGAATGATGTAATCCAATGGATCAGGGAAAAGGTTTCCAGAATTGGATTGCAGCCCCTGAGTATGTTCTTTTCTCTTGACAAAATGAGAATTATGTCTACTTTATTTTTGTCTACTGCTAATGCATGTGGAAGTCAGCAGTAATGCTCCAAGAACTGCTAGTTTGAGCTAGCATGAACCAGATCATGGCCGCCCAAAGACCAGTCATCCTCATTACATCGTGTCAAGTTGGTTTGTAGTTGACACACGCTCGATGCAAACACTCCATGGCTCAGATCATGTAGGACTCCCGGATCAAACCAACCCTAACAAAAGCTGCGATATTCTCTAACACATGATTTTATTTTATTTATTTTTAAAGTGAGTAGTACCACTGTATGTATTAAAAGAAAAGGAAGGTATACAAGTGTACCAAAAACTCTCCCAAAAGAAGACCCTGTACAAAAAACCACACCAAGACGGTGTGGGGCAGTCTATCCCCCCAACAAAGCAAAAAGAGATGAGTTGAGGGCATTCACATTACAAAGCACCTCCGCCCACTCCCTCACTCTATTACAAATGAAAGAAATAAGAAAGTCCTTCGCTCTAGTCTCCCTTCTGGAGATCATGTTGTTCCATGATTTTATATATGAAACATTTTTGTGTATGCTGCTACAGCTGGCATAGGGTTGGATCAGATTTAGAAGTTTCAACTCAGGTTAGGTTTGGATCAGGTTGAAAAGCTCATGCATAGGCTTTTTTCAGTTAATTGGCTTCCTACAGTGTGCTGGGGGTAGGGTCAAGTGCAACTGGGCCCGCCTGTCTGACCCAAGTTGCAGCCTTAAGTGTTCTCATTACGTCCTGACACATTAAACTAAAATTTGTTAATATGTTACATTTGTCAAATTTTAGACCACAATTATGAATCATATTAAGCATCAAGCGTTATATAAAGTAATAGATCATGTATAGAGCAAAAATAAATAGTTCAACTATATTGATGTGAAAGTAATAATCAACTGAAAAAAGTGGAATCATATAAATAAGGAAGAACTGTGTACCTCCAAGGGAGTAAGTGGGCATTTCCCATTCATTCTGATGGCACCTGGTCGTATAACCCGACCAGCCTTAGTGAATTTTCCTCTCCAGCCTCTTTCTCTAGCATCATTCATGTCTTTTTTCTCTTTCTCTCCACCATCAAAAACACAGCAAGAGAAAGCAACCATATCCTAGAGAAGAATGAATTTGAAATGAGATTCCTCAAAGGATGCAGCAAGAGAAGCAATTAACAAGTTTTCAGGCAGCTAACCTCTTCGAAACGGAGATGAACAGCAATATACCTCCCGTTGTTATCCACACTAAGCTTTTTCATTCGATCGACCAAGCTTTCAGCCAAGGTTGATATGGAATTTGAAAATCGCAAGGCCTCATAGTTTGCAAGGCATCTTAAACGTTGAACATCAGGCGGTGCATCAACCGACAACCGGTTTGCAAATGGAGAAATCCTAATTAGCCTGAATTTACAATGAAGAAACAAAGTCTGATTAACCAGGAGTCTTCTTCAAGAAAAACTGGCACATAAAACTGAATGAAAACTTCCTTAAGTGGTTTCATGCATATAAACCCCGAATCAACAGTGTATTTGTAAAACCACTAATGCCCTGAATATCAGGTTGCATGCAAGAACACTTCCCACATAACACCTAATTTGACAGAGTTAACTGACAATGAAGTTGACAGCAGAGCTGCTGATCTTTCTTTTTTGCACGTATGTATTCTCAGTGGGATTCCGAAATTCCACCTTTCCTCTTTAACACAAATGTGGTACTATCCACTTTTCTGAAAGGGGATTCAGCCACAAGAGATTCTTTAGGGGAGAATACGCAAAAGTATTCATTAGCTAATCTCAGGATTCCTTTTTAAATTGTTTTTTTTTTGGCTTTCATATCAAAGTATTAACTAGCATAAATGAGAAAACTAGTTTGACGGGACAATGCAAGACTGTAACTACAGGATGTGCGAACAGCATGATAAATACCAACCTCCAATGTTAAAAAGTTAACAGAATATACATCCACCTTGGAAACTCTTCACTGGGATAACTGAGACGCATATAGCCTGATTTGCGATACAGACAGGTGAATGCACGTGTGTGTAGAGGGGGGAGGGGAGAGAGGTCTATGATAATTTGAAGCAAAAGAAGGGGCCTAATTTTTTTCAGACATTATAAGATAATATAGGTTAGCTCAGCAGTAAATCTTTTTCACAGAAAGAGAAATTTCAACAAAGAAAAATGAGTATAAAAAATGAGAAGTATAGGAAATTGACATGACCACCAAATCCAGGAAAATGTGAACATCGACATCTGCCAATGAAAATTGGTAACCTAATTCATAATGCTCAGTATAAGATTTGAGGCACTGAAAAAGATGATGCTTTCAAATTTTTCCTCTTTTTCAGAGTGCTAAGCTTCTTAGGTTTACGTCCAATAACATGGGATCTGTGGTATGTAGTTTTTGCACTGATCTGATTCTAAAGTAGGCCATAATGAGTCTTCAAGCAATAAAAGCAGAGAAAAGAGTTTCTAACGAAAAAGAAATGCAAAGAAGACAGCAAAAAGAGCAGATAGTAGGCATCATCATCTCACCTCTCCTCAATTAACTTTGGCAGAACTGCATCTTTGTAGTGTTGAATAGGAGACCAGGCCTTGATTTTGAAATTATAAACATTACTCATGTTGTGACCAAATCTTTCCATTATGAAATCAGGCACCTTGCTAACCACTCGTACATCACTTTTAAGAGCATTGATGAAGTGCTCCTCATCATAAATATCTTTAAATTTGCTGTACTAAAAAAACAGAGTTAAAGCGTTTCACATCCAAATGTCTTCATTGCACTTTGGAGGAAAACTTGGCTAATAATAACTTTAATATTTTCTTCCATGCAACTCATGAATACCGAGAGCATTAACTCAAGTAAATTTTAAATTTAGTCCTATTAGAACAATAAACATGAGAAATGAAAATTCGACTTGCATTTCATGTTGCAGAAAAATGTGGCAACACACCAGCACCGTAAGACTAATTTGCATATGGGTCAGAAATACATTGGACCCCTCCCCCTCTCTCTCTTGAAAGTGGCTGGTGGATGGCCTTGATCTTTAGATGAGCCATCCCTGAAATACAAGGTTGAAAAAAAGCTCCCATTCAAGTGTTTTACTGTCACAAGTTCACAACATCTCAGGACTATAATCAGCCATAGAGAAGGATCTATGGAATCATTTATCATGATTGATTTCAAAATGTAAAGAGGAAGTTGTCTGATGCAATCTATGTAGGTGTTTGAGTTTTTGCACTGCATGAAGAAAGTTCCAATGACAAACCTGATCATCTAGTTTCAGATTTCATAAGAATCTTTCAAGGTTGCACCTGGGTTGTTCACTAAAAATGATCTGATGATCAGCTATACGGATCCATTTATGCAGATGTTGACATCAAATAGAAGGGACAGATTAAGTCAAGCTAAGTTAAGAAAGATATGCTCAACTTCTCAAAGCCAAGCAATGATGACTAGATCTCTTTTGACGAATGGAAATAAAAAAGAATATTTGGCTTGACAGTTTTAAAGTCAAGTCAGATACTACAGAAAAAATATAACTACTAATTTAGAATATGTAAAACAAACCTTGGGTCTTTCCAAACACTGTGGAAGTGAAAATTTGGGATTACTAGTGTTGCATTTAAATAGCCAACAACTGCAACCGCATTGCATATCTGCATAACACAATGGTGGTATTAAAAGTTTTAGCTACACATAAAAGAGGACAATGAAAGGCACTCTGATAGTCTGATGGGAAGTAAGTTAAATCATCAAACAGTATTGAATGCATAAAATACATTTAGATAATATATATGAAAAGAAGAAGAAGAAGAAGAAGGAAAGAATCACCGAAGTTCTCTGCTGATTTAAGCCACCATTTGCCTCAACATATATATAACCATTTGAATCAGCCAAACCTGAATCCAAAGAGTTTAAACTATATGTCAATACTTTTAATATCTCACAGCAAAGTGCTCCAAAGGGACATACAATGACAATTCTGCTTTCCAAAAGGACTAAAAGAGAAAAACAGTACCACTAGACTAGAAGTTCATAACACATTTTAAGTGTTCAAGAACAAAGGTTATGTACACATACCACTGTCCCACAAATCAGATAAAGAAAATCATCGCTACAACTAACGAAGGCTTCACAGCACCAACAGAAAAGCTTCTCCATTAACCTTACAGAACCTCTCAGGATAAGACATGAAAGTTTCTTTCTTCTCATTATTTTGCAAAGCGCCCAAACTGAATTCTTGTTTTCTTTATTTTGCAACAGTGTCAAACTGAAGAGTTAATTTTTTGAAAGTGGATAGCACCACAATAGTATTAAATGAAAAGAAGGGATGTACCAAACTGAAGGATTATTTGCTTAACCAACAAGCAGTGTTTCTCATACTCAAGGATTAGCTGCACAAGTACCAACATCTAATTTTCTCAGAGAAAAGTTCAAGTACTCAAAGACAGGACAAGAAAAGAAGAAACAAGCAGAAGCAAATGATAAAGACTTTATAGCCTGCAAGAAAATTCAAGCAGACATTTCAAAAGAACTGAAAATCCTTTCAGGTGCAGTTTTATGTTTAGATGGATGTTCCTTTCCAACTAAAGAAATGTGTGAAAATGATTAAATTCTGCCTTAAAGTCATGAGTTTGAATGGTCACACTTCCTAGCCCAATGCATGACAATACCTTTTTTTAATGTGGGTGGTACCACAATTGTATTAAGTATAAAAAAGCGGGATGTACAAGTATAAGCAATGTGCTCTTAAAAGATCCCTATACAAAAACAAAACAACACAACAAGATGGTGCCCCCCTCTCCAACCACCCAACAAAAGGAAAAGAGAGTTTCGTGACTCCATGTTACATAGTAGCTCAGCCCACTCCTGCACTCTCACAAACAAAAGAAACAATCCTCTCCTCGACTCTAGTTTCTAGCCTTAAGATTCTATTGTTCCTTTCTCAACCCAATGCATGACAATACAAAACAGTAAAAAAGACATATAACTTCACTATATCCATTTTTAAGTTTTTTCAAAAGTGGATGGTACCACAAATATATTAGAGGAAGAAAAGGATGAACAGATATAATCTTTCAGCTCTCAAGAAACCCCAATATAAAAACCAACACACCCAGAGGTTGAACCCCATTAACTCCCCAAAAGCAAGAAAAGTGAGGAGTTATGTGCCTGCACATTACAAAAGTGTTTTGCCCAAAAAGCCACCATCTCACAAATAAAAGAGAATAAGCTATCCTCTGGTCTGGCATACCTTTTGAATATTCTCTTGTTCCTTCCGCTCCACACGGTCCAAAGTGTGGCATGAAGAATGAGCCACCAAATAACATTGTCGCCCTTGAGGATCCACCTCCTATGCCACTTGAGGAAGAGTCGATGCACCCCCTTGAAGTGACCAAGAGGCTGATTGAATCTTTGGCCAATCCTCGCCCAAATGTCCTTCGCAAAGGGACAGCCTACGAACAAATGGTCCTTATCTTCCTCCGCGTCCCCGCACAAACAACATAAAGCGGAAATGTGTTGAAGGAAAGGTGCCGCCCAGTAACACGTGGGGAGATGACCATGGGAGATTCTCCAGACCAACAACTTCACCTTGATTGGACTCTTGGGAACCCACACCTGCGATGTAAGAGAGTGACGCATTTCCTCATCCGAAATGAGGGAGTAAGCTGACCTAACTAAGAACCCTCCCTCCCTCTCCCATCTCCACGTCCAACGGTCTCCTCCATAGTTGTTAAAGCGCCCGCCTAGGCGCCGCTCGCCTAGGCGCCGCTTAAGCGGCGCCTAGGCGGGCAGGCGTTTTTTTGAGGCCTAGGCGCCTCCACGCCTTGTTGAGGGGGAAAAAGGCGCCGCCTAGGCGCCGCTTGGGCGGCCTAGGCGCCCAAAGCAGCGCCTAGGCGGCCCCCTGCTAACTTCGTCTCCCTCTTCTCCCTTGTTATAAATAGAAATTTTGTTCCGGGGGCTCTGGCGGCCTAGGCGCCCAAAGCAACGCCTAGGCGGCCCCCTGCTAACTTCGTCTCCCTCTTCTCCCCTGTTATAAATAGAAATTTTGTTCCGGGGGCTCTGCCCCCAGAAACTCCCGCAAGAGGCGCTGCCCCCTTGACCCCCGCGACCTGACCGCGCAGGTCGATCCGTGTGCGAGGGCGCACGATGGCGAGTTCGGGCTCCACACTCTAACACTCTCTCTCTATTTCTCTCTCACACTCACTGACTCACAGTGAGACCCACCCTCTCTCTCTCTCCTGCCCCCTCTCTCTGTCTGTCTATCTCTTCTCTCCCTTTGCCCCCTTCTCTCTCTTTCCCCCACCCTTCCTCCTCTCTCTCTCTCTCTCACACACACACACAATTCCAACTATCTCTCTCAGTCCCTCTCTCTCTATCCTGCCTTCTCCCCTTTTCAATTTCTTGATGGGGTTAATTTGTTAATAAAATATTTTAAATTTAAATTTAAATTTTGTATGTCTTATTTTTTTACAGTAGTCATGTATGGTACTTCCCTAGTTACGTGCTTGTTTACTTTATTATTGATTGTACGTGATAATGGGAGATGTCTTTTTCTTTTCGTATCTGCTTTATATTATATGTATGTCATTTCGAGTATGATTTGCATATTTTTGGAAGAAATTGACAAACATTAGGTTAGTATTTTATTTATTCTGAAAGTCTAATTTTTATTGTTAATTTTATCTCAAAATATATTTTGATATTTTATTGCAATGTCATTTCTATTAATTTTTATTTCTATGTTCATACTAGTGTTGTTTCCCATATTTGTAATAATCATGATTAGTTTATATATAAAAAATTACGTATATATTAATGATGATATTTTTATAAACTTGACGCCTAAGCGCCACTTAGGCAGGCGCCTAAGCGCTTAGGCACTCGAGGATCCCAAGCTCGCCTTGATCGCCTTGTCGCCTTGACAACTATGGTCTCCTCTGTTGGCATCTGGCCTGAAGTCTAGAAGGAAAATGAGGAGATTTTCCAACTGGTCCATCTCCCCCAGGATATTGCTCCTAAACGTAGGTGACCAAATACCCCCTCCAACTACGCATCAAAAAACTAAGCAACAGAAGCCCCAAGTGCACCTGCAATAGCATACAGTGACGGGAAGGCCTCCACTACTGTGAAATCTCCACACAACCTGTCCTGCCAGAACATACACCTCTCTCCATCACCGCGGCTAAAGCGAATGCTAGCTTTGATGAAGTCTACGCACTGGAAGATGTCTCTCCAAATCGGGGAGACACTATAAATGTGAGATGGGGTCAGATCCCACACTCTGGACCAACAGTAGTATCTCTATCTAATCAACTGAGCCCACAACCTTCCATCCTCTGTCCTGAGCCTCCACAACCACTTACACATTAGTTCTAAATTGAAATCTCTGATGTTGTTGATGCCTACACCTCATATTTCCTTGCTCCTTCAAACTCTGCCGCATGAAATATCATGCCAACCCCTGACTTTATCCCCACTGCCATGCCAAAAGAATTTAGCCTGAATAGACTCCAATTTCTTCACCACCGTCTTCAGAACTCTAAAGATAGAGAGGAAGTAGATCGGTAAGCTGTCAAGCAAAGATCTACATAATACTACGCGCCCTCCATATAATAGAAGTCTAGCCTTCCAACCTACCAACATGGACTCATATCTGTGCACCACCACCTGCCAGTCCCTACAATGGAGTGGCCTAGGAGACAGAGAAAGGCCCAAATAAAAAAAAGAAAACTCCCCAATCGGACAAGCAAAAATGAAAGCTGCCCACCTAATTGCTAACTCCTCCATGTTGATCCCCACGACCTGGCTTATGTTATAGTCAACCTTTAGTCCGCTGATGTCCTACACTATCTCTAACATCAATCTGACATCAACCAACTGGTGCTCCTCGCCAGTTAGAAAAATGATAGTGTCATTGGCATATTGGAGATAGGTGATGTTGCTATTGGACTGACCTGTCTGGAAGCCTCGAATGGCACCTGCCACCTCGTTCCTCAACCATAACCTGCTCAAAATCTAAGCCACCAGGACAAATAAGAGCGGAGATAGAGGATCTCCCTACCTCAGCCCTCTCCCACGAGGTAAGTAAGCAGAAGGCTGCCTAGTAATGAGCATTGAAAAGGAGCAAAAGAGATATACTCTCCTATCCTCCTAATCCATCTCTGATGAAAGTCCATTTTCCAAAGACAATTCCAATTGACCATGTCATAAGCCTACCACGCCCTTCTTCCTCTATTGTTTCATAGCATACAAACATTCATGGGCAACAAGGAAGTTCTCTTGGATATGCCACCCCTGATGAAAGCCCCATGATGCCCACTGACCAAACCATTCATCACCCTATCAAGTCTCCTGGCCAACACATTCGTTATGATTTTATAAGTACTATTCAACAAGTTGATGGGCCTAAAATCTGCCTAGTCCTAAGCACCCTTCTTCTTAGGGATCAAGACCAAAAGGATTTTGTTGATACCCCTCAAGTGCGTCCTACCCTCCTAAAATTTCCTAAGTGCACCAATGAGGCCCTCCTTGATAATATCCCAACAATGCTGAAAGAAGACCATGGGAAAACCATCGGGCCCAAGTGATTTATCCCCTGCAAGAGAGAAAACTACATGTCTGATCTCCTCTTCCTGAAAGAGGCCTGCAAGAGTCTAACTATCTGTCGAAGAGAGGTATGAAAGCAAGTTATCTACAAAGTCAGGCCTGCCCTACTGCTCTTCTGCGAAAAGCCTAGCATTGAACTCCCTGGCATGTCTTCTGATGTCTTCCAGCTCTGACCTTGATCGAAACAATATGATTCGACTTCCTCCCCGATGCAATCCTGTGAAAATATGTGTTCCTATCACCTTCTTTCAACCATTTCTCCCTAAATCTCTACTTCCAGTAAATTTCTTCCCTGATGAGGATCTCATCAAACTCAGCTCTAAGACTCTCTGCTCATCTGTTAGCATCGTCCAGCAAACCTGCCCCCTCCAAACCATCCAGTGCCTCTATCTCCTGCCTACCAAGAAGTTTCCTACCTGCACCCCATCTCCTGAGCACCTGGGCCACCAAGTTTAGCTTCCCAATCAGCGTAGGCATAAGAGAACCATCAAGCCTCTGGTCATCCCACGACCTCCAGACTGTATCCAGAAAATCTGCCTCCCTGAGCCAATATCTCTCAAACCTAAAAGCATATCTCCTCCCATGGCTATGGCTGGTTTTCAAGAGGATAGGCTTGTGGTCTGAAGCTGACCTAGCCAAACAAGAAGCCTACGCATGTGGGAAGTGATCCCCCTAGTCCACGAATACGAGGAACCTGTCAAGCCTAGAATAAGTCGAAGACTCCCTCATAATGGACCAAGTGAATTGAACATTCACCAAGGTAATGTCAATGAGGGCTGCCTGCTGAATGAAGCCACAGAAGTCCTCAGTCTCTCCCGAGTGGGGATGAGCTCCCGTCCTCTCTGAAGTTGTAGTCACCACATTGAAGTTGTCACCCACACACCAAGGTTGACCTGATGAGAGATGATACACAAGTAGCTCCTGCCACAAAGCCCTCTTCCCCTCTCTGGTTTGAGGGCCGTAGACGTCAGAGAAGTCACAAGAAAAGCCATCCCTGAAGCAGCATAAGTGAAGAGAGATGGCCCACCGACAAACCTGCCTCTCCACCACCTCCACCTCAAAGGGATTCCACAACATGATGCCTCATGCCCTGCCAACTGCCGGTGCAACCACCCCCTTTGAAAGTCTACTGCCCCTAATCTCCCTCAACACTCTCTCACCATCCCCATCACACTTCATCTCCTACCGACAAAGGATGTCGGCCTTACGTCTCCTCATCATCTCCTTAACCATCCTCCTCTTCTCCCCCCCCCACCTAAACCCCTCACATGTCACAACCTCAGGGCAACTAGAGTGTGCACCCCTCTCCTCCCTCCTGCTCCTCTCCCACCACCTCACTCTCCTTGCTACCACTCACAATCCTCATCTGGGATTTTTCCTTCTTCGCCGCCCTCGCCAGAGCCGCCAGCCATCGCTTCTGAATCAGGTGAGAGACCCCCTAATGCCCCTCTCCACCCCCTCACGGACCCCTAGCTTAACCGTCAGATCTCTCAAATGGTCCTCCATCATCCTCTCCACCACCCCCATCCATTATTTCCCCTCCTCCTTGCTAGGAATACCCCTCTCCTCCAAGCCCTCTTCTTCCAAGAAACCTTCTCCGAACCGAGGAGTATCTGAGAGATTGGCCTCAAACGGCCACTACATAGGTCCCTCCCCATTCGCCAAGTTGTTGCAGAGCGGATTAGTAGTGACTGGCACCTCAGCTGCTGGAGCATCCCTCGCCATCTTCTTGTCCCTCTCCTCCTTAATGGCTCCCAGGTCCAACGGGGTCGACTCCTGAGATGGCACCCAAGGTACCAGGATAACGGACAGTGGGTCGGCCCCCACTAAATCCTTCCAGGTGCATGTCTCCCTCCCACGACGGCTGAAGACGCAACAAAGGCCTTGTCAAGTCCTCCCAGAGCTCATCAAGACTGTTAGCTTCCGCTGCCATGAACGGCATACAAACCCGGTAGCTACAGGCGACTACCGAACTCTATCTCCTCCCGCCACGGTAGGGCGAGAGGAGACGACTGGTCTGGTAGACGGGGGGCTCCTCCAGCTACTGTCGATGAGAAGCACGACGCTTCCAAGTACTAGAGAAGCAACTCCAGCCACCTCTACAACGGGGACGAACTCGGGTGGGGAAGAAGCCCCTTAGCGGGCCTCATAGACCCGGTAATAATTCCCAGGGTCAGGTAAGTTCCGGGCCCCGCTGGGCGACCCAAAACCTCGACCCAACACGGACTCCGGCTCGATTCATAGTTCGGTCGCCCCTACATTGTAGCGGGCCACCTCCAGACAATGCACCCCGAGCTGATCCACCGAACCCAAGGATGGCTCGACCCGAGTCACATTTGGCGGCCCACATAATGCCCGGCCATTTGGAAATTGAACTCCCGCCTTCTCCGTCCGTACGTCCCTAACCTCCAGCGCCTCCCAGTGAAACCCTAGCCATCGCGGTAGCGGCTCATCAAGCACCTCTTCTTTCACCTAAAGACAAAGGACAAAGGTGTCTCCTTTTAGGTCGACAGTAACAACAGCCGGGATGGTCACCAGACTGGGCACCTACACGACCGTCACCACCCCCGTCTGCGATCCCATCGAGGAGAACCCCAACCTGCCCTTCGCCACGATCCCAAAATGCCGGACTACAAAGGCAATGCCTTCTTCGTCGCAGAGAAGCAAGGGCACTCCCTCTATAACGATGCGAACTCTCCTCGACTTGGGACAGGGGAAGGTCCCCCTACTTTTTGTCCACCGTTGAATGCGGAGAAGGGCTCCGCCCGCCACCAAGACCCCCGCCTCTACCAACGCTGCCACCGGCTCGTCTTCCTATCCCACCACCGGGAATGATGAGGACGACACCCGAGAAGCCTCCCAGCTACCTCTTACAATCGCCACGAACCTTCTTCTGACCTCCTCTACTCCCACAGATCCTTCCACGGCTGTCACACAAAGGCTTCGTCGCAGCCAGCCAACCCAAGCGAGCAAGAGCTCCACCAGGAGAGCTCCTGCGTCCTAGCAACGTTTGCTCCCCATCGACCACGGAGTAGGGTTTCCCCTCACCACCTCTGCGAACGGTCTAACACGACCAGAATTCCCACGCAAACCAGCAGACGAGGGTCCCCCAACCTTGCAAAACCCTGAATGTGCCCCCTCCTCCCATAGCCATAGCAAGTCGGCACCCGCCCAGCCAATCCCCTCCCAGGGACGAGCTCCGACGAGTGGCCTCCCCTACGGACCATGGCTACCATTTTAGTGACAAAAGTTGCTGAATGAAACTATATCCATTTTTAAGTTGCCAATGAATACAAACAATGGAGACAGATCCATGGCAAGCCACTGTATAAATGAATAAAATGAAACAAGCTAATCTATATATGCGTAAGGCTTTTAAATCAAAAAAGGTACACCAGTCTAGGATGGCAGTATCGGCCGAAACCGATAAGTTTCGGCCGAAACACATCGATTTCAGCCCATACCCAAATGGTTTCGGACCTGCTCATACGTTTCGGCCCATACCAAAACGGTTTCGGACTTGCTCACTGTAGCAGATCCGAAAGTAAAAAAAACTTTTTTTAATGGTTTAAACCCACCCGTTTCGATCCGAAACCGGACGGTTTCGGCCTAAACCGGACCTGCTCACTGTAATTTTTGCCTTTTTTGAATGTTTTGAACCGATTTCGGCCGAAACCGAAACCGGTACGTTTCGGTTTCGCTCCTGGCCGAAACCGGTACTGCCATCCTTGACACCACCAGTGACTTCGCCTTCATTTCTTTTGGTAGACAGTATGCGGCAATCTCATAGAAAGTGCCTCTGCTACGCCCCTTTCAGATTTAAAAAAGACAACTCCTTTGGGTCTCAGCTACCACTATGGATTATGCGAGACAAGGGCTAGAGCTGTTATGATGATGGAGGGCGGAGCCAACCAAATTGAGAGGACTACATCAAAAACTAAGTCCGAGAATGATTAAGGCAAGATTTTACTAATAGTGATAGAATAGGATCATTAAACTTCAGAACAAGAAATATTCAAAAAATTTCACTTCTTTTGTTATAGCATCATACCTTCTGAACTCCTGTTCATGCAAGGTTTCCATTCACCACCTTTATAAGGGTGCCTCCATATTGTTGCTAGCTAGAGCAAAAGGAGAAGATCGAGTCATGCAAAAGAATTAACAGTTGAATGCATCAACAGAAAGTTTAAAGATAAATGATAATATCTCATAGACAAATAGATGAAAAGTTCAGCTTCCAATGAATATTGACTAGCTTCACCAAAAATCTACCCTCAACCAAGTATTGGTTTCATCAATGAATTTTTTAACCAAACCAGTGTAAGAGCCGTACAGTACAAAAGAACCCAGGGACAGCCCCACAGCAGAACAGTTGTGATGACTCCGGATAAGGAATCAGTGGTCCTGGGTTCAATTCTGCAAGGGGGCAGATGAACCGGTGTGCTAGGTTCCTCTGCCTGCAGCCACGTGGTTTTTTTTTTTCCAAAAGTGGATGGTACCACTATATATATTAGAGTAAAAAGGAGGGATTTACAAGTGTATATTGTATGCTCACAAAACATCCCTATTGAACTGTATACAAAAAGGTCACCCAAAAGAAGAAGAGGCCTCCTCTAGCCCCCCCCCCCCCCCCAACATAGGCAAAAAGAAGAATTGCCGGTATCTACATTACAAAGAAGTTTACAGCCACGTGGGTTTACCGGCAAAAGCAGAGTTTCCATCGTCATCTAGAAAAGAAAAATACTAAAGAACCCTTCATGTTTAAAAAATAGTGAACTCCCAGCTTCCTTTTCGCTTATACTAAAGAGATCCAAGAATAAAGCTTGGACAATGTGCACCACGGTACTCCTATCAAGAGACAGAAAAAACAAGGACCATAGGAACTTAGACATTGGTTACCTGTCGATTACAAGAATACCTCCATGAATTATTATCCACCATTATCTTTCATACATTTTTATCAATTTCCTTACCAAGATGGCTATCAAGCAGAAGACACTCAATAGTCAACTTTTAGTGGCAAAGACTTTCAGTCTTGGGGAGTTGCTTACTAGTTGCATTAGCTTAAGTAGCACAGCCAAGAAGATAGTTTTCTTACTCACAAGCAACCATCATGGGACTTTGGGCAGGTCCTCCCTTCTCCAGTTACATGAAACAAAGACCCAGAGCACATTGTGGACAGTTGACATCAAGCAGACATCTGGTAAAACTTTCTCAGATGCTTGTATCCTTCATTGGATCAAATTAAGAACAGATTGAGGGGATATAGCTAGGATAATGATGACGATGATGCAAATTGAACTTGTTTGGAAATTAAGGATGTCTTGCATCTACATGCCTTGTTCTAAGAAGAAAATGATTCACAACAAATAACAGACATTGGTGAAGGTGAAAATCTTTGATAGATGTATTCATACGCATAGGCATCTAGTCTTGGTTATGTGAACAGACAGGGAGAAATAAGCAAAATGTGGCACTTGCCACTTTAGAATAGGTAAACGTATATGAAAACATGCTAATAATATGGGAACAATTTCAAAAGTGGAAAAGGACACAAATCAGTATACTACAGAGAAAGGATACATAATGCTGGTGGCAAGCTACCGAGGTTGTAGACGTCAGTTCATAACACAAAGAAATGTGTATCACACCATTATACTTTCACTTGATAAAACAAAATAAAAAATGTTGTAGCCAGACTCTGAGGCTGAAGTATGCATTTGACAATTCTTGATCAGCAGGATAATATACTAAATAATCACAAAAGTATAATCAATTTCTGGATTCCTCTGTCTCTGACAAATCTTTCCCTCTCTCCACGTAGCCCCCACCAGAATCGCCAGCATATCATACATGCACTACTCCCCTCTTTGACCAGTGATAGTTTTCTCTAATCTCCCCTCTGCAATTACTTATAAAGTTGTTAGTCGGTTTGGCCATCTATTTTTTGAAAGTGGATAGTACCAGATATCCATAGAATCTAAAAAAAGGGATGGGACAAAATGAAGAGGAACCAAACCCCTCTTCCAACATGACCCTCCATAACAACTGTGCATCCTTCAACAGCCCCAAACCAAGAAGACCCACCTAGTCCATCAAAGCCAAAAGCCTCACCCAAATAGTACACCCATCAGTGCGGCAAACAGATGACTTTAACTGGGCCTCTCACACAGAATTCCCTTGTATATAAGAAAGATCCCTCTTCCCAATCCTCACTTTTAGATGATAAGCTCTCTTTTTCTTCACAAAAGTGGCAACTGGATAAGACCATCTTACTGTTATGGCTTTAAGAAAAGTTTCCCACACAAGAATTATTCCACACTGCACAGTATCCTGCCGTCCTTCCCTCCCCCCCATCCAATGTGTATGTCTATATGCACATACATCCCGTCACACACACACAGTATGTGTGCATGTACTTCATTAATATGATAGATTAAACCTCCACCACCCAGTAAGGACCCTGTTATAGCTTTAACTGTAAATTTCCCTTCCAGCACACCTTCCCAATCTCTTTTGTCCTCAACATTAAGCCCCCACCTGACTAAGACGTACCATGTTAGGTTTACAAACACCTTAGTTTGAGCTTCATAGGCCACTAAATCTTAAGACCTATGCAACTGTATTCCCCTCTTTTCTGCAGCAACCATCAGCTATGGCCTCCTTAGATCTTGTGACAGTGTACACTCTAAATCTCTTAACAAAAGAAATTTGAAAAGCAAAGCCTGTTCTCAGAAGAGGATTTGTCTGTCCATCACAAACTTTGCTCTCTTTTGAGCCTAAAACAAGGTCGATATTAGCAGTACTAGCTTGTCAAATTAAAGAAAGGTAGCTGCTGTTAAAAGCCACCAAATCCTATATTCTGCATCCCTGGACATCTTTATCTCTAACAATCTTGATCCACGATTTATCTTCCTCATGCCCTAGCCTTCAGGGCCACTTTGATAATGGTCCTTTATAAGTATTTTCAATAGGCATTAGATCCACTCCAACTCAGTCCTTTATGCAAACTTTATGCCATCTAATAGCATGGAAGCCCCTTTCCTCAGAAACCCTGCCCTTCCCAAAAGAAAGCATCCATTGTCGCGTGAATTCAAGCACAGATAAAAAGTAAATAGCCAAAATAGATGTGGGACAAAATCCTGGATGTTTGGCATACCCCCTCAAGCCATGTAAGCCCCCATGTAAGGCCTATGAAATCTCTCAGCAAGGTAAGTTGCCTGTATTGAGCAAGGAGCTAAGTAAAAAAAAAAAAAAAACTCTCGATACATGTCAAGCAGAGATGGGCCACAATCCATGTACATTTGGCATATTCCCCCAACTTATGTGAAGCCTGACGTCATAGGTTCATCGATGTCAACAAATGAGCCACACACCCATTCTTACACAGGGAATAACCATTCATCCCAAGCACATTGATGAGCAAGTCCATGGATTTGTCTGCTTCCACTTTCAGAAGGAGGACAAGGTATATGGAATTGATTCCCTCCATGTCTTCATGTCCTCTGAACTCACATATGGCATATGACAGCTAATCATCTTTCATCATCTATAGAAAAAAAGGGATAAAAAGAATACAAAGTCCTAGAGCTTTCCCTCCATTTGCCAAAGTTATCAAACACCTCCAACAGCTCCCTGTCTATGAAGAGTAAGTTGAGAAATTGGGCTCATGATCCATAAATCTAGAAAGATTGCACCAGATAATGAATAGCCGCCAGTAATCCTACTAGAAGAAAAGGTTAAAATAGCAACCAATAATATGTACCTTAAGGCCCTCTTTGTTATTCGAACGCGGACGCGGTGTTCGACCCCAGGAGGTCGAATGCGCCGCCCGAGCTCGGATAAGAGAGATTGTGTGAGGGGGGGCGTGGGCCCGGGGCTGTTTCTCTCTCATCGGGTGCGACACCCGCCCGACAATCCCGTTAACAAACCGGCCCTAATTGATTTCCCCTTTTTAAGTTATTATATTGTCTCTCTCTCCCTTAACTATTTAATCCTACATTCCAACCTCCTTCATGAAGCAATCAGGAGAAGGATGTGGTATTTTTGTCCTCCTTTAGTCATGAGGTTTCCAATGTTTTTCATCTCTCCACTGGGTCCTCATACTTTAGCTATTTTTGTGTAACAATCTAGAAAGTTCTCATCCTTCAACTCAATCCTGCTACCCCTATTAGCCTGCAGCAAACTTGATTTGGGCCATAAAACATGTTAACCAATTGGACATCACCCACATAAAACTTACTCCTGATTCAGATAATCAAAGAACATGCCAAGACTTAGGAGAGTTATTGTTCTTTTACGCTTGACCAGGGTTTCATATATTTGAAATGGAGATATCAGTAAGACCTTTCCATTCAGGCATTAAACTCCTGCATTTTCCACTCTGACTGACTTTCCTGTATGAATTGTTTATGTGTTAAATGGCATTGAAATCTCAACCAATTGACTATTGATTGTTAGATCTTTTGCTGGAAGATGCACACTCCACCTACAACTGTGGCCATATATTCCCAAGAAATCCCAACCTAATTCTTCCTCGGGACATGTAACATGAAATAAACACATAATTATCCCATGGAATTTGCCTAATAAACATTCATTCCAAGAGATCAAAATGTCCCCCAGTCATCCCCCTTCCCCTCATAGAAGTGCATCCCTCCCCTAATCCCATGTACCAAGTACCATCTCTAGATCCATCTCATGAAACATCTGTAGAGCCACCCTTCCCCTATTCTAATATGAACAAAACACATAATTATCCCATCCCTCTAGGAATCCCAGAATTCATCTAATAAATATTCACTCCAAGAGATCAAAATGTCCCCTGCCATCCCCCTCGCCCTCATAGAAGCACATCCTTCCCCTAATCCCATGTACCATCTCTAGAGCCATCTCGTGGCCTTCTCTGATCAACATGGCAAATCCAATACTTTTTTTTGAAGTGGATGGTACCACAGCAATGTGAATAAAGCAAAAGGGATATACAGAAAATCCACCAATACATCCTCAATAAATCGTTTATATCTTTTTCCTCAGGGAAGTAGGTGAGCCAGTCCAATGCGCAACCAAGTCCTCTTTTGCTTGGACATAACTGAGTCAGGGTATTCATGAGTTGTGCAGAACCAAGGTTGAATTTTTCCAACATAAATTCTAGGTTGGGAAGTCTGAACTGACTCTACTCCAATATGATGTTTCAATTTGTCTCTGAACTATGGTCAGTATGTTGAGAAGATAACCTTTAGTTTGGACATTAATAATTTGGGTTAAATCAATCCTAATTCAACCAAGATTCAGTCTAAAACAGGCATGTGAGGCAATTTCAGGATGGCCCAACCTGAGTTCATTCACTTGAATTTGGAATGAATCCTAACTAGGGTATCATGGGTTGACTCCAGTTGGGAGCTTTGTCAACTCAGGTTAATCCAACTTTTTTCTCAAACCAACACAACCTGTTTTCCTGCCACCTCCTCCACCCTCCTCCCATCATCTTGAGGCTCTCATGCTGGCCCTGTTTCTTACAAGTTAAGAGTTATCGTATTGCATCAGCAGCTTCTTACACAATTTTGTTCTCCAACCCCAATTTTCCATGACCTATCTTTTTCTTCCCCTGCCACATTTATCCTCATGTTTTGAAATCTCTAGTAGAAACAAATTCTCCAAGCCTCCCATAAAACTAGACACTTCCATCACCATACCTTCTACAACAATCATGTTACTTCCATTTCCAACCTCCATAAAGGCTCCCTTCCACCAACAAGCCTACATTCTACAAGAGCATCTGTCAGATATGAGATTAGGCTAACTGGAATAACACCCTCTTTCATGAAATGGAAAAAACAGTTTAAGTGGCTGAACTAGGTCAGAATCAATGGCAAGAATCAGCCAATCTTGCTCTGAAACCAGGAAGGAAGCTAACCAAGATTGATCCACTTCCAAAATCCGATTGTTAAACCCTTAGGCTCTTTCCCACTCATTTCATAATGATCTTCTCCTCCCTACACCCCGCATCCCACAAGATCCCACACCTGCTCTACGATCTACCGCCCTTACAACTATATCCTTCCGCTTTCTCCTTTATCATATACTCTAACTTCTTACACTACCCATATCCACATGATTCTGATCACCCCAACGCAGCACTCCTCATTCTGCACAGTCTCCACTGCCATCAATAAAAGGAAGATGATCATCACATTTGGGAAACAAATCCCCACTGATCTCGCACTAGATAAAGAGCCAGAGTTCAACTCACGGATGGCATCATCCACGACTCCCCACTACAAAGACTTTCCTTTTATTCTTCAACTAATTTATAGTTTCGATTGCTTATATTATTTCTAGTTCCATTTGTCCCTGGCACTCGTTTCCAACAGACAAATAACCTAAAATTTCTGAAGTTCAGTGTTAGGCCAATAATGAAGATGGAAAACCACAAGCGCAGGAAGAGGCGTGTTTCAGAAATGAAATGGGGGAATGTGACCATCCGAGGAGAAAGCGATCCAACCAGATCCCACTGTCTTATTTTTCGAATAGCAATCTAATGGATGAACTGAGCTAGCCTGCAAGAACATGAACAGAGAGGTCTGAGTACGCTGGCTTACTCACCGCATGATCTGACGAGTTGTCGGAGCCCATGTCCCGGCGGAGCCTCCCGTACAGCTGGGGGCTCCGGTAGACGGACCCCGGCGGCGGCCGCGCGATGATCTGCGGCACCACGTCCAGCGACACAGTCCCCATGTAGAGCAGCATCCCCGAGATATAAATAAGGGGCGCGAAGAGGAAAATCGCCTGCCGCCGGAGGAGGAGGGACAGAAGCGCCCACGCGATCCGCTGCGGCACGGTCCTCACCTGCCCCCAGGGGTGCTGCTGCGCGCCCCGCCACCCCTTCCCTGCCCTCCCGTGCCTCAGCCGCGGCGACCGCACCGGCGACGCCGGCGGCGACGGCGTCGCGCTGCCGGTGCCTCCGTTCGACAGAAGCCGGTTGTACGCCGCGCTCATCGCCCTCCCCCCGCCCCCTCCCCTCTACCGCGCCGTCCTCCTCCCCTTTACTCCGTCTTCCCCTCCACCTCCGATCCCTTCCTTCCTTCCCAAGAGAGTAGAGAGAATTCCAAGGGGAGGAGGAGGCGGAGAGAGGAGAAGGGAACGCCTTTTCGCGCTGCTCTGCGCGCGCGCAGGTGGTGGTGCAGGAGCCGAGGAGGAGGACAGTCGCCAGTGCGACGTTTCAGACAGCGGCCGGACTGCCCCTCCGCCCGGCACGTGCCGGCGCGGACAACGAGGGTCGCAGTAGTGTGAAGCTACGAGGGGAAGACCGCGGATATCGGACGGAACCGGCCCCCTGTGATCCCACCCAGATCTCCGCCTCGAAACCGTCTGATCCGGTGTGCTTCGGACAACGCTATCTTACGAGCGCACGCCTGTCGGGTCGGGAAAACGACGAGGAGAGTAGAGGGAAGGGGAGTTTTGGTAAGTAAATAAATAATTGTCGGGGCCCGACGGGTCGAGCGGAGATGAAGGGAGGGAACAAAAGTCCGTTGGTGGTTGGGCTGCCCGAAGAAGCTCTGATACCCGGTAATGATCCAATAGAAGTGCTCGCCCTTTCCTTCCGGCGCCTCACATGCTCCGTTGTCGCGAGCACGGTTTGTTTGATGCTGGTCGTGCAAGGAGTACGCACGTTTAGCAGTTATGTCGTCGACGTGTCATGTAATTTAGATTGATTTATGCAAGCTCCGGGGCTTAATGTTCAGCTTTAATTAAATATGTAATTCTTTGATTTTAGACTCATCAGGTTTAAATTTTATATTTTTTAATTTGAAAATTGAAAATATTTTGTTTGAATGTTTATACAATAAAACAAGTTAGTTTATTAGTTATGATTTCAACTTGTTTCTTCTCTAGTTTTAATTTCCATTGGATATGAACTATAAATAAAAATAAAAAAAATTACAATGTCTGAGCCGCGGTACGCCGCGTAGTTGCGCACTTTTCTTTTTGTTGGATTGTATTTTTTAGATTTGTATTATGGACTATAAACTGTATAAATTATAAAAAATATATAATTTAATTCCTGCACTTTAACGCATGTATTCATTTTAGATTCTTATGCACTCCCACAACATTGGTCTAACCCTTCTGAACATTGTGGCTAGTGAGTGGCGAGTCATTATTCGGGTTGCGTCAATTAATTAATTTCCGGTACTTGGATCCTGGGTCAATGTGAGTTTCATATAATTAATTAGATTTTGAGGTATAAAGTAATATGTGAGATTTGAGATGCATGGAAAAATAGATAATTATATGATTATTTATTTTTATTAATAATATTAATTTTCTAAGAGATTAAACGTAATGATATTTTATTCTATTTTATTTTTGTGGCAAGTTACATAAGAAATCGCGCATATCAAACGGTCGCGATTTGTGAACACCGTGTGAAACACGTCGGAGGAGGTAGACATATTCTAAAGCATTAATTGACGCGATTTTGATCACTGAACGACACCGCCCAATTTGCTCGCTACATGGCCATTTGCGATGCAGATGGCTTGGGCGGGAGGTGGCTCTGTCCAAGTTTTTGTTTTTGCTTGGTTGGCAAGTGGTGCAAGCGGCAGTAGGGAGGCGTGTGGGCACACGGCTGTTTCCATGGTGAAAGCGGCTGCTACTGTATCACATCGAGTTCGTTTGCAGGGGCGCTGCTGTTCGCATGAACGGCTTCGTAACATGGAAAGTTTCATAAGGGAAAGGTTGCCTCATTTTGTTCATTCACGTGCGATGAGGAAAGCAGCGAAGAAGGCACATGCATGGCTGGTTCGTGCTTGATTTGGAGAAGAAAGTTGTGTGTGTTTGCATGGGATATGAGACGTGGCTACATGGGAAGCAAAGCAAAGCAAGAAAGGTTCGTGCATGGGCTGGCGTTGGCTGCAGCGTGATATATGCATGCGGTGAGGTGTCTTCATGTTACATGGAAAGGCGAACGTATGTGGCACTAGCGGTTGCATGGGAAAGCGGCAGCATATGGAAGGCGCTCGCATGGAAGAAGGCTGGGTACGGTGTTGGGTGCTATGCATGCATGCATGCGTCGAAGACGTGTGTCTACCATGGAGGTTGCATGGCGGTGAGAGGTTGGCGTGTGTCACGTGTGGACTCTAAATGGTGGCTGTTCGCATGGCTTGTGAAGGCAGGTTCATGGGTGTGTGAAGGGGCGGCTTTCATGGTTTAGAAGGTGGCAGGTTTTCCCTGTTGGCGTCGAACAGAAGAAAAGGAGCAAGCAACGTGTTTTGGAAGGCCTCTAATGTAGGAAATATCGCTGGTGAGAGGGCTCTTATTTGCGTGTGGTTTGTTGCGGGAGATGTGTAACGGAGTTCTTCCCTATAAAAGAGACCTCACGGTGGCTGTGCACGAAAAACTCTTCCTTTAGTTTTTCTTAGTTGTAGGAGTTGGTAGACGTCCATCTTCTTCCTCCTTAATTCGTTCCCTTCTTATCAATTTCTCCCCCTTTCTTTTTCTTCTTCCTCGATCTCTTCTTCTTCTTCTACGTCTCCACCACCATCTTCTTCTTCTATATCTACCATTCTCCAAATTCTTCTTCTCTTACTACCTCTGTCACCACCTCTTCTTCGCTCTCTACTTCTCTCTCTAAAGTTCTCTGTAAAGACGGTGTCCAATCTAATGTGGATGGCGAGTTGTAAGAGTGACTCACAAGGAGGATGACGGCGTCATCATCTCCCTCGTCACAACTATGTCTTATTCCACAGTTCTTCATCTTTGGTTCTATTTAACATTTATTTTTTAGAATTATAATCTTTATTTTTAGCACTTTGATATTGTACTTTTTTTCCAATCAGTTAAATTAGTTTAATTTTCTCTCTCTAGATCTTGTTCTCTCTCTCATCTCTCTCTCTATTTCTTCTTCCGATCCTCTCTCTCTTGACCCTCCAATTTCATTAGATATATTTATTTCATGTTCTTTTAAATTTCAAAAATTATGAAACATACTCATCAAATTTTACTCTAAAAAACATAAAATTTTAAATTTTAAATTCTAACATCTCCTTAGATTTGACCCGTACTTACTATTATGGTACGTGCTTATACGAGTTCGATATTTTTAAGATTAATTGAACAGTATTTTTAACGACGAGTAAGACAACATATCATATATTGTCTATATATAAAAAATAGACGAAATCTAGTCTAACATAAAAATAGACGATATTCTGTCTAACTCAAAAAGTAGATGAAACATCATCCATATTTGAAAAGTAGACGAAAGCTAGTCTAAATTGAAAAGATGGTCGATATATCATCTAAGTCTAAAATAGACGATGCAATCTTCTCCGACAAAAGTGGATGATAAGATCAGAACTTAGATGGTAGACCACGTTAATAAATGAAGGATCGTCTAAAGCAAAATAATTGGATGATACATCGTCCATATGCAAAGCATATATAGATATATGATACAGAGTTTAGGAGCACGTTCTTCATCTAAAATTCAAATATGGATGATACACCATCCAAATGAACTAAACAGCAAAGGATTACTTTGTCTAACTGAAAAGATGGACGATACAACATCTACATTTAAAATTAGGTGATAGAAGCAATGTTTTAAGCGGTGTTTTACTTAAAAGTAAGTAAACTCCAATCCATACGTGTACAACACCGTGTAAGAAGAACAAACACTTATCGTCTGTAAACATTAGATCATAGACACCTCTGGCACTGACCTATTGACCAAATAGAAAGAAATATATGTTGAGAAGTTTGTTAAAAAAAATACTCTTTGGAGATTTGTTTAAAGAAAAAAAATTAATATGGTCCGGTGATACATGGTTTATGTAATTATACATTGATGCCCTCAGGATCTCATATTTAGAATATTTTTACTTCCTCTAGCATTGTTTGTACAAAAGTAGCTATGTGCAGTAAAACTGCAAGACGTGTAGACGGCGCAGAGAGAAAGAGCTTGTACTACAGAAGGAAGATACAAGCTGGCACAACATCTTTGGTTGGCAGAGGGGCTCATTCACCTAATACCTCGACAACGACGTGCATCTGCAGTAGGAACGGAGTCTCTAGGGTGTGTATGAGACACCGTACATTGCGAGAGGGATCAGGCAGTTGAAGGCACTTGTATCTAATGGATACAAAGGAGCTGGGATTATAAATTCTCAGGCTCTAGAAGAAAGAAGACATCTACGGAGCTGATCGATCACAACTATGAAGAAAGTGCTGAACAAGCAGTCTTTTCCACACCCTCAAGGTGGTCCCCAAGCTTCCTGTGCACTTTCATTCTTAGAAGCATTCAAGAGGAGGCATTCATGCTGCTACAACATTCTTCTATCATCCTCCTCTTCGTCTGTCAACTTCTATGTTTATTGCATTGTAAAATCCACCATTCACTCGTCAAGGAGCATTTGTAGAACTCGATCTGTCAAATTGATAAGGAACAGAGCATTTATTGTTCTGGATAACCAGCATTAAGTGTGATGGGTGGTTTGTTGAAGCCAGATAAATAAACCAACTGGGTTACTGGTTCATAAAATCTAGTGAGTAGGTTCGCTGAGATTTGTTAAGATCAGTGGAGAGTTAGCCCTGGAAAATAGCAGCTATAAGCTTGGCTTGAGAAGGTTAGTGATGAAACCCCATGCAAGTTGTAGAGGATTGGACATAGGTTTGTCTGAGAGGGTAGACCGAATTAGTTAAAATATATTGTTCCTGTGGTTGCTTGATTATGTGTGTGTTTATTTCCATTGCGTTCTGCATTTACGATTTTCGTACGCGATTATTTTTAATTGGCACATCTATTCACCTTCTCCCCCACTCCTCTAAGATGTGCCCGACTACTAACAAGAATGATGCCATAAGCTTCACAATTGTATGATTCAATCTTTGATTTTAAATCTAGATTGTTAAATCTTCTCCAATGTATTAAACTTAACTATAAATAAAAATCATTCAAAGCTAATATCAAAAATTTACACATTGCATAATACTATAAATCACACTCTCTAGGCCATTCATTTTATATTCGTATGATATATGAGAAATCAATGTCGAAACTATATGATTTTTAATATATAAGTATCTTCCTTATAATAGAGAAGGTTTAACTGTATAGATTGAAAATTGAAGATTAATCATACTATTTTGGAGTAGGTGCCACTATTCTTATAATCGTATGTGAAAATAACTACCTCTGTTTCTGACTCTTGTGATTATCAGAGTTCCATTTTTCCCTATAAATAATTATTTGATGCTTATTTCTTCCCCTTTTGACGACGGGAAATCTACGCCCACCACCAACCTCAATGTGAAGACAGTGTGGATGTATGGACCCTACTGCTTGTGCATCATGGGGTCTACTACCTTGGACAAGGTGCAAACTTGATAAGATCTCCTGAGCGGTGTTACCCAAACCCAGTCCAAGGAGTCACTTATGGGTGCAAACACTATGGCGAAGGCACGCCGTATTTAATCGCCGAGGAGAATTAACCCTATATATGACATAGTTGTTACCAACAAAGTGCGGAACCATTCAACTCATTCCTTGAGTCCCTATTGGATGCTTCTTCTCATAATTCTTTATGTACTATTTTAATTAGAAATGAAGCACAAATTCAAAAGTGACGCATCTATTCACAGCCCTACTCGTTAGCCAAATTTGTTCTTATTTTTGTGCACAAACTGCAATAGAAGATAAGAGATAGGTCAAGGGCTTGAACGTAGAACATCTTAACCTGGCTCTATTGAGTTATTAAGAGATCCAATAAGAAAAATTAGCATTGAGAGGTAAATTTCTAGATTATGATCTCTTTGTAGTAAATCCTAATATTTTCACCCACTTACAGGGAGCTCTCTCACATACAAAACATGACAAATGAGGGCAAGAGCAAGTGGATGTTAGTTTGTTCCCACGTTACATACACATAAGAATGGTGTCATGTTTTCGTCACTCATTTCCACTCTCATCTCAATTGTGGACATTTGAGAGCTCATAATTTAGAACATCAAATTTAAACTTAAGACCTTTTACCATATAATTTTTGAATCAAATGATAGAAAAATGACAAATGAGATAATAAAATATGTGATAATAGAGCAATCCTATTATATATATGTGAATATATATATATAGATAATATCAACGTTAATGATATTTTTTTGCCAAGTCAGCAAACCTAGTTTACCATTTGGCGAGAATTGGGCCTAAAAGAGTGGGGAATGGATTGATTGATGTCCTTGTATGACATCTAAAATGGCATCTTACTTATATGCATATAAATCTAAGGATATTTTCATGCCATGTCAATAAAATTGGCTTGTCATCAACAAGAGTTCGGCCTAAAAACTTCGGGGAATAGATTGGCTGATCTCTTTGTACGACATCTTGCTCCTATTTGTGTAGAACCCAGTGAATCTTTCAAAACACCCATGCATGGTTTCTAATATGCATTTAGTCACTTGATTCTGAGCCAATTCGAGCAACATGACTTTAGATGTTATCCAAAGAGGCGAGCCAATCCAAACCCAAAGAGTAATATTTACTGTACATTTTATTGTGATTGGCTCATGTGGCAGGAAGGACACTAGTGTCAGAAGTGTTTTGTTTTGACCGAGTTCAATTCTATACGCCTTGCACATGAATTCATGTACTTTGTGAGTGAAATTTGAACGCACTAAAAAATACCGCTAATTACCAAAGTATAATCATACAACTGAAATATAACTGGTACAATTGAAACATAACCCATGGGATTGAAAAACAGTGATTCAACTAAAATACATAAATTTGTACTGAAATGTATATGTTTACATTTAAATAACAATGTAAATTGATATATTTCAATTGAACTTCTATTTTTTAGGCATATGAACTATAGTTCAATCAAATGAGATATATTTAAGTAATCTACGATACTTTCGGTTTGCTTTAGTTTCACGGAGAGCATAGGTCTACATGTAAGGTGCATAGAGTTACGTGAGATTAAGGTTACATTTGGTTGGACTTGTGGGGAGGGATTTTAGAATTTCAATCATTAAAATATATGGCATCGCCACCATCCCAATCAAATGTGACATTAGAGTCTTAATTTCTACGTCTGTTGGATTTTTGGAGGAGAGAGAGGCAGACTCAAATTAGGTCCATTTTCAAAATCAGCAAAATCTCGCCCCGACGAGCTTTCAAGTGGATTCTACAAATTAAAAATGTGTCATGCCAACATAGTAATCCATTTCTATTTTTTTGAGATTTTTTTCAAATAAGTTTCTATAAACTTAGCGAATTGTCAATTAGTCATGGAGTTATAATTATTTCCTTGTAAACTCCTACAATCATTGTTGTTGTATAAATAAGTCTCTGCCGTTAGTTTTGTTCGATGAAAGTTAATCGAACTATGGTTAACTTGACCCAAAGTTAAGAAAAGACCAAATTATCCCTAGTTAGTCGGCGCATGTGCACGTGCGAGAGAGAGAGCTCACGGGGTGGATGCAAGTGACTGGGGCCTCGAGTGATGTTGACGACCACAGGTGGGGCAGGGGCGGCACTGTGTGTAAGGTTTCGCACAGCACCTACGGGCGACGCAACGGATAACAAAAATTTCATTTGTCCGATCCCGGTGTTATGGAAAGCTTAATATGTGCTCTAATCGGTGTTTCTAAGACCCTAATTACGGGTTGCGTGTTTCACCTTGCGCGGAACGACGCTGTCCGCGATGCCCGATGTAGAATATCGAGCCGCACAGCTGTACGGCCTCTAGAGTAGATCCACACGGACCCTTGCGCAGCGACGGTACCTCCCCGGCATGACCTTCCCCGGCTCTATCACCTTCGAGAGAGAGAGAGAGAGAGCAAGAGGGAGAAAAGGGGAGGCTAATCCTCTCCTTTAAGCCTTAATGCTTGATTAACTTAAAGGGTTGGAAGAGAAGGCTCGAATGAGCTTCACGTAGGTGCCATATATATAGAATTTGGACCCTTTTCTAAAGATCTCTAAAGACCAAAATTGTATATATGACCTTTCCATTATTATACATATGTATTAAGCCCCATTTACACTCCTTTCCAAAAGGAATTAAAGGGAATTAATACATACACTTGTATAATAATAATCCGTCACCCAAGAATCCATTGTGTGTGATCCTCTAGGCCCATAGTCACTCTAGTTTAAGGCCCATTAACTTCTGATTCCCAATTAGAAGTAAATTAAACGTATTATTCGCTTCTACTAGAGCGGAATAATAGTTTAATTCATTCCGAACCTTCGATCACGTTGGGTCAAGCAAATCTGCGTGATCCTAGAGGACGCCGGGTTTAAACCAGCCTGTCTGGTACCTGTAAGTCCACAGTTACCGCATCGATATAATCCCTCGCTCCTTCTATGAGTCTGGTACGATCGAGGGTATAGTTTCTGTCAAACCCCATGATCGTGCCATTTGACTATGACCTCTTTAAAGTGTATGACGTCCGTCCTAAACGAACTCATACGACCCTGGCCAGGGATTTAACGGAGCGTCAATGTCATGACCCATTAACTGTCTGATATATACCCGACAGTGAGCGATCCCTTCTTGACCATTGACGATCTTCACACGTATCCTGGAGTGGTTAACGACTCGGCAACTCATGACTTATAGTTAAAGTCACTTAGCCAAGCAATTAAACCAATCCAGTCCTCGTGTAAGATCCGATCAATGTCTCAGGTCAAAGGACCAACGATGCTACTGAGACAGTTGGATCTTCAGTTGACATTAGGTATAATCAACCATCTGAAGATTCAATAGCGGATCAGTTCAGTGTACATCCTCCTAGGACATACACCTACATATATGTGTTGGTGCCCCGCACCAATGACCATGAGACTGGTCACTGACACATCATATGTACTGGTTTAATAGGTAATCAAAGTCCCCGAGTGATTACCCTCCAACCAGGAACAGTTTAAGGCATGTGTACATGTAAAGTCAATCTCATGTTCGAGATCCCATCTCGAGCTGACTTTACAACCACATATCGTAGGGACAACGTAAAGTAACACAATCGCATATTTACGCTCAAACACCACTTTATTAATAATAAACAAGATCGTACAACTATTGGGCATACCCGACCCGAAATTGGCCTGTAGCACACCAACACTAACAATGTGGTGATTGTGGAAGGGAAAGAGAGGGAGAAGAGAAGGGGGTCGAGGGTGGCAGCTGACGAGTGGCACTAGCGGCGTTGGGGGGCCGAGGTCTTCCTCCTAGAGCCCTTCTGTGAGGCCTTGGGCATCTTCAAGACTAACGAGATGTCTGGCGAGGGGGGTTGATGCAGACGGGGGTGTCCGACATCCGGGGGGGTTGTTGCAGAGGGGGCGGTTCCAGCGGGGCGAGGGGGGAGCCGTTGTTGTTGCAGGGGGAGGTCTGGTGGGGGGTTCTGACACCCTTAGCCCAGCACCACCACTGGGGGTTCCGAAACCTTCCTGGAGAGAGAGAGAGAGAGAGAGAGAGAGCCCTACCCCCTCTCGCGAGCAGCTCTCCTTCGACGAGCAAGCACCCCCCGTCCGACAGCGTTGGCGGGCTGAGGTCTTCCTCATAGAGCCCTTCTGTGAGGCCTTGGACATATTCAAGACTAACGAGATGTCTGGCAAGGGGGGTTGATGCAGACGAGGGTGTCCGACATCCGAGGGGGTTATTGCAGAGGGGGCGGTTCCAGCGGGGTGAGGGGGGAGTAGCTGTTGTTGCAGGGGGAGGTCTGGCGGGGGGTTCTGACACCCTTAGCCCAGCACCACCACTAGGGGTTCCAAAACCTTCTGACGCGGACGACGTTGGAGGACGGATCAACGGCAGCTCCGAGACGCGAATAGGATGGGATAATTTGCTGTCTCGCACAGCTCAGCCTCACAGTGGGCCGTCTCTCATCGGACAACACTCTATTCTCTCAAAGGGAGAAAGGAGGAAGGGAGAACACAAGGGGCTATGGGATCCTTACGTGATTGTAAACTTTTGATTCTTTCATTCATCGTATGAAACCTTACACCCTTGGCCCCCTTTAAATAGGGAAGGCCATAACACTTACACCTTTTAAACTTTACCTATTTGTATATTTGCCCTAGCCTAATAAAACAAGGCTCAACAACCCACCCTTGACTTGTGGGTTTAATAAAAATAAAATACACATGTCTTTTGACCAACCTTACCTAATAAAACAAAAGTAAATATACATGTAGTAATACATGTATTTTTACACACGTACATACTCAATACTCAAATACGTACAAATACACACAAGTATCTACTCAGGATGTCGAGTCTTCGAGTGAGTCTCCGAGCCACAAGCTCGGTGCAGTCGGGGCGGTGCGGCGTCGGCTCCGAGTAGTGGGCCCGGCAGTGTCCCCACCAACTCTCCCGGGGCGGCTGGAACTCGACTCCGTCGAGTAAGGGGGGACACTGCTGTGGTAGTGCTCCAGCAGATCTGGATCGAGGCGTTGGAGATCTTTCCGGCTGATGCAGGAATCATCAGAAGGTGGTCGGTCCCGCCAGCGGACAAGGTAGCGCTGGTACACTTGGCTCCGTGTAGTAGTCACCTGCTCATCCAGTATCCTCTCAATTTGCTCGCGCGGTACTCTCGAGGCTGCGGGACACACAGGGGTGGGCTCACTCTCAATGGGAGGAGAAGGCTCGAAAGGGTCACTAGGAATCGTTGTGGGTTCCTTGTAGGCCACTAGGTCTATCACATTAAATGTAGATCTAATCCCATATTCGAGAGGTAAGTCCACAACATAAGCGTTGGAGCCAATCTTCCGCAGGATTGGGAAGGGACCATCACTACGGGCTTGCACCTTTTTAACAGCTCCCGAGGGGAGTCGTTCGGGCCGGACCCGTACCATAACCAGGTCACCTTCTTGGAATTCATGGTGACGCCTATGCTAATCAGCCAAACGTTTGTAAGTTTCATTCTTGAGGTTGATTTGCTTCCTAATTGACTCATGTAGACTTTTGACATGTTGTGCAAATTCCTCAACTGACTTGGATGTTCTAGACTCGAGGGGAAGGGGAATGAGATCCACAGGTTTTCTCGGTTTGTATCCATGCACGACCTCAAATGGACTCATACTTATGTGCCTATTGACAGAGCTATTATATGCAAATTTGGCTCTGGACAGAAGAAGATCCCAAGTGGCAGAATGTTCCCCTACAAGACATCTCAATAGGTTCCCTAAACTTCTATTGACTATCTTCCATTCATCCCCTGGTCGGATTCTGACCTAGTGGTGGCCACTTTTCAAGTCAATCGTGGAAAAGATGGTGGTTCCACTCATCATGTTAAGCATGTTATCGCAACGGGGAATTGAAAATTTGTACTCGACAGTGATTTTTGTTGATGGTGCAGTTGTCAACACACATCCACCAGATGCCATCTTTCTTTGGTGTGAGCAAGGGAAGGACAGCACAGGGGCTCTTGCTCACCCTGAGAAAACCCTTTTGAATAAGATCCTCGATAATTCTTCGGAGCTCAGCATGCTCCTGGGGGTTTAGTTGGTAATGGGGAAGGTCGGGTAGGGTGGACCCGGGGACAAGCTCAATAGCGTGTTATACATCATGCATGGGAGGGAGTCGAGAAGGCAAGTCCTCGGGGACGATGTAGCAACTCGAAAATTTTTATATGCATTTATATATATAAAAAAAGAAATAATGAAAGATGAAAATAAAATAAATTATGAATATTTTTCTGTTATGCAAACATGAGCCCTATTCCACGTGTTAACATAAATGACGAGATTCACGATACGATTTCTAAAAGACGAAGACGTTGGCATCCGATTTTTATTAGCTTTAATCTAATCCTAATTAATGGATGAGGTCATTCCTACATCATTGAATAAATGAGGTCATGGATGAGGTCATTCTTACATCATTGAATAAATGAGGTTATAAATTATGTCATCCATATAGTGGAACAAAGTTGGTGTACTGGGGTTGGTGTAATAGTAGAATAAAGTTGGTGTAATGGGGTTGGTGTAATAGTGGAACAAAGTTGGTGTAATGGAATGAGGTTGGTGGAATAGTGAAAGTAGGTGGGAGATTTTGGCCTATAAATAGGGCTATGCTCTTCCATACTCAAATCACAACTCTCTTGGGAGGAATTACTGGCTGGAGAGAGGGAGAAAGCTCGAATTTGGAGGAGTGTCGAAAGCATTATTCGTTCTTAAATTTCTTATTCTTGATCTTCAAAAAGGTAGGTGTTCTCTCAGGCTAAACTCAAATTAATGCATGCATTAGATGTATATGTATGGTTACTTTGATTCTATATCATTTTCCCCAAATTTTATCGAGTATTGATCATGCTATCCATACAATTAGACATAATATTTTAACTGAGATTTTTAACCGCTTGAAGATCCATCTCGGATCACGGTGTCTTTCTAAGACCGTGTTCCGGATGCGCGATCTGTACCCCGATTGTGATATTTTCAAGTTAGATATCATCTAGCATTTTAGATATGCCATGTTAAGTTGCATATCATTTAAATTCACACACGATTAAGTTAAGGTTATGAACGATAATAATTCTATTCCATGAGCTTATATTTCCGTCCTATTTATTGTTACCTTCATGATATCTTTGATCTCCATGACTATATTACATCTCTAGCAAGTTAAATGGAGTAGATATTATCTGTTAAAATTACATGGACTTAATTGCATAATCGTGAGTTTTGACGATTTTCATGATATCGTGTTACCGTATTTTCAACAAGTCGTGTAAATAACTAGATTTCCAAAGAAAAATGGTGTCTAAGGAAAGAGGTCCACGGGCAAACGCTTTACGTGGATAAGTGGTTTATTAATTAGGACCTCGCGGATGCGAGGGGAGCCTCCCACTGTCCCACCTCTTACCTGGCCATAATTCCTCGGTTTTCTAATTAAGCACCCGACTGTGAAAAACTTTATCTAAGCCTATTTAACAAGATTTTTCGAGAGAACCATTCAAGCCATGTCCATCAATCCAATTCTTTTATCAACTTAATGACGTTAAACATGATGCCTTCTTATTATCTTAATGTCGTTAAACATTATGTCTTAAAATCATCCTTGGACTTCTCTTACCTCTACTTGAAATCTTGTACTATTGGTCCCTTGAATGATAATTTTGCTAGATCTGTACTTTATTTCATAAGCTCTACCTTGAAATTCTTTGGCCATACATATTATGTGGATGTCTAAATACACTTGGGATCTATGATCCATAACCCAATGCCTGGCGTTAATGGGGCCCGGTCTGGTCCTGGGGGGAGCGCCCGAAAGTACTTGTGCCCATGCGAGTTGAATGACCTGGTGTGGCATTGCACCGAAGTGCTTAACTTGCTAGATTAATTTATGACATTCCACAGTTTGTGAATTTCCTGACTTGCTTGAATACATGAAGTACTTGACTTGTACATACTTGCGTAAAATGGCCAATTCCATAATATTACTTGCTACATGATCATTCTCTACTTGAACTTTACTCTTGATATCTTGTCTACTTGTGATTCCAATTACTGCATTACTTTACTCTCTCTCCTATGCTTGTTCCATATTTTATTTACGTTTCTCGGCATAGCACATACCTTTATCCAAACTGCTAATTACTTTAAGTTACCTGGTATAGAGATATAAGTCCTACTGAGCATTTCGCTCACCCTACGTTTTCCGGTTAACATTTCAGGTAATTTCGATGATGAACCCCAAACTCATGGGAATGAGCTAGAGTGATCAAGGAATCAAGATTACCTTAGTTACCTAGGTTTATGAACGGTTGCTCTTACTAGAATTATGTTTTTATTTGAAGTTGTATCTTACCTCGTAAGGCTTAAGAATGTTGTAAAACTTTATTTTGATGAAATAAGAGTATCCATTTCTTCTTATCTGTTCTTGTTGTTTGGATCCCAATCTTCGTGCTCTGAATGACTTGAGTGTTTCGACTCGTCGCGCCTCAATATTCCGCGTCGGGGCGTGACAGTCTTTGTGGTATCAGAGCCTAGGTTTCATAAACCCTAGAGTTTCCTTGATATAGGTTTTAGATGTTGACATAGAAATTTGGATAGGATCTTGAACCTTCCCGGTAAGATTGGGTAGAGCTATGGGCTAAACTTTAAAGAATGATTAATCAAGAAATAAACAAAGCACTTAAGTTTTATAGTTGTGCTCGCAGATGGCTGCCGAGAGAGCTCAATGGCGCGAGATGCAAAGGACGGTGCAAGGTTTAACCCATGCACTACAACAAGTAGCTCAAGGAGGAGCTAACCGTGGAGCGGGAGATCTGCATAGGAATTTCAAGAGCATGAACCCTCCTAAGTTTGCTGGGTCTACCGACCCGGATGAGGCCGAACATTGGGTAAAGGAAATTGAGAGGATTTTTCGAGTCATGCAATGTGCTGATGAGGAGAAAGTCCTACTCGCTACCTTTCAGCTTGAAAGAGATGCACGTGCTTGGTGGGAGTCGGTCGAAGCAACTCTACCACACGACCAGGTGTTGTGGGAAGAGTTTGTAGAACACTTCAACAACAAGTACTTCTCCGACCGAGTTCAAGAGAGGAAAGCTACCGAATTTGCTTCCTTGAAACAAAGGAGCTTGACGGTAGCGGAGTACGAAGCCCAATTTGTAAGATTATCTCGGTATGCACCACATCTTGTGAGTACCGAGAAAATGAAGGCAAGGAGATTTTTAAATGGCTTAAAGCCTCAATATATTACTCAACTCGCCCCGATGGATATCCAAGTCTATGCCGATGTGGTGAGGAGAGCCCAACTCTTGAAAGATGCAACGGAATTGACTGATCGCATCCGGGGAAGAGATGCCAAGAGGGAGCAAGTTACTGGATCAGGTAATTTCAAGCCCTCGTTCGGAAAGAAGAGGCCTAATTATGATGAGCGTAACTTCAATAAAGATGGACGTAATTTCAATAAGGATGGGCGTGACTTTCAAAAGGACAAGAGGCCGAGATCATTTGATAAACAAATCATCCCAGTCGCTACATCATCAAAGGAACTATGCAAATATTGTGAGAAACCCGGACACAAGGCAGATGAGTGCTGGAGAAGACTGGGTGCCTGTCTTCGATGTGGAAGTCGGGAACATAGAATTCCGAGTTGTCCACTTCTCAATGAGCAAGCTCCGTCGGAAAAGCTTCCAGTTGCTGTCAAGAAGCAAGGAAGACTTCAAGCTCTTATGAATGCGGAACCTACCGAAGATGGAGGCGTTGTGGAAGGTACTCTCTCTGTGTGCTCAAGGCCTGCCTCTGTCTTATTTGATACTGGAGCTACGCATTCCTTCATATCTAAGAGCTTTGCGGATATTTTACCTTTGAGGCCTGTTCCATTAGAATCTAAACTTGTTATTACTACCCCTATTGGAGCGGGATCGAAGATTAAATATTTCTACCCTGCTAGTGAGGTTCTAGTTAGCGGTTGTAACTTACCCGCTAATTTAGTATGCATGGAGATGGCAGGATATGATATTATCTTGGGAGCTGACTGGTTATCTACATATGGTGCTAGCGTTAACTGTAAATTGGGTACGGTAACCTTTAGTGAGTACCCCAACCTCTTATTTTCTGGTGTCAGGTATTCTAGACACATATCCCTTATTTCGGCTCTTAAAGCTGATAAATTATTGAAGAAGGGTTGTGCTGCTTTCTTAGTTTCTATGACTATGGCCAAGCATAAGAAACCCAATCTGGAAGATATTCCTATTGTTCGGGATTATTCTGTTGTATTTCCGGACGAGTTGCCTGGTATTCCTCCGGAGAGAGAAGTGGTCTTCTCTATTGATTTGATTCCGGGAGCTACACCTATTTCTAAGGCTCCGTATCGGATGTCCCCTATCGAAATGAAGGAGTTAAAAGAATAATTGATGGAGTTATTAGAGAAGGGATTCATCCGACCGAGTACTTCACCATGGGGAGCTCCCGTCTTATTTGTCAAAAAGAAGGATGGGTCAATGAGATTGTGTGTTGACTACCGACAATTGAACCAACTCACAATCAAGAATAAATATCCATTGCCGAGGATTGATGAACTATTTGACCAGATTTCTGGAGCTCGATATTTTTCAAAAATTGATCTCCGATCTGGTTATCATCAATTGAAGATCAAGGAGGAAGATATTCACAAAACGCATTCAGGAGCAGGTATGGACATTATGAGTTCACTGTTATGCCTTTTGGCCTAACCAATGCGCCTGCCGCATTTATGCAGTTAATGAACAGTGTATTCAGGCCATACCTTGATCAATTTGTGATAGTCTTCATTGACGATATTTTGATCTACTCAAAGTCTGAGATGGAGCATGAAGAACATCTCAAGAAATCCCTACAGTTATTAAGAGATCACAAACTTTATGCTAAGCTTAGTAAGTGTGATTTCTGGCTAGAAGAAGTTTCTTTTCTAGGTCACATAATATCCCGGAATGGTATTGCGGTCGATCCTTCAAAGGTTGAGGCCGTGAAAAATTGGGAAAGACCTACTAGTGTGACAGAAATTCGAAGCTTCTTGGGATTGGCAGGATATTATAGAAGATTTATTAAGGATTTCTCCAAGATCGCCGTATCTTTGACAAGATTGACGAGGAAGGAGATTCCTTATATATGGTTCGAGGAATGTGAGAAAAGCTTCCAAACTTTGAAAGATTGTTTGACTACTGCCCCTATACTCACATTGCCTACTGAAGGAGGGGGATTCGAAGTTTATGCTGATGCATCCGGAATTGGCCTAGGCTGTGTATTAATGCAACATGGCAAGGTGATCGCCTATTCCTCAAGACAATTGAAAAAGCACGAGGAGAATTATCCCGTGCATGACTTAGAGCTTGCAGCTGTAGTCTTTGCCTTGAAGATTTGGCGGCATTATCTCTATGGTGAGGCATTTATTGTATATTCCGACCACAAGAGTCTCAAGTACTTATTCTCTCAAAAGGAACTTAATATGAGACAAAGACGGTGGCTGGAATACTTGAAGGATTTTGATTTCTCTATACAATATCACCCCGGAAAAGGTAATGCCGTAGCTGATGCTCTTAGCCGGAAGCCGATGGCATTATTATCAAGCCTAATGATTAAAGAGTGGCAATTGTTAGAACAAATGGCAAACTTAGACCTCAATATGGAGGAGAAGGAAGAAGGAGTCTTCATTGCAAATATTAGTCTCCAATCTAAGTTACTCTTAGAAATTAAAGAGTTACAAAATGATGATCCATTGGTTGTTGACATTAACGAGAAATTAGATCAACGACCAGATTTCCTTTTGGTAGATGATGGAAGGCTGCTCTTCCGAGGAAGAACTTGTGTGCCCGATTGTTCTACCATCAAGAATAAAATCTTGGAGGAGGCACATCGATCGAGGTACACTATTCATCCTGGTGCTATAAAAATGTACCAAGATCTCAAAAGAACCTTTTGGTGGCCTATCATGAAAAGAGAGGTAGCCGAGTTCGTGAGTCGATGTTTGGTCTGCCAACAAGTTAAAGTCGAACATCTCAAACCGGCTGGTAAGCTAAAACCTCTAGAAATACCGGAATGGAAATGGGATAGTATTGGCATGGATTTTATAGTTGGGTTGCCAAAGACCCGAAGTGGATTTGATGCTATATGGGTGATTGTGGACCGACTAACTAAGTCTGCTCACTTCTTGCCCATCAAAACCAAATGGACCGTGGATGTTCTAGCTGCCCTATATATCAAGGAGGTTGTAAGGCTGCACGGTATTCCAACTTCCATAATTTCGGATAGAGATCCGAGATTCACCTCTCACTTCTGGAAAGGTTTGCAATCATCCTTGGGTACTAGACTGAATTTTAGTACGGCTTTCCACCCTCAGACAGATGGACAAACCGAGAGGACAAATCAGATTATCGAAGATATGTTAAGAGCTTGTATGATAGATTTTGGGGGAAGTTGGCATGAACACTTACCATTGATTGAATTTGCATATAACAACAGTTATCAGTCTAGCATTCAGATGGCACCTTTTGAAGCATTGTATGGTAGGAGTTGTAGATCACCCATATGCTGGAGTGAGGTTGGAGATAAGGGATTGATGGGTCCCGATATTATTCAAGATACAACTCACAATATTCAGTTGATCCGTGAAAGGATGAAAATTGCTCAATCACGGTAAAAGAGTTATGCCGATAATCGAAGAAGAGACCTTGAATTTCAAGTGGGGGAACATGTCTTCTTGAAAATCTCACCCACGCGAGGAATTAAGAGGTTTGGTATCAATGGAAAACTGAGTCCAAGATTTATTGGCCCTTTTGAGATTCTAGAACGACTCGGTGAAGTGGCATACAAGCTGGCTTTGCCTCCACAATTGGCCGGTGTTCATGATGTATTTCATGTATCCATGCTAAGGAAATATGTGTATGATCCTTCGCATGTGATTCAATTCAATGACTTGAAGCTCCAGAAGGATTTGTCTTATGAAGAAATGCCGATCAAGATCTTAGATCGAAAATTTCACCAGCTAAGGAATATGGCTATACTGATGGTAAAAGTCCAATGGAGTAGGCGTGGATTCGAGGAGGCTACTTGGGAATTAGAAGAGTCAATCAAGAAGAAGTACCCAGATTTGATCTCAGGTTAGAATTTTGAACCCTCCATTTAAATTTTTAAATTACTATTACATGATGTGAATTTGGAGGACCAAATTCTTTTAAGTAGGGGAGGATGTAGCAACTCGAAAATTTTTATATGCATTTATATATAAAAAAAGAAATAATGAAAGATGAAAATAAAATAAATTATGAATATTTTTCTGTTATGCAAACATGAGCCCTATTCCACGTGTTAACACAAATGACGAGATTCACGATACGATTTCTAAAAGACGAAGACGTTGGCATCCGATTTTTATTAGCTTTAATCTAATCCTAATTAATGGATGAGGTCATTCCTACATCATTGAATAAATGAGGTCATGGATGAGGTCATTCTTACATCATTGAATAAATGAGGTCATAAATTATGTCATCCATATAGTGGAACAAAGTTGGTGTAATGGGGTTGGTGTAATAGTGGAACAAAGTTGGTGTAATAGTGGAACAAAGTTGGTGTAATGGAATGAGGTTGGTGGAATAGTGAAAGTAGGTGGGAGATTTTGGCCTATAAATAGGGCTATGCTCTTCCATACTCAAATCACAACTCTCTTGGGAGGAATTACTGGCTGGAGAGAGGGAGAAAGCTCGAATTTGGAGGAGTGTCGAAAGCATTATTCGTTCTTAAATTTCTTATTCTTGATCTTCAAAAAGGTAGGTGTTCTCTCAGGCTAAACTCAAATAAATGCATGCATTAGATGTATATGTATGGTTACTTTGATTCTATATCATTTTCCCAAATTTTATCGAGTATTGATCATGCTATCCATACAATTAGACATAATATTTTAACTGAGATTTTTAACCGCTTGAAGATCCATCTCGGATCACGGTGTCTTTCTAAGACCGTGTTCCGGATGCGCGATCTGTACCCCGATTGTGATATTTTCAGGTTATATATCATCTAGCATTTTAGATATGTCATGTTAAGTTGCATATCATTTAAATTCACACACGATTAAGTTAAGGTTATGAAAGATAATAATTCTATTCCATGAGCTTATATTTCCGTCCTAGTTATTGTTACCTTCATGATATCTTTGATCTCCATGACTATATTACATCTCTGGCAAGTTAAATGGAGTAGATATTATCTGTTAAAATTGCATGGACTTAGTTGCATAATCGTGAGTTTTGACGATTTTCATGATATCGCGTTACCGTATTTTCAACAAGTCGTATAAATAACTAGATTTCCAAGGAAAAATGGTGTCTAAGGAAAGAGGTCCACGGGCAAATGCTTTAAGTGGATAAGTGGTTTATTAATTAGGACCTCGCGGATGCGAGGGGAGCCTCCCACTGTCCCACCTCTTACCTGGCCATAATTCCTCGATTTTCTAATTAAGCACCCGACTGTGAAAAACTTTATCTAAGCCTATTTAACAAGATTTTTCGAGAGAACCATTCAAGCCATGTCCATCAATCTAATTCTTTTATCAACTTAATGACGTTAAACATGATGCCTTCTTATTATCTTAATGTCGTTAAACATTATGTCTTAAAATCATCCTTGGACTTCTCTTACCTCTACTTGAAATCTTGTACTACTTGTCCCTTGAATGATAATTTTGCTAGATCTGTACTTTATTTCATAAGCTCTACCTTGAAATTCTTTGGCCATACATATTATGTGGATGTCTAAATACACTTGGGATCTATGATCCATAACCCAATGCCTGGCGTTAATGGGGCCCGGTCTGGTCCTGGGGGGAGCGCCCGAAAGTACTTGTGCCCATGCGAGTTGAATGACCTGGTGTGGCATTGCACCGAAGTGCTTAACTTGCTAGATTAATTTATGACATTCCACAGTTTGTGAATTTCCTGACTTGCTTGAATACATGAAGTACTTGACTTGTACATACTTGCGTAAAATGGCCAATTCCATAATATTACTTGCTACATGATCATTCTCTACTTAAACTTTACTCTTGATATCTTGTCTGCTCGTGATTCCAATTACTGCATTACTTTACTCTCTCTCCTATGCTTGTTCCATATTTTATTTACGTTTCTCGGCATAGCACATACCGTTATCCAAACTGCTAATTACTTTAAGTTGCCTGGTATAGAGATATAAGTCCTACTAAGCATTTCGCTCACCCTACATTTTCCGGTTAACATTTCAGGTAATTTCGATGAGGAACCCCAAACTCATGGGAATGAGCTAGAGTGATCAAGGAATCAAGATTACCTTAGTTACCTAGGTTTATGAACGGTTGCTCTTACTAGAATTATGTTTTTTATTTTGAAGTTGTATCTTGCCTCGTAAGGCTTAAGAATGTTGTAAAACTTTATTTTGATGAAATAAGAGTATCCATTTCTTCTTATCTGTTCTTGTGGTTTGGACCCCAATCTTCGTGCTCTGAATGACTTGAGTGTTTCGACTCGTCGCGCCTCAATATTCCGCGTCGGGGCGTGACAGACGATGTATTGGAAGTCCTGCAGTATTGTCGGGACTTCAGTTGGGACTGAGACTCGGGACTCCTTGGGTGTGATGGTGACGTCAACAGTCCAAAGAGGGGCACCCTAAGCAACCTCTCTATTTAGCTCACCGACATTTATGGAGTCAAGGCGCCTAACTAGGTCATGACCAACCTTAGGGGCCTTACAAACGGGTGTGATAGATGTTGAAGAAGGGGGAATGGGAAGTTTCCCTTCAGTGGGAGTTCGATGACTCTCCTAAACCTTGGGGGTTCCAGTGGGGGTGGAGGTGGAACTCTTTCCCGGGGTCACCTTTGGGGGGGCGGGTACAGCTGTATCTTCTTCCCATTGTGTGAGAAGGAATACTGATTGGACCCACCGAATGTAGTAAGGTCTACATCATAGATCCACAGTCGTCCTAGGATGATGCTACCGACATTCATAGGCACTACATCGCACAAAATCTGTCATTGGTAGGATTGGAATTGGATGGGAATGACACATGTAGTGGTGACTGGGATAGACGTGTCGTCAACCCAAGCCACGTTGTATGGCCTCGGATGAGGATGGGTAGGTAGACCTAGACGGGAGACAAAGTCTGAAGAGACTGTATTGATACAACTCTCGTTGTCAAAAATCACCTTGCAGGGTTGGGATTTCACCATAATGTATGTTTGAAAAATGGAGGTTCGACGCCAGTCGTCCTCCTGGGGGTGGGTTAAGATGCAGCGAACTACACCTAGTCTTCACTGGTTTGAACTCTCGGTAATTTCTCCAACTTGCATGTACTCGACATGCGTTCCATCATACCCTGCATCCATTACCTCAAACTGGGCGATGAGGTCAGGGTCAGCCTCATACCTCTCAATGAATTCTCCTTCCTGAGGTGGAAGTTCCACAGGCTAGGGGTCGGTGATGACCAAGGCTCGGGTGGGGCAGTTGGAGGCAACATGCTCTAGATTATGACACCTAAAGCAGCGAGACAGGGGCTAGTTGGGATGTGCTAGGGACGACTCCCTTTCCCTTATCATCTCTCCTCTCAGCTGGTGGAGTATACTCCAGCCTAGGCACAGCAGTAGGTGCAGGTAAAGGGTTCCTTGAGAAAGGAGCAGTAGGGGCAACGACCCTAAGTGGGGTAGCAGTAGGTTTAAGGTTTCGCACAGCACCTACGGGCGACGCAGCGGATAACAAAAATTCATTCTGCCTGATCCCGGTGCTATGGAAAGCTTAATATGTGCTCTAATCGGTGTTTCTAAGACCCCAACCCGCCTAATTACAGGTTACGTATTTCACCTTGCGCGGAACGACGCTGTCCGCTAAGCATGATGCAGAAAATCGAGCCGCACAACTACACGGCATCTAGAGATGATCCACACGGACCCTTTTGCAGTGACGGTACCCCCGGCACGGACCTTCCCCGACCCTTTCACCTTTTGAAAAGAGAGAGAGAAAGAGGAAGGAAGGGGGGAGAGGAGCTAATCCTCTTCCTTAGGCTAATTGCTTGATTAAGCCTTTGGAAGAACAACCTTCGAATGAGCTCATGTAAGGATCTATATATAGAGTTTAGGTATTTTTGAAATGGGCTCCAAAAGACCGAAACTGTATATATGTCCTTTCTACTATTATACATATGTATTAAGCTCCATTTACACTCCTTTCCAAAAGGAATTAAATAGAAATAATACATACATTTGTATAATAATAATCCGTCACCCAAGAATCCATTGTGTGTGATCCTCTAGGTCCATAGTCACTCTAATTTAAGGCCCATTAACTTCTAATTCCCAATTAGAAGTAAATTAAACGTATTCTTCGCTTCTACAAGAGCTGAATAATAGTTTAATTTATTCTAAACTTTCGATCACGTTGGGTCAAACAAATCCGCGTGATCCTAGAGGACGTCGGGTTTAAACCAGCCTGTCTGGTACATGTAAGTCCACAGTTACCGCATCGATATAACCCTTCGCTCCTTCTATGAGTCTGGTACGATCGAGGGTATGGTTTCTGTCAAACCCCATGATCGTGCCATTTGACTATGACCTCCTTAAAGTGTATGACGTCCGTTCTAAACGAACTCACACGACCCTAGCCAGAGATTTAACGGAGCGTCAATGTCATGACCCATTAACTGTCTGATATATACCGACAATGAGTGATCCCTTCTTGACCATTGATGATCTTCACACGTATCCTGGAGTGGTTAATGACTCGGCAACTCATGACTTATGGTTAAAGTCACTTAGCCAAGTAATTAAACCATTCCAGTCCTCGTGTAAGATCCGATCAATGTCTCAGGTCAAAGGACCAATGATGCTACTGAGACAGTTGAATCTTCAGTTGACATTAGGTATAATCAACCATCTGAAGATCCAATAGCGGATCAGTTCAGTGTGTTGTGTAGTGGATAGCGGATCTAGACGGGAGGGGTGAATAGATCAGCCCCACTTTTCGCAATGCGGCCCTCTAAACAGCTAGTTAAAATGAATTACAGCGGAATAGAAACTAGCTTTCAAGTATGCTATGATTCACTTAGCAAGATAAGCAAGATATATAATAATTCGATCCTAAGCATGCACCTAGAACAATTCAATCACACAAGCAAACCACGCTAGACAGGATTTTTAAGGTGGTTCGGACTGAATCCTCAGCCCTACGTCCACCCCTCACCAAAACCCGGTGATGCTTCACTTGTGCAGCGCACAGAACCGCAAATCGAAAATCACCGATTGCCTTCCTACTCACCACCTGGTAGGGACGTCAACCGCAAATTGGAACACCCTCCAATTGCCTTCCTACTAACCACCGGTAGGGATGAATCACACTTTCAATGTTTAACAATAGTGAAAATGAAACAAATGTGAAGGAACTAAAACAAGAGATTGAGTTATGAGTGAAAATGAATTGGCCCTTGTATGAAATGTTGATCAGCAATAAGGCTCCTCTTGGCTTCAACTCAATCTTCTTGATTCACCCTTGATTGGATGAATGTTCTTCACGGAGTACTGTTTACGTGAACAGTACCTCTTCCTTCAATTCTTCTCTCTTGATCTTCTCTTTGAATTTCTTTGAATGAATGAAGGAGATGATGAAGCTACCTTGAATCTTGATTGCTTCTTTAGCTTCTAGGAGTTTGAATGCTTGAAATATCACATTGAATGAACTTGAAAGAACTTGAATGGATGAAGATGATTTCTCTTGAAGAACTTGAATCAAACCGACTTCCTTGGATCACTTTGATAGCCTTGCTTTGATGTAATCTTCCTTGAAGATTGCTGGCTTTGATTTGAGCTTGATTCCCCTTTGATTGGATGAAGAACACCTTCACGAACTACTGTTCACGTGAACAGTAGCTCGTCTCCAAACTCTCTTGCAACCTCCCTTGCAGCCACTCTTGTAACCCCTTGAAGCATTAGGGTTTCTAACCCCTCATGTGTTAGTTTTATAACCCTTGAATGGTCCATAGATGCCCCCTAGACCAGATCCACAAATCATGGAAGATTAGGTAAGGTTTGATTAAACAAATCCATGGAAAGGGGCTAGCCACGAGGTTGATTTTGAAGTCAAACAAGGCTGCATCGGGGCTGACGGTCGACCGGAATTCATGGGCCGGTCGACCGGAACCTGCTGCAGCCAGAACTTTTCGGCTCTGGCAAAATCGGTCGACCGGACGCCTGGGGGCGGTCGACCAAAACCTGTAACAACATCATCATTTCGGTTCTGGGAAAACCGGTCGACCGGCCAAGGTGTATAGGTCGACCAAAATCTGTAAACGTTGACATTCTGAGGCTCTGGCAAATCAGGTCGACCGGCCAAAGCGTGTAGGTCGACCGGAAAGACCTGTACCTGCAAAATTGAACTATTAGCCCAAGGAAACATGTCCATAGGTCAAGATATTCATGTTCTCATCAATTTCATGTATTTTGGGATTGAAATCAATTTAGATTATGCTATAAGCATTTCTAAATTTTGTTCCGGGGGCTCCGCCCCCGGAAACCCCCGCAAGGGGCGCTGCCCCCTTGACCCCCGCGACCTGACCGCGCAGGTCGATCCGCGTGCGAGGGCGCAACATTGAGCTTTCATGTGCATATCTGTCATGAATAAAACATCACATATGTCAGTCATAAGATAGTGGAAAAGAACAATGACTTATAGTGTTTAGCCATTATCAAAACCAAGAATACCAAATGACTCATATGATCATAGATTGATGTCGAATGACCTAATTGATCACATGATGACTCAAATGACTACATGGGCACAACACAATGTACATCCTCCAAGGACATACACCTACACATATGTGTTGGTGCCCCACACCAATGACCATGAGACTGGTCACTGACACATCATGTGTACTGGTTTAATAGGTAATCAAAGTCCCCGAGTGATTACCCTCCAACTAGGAACAGTTTAAGGTATGTGTTCATGTAAAGTCAGTCTCATAATCGAGATCCCATCTCGAGTTGACTTTACAACCACATATCCTAGGGACAACGTAAAGTAATACACAATCGCATATTTACGCTCAAACACCACTTTATTAATAATGAACAAGATCGTAGATATATCGGGTCTACCCGACCGTAAATTGGCCTGTAGCACACCAACACTAATAATCTCCCACTTGAAGTACAGCCAAATGCCCACAACTTTGATGCCCATCTTATCCCGATGACGCTCAAATACAGTCTGTGTCAAAGGCTTAGTCAGTGGATCTGCTATGTTGTCTTCTGACGGTACACGCTCTACCATCACATCTCCACGATCAACAATCTTCCGAATAAGGTGAAAGCGCCTGAGAATATGCTTTGACCTTTGGTGAGATCTCGGTTCTTTCGCCTGGGCGATGACCCCATTATTATCACAAAATAATGGGATGGGAGCTGATATCTCGGGAACTACGCCAAGTTCCAAGATGAATTTCTTCATCCAGACGGCTTCTTTAGCAGTTTCAGCTGCAGTAATATATTCTGCCTCCGTCGTCGAATTTGCAGTCGTATCTTGCTTGGAGCTTCTCCAACTGACTGCCCCTACATTCAACATGAATACAAATCCAGACATGGATTTGCAGTCATCTAGATCTGACTGGAAACTAGAATCTGTGTAAGCTCTAAGCTGTATGTCCTCTCCTCCATAAAGCAGAAAAAGATCCTTAGCCCTTCGCAGGTACTTAAGGATGCCCTTTACTACCTTCCAGTGCTCTTCACCTGGATTTACCTGATATCTACTGACAATGCTTAAAGTATTGACAGCATCAGGCCGTGTACATAACATTACATACATGATTGACCCTATCGTCGAAGCATAGGGTACCTTATTCATGTGTGCCACCTCCTCAGAAGTTTTAGGACTCATCCCCTTGGATAGGCAAATTTCATGTCTCATGGGAATAAGACCTCTCTTGGAATTTTCCATCCTAAACCTTTTGAGGATAGTGTCTATGTACATGGATTGGGATAATCCTAGCATCCTTTTAGATCTATCTCGATAGATCCTTATGCCCAGCACATAGGATGCTTCTCCCAAATCCTTCATGGAGAAAGTTTTGGACAACCAAGACTTAGTTGATGTCAACATCTCTACATCATTCCCAATGAGTAAGATGTCATCAACATAAAGGACCAAGAAGGTCACAGAGCTCCCACTGACCTTCTTGTAAACACAGGGTTCATCTTCATTCCGAATGAAGTTGAAAGATTTGACAGTCTCGTCAAATCTTAAGTTCCAGCTTCTAGATGCCTGCTTTAATCCATAAATGGACCTTTGAAGTTTGCATACCTTATTAGGATGTAGCTTGGAGGTGAATCCTTCAGGCTGTACCATGTACACCTCTTCTGATAGATTTCCATTAAGAAAAGCTGTCTTCACATCCATTTGCCAGATCTCATAATCCAGGTATGCAGCAATGGCAAGGAGGATTCTGATTGACTTAACCATGGCTACCGGCGAAAAAGTCTCATCATAGTCAATGCCTTACCTTTGACGATATCCTTTCGCCACTAGTCTAGCCTTGTATGTGTCAACCTGTCCATCTGCACCGATTTTCCTTTTGAAAATTCATTTGCAGCCGATAGGGACCTTCCCTTCGGGTACATCAACTACTGTAACGACCCGAGAATCCGATTACTGGGAAGGCCCGATAACTGTAGACACGCCAAAATTGACGCTATGTTGATCAAATCTCATGTCACTATGTTGACGTCCCAAAGTGAACTTCAATATTTCTATAATATAAAGTTTTTCTATTTTTATGATTTATTCTTGCATTTTTTTTGTGATTCACGACTTGATGAAGGGCGTGTTTTAAATAGTGACCTAATCTGGGGCGTGTTCTTAAGAAAGGACGACCAAATGTCAGGGCGTCAATTCCTGGTATTATCCGGTTTCAAAATAAATTCCAATTATTGATTAATGTCCTTCCTCAGGGCGTGTTTTCAAGTAACGCCTTCATCTCAGGCGTTTTCTCATAATTTTCAAATAAAGTAAGTTTTATTGCCAAAATTAAATCCAAGAAGTGACGCCCTTGACTGTGGTCGTGTTTTTGAGTAACGTCTTCGTGTAGGTCGTCAATTTATAATTTGACGCCCTGTTGAAGGTCGTGTTTTATCTTTCGGTGTCGTGTTTGAGTATGCCTTTCCTGAATAGTTCCTTGCCTCCAATGGTCTCCTTGCTCGAATTGGAACTAGAGTCCTGCCTTCATTGATCATTGCCCGTCCTTATCTTCCTAAATTTGAGTTTATCTTCGGTTGAAATCCTATATAAAGGAGCTCTGGTCGATCTTGACAGAGGTTACCGAGGTCAGAGTTTTTATACATAGATGCTGAATTTACGGAGGCTATCCATCTTCTTCATGTGCAATCTATATAGCTCTCTGCTTCCTTTTCTTCCTGCCAACATCATCAACTTCGGTTCCCCTTTACTGTCGTCAGGGACAGCAGGGGTTTTTGCTTATCTAATTGTGTTGTTTTTCATCGGTCATCATACGGTTTTCTTCCTTGCATTAGCATTACATCCTTTTCCTTTCCCTAACTCTTAGGGGTTTTAAAACAATAAAAAAGGTGCACATGTTGTTCTCTATTCATCATCATATCATTTATTCGGGATTGATACTACATTCACTTGGCTGATCCACTTCTCTTTGTTTGTTTTTTTGTCTTTTTTGCAAGGGTAATCAATAAAGAAAAACCCCCTTCATCGGCCGGCCGATTGAAGGAGGAGGAGGAATTCACAATCCATCCCGCGTTCTATTTTCCACCAGGTATTCGCGATCTTCTTTGTTTCTTCTTAAGGTAACCCCTCTGGCGATCACCCTCCTTAGTAGCACCACGTGCTTCTTTTCTTTATTATTATATCATCTCTCTCCCTTATGTTTTCTCGTATTTAAACTCTTCATGTGTGGATTTATCACAATCTACAAATTGGCGATCACGGTGGGACATCCACTGTTTTTCTTTTGATTACCATCTCCTATTGGCACCCACGTGTGCCCTTTCCCCTTCGGCACCCACGTGTGCCCTTTCCCCTCGGTACCCACGGTACCCCTCCTTTTGTGCCCCACGGGCACCCTCCACCGTGCACACTGCACACTCCCGGGATCAGCCAGTTTGTGATTGTTTGATTATTTCCTTAATTAACGCCTCAACTAGAGGCTCTTTTTCTTTTAACGTCTTCATCCAGGGCGTTTTCTTTCTGTGTTACGTCTTCTGCCAAGGCATCTTTCATTATTCTACTGCTTTTATCACACTATCTGTGAATTCACGCCCTGTCCCAGGGCGCCCTTTTATTGCATAGCGCCTCACGTCAAGGTGCGTTTTCAGATTTGACGCCCTCCTGCAGAGGCGTCCTTTGCGCTTATAGCGCCTCACCCAGAGGCGTGTTTTTTTTTCCTCACTGCTGGCTCGTGGGCTTTCACAGTGATTCACGACAGTGACTCTGTCGTCTCTTTGGTTGATAGCGACCTGCCCCAGGTCGTCTCTTTCCTGCATTTTACAGAAACCTGTTTCCTGTTTCTGTCTGTGATTGTTGGACTGATTATTACATTGCTTGCCTATATTGCTGTGATCTGATCATATTATTTTGCATCTTGTGGCATTTGGTTGAGAGACCTCCTCTCTCTACACTAGGATTCCACACACCTCTCTTGGAATCGGGACAACCCTCCATTGAGCACTCCGTCTCTTTGGACCGGAAATCCCTTTTCTAAGACCTCCGTAAGTCCCCGCACCCGTGGATTCCCTCACGGACGCCGGGCTGGTTGTACCCTTGAAGTACCCGGAGTATAGAGAACCTATCGTTGGTAAGGAGAGAGAAAGAATCTAGTTAACCCGGAGATCACACTTGGATAAACTAGGTTTCACTTTGCAAAAGAGGGAATTATTCTGCAATTTAATCCACTCTAATCTCAAGCGTAACACTAAAATCTTGCGTTCATCTCAACTTGGTTGCATAAACTTGCTTGGGTTGATTTGGCTTGTTTGGATTGAGTGGGTTTTGTTTGATAGTTCCTTTATAAGGCCGTCTCTCCTCTTAAACATGAAACTCCGTTCAGGTAAAATCATCAACATGGCAGGCTACGGATATTCTTATGATGATGAGGATGAGAATGTTTTCGGTCAATATGAAATCCCCCTCCAAGATTCCATCTATCATGAGGGAAATTACCCTCCTCATTCCCATTATCCGCATGTTCATGTGGTCGACACCACTTCCAAAGAGGTTGAGCCCTCTTCTCAGGCTGTGCCTTCCAACACCTCCGGGAATTCTTCCCCATCCATTAACGTCACCGATTTAATTAATGCACTATCTCAGTTGGATGATTCCCAGCGGCAGGCAGTTCAGGCCGCTTTGAAAGGGAAGTCCGTTCCCTCTTCCTCCCCCAATCCCCCTCCGGCCGAGAGTGGCCATCACATTGTTAATGACCAGGCGGTCCTGCATAAACCTCCTTCCCGTCCACCAACGCCCGGTACGGCCATGCCGGCCCAACAGGCGAGCCACTCTGCGGTTAGGCACCAATTTCTCCAACCTCCCCGAATTCTACGGACGCCTATACCGCATTCTTTTATTCAAAATCCGGCCCCAGTCGAGTCCGACACTAATGTTCTACTGCTTCAGAAGTTGGCAAGCATGGAAGAGCAACTGAAGAAGGTCACTATGGCTAAGAATGCCCCGGAGATCTCGCTCCCTACATTGCCAGTCTTCCACTTACCACCATCTGAGATGCCGAACTTCCAGCGATATAATGGGACTGGTAACCCTTTTATTCATTTGAAGGATTTCATGTACGATACCTCCTTTTGGCAAGACAACAAGGCCTCTTTGGCTTACTTATTCAGGAGATCTCTGGAGGGGCCAGCCCTTGAATGGTTCTATTCATTGGATCCTGCTGATGCCGGTGACTTTGATATCGTTCAGAGGAAGTTCTTGCAGAAGTACAGAGACCGGGTCGGACCCTCCCTCTCACTCACGGACCTGGTTGCGGAAAAAATGAAGCCCGAGGAGGACTTCATAATGTTTGTTGATAGATGGCGGTTGATGGCCGAGAAGCTGAAAGATACACTGTCGGAACAAGAACAAGTCAAGATGATAATTTCCAATGCAACTCCTCAGTTCCGGCATATCTTGGCCATGAATAGGTTAACCACCATGGAGGAGCTCTATGAAAGGGCTCGTTATATCCAGACGCAGATGAAGGATTCGCCCATTATGGGCATGTTTGAGCCGAAGCCACGGCTATTTAAGAAAAGTACAAATGTCAACAACAGCGGGCCCACGACGGAGGGCACAATTGCAAACGAGCAGGTTGGTGTAGTTGGCCACCCCCACCATCAATCTAACCCACGGCCTAACCCACCTCCACCACAAAACCCCCATTTCAACTTCACTCCACAACGCCAATTCGCACCCCAACATTCCTTTGCTTCACCGCAAAACCAAGCGCCCCGCGCTAACCCTCCAGCTCCGCAACAGTACCACCAGGTACCACCACCTACCAACTATGGCCAACAATAACAACGGAGACCACCACTTGGCCCCAAAAGGGACCACTACCCTCCATTACCAGAAAGTCTCCCGGATATTTTCAATGCTCTAATGGCCGCCAACTTGCTCATGTTACCAAGGGAAAGAACAGCGTGGCCTGCTAATGTTGATACATCCCGTTACTGCGCTTTCCATCGTGCACCTGGTCATAACCTTGATCGTTGCCTCAACTTCAGAGATTACATTTATGACCTAAATGACCAGGGTGGCATCAATTGGGATGAGATGAGACAGTTCATCGCCACCATGAAAGAAAGAAGGTCTCATCGGCAACAATAGGCTCAGCAGCCACAGCAACCAGCTCTGCAGTAGCAAGCTCCAGCACCTCAGCAGGATATGGGGATCGTCCACAATCCACTGCCGGAGCACCCGCCAAACCAGCACGTAAACCCTGTCACGTCTCTCTCCGAGGTAGAGAGAGGGCAGGGATGGCATGAAGAAAACGCCTCTGTCGGGGCATTTAATCACAATCAAAATCAACCTCCGCGCCTCTTGCGCACCCTTTCTTCTTCTTCTGCTCCCCAAGTGGGCCGATCCCTTCTGCGCCCCGTTAATCCACCTCCTACCACCAATTCTCCAACCTTGCCAGTTCGCCCCCTTCTTACACGCTTACCACCTCCACAGCCTACGCCACAACAAAACCCATCCACCACCAACCCTTCGCCACTGCCACCTAGGCCACTCCTCATCCGCCCATCGCCAACGCCCACTGCACCCGCCACCACTACTCCTTCACCGGCAAGGATCCCCCCACCATCGGTTCCACCACCTTTTGTACCCAGAACTCTTCTCATTCCACCCCCCACCAATTCCCCCCGCATTCGGGTATCCCTTTCTACTCCTACGCCTCCTACCGGGGCACCAACACCCCCTACAGGGATTCCCTCGGCGGGAACTCCCACTCCACCACTTCTTAACACCAACACACCTTCTTCTTCTTCTAATCCTCCTCCCACACTTGCCCCGATAGAGGCATGTCAAGGCGTGGCGCCGCTCCGCAGTGGACGAATGTTCCACCGTATTTTTCCACAGAGAGAGCTAGAGCCCGTGCAGAGGCCGCAAGAGCAAGAACAAGAACAAGAGTCAGCGCCAGGGACTCAGTATGATTTGCTAAAGCACTTGGACCGAACCCCAGCAAGGATTTCAATCCTGGAATTAATTAAAAGGTCCACCACTCATCAGCTAGCTTTGAAAGAATATCTGCAAAAGGTGATGGTCAATGGGGACATTCCAGTTGAGCAGATAGTCACGGTTTTAACGCCCGCTAGCAGTCAGCCGGCAATTACTTTCCATGAACATGAACTGGCGCCACTCCCAGCAAGAAAGTACGCTCTATGCATCACAGTTGACATCAATAAGGTGGCTGTTAAGCAATGTCTGGTGGACACTGGGGCATCCATCAATGTCTTGCCACCTAGCACCTTGGAGTTGTGTGGCATTCCGGAAAGCCAAATTCGGCCGTCTACTATCACAGTAACTGCATATGATAACACGAAGAAATCTCCTATAGGCATGATTACGTTAAAAGTAAGTTTGGGTCCTGCCGCCATCACAGCAGATTTTCACATTCTGGATATGGATCCGACATTTAATGGCATTCTGGGACGCCCCTACATTCAGCAACTTGATGCGGTGTCCTCCACAAATCACCAGTGCCTTAAATTCCCACACAAGGGCTGCATTATTAAAGTTACCAGTATGCCAATCCTGCCAGAGGGGGATATTCACGTGGCTTCATCAGTTCCATCCATGTGGCCGGCCAACAAGCCACTATTATCTGTGCTGGACGTCCCTTGTCCACGACCAATGCCAGAAAAAGTCACAACAGTTGCTATGACACCCCTGCCTCCCAAGGGAAAAAAGAAGAAAACAATGATGAACACCTCTGGCTGGAACATCTTAATGAAAATGGGGTATCAAAATGGCAAAGGTCTGGGTGCCAATTGTCAAGGCAGGATTAGGCCTGTTAAACCTCAGAAGCTGATTACACGAGGTGGCCTAGGTTACAAAGGGCCAGGCAAAAACAAAGATGAACCATGGGCATTTATGACATCCACATTAAAAACAGATCGCCAGCCGCTCACTTGGACATTGAAGACACATTTTGTCACATGTGGCTTTCAAAATAATGAGCAAACTACCGTAATTACTTCCATGCTAGATTGTCAGGATGTCCATGCTAGACAGTTTGCTCGTCATATCGCACCGTTGGCCACATACAAAGCCCTGGAGTCCTTAAGGCCTGACAAGAGAAGGAAAATGGATGATCCAGAATGTGACTGGTACAGGTGGTTCGATATGCAGGATATTACTATTTCTTTGAGCCGCCTCTTCATGCCGACTGATCCGGAATGGCCGCCACTTATTCATGAATTGATTGAGAAGCCGGCCGTAATTACAGATAAGAGGCAGCTGCTGAGTGACTACACTGATACTGGAGAGCCAGATGTTCCGTTTGAAGAAGGTTTCACCGTGGACAGGCTGTGGGCCGACCTCTTTTCTCTCACTTCCATGCATCTATCTGTGCTTGCTTCTCTATATTCTCATCGGTTTGGTCGCGTGCCAAGACCGCCTCCGATTACAATCAATTTGTCTCCAGATTCAATCCAAGTTTCTCTCACAATTCCTTCTTCGCTCCTCGAGCGATTTTCTAAACTCTCCATCACGCCCCCGCGCGGGCCATCACTGATTCAATCTTTCTCTGATCTGGCAATTTCCACTCCTCCTGCTATCCTCCCTTCACACTGCTTTCTTCTTAAAACAGAAAATAAAAATGAAGAAAAAGACAAAGATGAAAAAAAAAACGCCAAATTCCCAACTTTCCAAACCTCCATTTCTATTGAGGAGACCTCCTATTTCTCTTCTGAGTGCGTCCCGACCCAGGGGCCGCTCCTTCAAGATTCATTGCTAAATCTTTTCTCCCCCTCTGGTGAGGGGACTTCCTCTGTATTACCTCATGTATCCACTTTTTCACCTCCTTCCCTTCCTTCTTCTGATCAAGCTAGTTGCTCCTCCTCTTCTTCTGCTAACGCTAAAATTCAAGGGGTAGATTCACATAAGAAGTCCAAGGGTAAGCAGATTCCCCATAGGTTTCTGTTGGAGTTAGCTATCAGATGCCAGGCTTGTTTAGCTCTTCCTGAATTTATAGAGAATCCAATCATCCTGTCAGAGTTAGAATGTGAGGATGCTGTTGTTTCTTATGAGGGTTTGGGTGTCTATGAAATTGTGAATGATGAAGACCCTATTGAAGAAGGGGATGAAAGTTATGAAGAATATGAGGACGAGGCTGATGCTTTTGCTAGTGGCATAAGATGATTTGACGAACCATCAGCCTCTGTAGAAGAGCCTACCAAAGAAATTAATTTGGGTACCGAGGAAGACCCTAGGATTGTCCTCATAAGCAAGAATTTGCCGCCCTCCAAAGAGGAGGCGCTCATTTTGGTTCTGCAAGAATACAAGGACACGTTCGCATGGAGTTATGAAGATATGCCTAGTTTAGACTCTGCACTCGTCGAACACCGCCTTACACTTAAGCCAGGGTCTGTGCCGGTCAAGCAACGGTTGAGGCGTTTCCACCCTAATATGGCTTTAAAGATGAAAGAAGAGGTCGACAAGCTCCATAAGGCTAGATTTGTTAGAGTTGTCCTCTACCCCAATTGGGTGGCTAACATCGTCCCAGTTATGAAGAAAGATGGAAAAGTTCGGATTTGTATAGACTTCCGGGATCTCAACCGTGCGTGTCCTAAGGATGACTTCCCCCTCCCTCATATTGATGTTTTGATCGATAATATGGCAGGATTTGAGACTCTCTCTTTCATGGATGGCTTTTCATGTTACAATCAAATTCGTCTGGCTGAAGAAGATCAAGAGAAGACATCATTCACTACACCATGGGGTACTTATTGTTATGTGGTCATGCCTTTTGGACTTAAGAATGCTGGAGCTACCTATCAGAGGGCTATGATGGCGATTTTTCACGACATGATTCATATTTATATCGAGGTGTATGTGGATGACCTGGTTGTAAAATCAAGGACAAGGATTGAGCATCCTAGGGTTCTAGCTAAAGTCTTGCAAAGATCACGAGAGTATCAGTTGAAGATGAACCCCAAGAAATGTGTATTTGGTGTTTCATCAGGGAAGTTGCTTGGTTTCATTGTTAGCAAGAGGGGAATTGAAGTTGATCCCAATAAGGCAAAGGCCATCAGAGATATGCCTCCTCCCAAGAATCTGAAGGAAGTGCGAGGACTAATCGGGAGGTTGCAATTTATCCGTCGCTTTGTCTCCCAGCATTCACAAAGATGTAGGCCGTTTTACGAGCTTACTAAGCCGAGAGTCAAGTTTAATTGGGATGACAAGTGTCAGGCAGCCTTTGATGGATTGAAGGATTATTTGGCCAATCCTCCTGTCCTGAGGCCGCCAATTCCAGGCAAACCACTTATTCTCTATGTCTCAGTCCTGGATGACTCTGTAGGTGCTGTCTTGGCTCAAGTGGACGAAGAAGGTAAGGAGAGGGCAGCATACTACTTGTCTAAACTTCTTAACCCCTGTGAGCAGAGGTATTCAGCCATGGAGAAGACTTGCGCTGCGTTGGTCTGGGTAGTTCAGAAGTTAAAGCATTATTTCCTAGCTCACGAGGTTCACCTCATTGCTCGCATGAACCCAATTAAATTCCTCCTTGAAAAATCTGTCCTCACTGATCGATTAGCACGCTGGCAAATCTTCCTCTCTCAATTTGATATCACTTACATTCAGCAGAAAGCTATCAAAGGTTACGCCATTGCCGAACATCTTGCTCACCACCCTCTACGTCGTTTTGATCCTGTCAATTCGGAGTTTCCAGATGAAGAACTGATGTCCATTAATCAACCTCATGATCCTATGTGGACATTACATTTTGATGGAGCTCTAAATTCTCAAGGAAGAGGGATCGGCATGGTTCTTTTAACACCAGAAGGGGTCACCATCCCCTTTGCTGCTCGGCTCACTTTTCCTGTCACGAACAATATAGCTGAGTATGAGGCTCTTTTGGCCGGTCTTCAAACCGCTCATCGATATGGTGTCACCCATTTGAGGATTGTTGGTGATAGTCAACTTATTCTGCGCCAGGTGCTCGTCAAGTGCCGCACTATCAATCCTAAGCTCAAACCCTACCAGGAACTTGCTTCAGCTTATGCCAAACTCTTTACCAAATTAATCTTCATCCATGTTCCTCGTAGCCAGAATATCTTGGCCGACGCCCTTGCTTCTTTGGCCTCTGCTCTAGTCTTCCCTCCTGAACGAGATTTTCACGTTCCTCTGATTCATCAGCGTAACACGCCAGCTATTAAGGATCGTGCATTCCTCGATATTAGGGATAAGGTGCTTGAGAAGGACAAGCAGAAGGAATCTCTTAAAGGCAAAGAGGTCATGCTTTTAGACTGGGAAGAAGAATTGGCTGACGAAGAGAAGCCTTGGTATTATGAGATTGCCAGATATTGCAATGATCAGTCCTATCCCAAGGAAGCCACTGTGGAAGAGAAGAAAGCAATTAGAAGAGTGGCTCGGCGGTATGTTTTGGTTGGAGGAGTACTCTACAGGAGAGGGCTCATCGGTGTTTTGTTAAGATGCCTCGACGATGACGAATCTTGGAAGGTTGTGGAAGAGGCGCATTCTGGAGTATGCGGTGGTCATGTGAACAGCCATATGCTAGCTAAGAAGATCATTAGGCTAGGTTTCTATTGGCCAACTCTAGAAGAGGATTGCTCCATCTATGTTCGAAGGTGTGTTAAGGTGCCAACTGCACGCCGATAAAATTCATTCTCCTGCTTCTTCACTCCATCCTATGTCCTCCCCATGGCCTTTCTCCATGTGGGCTTTTGATATCATTGGACCTCTTGGTGATTCGAACCTCCTGACCAAGCAAAAGTCGTTCATCCTCACGGCAACGGAGTACTTCACCAAGTGGGCAGAAGCGGAAGCTTACGTGGAGATTAAAGCGTCAACCGTCTGCAAGTTTATAATGAAGAACATCATCGCAAGGTTCGGCATCCCGAGCACCATCGTCACCGACAATGGATCTCAATTTATCTCTCAAGAGCTCAAGGATCTCTGCAACATGTATAACATTGCATTGTATCATTCTTGTCCCTATTATCCGCAGGGCAATGGCCAAGCAGAGGTAACTAACAAAACTTTGATTAAGATTGTTAAAAAGACGTGTGAGGCTAATAAATTTTCGGACTGGCCAGACAAGCTAGTTGAAGCTCTCTGGGCCTATCGCACTTCCATTCGTACCCCCACTGGGTAAACCCCTTTCACCCTTGCTTATGGAATGGAGGCGGTAGTCCCTTATGAGATTCTCATTCCCTCTCTGCGAGTACAATTGGATAAGGAATTTTCTATTGATGAACGTCGGGATTCACTCCTTGCCCAATTGGAACTCCTAGACGAGAAGCGTCTGGTCGCCGCTGAGCATGCGCGCGTTTATCAAAACAGGCTCTCACGTTTTTATCAAAAGAAAGTAATTGAGAGAAAATTTAAAATCGGTGAGATGGTAATCAAGAGGATTTTTGTAAAGCCGGGTGGCCCCCGCTCAAAACTCCAACCTAACTGGGAAGGACCGTTCGTCATAAAAGATGTTTATCCTGGTAATGCTTATAAACTGATTAATGTTGAAGGAGAAGAGTTGACTCACCCTTGGAATGGTTTGTATCTTAAGAAATACTACCCTTGATTCAAAATCCAAAAAAAGTATATATATAGAGAGAGAAATTTTCAAAATCCAAAAAAAAAATTTGTTTCAAAAATCCAAAACAAAGTGGAATATTTCCAAAAACCAAAAAAAATAGAAATTCCAACAAAAATTCCAACAAAAATAAAGAAATTCTTCAAAATCAAAAGAGATCAAAATTGGTGCCATGGCACACGAAGGATCAAGGCCCGAAAGGTCAAAATTCAGAATTCATTCATCAGTCTTGCTAACTTAAAAGGGGGTTGACTCCCACACACACTACACGCTTTATTCTTGAACTCAAACAGTGCAAAATCCGATGGGAAGTCAAAAACCTGACTAAAAGTGAAAGACAATGTAACGACCCGAGAATCCGATTACCGGGAAGGCCCGATAACCCGAGACTCGCACCGCCACCCACGAGCCCGAAGACTCGGAAGGGTTAAAAGGATGGTGTGGAAACTACACAAGCATCACAAATAATTGCAGAAATTAAACAGTTATGATATTAAGCAGGAAATGAATTAACATTTTACATGGTCCACAATAAAATAACAACAACAGCAACAGTAGTCCACGACTAGTACAGTGACAAGAAAGAAAAGTACAGCCACACGGGGCATCCCCCGGCTCTGACCTCTGGCACTACCTCAGGGCACCCGCACCACGCTTCCGCTGCGCTCCCGACACGCTCCCCGAAGGTGGCGCCTCACCTGAAACACGGTGAAAACACGCAGGGAATGAGTCTCGGAACAAGACTCAGTAGGGATCACTCGAACCCTACCTCGCAAAACGAGAAACCACTACCCTAGCGGTAGGAAGGTACCTCGGAAAGGAAAGCCCTGTACTCTACAGAACTAGACCCAAACGGCACGCAAACCGACACACGTGCCACGGTACGAGAAGACCGAAACTCAACGGTCGAACCGTCAAAACCCGAAGGTCGGAAACACACGACTGACAGTCTGACACTCCGTACTCGACAGGAGTACCACCCACTAGAAGCACAGCCGGTAGCGTCCCCTGACGTCTTACACCGCACCGCAGGTGAACCGCCTGACATGGTAGGTCCTACCCGAGGCGCAAACACCGTACAAGTAACCACAACAAGTGACTAGCTGGGGTCACGCCCGTCGACGTGGGTCCAACCGCCCCCAACCACGTGTGCACACACAGACCGCGCGTCCCTGGTCTGGCCCTCTGACCGGTTTTCCCCTCAGCCGGACTCTGGCTGCAAGACGTGGGGCCCAACGGTAACCGGTCCACAAACCGTCTCTAAAGGTCAGCCCGTACACCACTCCCTGGTGCGACTAGCACACGCGTACTAGTAGGCTACGACTAGTGGAGGGTCACTGAAGGAGTAGACTCTCAAGTCACGGAAAACAACGCCCAAGCCCGACAACGTGTGGGAATCACCCCACGCACTAGTTCCGTCGCACGGAGACCACGGTCGGAGAAAAGCGAGGTTGCCACCCTCATGGGGCAACACAGGAAGTGGCGGTCCGACCCTGGACCGTCACAGCCAAATGGCGGTCCACTCTAGGGCCGTCACTTACAAATGGCGGTCTAAGGCAGACCGTCACACGGCCAGAGGGGTAGGGGAAGTGACGCGCCTGCTCAAGTGCGTCGCTTGAAAGTAACGCGCCTGAGACAGGCCGTCACACGGCGCCCCACACCCTCCAAAACCACAGGGAAAGTAACGCGCTTACCCTGGCGCGTCGCTTGCAAGCAACGCGTCGGGCTCAGTGCGTTACTCGCATGTGACGCACCTAGACCAGCGCGTCGCATGGCCCTCACGCTCGGGATGGAAAGGGAAGTGACGCGCCTGCCCCAGCGCGTTACACGCATGTAACGCGCCTATCTCGGTGCGTTACATGGCCTGACCCCCAACGGTCAAAAACCAACGGTCGAAACGCATGTGACGGCCCAGGCCAGGGGCGTCACTAGCAAACGGCGGCCAGTCGCAGGACCGTTACAGCCCTCGACCCCAAAGGCCAACACCCAGGGAAGTAACGCACCCCTCTAGGGGCGTTACAAGCATGTGACGGTCACTGGAGTGACCGTCGCTTGCCCCAGAGCACGCTACGGCGGGAAAACCCCAAAAACACCAACCACGCCCCCGTACCTCCACCGGAGAGGGGGAAAACAAGGGGGAAGACCCCTGGGGACCCCTAGCATGCATCTAAGCCACCAAAACATAGAATCATGGGCTAAAACCATAGATCGGGCGGCTCACCCCAAAACATGGAAAAACCCCAAAAACACCCAAACATGCCTCTCTCGGCCTCCCCGCGGCCTACAAACCACGGAAAAGAACGGCGAAGAGCTAGGGAACGTCACCCTACCTCAATGGAGCGAATGCTCCGCCGGATCGTCCACGAATCGCGAAGAACGCTTGAAAACCCTCGTTCTTCCTTAAGCTTCCCACGCTCGCCGCACGCCCCCACGACCGCCTCGCCGCCGCCCACGTCACCGCGCCGTCGCCCCGCCGCCGTCTGCAGCCGGAGGGGAGCTCGCCGTGGCCAACCGGGAGGAAGAGAGGGAGAGGGAGGGAGACACGGTGGAGGAGGAAGGAGGAAGAAAAAGAGAGGAAGAAGAAGATGGTGGGGGGAGAGAGAAAAGAAAAAGGGTTTTATAGAAAAACCCGGAAAATCCGTAAAATTCCAAAAATTAGGAAATCACACCCCCGCGATCCTCGGAACGCACCGATCGCAACGGTACCACTCGTGTCCGTGTGAACAGCCCGGTTCACGCGCAACGAGCGTCCGAAGAGAAAAGCCGAAACACACACCGGGAATCGGAAAACACGCGCGGAAAAAGCCGCGGAACGCCTCCGGGCCTCCGAAACGACTCCGGATCGCGCCGATCCGAACACGAAAGATGTCCGAAACGAAATTTCGGACACAACGGAGCCGGACGCTCCGAAAACTAGATCCGGGACCCATGAAGAAGGATCCGAAAGGTCCGGGATATTACAGCCCTCCCCCCTTAAGGAATTTCGTCCTCGAAATTGAGAACAACCCAAGGGGAAAGAAGAGGAAGACTCACTCAAACAGGTACGGGAACTGCTGACGCATCTCGTCCTCACGTTCCCACGAAGCCTCACCACCAGAGTGTCGTTGCCACACGACCTTTACCAAGGGAATGACCTTGTTCCGCAGGCGCTGCTCTCGCCTATCCTCCACGCGGATCGGAAACTCTGGGAGAGAAAGATCGGGAGTCACCTCAGGCCAAACGGAAAACTCGAGCACATGAGAGTCATCGGGCATATACTTCCGCAACATGGAGACGTGGAACACGTCATGCACCGACGCCAACTCAGAGGGTAACTGCAACCGGTAAGCAACCTCACCGATGCGCTCCACAATCGCGAAAGGACCAATATAGCGGGGACTCAGCTTCCCACGCCGTCCAAACCGCATCACCCCCTTCATCGGAGAAACTCTCAAGAACACACGATCGCCCACGGCGAACTCGAGGGGCTGCCGCCTACGGTCAGCATAGCTCTTCTGCCGACTCTGGGCCGCCAACATGTTCTGACGAACCAGGTGCACAACATCCACACATTGCTGCACCAATTCCGGTCCCGTCAAAACACGCTCACCCACCTCAAACCAATCAAGTGGAGTCCGACAAGGACGCCCATACAATGCCTCATAAGGAGCCATGCCGATGCTCGAATGAAAGCTGTTGTTATAGGCAAACTCCACTAACGGTAGGTGATGAATCCAACTCCCCTGCCACTCCAGGCAGCAGGATCTCAGCATGTCCTCCAAAGTCTGAATGGTCCTCTCAGACTGACCATCTGACTGCGGATGATACGCCGAGCTAAATGCCAACTCCGTGCCAAGAGCTCGCTGGAAACTCCTCCAGAATCCAGAAGTGAAGCGCGGATCCCGATCCGACACGATCGAAATGGGAACCCCATGCAACGGCACGATCCGCTCCACATAAAGACGAGCCAACTTAGGCACGCTCCAGCTGACCTTGACCGGTAGCAACCGCGTCACCTTCGTCAGCCGATCCACCAGCAACCAAATACTGTCCTGCCCAGTCGGGGTTCTGGGCAACCCCACCACAAAATCCGTGGTCACATGGTCCCACTTCCAAGCAGGAACATCCAAGGGCTGGAGAGTACCGCCTGGTCGCTGATGCTCTGCCTTCACCTGCTGACAGATCAGGCACCTGGCCACAAACTCGGCCACATCTCTCTTCATGCCAGGCCACCAGAACTGCCTCCGCAAGTTCCGATACATCTTCGTCGCACCCGGGTGCACAGTGTACCTGCTCCCATGAGCCTCGCGTAACACAGCACGACGAACCTGCTCCTCCCCTGGGACGTACAGCCTGCCACGAAACCTCGCAGCACCGTCCTCGCCAAGCTCCACATCAGCCATCGCAAGAATCCGGGGCAACTCAGGGTCCGCATGCTGAGCCTCTGTCACCTGACGACGAATAGCAGGAGTGACAGTCAGACTCGCAAGCACTGCCAACCCTGGCTCCTGGGGAATCTTGAGCCTGAAAGATACTTCGGGCACCTGTTCCCAGAGCCTCCACTTCCTCAGCATCAAGGTACTGACCGCAACCTTCCTACTCAAGGCATCGGCGACGACATTCATCCTGCCCGGCTGATAAGACAGGGTGAAGTCATAGTCCTTCATGAACTCCATCCAACGCCTCTGTCTGAGGTTCAGATCTCTCTGCGAGAACACATACCTCAAACTCTGATGGTCAGTGAACACCTCGAACTTCTCACCGTACAGATAATGCCTCCAGATCTTCAGCGCGAAGATCACTGCCGCCAACTCAAGGTCATGGGTAGGGTAGTTCTCCTCATGGGGCTTTAGCTGCCGAGATGCATAAGCCACCACTCTACCATGCTGCATCAGAACAGCACCCAATCCAACGCCGGAAGCATCTGTACACACCACAAAACCTCCCGATCCAGAAGGCAAAACCAACACCGGAGCCGAGGTGAGCAATCTCTTCAGTTCCCTAAAGCTCTGCTCACACTCCTCGGACCAGACGAAAGGCACATCCTTCCGCGTGAGCCTCGTCATCGGGGTCGCAATGCGGGAAAAATCCTGGATAAACCGGCGATAATAACCCGCAAGCCCCAAGAAACTCCGGGTCTCCGTCACCGACCTCGGCCTCGGCCATTGCATCACAGCCTCGACCTTGGCGGGATCCACGGAAATACCATCACCAGAAATCACGTGCCCCAGAAAGTGCACCTCGCTGAGCCAAAACTCGCACTTGCTGAGCTTCGCATACAACTGGTGATCTCGCAACGTCTGCAGCACCACACCCAAATGGTACGCATGCTCCTCAGCAGACCGCGAATAAACAAGGATGTCATCCACGAAAATGACCACGAACTGGTCCAAATACGGATGAAACACCCTCTGCATCAAGTCCATGAAGGCTGCTGGGGCATTGGTGAGCCCAAACGGCATCACCAGAAACTCATAATGCCCGTACCTCGTACTGAACGCAGTCTTCTCCACATCGGACTCGCGAATTCTCAGCTGATAGTAACCGGACCGCAAATCAATCCGCGAGAACACTCGCGCAGACTGAAGCTGGTCGAACAAATCATCAATCCGCGGCAACGGATACTTGTTCTTAATGGTCACGTCATTCAGCTGCCGATAGTCAATGCATAGCCGCAGACTACCGTCCTTCTTCTTCACAAACAACACGGGCGCACCCCAAGGGGAAAAGCTCGGACGAATGTACCCCTTGGCCAACAGTTCCTGCAACTGCGCCCTCAACTCCCTCAACTCCGCGGGGGCCATACGGTAGGGAGCCTTCGCCAAAGGTCCCGTACCAGGTACAACCTCGATCACGAAATCGATCTCCCGCTGGGGAGGTAATCCAGGCAACTCCTCAGGAAAGACATCGGGAAACTCGCACACCACCGCAATGTCCTCGACATTCGGCTCCATCCGGTCAGACACAACCACAGACGCGAGAAAACCCTGACAACCTGAATCAAGCAATCGACGGGCTCGAATAGCAGAGATAAGAAATCGAGAAGAGGCGGAACGGATACCTTGGAAATAGAAGGTCCTCTTGCTCGGATGTTGGAAGTAGACCCTCTTCATCCCACAATCCACCACCGCTCCATGAGTCTCGAGCCAATCCATGCCTAGAATCACATCGTAATCCCGAAGCTGCAACGCATACAACCTGCCTGGCATACTCCGCCCATCGATCCACACCGGAACCTGGTCGAAGCAATACGGAGTGACCATAAAGTCACCCGAAGGCAACTCCACAGCCAAATCACAGGACAACTGGGTCACCGGCTCCTCGACGCTCGACGCGAAATCCTCCGAAATGAACGAATGAGACGCGCCAGAATCAAATAAAACCCGAGCCGCACAACCCAAAATCTGAACGGTACCTTCCACGAGCTGCGACGCTACTGCCTCTGCCCTGGTCAAGTGCGTGATCTGGCCACGAGCTCTCTGCCTGCCTCCCACACTAGCTGACCTGGGTAGCGGCGGATACTGTCCCTGCTGCTGCTGCTGCTGGGAAACCTGCTGCTGCGGCGGCCTCTGAGGACAGTCGCGCGCCATGTGCCCTGGCTGGTCACACCGAAAACAGATGATCGGCGCCGTGCACTGCCTGCCTGGGTGGGTCCCACTACACCGTGGACAAGGTCCTCGCGATCCACCCACCGATCCCTGTCGCTGCAAAGGAAACGGCTGCTGCACACTGCCCGATGAAGCCTGCCCCTGATCCTTGGACTTCTTCTTGCCGAACCCCTTCTTGAAGAACTTCTTGACCTTCGTGCCAAAGGACGCAGATCCTGTCACCGAAGCTGCCGATGCCGGTACTCCTGAACCACCCGACGCAGACTGAAAGAAACCCTGCTGCTGAGTCGCCGACTGCTGGCTGCGACCTGACACAGACTGCCCCTGGCTGATCGGTCCTCGAGTCCTCTGCATATCCATTTCCAAGGAAATCGCAACACGAGACGCCGTCTCGAGATCAGTGGCCCCATTCGCGATCAGATGGTGCCTCAGCTCCAGCCTCAAGCCCTGCACAAACTGCGTCGTCCTCACCCTCTCATGCTCCATGATATGAGGTGCGTACCGACCCAGCTCGACAAATCGGGCCCTGTACTGCAACACGGACATGTCACCCTGCACCAGCTCCAGAAACTCCCGCATCCGCTGCGTAGCAACAACATCTGGACAGTACGTACGCTCGAAAGCACTGACAAAGTCATCCCACTCGATCTGCTCAAGCGGACGAAGCTGAAAGGACGTCTTCCACTCGGAAGACCACCACCTCCGAGCCGTACCCTGCAACTGGTTGTAGGCCAACACCACTCTGTCCTCGACAGCACTCTTCGCAGAACTGAACACCCGCTCCATCTCATCAAGCCAATCACGAGCCGCATCAGGGTCTGCCTGGCCGCTAAAGTAAGGTGGATGAAACTGCATGAAATCCCTCACTGCTCGGCCTGGCCCACCCCTGACTGACGAGCCCTCACCGGCCTCTCCGCCGAACTGCTGAGCCATGAGATGGTACATGCCACGGAGAAAACCCTCGGCCCCCGGAGCCCTCGCAGCATCCGCGGCCTCGGTAGCTCCCGGAACTCTGCTATGCTCCTCCTGGTCCCTCTGGACCCCCTGCTGGATCTCCTGACCTCCAGCCGACTGCCCCTGCTGAGAGCGAGAACTCCTCCTCGGCGCCATCCTCGCTCCTTAAGCACAAGACAGAAAACACAGAAACGGAAGGTCAGAATAAAACACGCGGTGCCCCATGCCAGCGTCACATGTACATCATCGTCATGGACTAGTGGACCAATACAATTACCTATGATTCTCATGTAATTCCACAACCGCGCTCTGATACCAGCTGTAACGACCCGAGAATCCGATTACCGGGAAGGCCCGATAACCCGAGACTCGCACCGCCACCCACGAGCCCGAAGACTCGGAAGGGTTAAAAGGATGGTGTGGAAACTACACAAGCATCACAAATAATTGCAGAAATTAAACAGTTATGATATTAAGCAGGAAATGAATTAACATTTTACATGGTCCACAATAAAATAACAACAACAGCAACAGTAGTCCACGACTAGTACAGTGACAAGAAAGAAAAGTACAGCCACACGGGGCATCCCCCGGCTCTGACCTCTGGCACTACCTCAGGGCACCCGCACCACGCTTCCGCTGCGCTCCCGACACGCTCCCCGAAGGTGGCGCCTCACCTGAAACACGGTGAAAACACGCAGGGAATGAGTCTCGGAACAAGACTCAGTAGGGATCACTCGAACCCTACCTCGCAAAACGAGAAACCACTACCCTAGCGGTAGGAAGGTACCTCGGAAAGGAAAGCCCTGTACTCTACAGAACTAGACCCAAACGGCACGCAAACCGACACACGTGCCACGGTACGAGAAGACCGAAACTCAACGGTCGAACCGTCAAAACCCGAAGGTCGGAAACACACGACTGACAGTCTGACACTCCGTACTCGACAGGAGTACCACCCACTAGAAGCACAGCCGGTAGCGTCCCCTGACGTCTTACACCGCACCGCAGGTGAACCGCCTGACATGGTAGGTCCTACCCGAGGCGCAAACACCGTACAAGTAACCACAACAAGTGACTAGCTGGGGTCACGCCCGTCGACGTGGGTCCAACCGCCCCCAACCACGTGTGCACACACAGACCGCGCGTCCCTGGTCTGGCCCTCTGACCGGTTTTCCCCTCAGCCGGACTCTGGCTGCAAGACGTGGGGCCCAACGGTAACCGGTCCACAAACCGTCTCTAAAGGTCAGCCCGTACACCACTCCCTGGTGCGACTAGCACACGCGTACTAGTAGGCTACGACTAGTGGAGGGTCACTGAAGGAGTAGACTCTCAAGTCACGGAAAACAACGCCCAAGCCCGACAACGTGTGGGAATCACCCCACGCACTAGTTCCGTCGCACGGAGACCACGGTCGGAGAAAAGCGAGGTTGCCACCCTCATGGGGCAACACAGGAAGTGGCGGTCCGACCCTGGACCGTCACAGCCAAATGGCGGTCCACTCTAGGGCCGTCACTTACAAATGGCGGTCTAAGGCAGACCGTCACACGGCCAGAGGGGTAGGGGAAGTGACGCGCCTGCTCAAGTGCGTCGCTTGAAAGTAACGCGCCTGAGACAGGCCGTCACACGGCGCCCCACACCCTCCAAAACCACAGGGAAAGTAACGCGCTTACCCTGGCGCGTCGCTTGCAAGCAACGCGTCGGGCTCAGTGCGTTACTCGCATGTGACGCACCTAGACCAGCGCGTCGCATGGCCCTCACGCTCGGGATGGAAAGGGAAGTGACGCGCCTGCCCCAGCGCGTTACACGCATGTAACGCGCCTATCTCGGTGCGTTACATGGCCTGACCCCCAACGGTCAAAAACCAACGGTCGAAACGCATGTGACGGCCCAGGCCAGGGGCGTCACTAGCAAACGGCGGCCAGTCGCAGGACCGTTACAGCCCTCGACCCCAAAGGCCAACACCCAGGGAAGTAACGCACCCCTCTAGGGGCGTTACAAGCATGTGACGGTCACTGGAGTGACCGTCGCTTGCCCCAGAGCACGCTACGGCGGGAAAACCCCAAAAACACCAACCACGCCCCCGTACCTCCACCGGAGAGGGGGAAAACAAGGGGGAAGACCCCTGGGGACCCCTAGCATGCATCTAAGCCACCAAAACATAGAATCATGGGCTAAAACCATAGATCGGGCGGCTCACCCCAAAACATGGAAAAACCCCAAAAACACCCAAACATGCCTCTCTCGGCCTCCCCGCGGCCTACAAACCACGGAAAAGAACGGCGAAGAGCTAGGGAACGTCACCCTACCTCAATGGAGCGAATGCTCCGCCGGATCGTCCACGAATCGCGAAGAACGCTTGAAAACCCTCGTTCTTCCTTAAGCTTCCCACGCTCGCCGCACGCCCCCACGACCGCCTCGCCGCCGCCCACGTCACCGCGCCGTCGCCCCGCCGCCGTCTGCAGCCGGAGGGGAGCTCGCCGTGGCCAACCGGGAGGAAGAGAGGGAGAGGGAGGGAGACACGGTGGAGGAGGAAGGAGGAAGAAAAAGAGAGGAAGAAGAAGATGGTGGGGGGAGAGAGAAAAGAAAAAGGGTTTTATAGAAAAACCCGGAAAATCCGTAAAATTCCAAAAATTAGGAAATCACACCCCCGCGATCCTCGGAACGCACCGATCGCAACGGTACCACTCGTGTCCGTGTGAACAGCCCGGTTCACGCACAACGAGCGTCCGAAGAGAAAAGCCGAAACACACACCGGGAATCGGAAAACACGCGCGGAAAAAGCCGCGGAACGCCTCCGGGCCTCCGAAACGACTCCGGATCGCGCCGATCCGAACACGAAAGATGTCCGAAACGAAATTTCGGACACAACGGAGCCGGACGCTCCGAAAACTAGATCCGGGACCCATGAAGAAGGATCCGAAAGGTCCGGGATATTACAGACAATACCCGTTCTTTTCTTCTTCGGCCCATAAGGGAGGAAGGGAGACCTCAGGGTAGACACGCCAAGTCTATCCGCCGCCCTAGTAGGTGGAAGTCAGGGCCCAAAAGGGAGCAAATGCCACAAAAGCCCAAGTACAATTAGGTTATTCATAAATGCAAATCAAATTCAAAGTGAAAATCAAATGGTGAAAAGAAAAGCATGACAAGATGGCAAAGTCCCCGCAAGGAAAACCTTGGGCGTATGCGTGCAATATAAAAGAGGCAAAAAGGCAACAAATCTCTCTACGCCAAAGACCGAACCCCAACAGGCATAGGGTAGGGGAGGCAACTTCACCTTGAGCATCTCTGAATCCCTTATGGGCTTCCCTTATATTTTCTTCCATCCTTTCTATGTGGTAAGTCACGAACTGGCAGGATGGTCAAGACGGACCTGGGAAATTGCACTGTACGAAATCTCGAATACAAGTCAACAATGATCATGTCGACCCCCTTTTAATTACTCAAGAAATGTTAATGAATTTTAGATGGTGACCGTGTAGGACCCGCGATCTTGATAGCCTTGCCAACCTTTTTTTGCAGAATAATTCAATTAACGCCCTTGGCTAAGGCGCTTTTTTCTTTTAGAATTAACGTCCTAGATTAGGTCGTCTCTTTCCGAATAACGTCCCTAAGCGGGTTGTTACTTTCTCAAAAATCAGATTTCCTTTTCAAATTCACGCCGTCTTCTAGGGCGTCTTTATGCGAACCACGACCTACTCTAAGGCGCGTTTTTCAGGAAAAATAACAAAAAAATATAAATGAGAGGAAAAGAGAAAAAAATGCATTTCTTCACGATGTATGCTTGCATTCTTTTGCATGGGCATCTTTTATTTATGGTTGCATATGCGTGCTTGCATGATGCATCTCCCCGTTATCAGCTATTTTATTTACCTTATTTGATTAAAGGCTTGGCCCCTTGACCCGCCATTAAGGTCAAAAGTAAAGGCACCCCTTGCTTATTGAGCAAGGGGCCAAGTCGAACAGATGAATTAACCTGTTTGTTCAAAGTGTGGATTATAGTCGCAGAAACAGGGCAAAGCAAAGCAAAGACGAAGAACATGGAAAGAGGAAAAGTACACAAACACAAGTGCTATTATTTCGTTGGAATTTTATTTTATTTAGCACTTATGATCATGTCATGCTTTGAATTGAGGATTATTCATATTGAAATTATGGGAGGGCTAATGAACTTTCAAGGTGCAGAAGATTGCAGGTTTCGAGATGCTCGGATCACTGTGGACGTAACATCATGCTGTTCTTGTAAGCATTATTACTATATGGTATTTTACGCTATTATAATATATCAAGGACCTTGTGGTTCTGATGAACCTGGAATTTGAGTTCCCCTTCATCAAAAACAGTGATAGTTCCAGGAGAGTCTTGATCACACGGATAGGCCGTTGAGTCGTTGAAGGTTTGGGACGATGGTTCCACTTTTTGAGTTGATGCGCGGACAAACGGGCTTCGGCTTAGTGTCAGCTCAGAGATCTGGATTCTTGACCAAATCTGGATGGCTTAACAATATTATCCTTGATTATTTTCTATCTTTTAGTTTGTCTTATCGTTTTCTTTTAGCCCAGCATGCATCATGTAGGACTTTGATCTTCATGCTGAAAATCTTCATATTATGGCGATAATGAAGGTCACTCGCTCTTGATTGAGTTGACATGAGATATTCCATTCCAAATTGAGTACTTTATTCTCTTTGAAGCCGCTTAGGCTGATTACTTGAAAATGTCCCTTTCCTGGATCTCCATCTCAATTCCCTTTATTTTTCCCACAAATACACCTTGGTTGTAGCACGTCCACGTTGGCTAGTAACCGCTCTCCAATGGTGTCTCCTTATCGTGCCATGCGCACATTTTTACTTGTTTAGTTTTGTCTCTTTTATCCAGCAAATCGATGCTTCCTTGGTAGTCACTCGGAGTTGTTTCATTCGGAATCTTGGAAAGATTTCCAATGCTTAGTGTCTGAGACGTGTCACATCACACCTTGGCATCTACTTATCAGTTCGTTCCACTTCATTCCGTTGGTTGTACTTTCACTCCATTTCGTCTCACTCCCTTGCAAAGCAGACGCCAAGGCGGGGCAGCTGTAGACACGCCAAAATTGACGCTATGTTGATCAAATCTCATGTCACTATGTTGACGCCCCAAAGCGAACTTCAATATTTCTATAATATAAAGTTTTTCTATTTTTGTGATTTATTCTTGCATTTTTTTTTGTGATTCACGACTTGATGAAGGGCGTGTTTTAAATAGTGACCTAATCTGGGGCGTGTTCTTAAGAAAGGACGACCAAATGTCAGGGCGTCAATTCCTGGTATTATCCGGTTTCAAAATAAATTCTAATTATTGATTAACGTCCTTCCTCAGGGCGTGTTTTCAAGTAACGCCTTCATCTCAGGCGTTTTCTCATAATTTTCAAATAAAGTAAGTTTTATTGCCAAAATTAAATCCAAGAAGTGACGCCCTTGACCGTGGTCGTGTTTTTGAGTAACGTCTTCGTGTAGGTCATCAATTTATAATTTGACGCCCTGTTGAAGGTCATGTTTTATCTTTCGGTGTCGTGTTTGAGTATGCCTTTCCTGAATAGTTCCTTGCCTCCAATGGTCTCCTTGCTCGAATTGGAACTAGAGTCCTGCCTTCATTGATCATTGCCCGTCCTTATCTTCCTAAATTTGAGTTTATCTTCGGTTGAAATCCTATATAAAGGAGCTCTGGTCGACCTTGACAGAGGTTACCGAGGTCAGAGTTTTTATGCATAGATGCTGAATTTACGGAGGCTATCCATCTTCTTCCTGTGCAATCTTTAGAGCTCTCTGCTTCCTTTTCTTCCTGCCAACAACATCAACTTCGGTTCCCCTTTACTGCCGTCAGGGACAGCAGGGGTTTTTGCTTATCTAATTGTGTTGTTTTTCATCGGTCATCATACGGTTTTCTTCCTTGCATTAGCATTACATCCTTTTCCTTTCCCTAACTCTTAGGGGTTTTAAAACAATAAAAAAGGTGTGCATGTTGTTCTCTATTCATCATCATATCATTTATTCGGGATTGATACTACATTCACTTGGCTGATCCACTTCTCTTTGTTTATTTTTTTATCTTTTTTGCAAGGGTAATCAATAAAGGAAAACCCCCTTCATCGGCCGGCCGATTGAAGGAGGAGGAGGAATTCACAATCCATCCCGCGTTCTATTTTCCACCAGGTATTCGCGATCTTCTTTATTTCTTCTTGAGATAACCCCTCTGGCGATCACCCTCCTTAGTAGCACCACGTGCTTCTTTTCTTTATTATTATATCATCTCTCCCCCTTATGTTTTCTCGTATTTAAACTCTTCATGTGTGGATTTATCACAATCTACAATAACCCGAGACTCGCACCGCCACCCACGAGCCCGAAGACTCGGAAGGGTTAAAAAGGATGGTGTGGAGACTACACAAGTATCACAAATAATTGTAGAAATTAAACAGTTATGACATTAAGCAGGAAATAAATTAACATTTTACATGGTCCACAATAGAAATTAACAATAATAACAATAGTAATAGTCCACGACTAGTACAGTGACAAGAAAGAAAAGTACAGCTACACGGGGCATACCCCGGCTCTGACCTCTGGCACTACCTCTGGGCACCCGCACCACGCTACACCTCAGATGCGCTCCCCCGAGGCGGCGCCTCACCTGAAACACGGTGAAAACACGCAGGGAATGAGTCTCGGAACAAGACTCAGTAGGGATCACTCGAACCCTACCTCGTAAAACGAGAAACTACTACACTAGCGGTAGGAGAGTACCTCGGAAACGGAATCCTTGTACTCTACAGAACAAAGGTCCCATGGCACGCAAACCGACACACGTGCCACGGTAAGAAGACCGAAGCTCAACGGCCAACCTGACAAAACCCGAAGGTCGAAAACGCACGACTGACAGACTGCCACTCCGTACTCGACAGGAGTACCACCCACTAGAAGCACAGCCGGTAGCGTCCCCTGACGTCTTACGCCGCGCCGCAGGTGAACCGCCTGGCGTGGTAGCTCCTACCAGAGGCTCGAACACCGTACAAGTAACCACAAACAAGTGACTAGCTGGGGTCACGCCCGTCGACGTGCGTCCACTGTCCCCAACCACGTGTGTACACACAGACCACGCGTCCTAGGTCTGGCTCTCTGACTGGTTTTCCCCTGGCACTGGACTCTGATGTGACGAGGGGCCCGACGGTAACCAGTCTAACACCGTCCTCAGGGTAAGCCCGTACACCACTCCCTGGTGCGACCAGCACACGCGTACTGATAGGCTACGACTAGTGGAGGGTCACAAAGGAGTAGACTCTCGAGTCAACGGAAAATAACGTCCGAATCCGACAACGTGTGGGAATCACCCCACGCACCAGCCCCGTCGCACGGTGGCCACAGTCGGAGTAAAAACGGGGTTGCCACCCTCATGGGGCAACCAGGCATGTGACGGTCCACCCTAGGGCCGTCACAAGCAAGTAACGGTCTAGGCGAGACCGTTACATGCGCCTAACGGTTCAAAATAGACCGTCACACGGTCAGAGGGGAAAGTGATGTAACGGCCTGGTCCAGGCGCGCCATGCGTTACACCCCCCCCACGCTCCCAAAGCCAAAGGGATGTAACGGCCCAGCCCGGCGCGTCACACACATGTAACGCGCCTGGCCCAGCGCGTTACATGGCCCTCACACTTGGGGTGAAAACTGGAAGTAACGCGCCTGCCCCAGCGCGTTGCACGCATGTAACGCGCCTAGCCCGGTGCATTACATGGCCTGACCCCCAACGGTCACAAACCAACGGTCGAAAGCCCCTGACGGCCCTACCCAAGCGCGTCATAGGCAAATGGCGGTCTATCGTGGGGCCGTTACAGCCCCCGACCCCCAAAAACACTACTCAGGAATGTAACGCACCCCTCTAGGGGCGTCACAAGCATGTGACGGTCACTGGAGTGACCGTTACACACTCCCGAGCACGCTACGGCGGGAAAACCCCAAAAACTTCGACCACGCCCCCGTGCCTCCACCGGAGAGGGGGAAAATAAAGGGGAAGACCCCTGGGGACCCCTAGCATACATCTAAGCCATCCAAACATGAAATCGCGGGCTAAAACCATAGATCAGGCGAGCTCCCCCCAAATCATGGAAAACGCCAAACCCGCTCAATCAAGCCCCTCTCGGCCTCCCCGCGGCCTACAAACCACGGAAATGAACGGCAAGAGGCTAAGGAACGTCACCCTACCTCAATGGAGCGAATGCTCCGCCGGATCGTTCGTGAATCGCGAAGAACGCCTTAGAAAACCCTCGTCCTTCAAGCTTCCCGCGAGCACCGCATGCCCCCACAATCGCCTCGCCGCCGCCCACGTCATCGCGCCGTCGCCCCGTCGCCGTCTGCAGCCGGAGAGGGGTCCGCCGCGGTCAACCGGGAGGAAGAGAGGGAGAGGGAGAGGGTTACGGTGGAGGAGGAAGGAGGAAGAAGAAGAAGAAGAAGAAGAAGAGGGTGGGGGAGGAGAGAGAAATAGGGGGGTATTTATAGGAAATCCGGAAAATCCGAAAAATTTCGAAAAATAGAAAATTACACCCCCGCAATCTTCGGAACGCACCGATCGCAACGGTACCACTCGTGCTCAGGTGAACGGACCGGTTCACCTGCAGCGGGCTTCCGAAGTAAAAGCCGAAACGCACACCGGAAATCGAAAAACACATACGGAAAAGCCGCGGAACGCCTCCGGGCCTCCGAAATAACTCCGGATCGCGCCGATCCGAACACGAAAGATGTCCGAAATAAAATTTCAGACACAACGGAGCCGGACACTCCTTAAACCAGATCCGGGACCCACGAAGAAAGGATCCGAAAGGTCCGGGATATTACAACTACGTTCCAAAGTTTGTTGGTGTACATGGACTGGATTTCTGAATCCATTGCCTCTTGCCATTTCTCGGAGTCTACACCACGGATTGCCTCCTGATACGACTGAGGATCATCATCCTCATCGATACATACCTTAGAGGACCCCTCTGAGACATGTCCAACATATCTCTCAGGTTCTCTCGGTAGTCTACCAGATCTCCGTAGTGTCAGTGTTTCACTTTGAATAGGATCAACCGATACAGTCTCATCTAATGAGTTTGTGTCTATGGGTTGTGGTTCTTGGACCTCGTCCAATTCTATCTGGCTCCCACTATTTTTCTGGAGTAGATATTCTCTTTTCAGAAGTACAGCTCTCTTGGCCACGAAGACCCTTTGCTCAGAAGGGTGATAGAAATAATATCCAAACGTCTCCTTTGGATATCCCACAAACCTACACTTATCGGTTCTCGACTCAAGCTTATCACTCTCGTTCTTCTTTACATGAGCAGGACACCCCCAAATTTTAATGTGATTAAAATTTAGTTTCATGTCCTTCCATATCTTATATGGTATAGAAGGAACTGATTTACTTGAGATCCTATTCAATAAATATGCTGCAGTCTCTAATGCATAGCCCCAGAGAGACAAGGGTAGTCCTGACATAGACATCGTGGATCGGACCATGTCTAACAAGGTCATGTTTCTCCTCTCGGATACACCATTGTGCTGTGGTGTATACGGTGGAGTCCACTGAGAAACTATTCCATGGTCTTTAAGATAAGAAGTGAATTCATGGCTCAAGTATTCACCTCATCGATCCGATCGAAGAGCCTTAATACTCTTGCCAGTCTGTTACTCTACTTCATTCTTATATTCCTTAAACTTCTCAAAGGCTTGTGACTTATGTCTCATTAAATACACATAGCCATATCTAGAGAAGTCATCAATAAAAGAAATGAAATAGAGGTGACCCCCTTTTGCCTCCATGGACATGGGTCCACACACATCCGAGTGTATGCGCTCGAGAAGGTCAACAGCCCTCTCACCATGTCCACTAAAGGGAGCCTTGGTCATTTTCCCCATGAGACACGACTCACAGGTATCAAATGGCTTGTATTCGAATGAATTCAAATACCCATTTGAGTGTAAGTGAGAGACCCTTTTCTCACCTACATGGCCAAGTCTGCAATGCCATAGATATGCAGAATTCACTTCATCAGCATTGGAAATTTGCATAACATTAGAACATGTATCTAATACATAAAGACCATTGACTAATGAACCATTGGCTATAATCAAACCATTATTCATTATAAAGCACCCAGTGCTATTAAAAGCCAATGTATATCCAATGTTATACAAGTCAGAGATTGAAATAATGTTCTTAATAATATTAGGAACATAATAACAGTCATTCAGCTCCAGAATGACTCCTGAAGGTAAACTGAGGCGTGCAGTCCCAACAACTTTGACAGAAACTAAAGCTCCATTGCCCATCCTTAGTTCAATCTCCTTTTTTTGCCAGCACCTGCACAGAATTGCAGATATGAGATGCACATCCAGTATCCAATACCCATGATGTGGATTCCATATATGACAAATTAAGGTCTATGACAAAAATACCTTCATTTAGAATTGCCTTGCAATTCCTTTTCCAATGCCCAGTTTCCCCGCATCGAAAATATTTGTCTTCCTTTTCATTCTTCTTGCCCTTCACTTTGTCAACTTTGGCGAGTTGCTTACCCGTGGCCTTTTTCTTTCCCTTCCCTTTGTTACTTGTGGTGGATATTTAGGTGACCTTCCTTTTCTTGTTGGCCCGGCCAACAATCATTACAGACGAAGATAGTTTATCTTTCTGCATGGTTCCTTCAGTACTCTTTAACATGTTGAGCAGCTCTGGGAGAGTTGCTTCAATCCTATTCATGTTAAAGTTCATGATGAAGGAAGAAAAGGAATCGGGTAATGACTGGAGTATAAGATCAATGCATAGTTCAAGATCTCACTTGAACCCCAATACATTGAGTCTTTCAATCAACTCCATCATTTTCAGTACATGGGTCTGTACTGATGAACCCTCAGACATCCGTGTCCTGAAAAGCATTTTGGAGACGTCATACCTCTCAATCCTACCCTGCTCCCCGAAGAGCTGGCGTAGATTGAGAAGTATACTTCTATAATCAGTCTTTTCGAATTACCTCTGCAGCTCGGGGGCCATAGAGGCCAACATGTAACATTGGGCAAGGGAGGAGTCCTCAGACCACTTGGGATAAGCCAGTAACTCGCCCTCGTCGGCATCAGGAGCTGGCTTAGAATGAACCGTGTCCAACACGTACACAATCTTTTCGACGGTAAGGACTATGCGTAGATTATGCAGCCAATGCGAGTAGTTCGGTCCAGTTAATCTATTTGCATCCAAGATGTCGCGGAGGGGGTTGGACGACGACATTGTAATCTGGATAAGAAATAAAAGACAACTTAGCATCTGTTCAAATTCTAACTTAGATGTGATTTTCTATCTTAGTTAGTCCCACTATTTTTCGATCGGACTATATAACCCTCAGTATATAGAACAGGAGATCAGCGAGATCTACCTAGTGGATCGGAATCCCAACGAGACTGATGTCCGACCTTGTGGAAAGCATAACAAGCCATACACCATCTCAAGGGCAGTCAACAAGCACTTGCATCTAATGCAATATCCGATATTCGGCCCCCGAGAAATCATCCCCTTGTGGAAAGTACAACAAAGGATATTTTCGGTTAGATCTAACCATCATTACTACATAGCAATGAGTTCATGACCCGACCCTTGTGGAAAGCACAAGAAGACCGAGTTCAATTCCTCACCCCATTGAGGTCGAGCCTTGGAGTTTAATCCCGCCCCCAAACTCATGGACCTTGTGGAAAGCACAACAAATCCATGAAATGAAGACGTTCATTCACTCCATAATGATGGAGGGCCACGACGACTCCTAGAGCCACGCTTACTAGATCTAAAATTTAATCGCGAGGGAATTTAATTTTATCTTGATCTCACCCTAGGTAGTAAAATAAATATATCCAATATATTTACCGTACCTAGTAGTTTGCACAAAATAAATGCATCCAATGTAAAAATAAAACGCAAGTGATCATGGACTTAATCCCTAATGTAACTAAGGCATCCGACACGCTTCCAAAGCAGCTGGATCGTCCTCGTCGGGTGTGCTCCACGCTTTCAAACTCTGACGCCGCAGTAATTACAACTTTTACACAGCTCATAGGCCGAAAAAAAGTAAATTATATATCAATAAAATTCCAGAAGCCCTTAGGGCGAGTACAACAATGGAGGAAGATAGAAGTACATTAGAATTTTAACAGAGTGAGAAAGGAGGTTCGCAGACCCCAATTAATTACATTAATCCAAGTCCATGATCACTTGCCAACCCATTCAAATAAAATCAATCAAGGGTTATTTTCTGAAAATAATCTTTAATTTTGAATTTAAAAATGGGATGTGTAAACAAAAATAGGCTAGCTTTGTTTAATTTTAAAAATCGAATCATGATTAACTAAAATTAAACACACAAACAGGCCAATACAAGGTAAATAAAGTAAACCACGTAAAGAACAATCATTTTCTACAGGGGCATTCAATTGAGATAATTAATTAAGTTTAAATTTAAATTTAATTATCCAATAATCAAATTTCAATTCAAAATTTAAATATGTCAATAATTTAAATTTAAATTCAAACTAATTATCCAATAATTTTGTTTGAAAGTAAATGTAAAATAATGTAATTATCCTCAATTAGTAATTTTCCAAAATTCAAAATTTGAATTTAATAATTATCTAATAATTAAATTTTAAATAATTAAAATTTTCACATTTAACTTCAATAAAATTCAAATTTTAAAATTTCTAATTATCTAATAATTAAAAAATTTGAAATTTGAAATTTACTGAGGTAACTTCAATTATTACCATTTTATCTCACGGTAAATAGTAATTATCTCACCTCGGTAAATTCAAATCGATTAAATAAAATTTAACATTTGACATTTACTTTTGAGATAACACTATTTAACTTACTCGATAAAATTCTATTCAATTTACTGTGCATTTCCATATATATATCATATATATATTTATTTATTTATTTGAGCACAATAAATTAAAAAGGTTAAAAACGTAATTTTTTTAATAATAATAAAAAAAATTCGGCGTCGGCAGCCATGGACGCGTGGGCAGTCGCGCCCACTCCCGCGCACCCGCACGCGGGCGCCCGGGTGGCGGGCGCCCACGCGAGGCACGCGGCGGGCGCACTGCGCCCAGGGCGCAGTGCGCCCACTCCGGGCCTTAAAATTTTTTTTTTTTTACAAAAAAATTTGCTGCTTGGATGCCCAGTATCTAGGAAGAACAGAGACGTCTAGATCTCTTTCAACAAATAATAATTGAAGATTTTGATTGCCCCTAAAACATGGCTCTAAACGGCGATAAAACACCGACCAGAGCGCGAACCTGGCTCTGATACCACTCGAAGGTTTCGCACAGCACCTACGTGCGACGCAGCGGATAACAAAAATTCATTCTGCCCGATCCCGGTGCTATGGAAAGCTTAATTTGTGCTCTAATAAGTGTTTCTAAGACTCCAACCCGCCTAATTACAGGTTACGTATTTCACCTTACGCGGAACGACGCTGTCCGTTAAGCATGATGTAGAAAACTGAGCCGCACAGCTGCACGGCCTCTAGAGATGATCCACACGGACCCTTTTGCAGTGACGGTTCCCCCGGCACGGACCTTCCCCGACCCTTTCACCGTCTGGAAAGAGAGAGAGCAAGAGGAAGGAAGGGGGGAGAGGAGCTAATCCTCTTCCTTAGGCTAATTGCTTGATTAAGCCTTTAGAAGAACAACCTTCGAATGAGCTCACGTAAGGATCTATATATAGAGTTTAGGCATTTCTGAAAATGGCTCCAAAAGATCGAAACTGTATATATGTCCTTTCTACTATTATACATATGTATTAAGCTCCATTTACACTCCTTTCCAAAAGGAATTAAATAGAAATAAGACATACATTTGTATAATAATAATCCGTCACCTAAGAATCTATTGTGTGTGATCCTCTAGGCCCATAGTCACTCTAGTTTAAGGCCCATTAACTTCTAATTCTCAATTAGAAGTAAATTAAACGTATTCTTCGCTTCTACAAGAGCCGAATAATAGTTTAATTTATTCCGAACCTTCGATCACGTTGGGTCAAGCAAATCCGCGTGATCCTAGAGGACGCCGGGTTTAAACCAGCACGTCTGGTACCTATAAGTCCATAGTTACCGCATCGATATAACCCATCGCTCCTTCTATGAGTCTGGTACGATCGAGGGTATGGTTTCTGTCAAACCCCATGATCGTGCCATTTGACTATGACCTCCTTAAAGTGTATGACGTCCGTTCTAAACGAACTCACACGACCCTGGCCAGGGATTTAACGGAGTGTCAATGTCATGACCCATTAACTGTCTGATATATACCCGACAGTGAGCGATCCCCTCTTGACCATTGATGATCTTCACACGTATCTTGGAGTGGTTAATGACTCGGCAACTCATGACTTATGGTTAAAGTCACTTAGCCAAGTAATTAAACCAATCCAGTCCTCGTGTAAGATCCGATAAATGTCTCAGGTCAAAGGACCAACGATACTACTGAGACAGTTGAATCTTCAGTTGACATTAGGTATAATCAACCATCTGAAGATCCAATAGCGGATCAGTTCAGTGTACATCCTCCAAGGACATACACCTACACATATGTGTTGGTGCCCCGCACCAATGACCATGAGACTGGTCACTAACACATCATGTGTACTGGTTTAATAGGTAATCAGAGTCCCCGAGTGATTACCCTCCAACCAGGAACAGTTTAAGGTATGTGTTCATGTAAAGTCAGTCTCATAATCGAGATCCCATCTCGAGTTGACTTTACAACAACATATCCTAGGGACAATGTAAAGTAATACACAATCGCATATTTACGCTCAAACACCACTTTATTAATATTGAACAAGATCGTAGATGTATCGGGTCTACCCTACCCAAAATTGGCCTGTAGCACACCAACACTAACAGTAGGGACATAGGAAGTGGAAGGGCTAGGCCTCTCAGAGTAGGGGACTATGGGGTTTCGGGGTTCAGACTGGCGGTAGGTGGAAACCCGAGGTGGGACCACCCTTTGAAATCGTTCAACATCTCGAGCGACCTGATAGGCGTGCTCGAGGGTGTTAACCTCTCGTAGAAACAGCTCCCGCTGTATGCTCTCATGTAGGCCAGTCCTAAACCGTGAGAGGGTGACGGAGGCATCCTCCATGACTCGACTTCGAAGGAAGAAGTCATCAAATTTGACGATGTACTCGTCCACGGACTTTCCATCCTGGGTGAGTTTCTGCCATTGGTCTAAAAGACGCTGATGGTAGGAGGGTGGCAAATACTTCTCCCTCAATTTCTCCTTCATTTCTTCCCACATGCTTATGGGCTCCTCTCGTCTCCTTGCTAGGAGATTTTTGATGTTGCACCAGTAGGTCTTGGCTTGACCTAGGAGTTTCATTTTGGCAAACCTCACCCTTGTAGCAGGGGTCATACGGCGATGCCAGGTAAAATATGGATCCATCCCGGTCTCCCAATCAAGGTATGTGGCGGGGTTTAGGGACCCATCAAAACTCGGAGCGTCAATTTTGACGTTCTGGAAAATGATATCCTCATCGTCGTGGTCTCTCTCTCGAGGCGCACGGGTCTCTTGCTCTCTATCTTGGGGAGCCTGATTTTGGCGGGCTTGCTCTCCCTCCTCCCTAGGATTGGCTACGGGATCGCCGTGGCCATTCAATCTTCCTTCCTTTAGTCGCTACTCTAAGGCTCGAATCCTCTCATCTAGTTTCACCCGTAATTGACCTATGGATGCTTCAAAGTGGGCCATAAGATTGTGCTCGAGCTGGACTAGCATAGAAGTCACGCTCTTTTGATCCATGGGTAGCGTTGAGGGGCGCTCTAGATGGCCTGATGAATTCTTAGACCAGCGTGGTATGCACGGACTCGGACCTAAATGACGCAATCTTGGGACCGAAAATTAGCAAGCTATAGACCCAATTTGTTGGCTAATAGGCAAAGGGCCAATTTGAAGGGACCGGTCAGGGAGAGTTGCTCGCCCGTAGGTGAAGTAGTTGTGGAACTACCTCCTGACAATTAGGGTGCCCTAATGCGGCATTCTAGGGCCTAAGGATGGGTGCAAGCAAGCTCTCTCTCACCGTCCACAACGATGTACTCAGGAGACTGGCTGCATGGATAGGGCTCTCTCTCACTTCGCGTGGCAATTGAAAAGATACTAAATGAGCAAGTGAGGGGAGCACGTACCTAGCTAGACTGAAAAGTCTAACTCCGACCGGAGACGAGGGCGAGTGGGGACGTGCAAGTTCGCACGGTGTCGACGAAGCTTCACGGTTACAATGAATTCACTCCACGCAGGGAGAATTTAATTATTACAAACCGATTAATTTAAAATTTTCCCGCGTAGGGGAACAAATTAATTCAGACTTTTCTCCGCGCAGGGAGAATCATGTACGGACACTCACACTCCGTAAGTTACGGGCTGTGTGTCGGCCGGGGCGACTTGGGTGCCAGTCGTGCCATCGTTGCCGGTGCTACAATCAATAAACTAATCAAATAATATAGGTATATAGATATATAAGATTATATATATATATATATATATATATATATATATATATATATATCAAATAGATATATCTTATATATATATTTAACACTCTCTTTTTTTTTTTCAAATTTTACCTTTTTTTTTCAAATCGTTTTCAAATCCCCTGTTTTCTTTTCTTGTGCGTGCTTCACGTGGGGTGGGGGGGGGTCAAGAAAGTCGGCAGGGTGGCCGGCTGGTTGCTGGCGTGCGGGCTTCACGGCGGTCAACGCGGGAGGCCGGTCGGGCGCGCACACGCATGCGGGCGGGCGCGCAGGCGTGCGCTGATGGGCACGCAGGCGCAAGTGCACGTGGGCGGTTGCGCAGGAGCGCGTCGACGGGTGCGCGGGAGGGCTCACGTGGGCAGCAGGCGGCACCGGCACGCGGGCGGACTGAGCGGCATGCGAGCGTGGGGGCCGGCGACTTTCGGGCGTGGGCGATCGGGCGCAGGCGGGCGAGCACAGGCGGGGTCGGGCATAGGCGGCTGGCAAACGTGGGCTATCATGCGCCGGCGGGCGCTCACGAGCGCGCAGGGGTGCGAGCGGATGCTGGCGCGGCCGGGCACTTGGGTAACGACGGCGATGCACGCGGCGGCGGTGGCGGTAGCCGTGTGCGCGGGCAACGGCGGACGCGGGTGGCCGCGGTGGCGCGGCGCGACGGCGGGCGGTGGAAGGAAGCTGGCCGTTGCGGCCAACATTTTTTTTAAAAAAGCGGGCACGGGTGACGATGCCCGTGCTGCGAACACGCTTTTTTTTCAATTCTTTTCTCTCTCTACTTCTCTTTCTCTCAACCAAGATTTTTTATTTTCCTCTTTTTTTTTCTTCTCAACAGAGAGAAGGAGATCTCTTCTGCTCCTCTTTTTTTTTCTTTTTTCACGAACAGAAATCGGGGAGGGGAGGCGGTGCCGACGTCGGGGTTGATGGAGGCGTCGTTGTTGGGCTCTGATACCAAATCTGACGCGGACGGCGTCGGAAGAAGGATCGACGGCAACTCCGGAATCACGAACATGACAGATAATTTATTACCTCGCGCAGCTCGGCCTCACGCCGGGACGGTCTCACACCGGGTGACACACTCAAATCTCACAAGTGAGAAAGAGGGAAGGGAAACAAGAGGAGTGGAATCTCTCTCACGTAGGAAGCAAACTTCATTCTATTCATCATGTTACAATCCTTCGTAAGCCCCCCTTTATATAGGGAAAGCACATTACATCCTTGCCTTCACACTTTCACTTATTGTGTTTATACCCTAGCCTAACAAGACAAAACCCAACAACCAACTATTGACTTTGTGGGTTTAATAAAATAAAATACAATAACTTTTAACTATGACTAGCCTAATAAAACAAAAGTAAATACATGTAGTAAAACATGTAATTTACACACGCACAAATACTCAATACTCAAAGACATACAAATACACACAAGTATCTACTCAGGATGCCGAGTCTTCGAGTGAGTCTCCGAGCCACAAGCTCGGTGCAGTCGAGGCGGTGCGGCGTCGGCTCTGATTAGTGGGCCCGGTAGTGGACCCGGTGGTGTCCCCACCAGAAGGGAACGACCGTGCTGAACGTCGGCGCCGTGCACGTCGCGAGCGGTGCACACCCCTTCTGCATCCCCCCTTCACTCCGCGCACCCTGCTCCCCCACCCCTCCCCTTACAACCCTAGCATTTGGACCTTCGCGTGTAGCGGGGAACGCCGAAGAGGCGGCAGCGATGGCGGACGTCGTGCAGTTCCGCCTCGAGTGGATGATGGACGAGCTGGAGGACCTGAAAAATGGGGCCTCTCCACTCGCGACGAGATCACCGAGATAGTGCGGCGGTGGCGGGACTTCGAGTACCGCCTCATGCGCCCTCGCCTGCTCAAGCAGGACTTCCTCGCCTACGTCGACTACGAGGTCCAGCTCGATGCACTCTGCGTCCTGCGCAATAAGAAGATCCTTGGGGAGCTCAGGCGGCAGCGCCGACGCGATGACGAGGGTGGGAAGGGCAAGAAGAAGGATGGGAAGCAGGAATGGAGACCAAAGGGCACTCTCTCTCTCTCTCTCTCTCAAACGGGTTTATCAAATTTTTAAAAAATGAGATATTTTTACCAAACAGCTGATATCATTTTTCTTCAATTTTAAATTTTAAGTTAAAAATTAGTACAACATAATTTTTTAGATAGAAATAGTTTCTATAAAAAAAATTGTTCCCAAACACCTATTAGCCACTTTTTTTATTTTTGAAATTTTTTTAAGAAAGTTTTAATGATATATTTTTAAAATTAAATTAAATTATAAATAATAAAAATTAAAATTTAGAGGGTTCTATATTTAATTTTTCAACCAAACCTTACTTTCAAGTTGAAATCACCACCCTCCCCTTTGCGCAGAGTCATCACGCTCCCTCTCCCCCTTTCTTCTCCTTCTTCTTCCCTCTAGACCTCCACCCCCTCTATTGGTTCCAAGGTTTGTCAGGCTGCGACGGCGGTGACGCAATAACAAGGTTTGACGTATCGATCTGGTATATGGTGTACTGCACGTACCGAACCTTACTCGTCGGAGACCAATACAATAGAGTTTTGAGTTCGAAACTTGCGAAACACAGGTTTTTCTTATATTTTTTATTATTTTTTTTATAAATTGAAGTTAAAAATTATGACATTTATAATGTTCGAACTCTCAAAATCTCACATCTAAATCACACAGTTCCAACTAACTGAGTTACACATCTTTTATTATATTTCATTATAATAAATATTTATAAAATAATATTTTTTCTTAACATACATAAGTATTGACCCATATAATATCATATGGTATCGTACCGATAAAAATCTGATACGCACGATAATAGCGGCGGCAAACCCTGCGCAACAGTGATCTGGAGTGCCGGAGGTAATGGGTCAGGTTCAGGCGCGCCGGCCTCGACCCTGGGGAGTAGAAGCCGACGGCGCCCTGCGGATCGCCGCCGATGGCCGCCAGCCGTGAGGAGGGAGCCAGATCTGTTTACCGTAGTACATCAGTCCCCGCCACCTCGCCGGCCTCCTCCGACCGCCCGAAACACCGCCTCGTCACCTGGCACCGCCGCAGAATGGCCGCACCGCAGCTCGCCGGTCTTCTTGCCCCTCCTCCGGCTCTCCGAACTACCGCCGACCTGCACGTGTCGCTCCCTTTCTGAAGCTGTGCCGCACGTCCCGGGGACTCGGTCGCACATGACGACGTGTGTGTGAGATCGGGTCATAGCGTGCGGTACGTGCGATTTAGTGCGATCATCAACATGACGTCTGTGTCTCACATCTCGCACGTGTTGGTCTAGACCCACCATTCCCCTATTAAACCCTGCTTTCAGAATCTCATCAGGCGATTTCTCTCGCCACTACCAGCTCTCGGGCTTCCCCTCTCCCCGGCGATCTGCACCGTCCCCGGGGCCTCACCGCTCCTGCTTCCCTCCCCCGCAACCCACTTTACTCTGCTCAATCCGGACTCACCTTCCACTTCACCTCTACCCGCTCAGCTACGATACCGACTGTTGCAGTGGCGACCAAGGAGGCAATCGGACACATCTGAAACCCGCGGTCGTGAAAGAGATGTGCTGCCGCCGTGTGGTCTACACGCTGATCAGTTCTTCGTGGAAGTTTCAATGTTCTCCTTCTTCTTTCCGTCACTATTCGGGCAAGAAAGGAAAACTTGCTCCTCTGCAGGTAATGACTGTCCTGTTTGGGTGGACTATTAATTTTGGTACAGTATTAGTTTTCATCTTTAATATTTTTAGAGCATTGAACATCAATATTGTATAGATATTGACATAGATGGAGTATTAAGGATTGCAATTGAAGGGAAATAAATAAATTAAAAGCGGACTAAAGGGGGGCATTATTTTTGGACTTTCACAATTAGGATTATATCCTTTTTAATACATATATGGATTTGTTTTAAATTTGATACAATGAGGAGTAGGTTGAACGGCTCCGCACTTCGTCGGTAACAATGAGGTAGCAAGTTCAATTCCTCTCGGTGGCTAAGCGCGGTGTGCCTTCACCAATAGTGTTTTCACCCATGGGTGGTTCCCTGGCTCGAATCTGGGCGGCACTGCTTGGGAGTTTTACCAATCCCGTCCTTTGCCCCATCTAGCAGACCCCATTATGTGCAAGCGGTGGGATCGGTGGGTCCAAAGCTGCCGAACGTGAGGTTGGTGGCAGGGGGTGGGTTTCCCCCGGTCATCAAAAAAAAAAGATACAGTACTACAACTCTTCCAACATGATGGTTTTAAAATTGATACGGCAAAACCAAACACCCCCATAGTTTCTGCTGCTTTGTTGGTTTCTACATAGGTGTTACTGGTATATAGGCTTTAGAATCATCTTCATATTTATGTGCTCTTTTTTCTGTTCTTTAGGAGAGGAGGATGATCGATAGATTTAGGCTGTGGGCCAAAGGAGGCGAAGGTGGAAATGGGTGCCAGAGCCTCCGGCGGAGCCGAACTGACCGGCATGGCAGACCTGATGGTATGGACCAAAGCCTTCACTGTTTCGTTTATGTTTGAGGACTTCCATCAAACTAAGTTATTCCATGAGACATGTTCATCCTTGTATGGAAATGATTCTTTAGTCTATAGAAAAATTGTCACTTTTTTCTTGCTGGGAATGAGATGCAGTGGTTTAGATTTTTTCTTCTTTTTCTTCAATAGAATAATTCACAGATTCACATGTCTATGCGTTGAGCCATGGTGATCCTTATCATTTTCACATTTTAAGTGATCTGCGTCTTTTAGGACTCATAAAAACTTTTCTGAACTTCTTTCAATTTTGAAACCATTACAGGTGGAAATGGTGGAAGAGGTGGTGATGTTATTCTTGAGTGCTCTGCCTCAGTTTGGGATTTCAGCAATTTACAACATCATGTGGTAAGATATTCGGTTGTTGAAACATGTACTTTTCATAAATGCATTTGATGGGTAGTTGAGTGAATTGTAGCCTTCCTTTATGCTCGAGTAGTTCTTCCCTTTAGGAACCAATCGCCTGTGTAGCATTTCCATGTATCACATTGCTTAGTGTACTACCTGCTTTGAAAGATGCTCATTAATAGTTGTTTCATACAGAATGCAAAAAGAGGTGGTCATGGAACTTCAAAGAATAGGATAGGTACTCGAGGCTTTGACAAGGTAGAATTAGCAAGAGACTATCCTTCCCTTGCTTCCGATGACATGATATTCAGGCTTTAGTCTTGTTCTATAATCTATTGCAGGTCGTGCAAGTACCAGTTGGCACAGTCATTCATCTAGTTAGTGGTGAAACTCCTTACTTTGTGAAAGCCCACTCATCTCACTCTTCACAGCCATGGGATATTCCAGGTGACACAGATGCTGATGCACCGAAGTCTTATCAGCAAAACGATGGTCGATTTGATAAGTTGGAAGACCAATCTAGTGGTATGTCCTCCCATGAGGAGAAACAAAAATTGCTTCCTTTTAGCGATTATACTTTGTGTTCTTCTCCTTCTCATGGGATAGATGCAGACGAAAACTTACCTTCTTCTGAAGAAAGCAAAGATGAAATTGAAAATATGTATGAGGAGATTTTGCCTGAAATGGAATTGGACACAGAGGATTTAGAAGAAGATATACAATATTCAGTTGCAGAGTTAACTCAGCCAGGTCAGCGAATGATAGTAGCCTGCGGTGGTGATGGTGGTCTTGGTAGTGCATCTGTTGGTAAAGCTTCCAAGTGTCATAAAACTATTAAGGACAAGAGCAGTGCCGCAGATACTGAAGTGCTGGATGATGAAAATAACTCCTCACTTGTTGCAGGATCACGTGGTTCTGAAACAGTGCTTATTTTGGAACTCAAGAGTATTGCAGATGTGGGTCTAGTAGGGATGCCCAATGCTGGTAAAAGCACTCTTTTGGGAGCCATTTCACGTGCCAAACCGTTAGTTGGCATTTATGCTTTTACTACACTTAGGCCAAATATAGGGAACCTGAACTATGATGACTTATTTTCTGTGACAGTGGCTGATATCCCTGGAATTATAAAAGGGGCACATGAGAATCGTGGACTAGGGCATGCATTTTTGCGTCACATTGAGCGCACAAAGGTGTTAGCATACGTAGTGGACTTAGCAGCAGCATTGGATGGTAGAAAGGGCATTCATCCATGGGAACAATTGAGAGATTTGGTGCGAGAGCTTGAATACTATCAAGAGGGGCTGTCAGATCGACCATCCTTGGTGGTGGCAAACAAAATTGATGAAGAGGGTGCAGAGGATGTGTATAAGGAACTAACAAAGCGGGTCCGAGGAGTTCCTATTTTTCCTGTCTGTGCTGTACTGGAGGAAGGAGTGCCTGAGTTAAAAGCTGGTCTCAGAAAGCTCATGGATGATAGAGAATCATGGAGACTTAAATTAGATGAGATTATTCTTGATTGAGACTCTTTTGGTAAGATTTTATCTGATTTGCTGCTAGCCTATACTGCATCAATCATCAAAATCTTGCAGTTGGTTTCTTGCATTGCTAAGCTTAATATTTTCTTCTTGCTTCTCGATTGTCTCATCTTTTCTCAAGTGTAAATCATAGTTTGCCATCTCTTACGAGATGTCGAGATTTCTCCGAGATCTCTGTCTCTCCAAAGGTCGCGAGAAACGAAGCCCCCGAGACCAAGATCTTCTCCCCCCCTCGGTTTCCTCCTTCCTTTCTCCCTGTCTCTCTCTATCTCGCCCCTCTTGAGCTCTCTCTCTCTCTCTCTCCCTCTCCTCCGGACACTCTCTGTCTCTCCCTCTATGACACTTTCCCTCGGACTCTCTCACCCTCTCTCTCCCCCTTCTCTCTGTCTAAGAGAGAGGGGGAGATAGAGATACATGTATCATTTTTGATGTATTCTTCAGTTTGTGATTCATGTACCATTTTATATATCTCTTTTTAGTGTAACTTTTGATGTACATTGACAATGATGCATGTGAATGGATTTGTTATTGTTGTCATTACTCTTCATTTTGTAAAATTGAGTTGTCAATTAAAAAATATGTTTGTGAAATTGAGTGGTTAGTAGAAAAAATAGCATTTTCTTAAAAATAACCTATATATATGATTTTTTTTTTCAAAATCATGAATCCGATTTTTCAAGATTTTTTTTGAGATCTCTTCTCTTCATCTTTCCGAGACGAAATCAATATTCAAGACTAAAAACCTTGGTGTAAATGTTTTTTGGGACAGCCACTTCATATATCATTTATTTGAGAAAAATGTCAACATAGATAGGAACCAGGGACCATATCTTGAAATGAGAAGAGGAAAATCTGATACACTCATCCCAACTAAGTCTACCTTAGACTGTGCCATATGCATCTGTTTCCTTGTAGCTATATGCGTCAGTTTCCTTGTGGTAGATGAGTGCCTAACTGTATGTCCTCTTGAAGAGTTCAGTCATTTTGTTCACAAGCCTTGGGTGGAAGGTCATTTTCAGGTGCTTTACAAAGGTTCAACCTATAAATGTGAGTTACTTCCCCGTTGGTTAACTACTGAATACAATCAAATTTAATGTACTTTTTGATAGATTTCACCATAACTTGTATATGAATGTTTATGAATTCAATTAGCTTAAATATTTGGCATAAGTTAATTTGACATGCAATGGTCATGTGTAAACTCCAAACCTAAAAATAATTCTTCTAGAAGGGAATATAAGGTGTAGTTAAAATTGATATATGACATAATATAGGTTGCCGGTATGTAGTCATTGTTCATTTTAGTCTATATTATGTCCAGGTTCAAATGACACTGCTTAAAGGAGACCCAGATATCTCTTTTCACATCTAAGTAAACTTTGCCATGAGTGCATGCACAACAGAGAAGCGCATATGATCATTTTGAAGGAAAGTGTGGCTTGTACCACTAATTTTATTGCGAAGAGAGGTAGTATAACTAGATGGTGCAGAAGAGAGGTTCCTCCACAACCCAAAGTAACAAAACGTTAATGATTAACTGGCAATTACAGAGAATTGACTGTGAATAGGGCCCTTGTTGCAGTGAGCACCCACTCCCCACGTGTGGATGAAACCACAGAAGGAATTATCCCTTCTGTATGTGGTGGCTGTAGTTGCTAAAGCACATCACACCAGTGGTGTTGGAGCTCGGAGGAAAATCCCCTGTTGTTGTCGATTCAAATGTAAAATTAGATGTCTGTTTTCCTTCTTTTCCAACACCAAAAGGGCCCCTTTTTCCTTCGTGTTTCCTCCTCAGTTTTTAGCTACTTGATTGGAAGCGTACTCCAGTGCTGGCTTGGACTCCCATGTGGCAACAAGCAATCATTTCTCTATTAGTGGTCATTTGGTTTGATATAAAATGCCAAAAAAAAATCAATCTTTAGATCACCTATTTTAAGATCACAAAAGATTAAACTTCTCAATTTCAATTTATGACAATTTTAGACTGGAATCTAAAATTAAATAAAAAAGTATTGCATAGGTCAATCGATTTTGAAATCCTACATTTTATAGCATTCTAAGTATAACGGAAATAAAATGAAAATAATTCATGACAGTCAAAATAGATCCTCATATGGAAAAACCATATAAATATTCATGACACATTAAACTAGAAAAGTTCTTTGGGAGTGTTTTCTATGCCCTTTGTTTAACGAGTCTCAGTTGCAAGGAGTCACCACCATTCACCGGCAGCAAAAGTGTCTCTCATATGCAATCATACTTACAATGCAAAAGTGTCTCTCATATGCAATCATACTTACAATTGTATTTAAATCTTTAAAAGATACCCGTTAACTTGACAATAAATTGTAGGTGCCACTTACAGATTAATTGAAATGCAAGCTTCCTAGCGTCAGGAATATGTGCATATGTCCGTGAACAACAACATTATTTTGAACTTAAAGTATAAAAGATAAATAATTAAATGAGAAAATATATTAGTTCACAAAAAGAATTAAAAACATCAAATTCTAAGTTTGCCATCAGAGTCATTAATACTCTCGATTTCTATGTTGTCATTAATTAAATCTATGAAACATTAACCATTGTCATACTTGACGTCATATGTACTTATTCGTTGACTATAAATGAAATATGAAAAATCCACTAACATATCTAATGGAAGTGAACCAATTTCTAGTGTGCTTGTCTTCTTTTTGCAACTTCTCTTATTATGATCATGTTCTCCGCATATTTTGCATGCTCTTCGTTTTCTCAATGTATGACTTGAAGATACCTCCAATCCACTCTTAATTCGACCCATTTTTTTTCTTTTTGCCTAGATCTTTTGACCTTCTATTTCCTCTTGTATGTGATATCTATGGATTTTTTATTTTTATCCGATTACAAGAGTATGGAAGATTTTCTTCGTAGTACTGTTTCATGTGAGATGTCCTGTGTTTCATCTTGTGCAGATATGGTTGACTTCATGTGACCTTCGGTCTCTTCAAATGTACACTGTTCACTTTGTTGTAATTTATTATCGAAAATAGAGACCTTCTCTAATGTTTAACTTAAATAAATAATAATAATATAGTAGATACCTTGCAGCTAAATAAGCTAATTGAATGGTGCAACAACAAATACGAGTCATTCTCATGACTTCCAGGTTAAGATTCTCATGATGCATTTGACATCTAGTGGCATACATCAAAGATCTTGTAATTAACTTTGTCCAATGGGGCAAAATATAATGTTATGGAATTTCAACAATATTATTAAGACAAAATATCTTTAACATGTGTCTACAAAGTATACCAACAAACTCAAAAAGTTGACAATCGCACTTGCTCATTTTGTTTTCTTTATCATAAACAACATTGAATGACCTATCATCGTCATTAAAACTCCTCTTCACTTTATAGATAGAGCACAGTCCTCTTTTATCAATTTTTTCACTATAAAATGATTATTTTTAACCAACTACTCTTGAAATAATAAGAATACAGTTCTAGTGAATATTTTTACAGCATGGTGCTCCCAACTTGACCCAATGATCATCAATCATGATTTATGAATTGAATTGAAATCTTCTTTTCTTTCTTGCTTATAGCGTACATCTATTATCTTTGAAAATTGAACAACAAACTCATTTAAGGTGATTCTTGAATCACAAATGAGTTAAAAAAAGAAGTTTAAATTTACTTTTTTGAGTGATATTCATACCTGTCAAAAATATATGTAATATATTTCGATTAAATGCTAAAATCCTTGATTGCCAAACATAATATAATCATTTAAGAAAATGAGTCAAAAAAAGAGTTTAAACTTTCAATTTTTTAATGCTATTGATACATGCAAATAATGTATCTCGGTTATATGTCGGAATTCATGATTGTCGAATGAGATACAATCCCTTTAAGTCACTCATTTTGGTGCAATCTATAATCTTCTATTAAGGATTGTCATTTTTTATCAAAATTTTTCACGATAAGTGAATCATGAATACAACTCTTTAATGTAAACTTGAAGTTAGAGTTCTTGTGATATATGTTTGACAATTTTTTTAAAAATTTCTTATTGATATGCCAATAGCATAAACGATGACGAGTATTAGGAAATACTTTTATAATAGCTGCTTCGATAACTGGATCTTGATTGGTGATAATAGAAATTGGATGTTTTCCATACATTGTCTCAGCCCAGATTTCAAATAGCCAAACAAAAGACACCTCATTCTCATCTTGTAACAATGCACAACCAAATAATATTGATTATCGATGGTGATTAAATCCAGTAAATAGTGTAAAAGACATACTATATTTGTTTGTTTTATAGGTAGTATCAAATGTTAGTGTATCACCAAAATACTGAAATGTCATGGGAAATACTTTTATAATAGCTGCTTCGATAACTGGATCTTGATTGGTGATAATAGAAATTGGATGTTTTCCATACATTGTCTCAGCCCAGATTTCAAATAGCCAAACAAAAGACACCTCATTCTCATCTTGTAACAATGCACAACCAAATAATATTGATTATCGATGGTGATTAAATCCAGTAAATAGTGTAAAAGACATACTATATTTGTTTGTTTTATAGGTAGAATCAAATGTTAGTGTATCACCAAAATACTGAAATGTCATGGGAAATACTTTTATAATAGCTGCTTCGATAACTGGATCTTGATTGGTGATAATAGAAATTGGATGTTTTCCATACATTGTCTCAGCCCAGATTTCAAATAGCCAAACAAAAGACACCTCATTCTCATCTTGTAACAATGCACAACCAAATAATATTGATTATCGATGGTGATTAAATCCAGTAAATAGTGTAAAAGACATACTATATTTGTTTGTTTTATAGGTAGTATCAAATGTTAGTGTATCACCAAAATACTGAAATGTCATGTGGATGAATCTCTGTCCAAAAAAAGTTGACCATTCGATCTTCACCACATTGAATAGCATAAAAGAAATTAGGATCCTCTGTCTACTGTTTTCTACAACGATTGAGCACAACTTGGGCATCTCTAGCATCTAAATTTTTTCTTCTGAATGATCTAAGTTGATTCCAACAATCTCTTTCATCAAAATTTTCTTGACCATTATTAAAAATTGCATCAACTTTTCCCGTTAGTAATCTTCCTCTTTAAATGTTTGAACAAGATTTTTTACAGCATTAGACATTTGCTCATAGGACCGGAGATAATTTACCTAGAGACCATACGATGATTGTGAGTATTGCCAAATATTTTTAAATCCACTTTTGACTCTTTCTGTCTCGAGTCACAGTAAAGATTATTATACAACCAGTGCGCATAGTCGAACATTTCTTCTGATCTTTTTCATGGTCTTGCTCACCCATAGTCTTGCTCATATAGAAGTCTTGATTTGCATAGACAAATTTTCTACTTATTATTTCTGCACTTTATGTTGCAATTTTAGAAGTACGAATTCGATATCCGAATCTTTCTTGTCTAGTAAATAATTTATAAAAATTTTTGGTTCCAGTGAGTGATTCAAATTCAATTCTTACGTATGGCTTTGAGATTTCTTTCATGTTTTTTGATGTATTTATTTCATCAATTGCCATTGCCTCCGTTACAGTGACACCACAACATACAAGAGTATCATGCATACACTATTCCCCCAAAATTCAGAAACATAAATTTGGAAGACCATGGCACACATGGTTGTTTATCTTTTTTAGGGACATACCTTTACGTAGTAACCTCGGGTGAGAACACATAGAGGAGTCAGGAGAACACAAAGAGAGACTGGTGGCCTTGTGACGACATGGGCCCTGTTCACGGCGGCAAGGGTGTGCTCACGGCGGCTCTCCGCAGAGCACGGCGGCTGCATGGGGCGTGGAGCAGGTGGCAGCTCACGATGGCGAGGGTGTGCTCACGATTGCTCTCCACATAGCACGGGGACGAAGTGGGGCGTGGAGCAGGCGGCGGCTCACAGCGGCATGGGGCGTGGAGCATGACATGGAGAGAGGGGTGTGCTCACGGCATGGGGTGTGGAGCAGGTGGCAGCTCACGATGGCATGGGGTGTGGAGCATGACAGGGAGAGAGGGGTGTCCTCACGGCGGCAGCGTGGGGCGTGGAGCCGATGGTGGCGTGGGCCCGGTTGAGGGAGGCGAGTGCGTGCTCACAGTGGTTCTCCACAGAGTGATTTTCCTATTCCCTGTTAACTCTTGTATGCAGAGGGAGACGAAGAATAAGGCGACTGCGAATGACTTCCTACTTTTATGCCCATGGTGCAAATCTTCAACCTTTTCTTGCGAGAAGGCTGCGTACGAGAGTTACTCACAGCTGTCTCACCGTTCCTCTTTTACACCGTTGGATAGAGTACATTAAGTCTCACTTTGATATCGGTTTATCCCAGGGTTAGCTCTAAGTTAACTCCGGGATAAATTTTATTGTGCTTTGATAAAGAGTCAGTGTTAATCGGGTTAGGTTAAAGACTAACCCAGGGTTATTCCTGGGTTTTGAAACCCACACCCAGAGGTGAGTTAAGGTGGGTTAATCTCTTATCCACAATAAATACTCAATTAAATATGTCTCTCTCTCATAATTAATGCTATTTCTCTCTCTCATTATTACTGGGTTAACCTACTATTTATCAAATCATACTAGATTAAAAGTAGGTTAGCTGACATCTTTGCTCACCGATTAATTATTCTCCTATCAAATTAAAAATAGGTTTACTCCGGATTACTTTAATCAGGTTGAGTTAGCCCACCTTTAACCTAACTTCATACCAAAGTGAGGCTCAATGTCTGAGATTTGGTGGTAGGAGGATCCATTGCCACCGGTATATATATCCTTTGGAGTTTGTTGGTATACTCTGTAGACACGTGCTAAAGTTGTTTTCTCTTAAAGAATATTGTTGAAATTTCACGACATTATATTTGTCTCCGTTGGACAAAGTTAATTACAAGATCTTTGTTACATGTCACTAGACTTTAAATGCATCATGAGAATCTTAACTTGAAAGTCACGAGAATGACCATATTTGTCGTTGCACCACTCAATTAACTCATTTACTTACAAGATAACAGAAGATACTTACAATATTATTATTTCTAATTTAAGTCAAACATTAGAGAAGGTCTCTATTTTGGCTAATAAATTACTTCAAAGTGAACACCGTACATTTAAAGAGATTGAAGATCAGATGAAGTCAACTATATCTGTACAAAATGAAACATAAGATATCTCACATGAAATGGTGTACGGAGAAAATCTTCCATACTCTTATAATCAAACAAAGATACAAAATCCACATATATCACATACAAAAGGAAATAAAAGGTGAAAAGGAAAAAGAAATGGGTCGAATTAAGAGTGGATTGGAGATATCTTTGAGTCATGTATCGAGAAAACGAAGAGCATGTAAAATATGCCGAGAACATGATCATAATAGGAGAAATTGTAAAAAGAAGATAAGCACACCATAAATTGGTTCACTTTCGTTAGATATGTGATTTGATTTTTCATATGTCATTTATAATCAACGAATAAATACATATGATGTCAAGTATGACAACCGTTAATGTTTCATAGGTTTAATCAATGATAACATAGAAGCCAAGAGTACTAATGACTCTTATGGTAAATTTATAATTTGATATTTTTAATTCTTTTTATGAATTAATATATTTTCTCATTTAACTATTTATCTTTTTATACTTTAGGCTCAAGATAATGTAGTTGATCACGGACATATGCAAATATTCATGACGTTAGGAAGTTTGAATTTCAATTAATCCGGAAGCAAAATGGGAATCATAGTATTTATTCTTATGGGAATGGAAATGAAAAACAAGAGATCCTTTTTCTAGAAATATGGACAAATGGTTTGAATTTCAATTAATCTGGAAGTGGCACCTACAATTTATTGTCAAGTGACTAGGTGTCTTTTAAAGATTTAAATATAATTGTAACCATAGTGTTTCACATGATGCATAGGAAAGTATGATTGCATGAGGGACAATATTGCAGTCGGTGAATGTTGGTGACTCCCTACAACTGAGACCCGTTAAAGAAACAAAGGGCACAGAAAACACTCCCAAATAACTTTTCTAGTTTAACATGTCATGAACATTTTTATGGTTGTTCCACATGAGGATCTATTTTGACCGTCTGTGAATTATTTTCGTTGTATTTTCGTTATACTACAGTGCTGTAAAATGTAAGATTTCAAAATTGATTGGCCTATGCGATATTTTTTAATTTGATTTTAGATTCCAGTCTAAAACTGTCAAAAATTGAAATTGAGAAGTTTAATTTTTGTGATTTTAAAATGTGATCTAAAGATTGAAATTGTTTAGCATTTTATATCAAACCAAATGGTCACTAATAGAGAAATGATTGCTTATTGCAACCTCGGAGACTAAGCCAACATTCGAGTGAGCTTCCAATCAAGTAGCTAAAAACTAGAGAGGAACACGAAGGAAAAAAGGGCCTTTTGGAGTTGGGTAAAGAAGGAAAACAGACGTCTAATTTGATAATTGAATCGACAATAATAGGGGATTTTCCTTCAAGCTCCAAGACCACCGGTGTGAGGTGCTTAACAGCTGCATCCATCACATACAGAAGGGATAATTCCTTCTGTGGTTTCGTCCACGCGCGTGGTGTGGGTGCTCACTGCGGCGTGGGCCTTGTTCATGGCGGGGAGGGCGTGCTCACGGTGGCTCTCCACAGAGCACGGCGACGGCATGGGGCGTGGAGTAGGTGACGGCTCACGACAACGTGGGGGGTGGAGCACGACAGGGAGATAGGGGTGTGCTCGTGACGACGACGTGGGGTGCGGAGTTGACGGCGACGTGGTCCCTATTGAGGGCGACGAGTGCATGCTCACGATGATTCTCCGCATAGTGATTCTCTTATTCCCGGTTAACTCTCGTACGTAGAGGGAGACGAACGGCGAGGCTACTGCAAATGACTTCCTACTTTTGTGCCCCCAGTGTAAATCTTCAACCTTTTTTCTCGGGAGAAGAGGCATACGAGAGTTACTCGCAGCCGCCTCACGCTTCCTCTTGCACCGTGACTCAGATTTGATGACAGCAGGATCCATTGCCCCCCCCACACACACACGCCACCTCACCCTTCCTCTTACACCATGGCTCAGATTTGGTGACAGCAGGATCCATTGCCTCACACACACACACACAGATCCCCCCCCCCGCCACACACACACACACACACACACACACACACACACACACGAGTGCCCCACATCCTGAGAGTCATTAGGTTCGATCCATTCCTTCTTGCATCTCTCCGTACCTTCTCATGTATACAAGTGCATCAATTGCTCAGAATCTGCTAACCAAGAGTTCTTGTAATCATCTTTTGATTGACACAGGTTAATGGTATGGTTTAGTGCCACTGTCATCGCGGGCACAATGTTATGTTTCCATCTTTCCATTTGAAAGTCCGTGCAAGATGGCACACCACTTTTCTTAATAGACCCAACTCATGGATCTGGTCTCACGACCTGCCCAATGTGACTCCACATTCCATACATACATGGTTCCATAAGCTAATCAAACCACATGCTCCAACCTTTGGGCAAGGTGTTATATTAAGAAGACAACGGAAAAAATGATGCCAAGGAATACTGGCGTCCCAAAATGCCAAATTTCGGGTGATTTATAGGGGCATCAGACGTCCAATTGGGGTGAACTCATTGGTCCCCTGGTCCTCAGCTCAATTCACCTGCACATTATACGATTGAGAACCCTTGCTTGGTTCTCAAAGCCGCTTACATAATCTCTCTTTGACGACATACAACATTATGGGGGTTTTGTAGCTTTGCATACAAGTTGACCAAACATGAGGCACACAACTCGAGGCCTTGTTGCTCCATATGTTCGCCGAGCGTACACTAGTCAGGAATCCCAGGAGTCACATCTATGATGCTCTACACCAGCTTCTAACTTCCTGGTAACTTGCAAGGACGGACACATAAACAATGGCATTACAAATGCAATTTGGAGTAGAAGGGATGTACAACCACAGCAACATTTACAGCGTACAGATAAGCTTCCATCACTGAAAATATCAAATCTTCCTTTGAGTGAAGCCGTAAACCAGTGATAAGGATTCAAATAACTTATGAAATCCCAATCAAGATGATCCAAGTCAAATTCCTATGTAGAAGAACCCATTAAATTGATGATTCATATGGTTAGATATCATTCACGGGCTATTCCTATGAAAATGGTGAAGATACATCTCATAAAATGGATAAGAAAATACAAGTGATTAGTAGTTGAAAAAGATTGCCATTAAGCTAATTCTATTCTGGGAAAAAAAATACCAAAGGGAATGACGTAATACCAAGAGGCCTACTGTCTGTGGAAGCTGCTGCCAGATTAGGGTAGAAAATGCTGCCTGCACTCGGAAGATCACCAAACTGCATTCTATTTTACGGCTCTGAAGCATTTTTCTCTCTTGCCGTTCTATTTCTTCGACTACTGCAAAGACAGTCTTTGAAATCTTCCATCCATTGAACACGATCACACAAATCATGTATGCACTCTCCAAATACCAAGCCCGTAGCCCAACCGGATAAGGAGAAGCTCAAAAAGCATATGTAAAATACTGGTCAAGCGGACTTTTGATCCAGGGATCTCAGACCAGCTGACAGAGAGCTCAATCATGGGAATGTTCAAGTGCTTGCATAAGTAGACCAACTCAACATCGAAACACCACCTGCATGAGATTCAAATGAAAAGATTCATTTCTTTACACGTTTAATCATCATGTAGTCTAACCAGTAAAGCACTGAAGATGATGATGCCTATCCAATATGATTTGAAGAAAGCCATTTTTGGCATAAAGTAGGGAATTCCATTTGAAGTTCCAGAAAGGATGTTAAACCTTTGACTTCCCATATAGGTCAATTATAATGGAAATAGATGAAGATAAAATCCCCATCTTTTTTTTTGAAAAGTGGATGATACCACAAGTATATTAAAAGGAAAGGAAATGTACAAGTATAAGCTTTAAAAAAAACTCCTTTACAAAAAGGACCTCCCACCATGAACGTGTTCCCCTTTAATTCCCCAACAACAACAAAAGCGAGGAGTTATTATTCTCCACTGTACAAATCTCTCTCGCCCAAGTGGACACTATCTCACAAACAAAAAACACTAACCTATCCTCGGGCCTCGCTTCCCTCTTGACTATCCTATTCTATGTAGTCCGAGGCGTGAGGCGACCGAGACGACCGAGGGGTCGCCTCATGCCTCAAACGCCTAGGCGATGACCTAGGCGTTTGAGGCGTTTTATTAAAAAAAAATATATATAATTCAAAAAATATAAATATATGTCTAAATATCAAAGAAAATACATACATACAATCAAGATTTCCAATAAAATTAACAATAATTAATATTTGAGGTAAAAATACGTACATACAAATAAGATAAGATTTGAATAAAGGAGGTTTAAACCAAGATTGGACCAAAAGAAGAAGAAGATTGAGAGTGAGGCGTTTGAGGCGAAAGCGAGGCGGTTTGGGACCGCCTCAAACGCCTAGGCGAGCGCCTAGGCGCGCCTCTGACTACATAGATCCTATTGTTCCTTTCACTCCACAAGGCCCACAGTGTGGGATGGAGGATCAGCCACCAATGAAAGAGTCTCCCTTCAACTTCCAATCCTTATGCCACCTAGTGAAGAGCTGTTGCACCCGCATGAATTGGTAAACCAGCTGTTGTAACCTCTGTTGTAACCTCGTCCAAACACTACTCGCATAGGCACATCCTGCGAATAGATGATCCAAGTCCTCCTCCTCCCCACACAAGCAACACAAGGGAGAGATGTGCTGTAGAAAGGGAGCCACCATATCATAGGTGGGAAGACGCCCATGAGAAATCCTCCAAAGTAACACCTTCACCTTCAGAGGGCTCTTGGGAGCCCATACCTGGGAAACATAAGAGTGCCGCACCCCCCGCAATGAGAGAGTAGGCAGACTTGACTGAGAAGGTCCCCTCCGCCACCCATCTCCACACCCAAGTGTCTGCTATGTCACACACCGGCCGAAAGTCAAGAAGGAAAGACTATAGCAATTGATTGGTCCATTTCTTGAGGATAAAGGTTTCTCCTGAAGGTGGGAGCCCAAATGCCCTCGGTGAGCTCGACATCAAAGGAGTGAGCCACCGACCCACTAGGCGGGCGCCCCTGCAATAGCAAACAGGTCCAGGAAAGTCTCTGCAAGTGTGAAGTCGCCACACCACGTGTCCTGCCAAAAGAGACTCCTCTGCCCATCTCCCAATCTGACTTGAACATTGGCTCTGATAAAATCCACACCCTGAAAGATCCCTCTCCAAATCGGGGAGACCTTGTATAGCATGGACGGTAACAAATCCCACCCTCTGGTTGTGGAGTAGTATCTCTTTCTGATAAGCTGCAGCCATAGACCTTCATCCTCAGTCCCAAGCCTCCACAACCACTTAAGAGTGCTAAGTTGAAATCTCTGATGTTCTTGATACCCACCCCGCCGCCTTCCTTGCTCATACACACCCTTCCTCAAGAAATATCATGTCATCCTCTCCCTCCATCCTCTCCCTCTGTTTCCACCAAAAGAATCTGGCCTGGATAAATTCCAACTTCTTCGCCATAGACTTTGGGATTCTGAAGATGGAGAGAAAATAAGTCAACAGGCTATCTAGCACATATCTGCACAACACTAGGCGACCTCCATAGGAGAGCAGTCTCGCTTTCCAACCTGCTAGTCTGGATTCATATTTCTGGACCACCACTTGCTAGTCCCTGCAATGAAGAGCACCTGGGGACAAAGGCAAGCCCAGGTAAGAGAGGAAATTCCCCAACCTGACACCCAAATAAATCAGTAGCCCGCCTGAGGGTAGAAGTCTCCATGTTGACCCCGACAATAAGGCTTTTGGAGTAGTTAACCTTCATACCACTGATGTCCTAAACCATTTGAAGCATCAACCTGGCGTCAAACATTTGTTGCTCCTCATCAGGAAGGAAGAGTATCGTGTCATCAGCATACTGGAGATGGGTGATACAAATACCCTCCCTCCCTGCCTGGAAGCCTTGTATAATCCATGCCGTCTCCGCCCTCACAAACAATCTACTCACAATGTGAGCTACCAACACAAACAATAACGGAGATAATGGGTCCCCCTGTCGAACCCTCTCCCGCTCTGGAAGTGCGAGGATGGCTGCCCATTAATGAGGACAACAAAGGAAGCAGACAAGATGCAATCCCAAATCTATCTAAGCCAAGTATGGTGGAATCCCATATTCTCTAACACCTGAAGCAGACAGCGCCAGTTAACCATGTCATACGCCTTCTCAAAATCTAACTTAAGGATCACTCCCCTCTTCTTTTGCTGCTTCATATCAAACAAACACTCATGAGCTACCAAAAAGTTTTCTTGTATGTGCACACCCTTTTCCCCTGATGAAAGCTCCCTGATAAACACTAATCAGATCGGCATTGACCTTATTCAGCCTGTAAGCCAACATCTTAGAAATGATTTTATAAGTGCTATTGAGCAAGCCAATCGGTCTGAAGTCTGCTAGATCTTGTGCGCCCATCTTCTTATGAATCAACACCAGTAGCGTTTTGTTAATACCACGTAAGTGCGCCCTGCCTTCCTGGAACTCTTGAACAACACCAACAAGGTCTTGCTTGACAATATCCCAACACTGTTGGAAGAACACCATGGGAAAGCCATCAGGCCCAGGGGCCTGTTGACAGATAAAATATGAACAAATATAAAGATGAGACCAGACCAGCAACGAAGACTGGAAGATTTATGCAAAGTCAGGATTGAGGGAGAGCCCTCACCACCAACTACTAGCCCGGCCAGGACCTTCTCAGGCCTGGCTGATGTCCGGTGTCGTCGTCGTCCAAACGACAATACTGATGAAACTCCGGTCTGTTGACTGATGAGAAACCTCTGGATTATTCAGATGATGATGCATACAAGGGGCCTTCGTTAGTTCCAATATGATCAAAGGAATCCAACGAAGCTAAGGACAATAGGAGCTTTAAAGGGGGAAAAAGCCTTAAATGGGCCTATTGAATGGGCTTCGATGAAACCCCTTTGCGCCGAGAGCTTGGGAGAGAGTAGCGCGCCGGGAACTTGCCCACTGCTGCAGGCGCGCCGGGAACCTCTTCCACCAAAGCAAGTGCGCCGAGTGCCATCTGCAAAAGGAAGGGCTTATATAAACCCTTTCTTCGCCAAGAACGATAGAAGAGAAGCGTCAACAGAAGAGGAAGCAGAGAAGAGAGAATAGAAAAAAGAGAAAAGAGAGGCCAGATAATCGAAGAGACCAACAACCTCATCCATAAAGAAACAAAGAGAGGGAAGAACAGAGCAAAAGGAAAAAAGAGAAGAGACCAACAGATCAGAGAAGAAGGTGGGCAGCTGGGGAGGGAGAGGAGTCAATACTCCGCCCTCCCCCATAGTTTCTCCGTTGTTTTCTCTACTGTATTTTTCTTTCCCCAATGTTTATGTTCTTATCTGACGATTAGTTCGTCCCGATGAAACCATGTGTCTCCTGTTGGGTTTCCTTCATTTCTTCCTTTTGGTTTGATGGAGACCATTTGATGTAACTTGTGTGATGATTGAATGAATAAAAGGGGTGAAAGAGCACTGCATGCATAGTGTTCGCTGTTATTCTTTCTCTATATTACTCTGTGTATGTTTCCCTAGCCCCGGGTTCTGGCCTTGGCTGCTCCAGAAGGGTTCTCGTGAGGTTCAGATCCTTTCAGTGGATCTTGGACTCTCTCGTCCCCTGGCAGTAGAGGCACTGATACCTTGCTCCGTCATCTGTCTCCCCCTCTGTACGTGTTGTTCAGCAAGATGCTTGATGACTCTGATATTCCGGGTTTCCGTATCTTTCGCATATCAGGGGGTCTGTCCTTTGAGAAAAGATGAGGATGGAGCACCGGCCCTCATCCAATGGGTTATTGGGTTTCATCTCCTTATCCTTTCTTCTCTTAATGACATGCCTCCTGCAAAGATTTTAGCCCTCTCTCGAGCCTTCAGGTTGCTCAGGGATCAGAGACATCAATCTCTTGATCACCTGGACAGCAGGCAATAAAAATCATATGTATATATCCCGAGGGTTTCAATAGTTGATGACCCAGATTTCTCAATGGATCTTACCTCCAAGCATTTCCCGGGCTCTACCTTGATAAAACCCTGATCCAGCCTTCTTACACCCTGAATCCAGTCCAGAATCCATGCTGAAGAACCCCCAAAACCCCCATAGCAGAGCCAAGAACAAAAACCCCTAAAACCCCAAAGCAGGGCCTTCCCGGAACCCAGACCTTCTCGGCCCAAGACCTTCCCGGCGCCATGAATAGCCCTCGGCGCGCTGGTTAGCGCGCCGGGAACTTGGGTGCCGAGAACCTTGGCCTCCCCTTCCTAGCTCCCAATTCCTACGCCGAGAACCTTGGCCTCCCCTTCCTAGCTCCCAATTCCTACGCCGAGAGCCCTCCAATCCTTGGAGCCAGGCCGAGAACCCCTTGCTACCGGTCAAGAAATTATTCCTACACCCTTGTAATTCACCCAAGGCAACCCTACATCCTATTGAGAGATATTCATGGTCATCATACCCGTCTCAAGGATCAAATCAATGGGGAGCAACTTCCCCCTACATTATATCGTTTGGAGTGGACTTTGTTCACAGACCCTACTAACCAAAGGAGCTCTGCCACTGCATGGGCTTTGATGGCCGTACAAGGGATATTAAGATAGTGCTGCAAGCATGCACGCTGGCTAGGGGTCTAATACCCTTCTTTTCTGGCTTTCACCCCGGCACTCCGTGGGTGATTGTCTATCATTCCCTGGCAAATGCTAAATCCGAGGGAGGTGCTGCCTAAATTTCTCCAGGAGCTGGCACTAAAAGAGATGTGGAAACTAAACATAATATCATGAGGCTAATAAACGAAGTGATGAGATCTTTAGTTCCTCTGTTCTTTGGAGCATGTGTTTTTTATTACATGAATCAGTCATTCCAATGATCGGGGTTTTCGGATGATTTCCACCCTCTGACTGCTATTCCTGGAGGAACAGCAAAGGTAGAGTCCCGATCCTCGCTTCCATGGGTCTTTGGGCTCTATCCTATCCCCCTGTCAGTGATGCTGGCATCACGAAGCCCTCCTTTCTCTTGTTCAGTCTCCTCTTCTCAAGCCACTAGGGTCGCTCCAGGGATCTGAGATGGCTATCTCTTGATTCCCTGGACGACTGGCGACAGGGAAAGAACATTTGTCCCAGAGGGCTGTAAACGGCTGATGATCGCGATCCCTCGATGGATTCTACCTCCCCCCTTTGATTCCTTGGCACTGCCCAGCAAATGCCCTGATCCAGCCTCCCATTTGTGTCCTAAACCCTACCTCAATCGAAGCCTAAATCCCAAAAACCCTTAGAACACAGCACCATGGCATCTCCACGCCGAGAACCCTCCTTTTGCTAACAAACCCCTACCTTCCCGGCACGGGACCTTCCCGACACGATGAATAGTTCCCGGCATGGCATCTCCACGCCGAGAACCCTCCTTTTGCCAACAAACCCCTACCTTCCCGGCACGATGAATAGTTCCCGACATGACATTTCCACGCCGAGAACCCTCCTTTTGCCAAAACCCCTACCTTCCCGGCACGATGAATAGTTCCCGGCATGGCATCTCCACGCCGAGAACCCTCCTTTTGCCAACAAACCCCTACCTTCCCGGCACGATGAATAGTTCCCGGCATGGCATTTGCGTGCCGAGAACCTGGCCGTGCCGAGAACCCCTCCCTTTTATATGAAAACTGTGCCGAGAAGGTTCCACCAGAGCCCTATGCTAGGAATTTCCATCTCCACCTCAGTCCAACTCTTGATCACTCCACTGTACCTGCCTGAGGGGTATCCAGAGGTCATCATGTATGCCTCAAGAGATAAACTAACGGGGAATGGCCTCCCCTACATTACTCGGTCCCGATCAAGATTCCTCTGTAACCCTATGAACCTAAGGAGCTCTGCCACTGCATGTGCTCCGATGGTTTCCAAGGGAATATCAACCGGTGCTATGAATGCAAACAGTGTTCCCGGGCCTAGTGCCCTTCTCTTTCGGCCTTCGTCCCGGCATCCCGTGGATGAGGGTCTATCTCTCCTTGGCATGATCCAAGGTGTGGGGATATGCTGCCGGATTTTCTCCGTACCTGATATACCCTCGCTTTATCCGGTCTACTCAAGGTCTTGCAGATAAATTAGCATGCTCTCATTTGGGCTTTTGCCGCCGGTCTCCTCTTACTTTGGCGTTTAATCAAGGGTTGTCCTTCTTAGTGAGAACGTAATTAACGTCATAACCTTTATGGTATGACGGACTTTTGGTCCAGACACGATCACTCACAATCGACTGATTAGAAGTCAGATCGAGCGCACAATGAAATCGTCACATATGTGACTGGCACGCCAATAAATAAACCATGGAAATAAAAGAATAAAGAATGTAAACGAAAAGCGCGTCCACAAGTCTGGCACGCCCGGTGGGACCTAGTCTCCCTTCATCTCTACGCCAAAATAGGAGGCCCGGCGGCCCCTCTTAAATTCTAACTGTGCGCTAATCCTATTTCCAGGAACTAAGATGACGAGTGGATTCGCCTCCCTCCACTTCGGCCAGCAGGTCGTTGATGCTCATGTTCGCGAAGGCTACCTGGCGGTGCCCACGATGTTCGGGTCTATGCCCCCTACTGTCGGGTTGCCCAACTGCTTGGGCCTCGTCTTCACCAACATACTGGAAATTGCTGACAAAGAACAAGGCGCTGCTGCAGGTGCCCCGATGAAGACTGCTGATGAGCAGGAAAGCTTACCAGAAAAGACGGCCCCGATAGTCGTCGCCTGCTTTGTCCACCATGTGGAGAGGAGGGACGCGGTCCCCGCTGCTGCCCAAAAAGAGAGAAGAGGTAACCGGAGGAGCCAGTATGTTACTACCAGCCGTCGTCTTTCAAATTCTGGAAAGACAATGATGATCGGAGATGTTAGGGTAAACCTCAACGGTCGCCCCAAAGACGTCCGGCCGGACAGGGTTGTCCTGACCGTCCAGACCAACAACAAGTTCCAAATTCTGGCCACTAGGAGGGCCAACTGGGAAACTGATGAGGGGAAGCCGCTGGCGCCCAAGCCAGCAAGATATAAACAGATATGGAGGCCGAAGAAGATACAGAGCTAGATTCCGGCTCAAGAACAAGGTGCCACTGCTATCCACCCTGAAGCCAGAGTCAGGAGAGATGAGAAAAGAAAAGAAGAGACTGCTGCCATCCGCCCCAGAGCAGGGGGCAGAAGATGGGAAAGAAAAGAAGAAAATACCACTGTCATCCGCCCCAGAGCAGGGGGCAGAAGATGGGAAAGAAAAGAAGAAAATACCACTGTCATCCGCCCCAGAGCTGGGGGTAGAAGATGTCAGAAGAAAGGAGAATATGCCGCTATTATCCGCCCCAGGACTGGGAGCAGGAGATGGGAAGAAAGAAAAGAAGATGTTGCTATCATTCACCCCGGAACTGGGGACAAAGGAAAAGAAAATGCTACTGTTATTCACCCCAGGGCTGGGGGCAGAAGGAGAAAAGATGCCATTGCCACTCGCCACGAAGGGGGGGACAATATATACTGCCGAAGGGAAGAACAAAGAAGAATGGAAGATCCAGCCTATGCTGCTATTCCAAAGAGACCGAAGGCCTGCGCCAGACATGCTGATATCTTCAAATATTCCAAGTCGGAGCATTTGACTGCCCAAATTTCAAGGCTGGCTTATCAGCCAAAGATCGAAGAGAGGCTGCTGCCCCGATCAGATCTACAAAGGCATAGCCAAGAAGAAATGAACCAGGTGGTTCAAGACTACTTCCACTGTCTAGGGAACTCCTCCCTAGGGCAGCAAAGATTGTCTCGTGCCTCGGGCACCCTACATGAAAAAGATGAAACCCCAGAAGATGTGGCGTCTGGAGTCTAATCCTTAGACTCCAACGACTATGAGGATGGCCGTAGGGTCAGACATCGAAAAGACAGCCCCAAGAGGGAAGAAGCAGAAGAAAGGACTTCAATCTTTGACCGCCTCACATATCCGAGTCGGGTCAGAAGGAAAGTCCACAGCCGGAAGGGAAAGATGCAGGTTGTTTCCTGCAATATGGCTGGTGTCACCGGGAAATATAACACACTGCCAGACTAGCCTGAAGAGCTGATTTAATTGGCACACAGGCCAAATGCCATCACAAGAAGAAGCCGATCAGCGAAAGAAAAGATAATGGCTGCCGATGAAGCTCAAGAAGTCACCATGATGACAGTCAATGTAGTGACTGCAGAAGAAGAAGACAACCCTCTGGGTGTTTCCACTGAAGAAATATCGGGAGAAATACAGATCCCGACAACTCTGGATCCCATGATCTAGATGATGTTCAAGAGATATCAGCAGGAGATTGACTCCCTCAGAAGACAGCTCAATGAAAGAGGCGAGCATACACCTGTCTCCAACCATGCTGAGCCAACTGGACAGACTTCCAGCTCGATAGGGGTGGCCCCTCCGGTCCATCCTGCTCAAACTGACAAAGGCAAGGCGCCGAGTCAACCTTCTCTACAACAAGCGACAGCTTAGCCCTCTGCGTCTCAAACGCAGCATGTCGTGCCTGCTCTGCATACAACAATTATGACAACCCCCTTCAGCCGGTAGCGGGCACACTTCTTCCCGGAGCCCATAGATCCGGATGTGGCTGGCAAGCTGATGATAGAAAAAATTATTGAAATAAAGCTGTCCAAAAGGACCGGGGATTCCAGTACCTATGATGTTTATAAGGGCACTAGGACATGCTATTGAAGACTGCTACGTCTCCAAGGATGTTATGGAAAGCATGATCAAGAAGGGTGAGCTACAACTAGGGGAACACCTGGTGGATCCTCCACGACCCCATGAGCCCCGGTGCTGAGGCTGGCCACTAATATGATTTCTTTATACCAGCTGTCGTCTGAAGAAGCTGCTGAAGAATGGACTCGGCGCACATACGAGGCCTGCTTCCTTACCCCAATTAAGGAGCAGATAGGGTGATAAACAGTGCCAGCTAAAACCAGAAGAAAGCCCTCGGCCCAGACATCACCAGGGGCCTCCGTCCAGGGTGTTACTCTGAAGCAAACTCTGCCAGCAATAGAGCAGGTATGGCTAACCGCGGAGTCACCGCCAGTTATCCGGATCCCTACTCACAACCGGAGAAAGCAACCTCCGCCACCTGCCCATGAGAAAATAAGCCCCGAGGTGAGGCGCCTGCAGCAGTATATTGATCAGCTGGATGAGTGTGAACAGTCCGAGCCTAAGCCGATACTAGTGAAGGATCATGTCCTCTGGGAGCAGCTAGAAGGACTGACTGTCGAAGAAACAGCAGAAAAAGAACAAGAAAGAGCTGAAGCTGAACTCCTCTGGGGGCACCAGCCAGCCAAGAAAAGATCCCAAAGAAAGAAGAAGTCAAGGAACAAAAAGAAGGTGATGACAGTGCAATGCAACACTCTGTCTATACTGTTCGCCCTGCCAGGCGAGGATGACGAAGGGGAGTCTTCCACTCCGCTGCTGGAGGCCAATCAGGTTGAGGCTTCAGCTCCAGTGCATGCTGCCCGTTCTGGAAGAAAATGGGGACGCCAACCTCCGGCCAACCATAATATCATTTTCTGGGGAGAACAGCCTTACCAGCTGCCAGAACCCGAAGTCCGAGGCACGGAAGTTCCTCCTCCAACAGGCCTCTATGCAAATACAAAGAAAACTAATGAAGCTCCATCATTTGTCGAGTTTCTGGCCATCCTGGAAGGCAAGAAACCTGCACAAGTTGATACCGATAAAGGCAGCAAGCACCATCAACCCCCTATCCTAGTGCTCAAAGAAAAAGGTAAAATGGGCACTGATCATTCCTCAGCACCAGAGGCTATTTCCCGGGTGAAAACCCCTCAGCTGTCTCCTGAGAAAGAAGAAGCAAAAGATAGGCGGTCAATGCCACAAGCACTCCATGAACCTCCAAAGCCCCGCTGGGTGGAAGAAATGCGGCTATCTAATATCTATGTGGGCAACCGAATTATGAAGATGTTGAGAAAGCTCCCTACAAGGTTCACCATATGGGAAATTCTCTCCTTGAGCGAGGAAGCTCGCCAAGCTATTATGGATGCTCTGCAATCGCCATCTCAATACGAGGCTCTCCTGACAGAGGTTAACTCGGGGCCAGCCATTACACTCACAAAAAAGATATGCTGGTTCCTAACCTCAATCACAACAGGCCCCTATACATGAGGGGGTATCTCAACTGTCAGCCATTGAGTCAGATATTGATAGACCCAAGGGCTGCTGTGAACATTATGCCATATCGGATTTATCAGAAGTACAATTTCGATCTGCACCTCACCAAGGTGAAAGATATGAGGATAGCGGGTTTCAACCAGAAGTGCGAAACTCCGATCGGGGTGGCAGAATTCAACCTCACATTAGGGGACTTCACCACCACAGTGCAATCCTACGTAATAAATTCCATACCACATACAAGGCCTTGCTGGGGCGGCCCTGGCTGCATGAGTACCAGATAGTACCATCGACATTGCATCAGTGCATCAAGTACTGTCACAATGATAAAGAAGAAAGGGCCTTTGCAGATTTGCACACTTTTGAAGTCTTCGAGTGTCATATGCTCGATGCTCCGTGCTATACAGAGAATTCTCAATTAAAAAAAAAAAGAAAGAGGCCGTTGCAGGCCAGAAAAAGACATTGTCAAAGGCAGACGACTGGCTTCCACCACCCCCTCCGGGTTATGTGGAGAAAAAAAAATGAAGTCTCCCACATTTCTCAGATCGGGGACTTTGCTCGGATTGCACCCCCAGACATCTACCCTGGGGAAGCCAATGAGAAGATGAAGGAAAAGCTCACACCAGACAATGCTGCCACTGAGGACCATGAAGGTTCCTCGCTTCTGCGAACCCCCTATGATATTTTACACCGGGGAGCCTACCCGTGGAGATGATCAAGACTGTCGAATCCCTGAAGAATTGTCCAGCCAGATGGCACCAATTGCAAGCATGGACTACACTACACAACGGGTCATGCAGGTGTTTTCCAAGATGCAGATGCCCCTGTTACAGTCAGCTGATCAAAAGAAAGCATTTCAAGAACTCTGGGATCCTCCCCGCAATAATAAAGAACTGAAGAAAATCACCCGTCACCCGGGGCTGGGCTATACTCTGCGAGAGTATTATGAAGCAGAGGTGGACGTCGTCTCCATCGTCTTTTCACATGAAGACCCCTCTGAGGCAGGATATGACAACTACCCCTCTGAGGAAGAAGAAATCATATACCACTCTGTTACTGGTGGTGAAACCTCTGGCAGCCAGCAAGGCACTGAGGAGCAAAATGAAATGGCGGCATGCCGATGCTTGGAAGAGCTGTCTTTTAAGGAGGACATTTTCCAAACTGAAGCCAAGTTTGATACGGGGACACCCGATGAAGACCAGACTTCCGATGAAACAAAGGAATGTCTCGAGTTCGAATGCATCTTGGAGGAAGTTCGAGCTATGCAACAACTGAAAAGTTTGGCAAAAGAGTCTGTATCAGCAAATTCCCTGCAACCCGAGGTCTGCACCTTGGAATCACAAGCAGAGCCAGTGACACTACAAGGCCAGGCTGAACAAAACCTGAGAGAAAACCCAGCAGCTACCCCAAGACATGATGGTTCAACATCAACTAGCGTCCCACCTGAAGAATTGGAAGGATCTGAAACTGAAGAGGACTGCATCCCGGGAGGCTTTGTTGACTCACAAGAAGCTCCGCCTGAAGTCGAAGATGGCGGCCAGGCCACCGTCGATGAGTTGATAGAAATAAATCTGGGAACCAAAGAAGAGCCCATGCCTACCTTTCTCAGTGCCTTGCTGACGCCAGAGGCCGAGGATTAGTACATACAGTTCTTGAGGGAATTCAGGAATTGCTTTGCCTGGACCTATGATGAAATGCCGGGATTAAGTCCCGATATGGCACAACACTTACTGACAATTGATCCGAATGCAGAACCAGTAGAGCAGTCCTTTAGACGGATGCGGCCTGGGCTGATTAATCAAATTAACAAAGAGGTCGATAAACTCATTGATGTAGGGTTTGTTGAAGAAAATCAATACACTATCTGGTTGGCAAATATAGTGCCCGTGAAGAGGAAAAATGGCCAGATCAGAATTTGTGTTGACTTCCGGGACCTCAACAAGACATGTCCGAAGGATGATTTTCCTGTACCCATCACCGAGGTGATGATTGACGCCACTGCAGGCCATGAATCTCTTTCATTTATGGACGGCTCGTCCGGATATAATCAGATTTGGGTTGCTGGGCAAGACAGGGTCCACACTGCATTCCGCACCCCAAAGGGAATTTTACACTACAAAAGAATGCCGTTCGGCCTTAAAAATGCCGGCGCTACCTACCAAAGAGCCATGACAAAGATATTTGATGATCTGCTCTTCAAGAAGGTAGAGTGCTATATCGATGATCTGGTCGTAAAGACCAGGAAGAAAGAAGACCATCTGCAGGATCTGAGAGTGACATTTCAGAGGCTGCGGAAATATGTGCTGAAAATGAACCCCATGAAGTGCGCCTTCGGCGTCTCCAGCGGGAAATTCCTTGGATTCATTATCTGACACAAGGGCATTGAAATTGATCCTTCCAAGATCAAAGCTATTCAGGAGCTCCCTCCGCCAAGGAATCTGTCCGAGCTGAGGTCCCTGCAAGGTCTGTTGGCATACATACGCCGATTCATTTCAAATCTGTCGGGTCAATGTCACCCGTTTCACAAGCTGATGATGAAAGATGTGCCGTTCTTCTGGGACGATGGATGTCAAGAAGCTTTCAAAAAGCTGAAAGAATATCTGAAAACTCCTCCGGTATTGGGGGCACCAATCAAAGGCAGACCTCTGATCCTCTACATAGCAGCCACTCATTGCTCGCTGGGGGCAATGCTAGCTCAGGCGAATGAAGAAGAAGAAGAGCAGGCCCTTTATTACCCCAGCAGAAGGTTGATGAGGACTGAAGAAAGCTATACCTTTATAGAAAAGACTTGTCTGGCGCTGGTCTTCGCTGTTAAATAGCACCGGCACTACATGCCGTCCCATGAAATCAGATTAATATCTGCAGCAGGACCACTCAAGTATATACGGACTCAGCCAGCACTCAAGGGTCGACTCGGCAAATGGACTGTAATCTTGATGGAGTTTGACATCATATATGTGCCTCAAAGGGCGATAAAAGGTCAGGCCGTAGCTAGCTTCTTTGCAGAATGTCCTGTACCAGAAGAAGCTCCATTGGAAGCTGAGCTTCCTGATGATGAGACTCTGGAAGCCTGCCAGGCTTAGCCAATTATGTGGTAGCCATATTTCGACAGGGCATGAAGAACAGAAACCACCTCAACTGGACAGGTCAGAGTCCGAGCGGGGACAGACATTGTTCTGAAGTCACCAGATGAAGAAGTGGTACACGCTTCGTGTTCCATAAACAAGCCATGTGCCAATAATGAAGCAGAGTATGAAGCTTTGATAATCGATCTTTAGATCGCTCCCAGCATGGGAATTCAGATGCTTCGAGTGTTTGGCGACTCAATGTTGATAATAAAGCAAGTGCAAAGGGAGTTTGAAGTGCGAAAGCCAGAACTTAGCCCCTACTATGAGAAAGCTATGCGCCTTATGGCAAGATTTCACCATATAAGACTCAACCATGTGGGCCGGGGGCATAATGCTCAAGCTGATGTCCTAGCAAAGCTAGCCAGCTCACTAGCAGTCCCACCTGATGAAACACTCAACATTGTTGTGATAAATCGGCGACAAGTTCCCAGTATGCTGGAATCTTGCCTAGAAGAATGTGAAGTCAGTACCACTGAAGAAGCACAACAGCCCGATTGGAGACGGCATCTGATACAATGGTTGCTCCATCAGCAGTTACCCAGAAATCGGGAAGAAAGGATGAAACTATTAAGAATCAAAGATTCCTATGAATGCAGAAGCGGGACATTGCTCCGAATAATGGCGGATGCTCGCAAAAAGATCTTGCTCCCCTGCCTATCCACAGAGGAAGCTTGACAAGTGATGAGAGAGATACATGCCGGGACAGCCGGGGCACAGCAGGCTGGATCGAAGATGAAAATTGAGGTCAAGAAATTAGGGTACTACTGGCCCACTATGTTCAAGGACTGTTGTCAGTTCGCGAAATCATGTCAGAAGTGCCAAGAGCATGCTGTTGTGCCTAGGAGGCCTCCTGTAGCTCTACACCCAACAATTCCCAGCTGGCCTTTTGCTCAATGGGAAACATCTGAAACTCTATCACGCCGCACCACTGCCTGCTGGGGGAGTGGCGAATGGACAGATAAATGAAGACTGATGACAATCAGGGGGGGGGGGGCTCCTTTGCTACACACCAACATCAGTTCGGACCCTCCGTCTGGATTAGATGATGAAACATTATTCTTCTTTGCGTTGGTGTTTACCCCACATCAACGATAAAACCCACTCACCTTTTCGGCGAATGGCTTTAGGCCCGAGCTGCTACATACCAACATCGATCCAGATCTTCCATCCGGATTAGATGATGAAACCCTATTCTTCTTTGTATTGGTGTTTACCCCACATAAACGATAAAACCCACTCACCTTTTCGGCGAATGGCTTCAGGCCCGAGCCGCTACATACCAACATTTCTCGAATGATCAATCGGAATACCTCTCCTTGGTCTAGTGGCACTCCGCCCTGATCGAGCTACCTTTCCTTGGTCTAGTGGCATTCCGCCCTGATCGAGCTACCTTTCCTTGGTCTAGTGGCACTCCGCCCTGATCGAGCTATTTCTCCTTGGTTTAGTGGCATTCCGCCCTAACCAAGCTACCCTTAACCTTGGTCTAGTGGCATTCCGCCCTAACCGAGCTACCCTTACCTTGGCTTAGTGGCATTCCGCCCTAACCGAGCTACCCTTACCTTGGTCTAGTGGCACTCCGCCCTGATCGAGCTATTTCTCCTTGGCTTAGTGGCACTCCGCCCTAGCCGAGCTACCTTTTCTTGGTCTAGCGGCACTCTGTCCCAGCCGAGCTACCTTTTCTTGGTCTAGTGGCATTCCGCCCTGATCGAGCTACCTTTTCTTGGTTTAGTGGCATTCCGCCCTAATCAAGCTACCCTTACCTTGGTCTGGTGACATTCCGCCCTAACCAAGCTACTTTCCTTGGTCTAGTGGCACTCCGCCCTGATCGAGCTACCTTTCTTGGTTTAGTGGCACTCCGCCCTAGCCGAGCTACCCTTTTCTTGGTCTAGCGGCACTCCGCCCCAACCAAGCTACCTTTCTTGGTCTAGCGGCACTCTGCCCTAGCCGAGCTACCTTTTCTTGGTCTAGTGGCATTCCGCCCTGATCGAGCTACCTTTCTTGGTTTAGTGGCACTCTACCCTAGCCGAACTACCTTTTCTTGGTCTAATGGCATTCCGCCCTGATCGAGCTACCTTTTCTTGGTTTAGTGGCACTCCGCCCTAGCCGAGCTACCCTTTTCCCGGTCTAGCGGCACTCCGCCCTGATCGAGCTACCTTTTTCCGGTTTAGTGACACTCCGCCCTAGCCGAGCTACCCTTTTTCCGGTCTAGCGGCACTCCGCCCTAGCCGAGCTACCCTTTTCTTGGCCTAGCGGCACTCCGCCCTAGCCGAGCTACCCTTTTCTTGGTCTAGCGACACTCCGCCCTGATCGAGCTACCTTTCTTGGTATTAGTGGCACTCCGCCCTAGCCGAGCTACCCTTTTCTTGGTCTAGCGGCACTCCGCCCTGATCGAGCTACCTTTCTTGGTTTAGTGACACTCCGCCCTAGCCGAGCTACCCTTTTCCTGGCCTAGCGGCACTCTGCCCTAGCCGAGCTACCTTTCCTTGGTCTAGTGGCACTCCGCCCTAGCCGAGCTACCTTTTTCTTGGTCTAATGGCCTGCCACCCTCTAAAAAGAAAAAAAAGAGAATAGAAGAAAGTAGAAATGGGGTTAAGAATAGAGATACCCCGCCAGACTTGCTCCTATACTAGGAACAAGTGCAAAAATGGCCCAAAACCCAGCTGTGGTGAAAACCCGAAAGGGCACTGCAGGCAAAATCGGGTACCCCGCCACGTGAAAACCCGAAAGGGCGCGTGGGCAAAAGTAAGAGGGGGCTGGCTTCGGCGAAAACCCGAAAGGGCGCTTAAACCAGTAATGTGATAATATAAAAGTTCACTTCATGAATCTCCTTCGGCAGCACATCCACCGCATGTCCCACCGATGATGAAACCCCGTTGATCATAAGGCATATCGTCTCGATCAATGCTAAAGCCCATCTCGGAATAGACCTTTCGTCTGTTCTGATAGAACCCTTCTACTTTCTGCCCGAGACCCACCACGGTAAAACCTATCCAGTTTAGATCTTACATCTATTCTGATGAAACCTATCATATGTCCCACCGTGATGAAACCCGCTATTGATCGATTAACACACTGCCCGATCAACGATGAAACCTGTCTGGTTTAGACCTTACGTCTATCCCGATGAAACCTATGAAATCCTTGCATTGGTATAAACCCAATACCGATGATGAAACCTGCTATTGATCGATTGGCACACTGCCCGATCAACGATGAAATCTATCCGGCTTAGACCTTACGTCTATGACGATGAAACCTATGAAATCCTTGCATTGGTATAAACCCAATACCGATGATGAAACCTGCTATTGATCGATTGGCACACTGCCCGATCAACGATGAAATCTATCCGGCTTAGACCTTACGTCTATGACGATGAAACCTATGAAATCCTTGCATTGGTATAAACCCAATACCGATGATGAAACCTGCTATTGATCGATTGGCACACTGCCCGATCAACGATGAAATCTATCCGGCTTAGACCTTACGTCTATGACGATGAAACCTATGAAATCCTTGCATTGGTATAAACCCAGTACCGACGATGAAACTTGCTATTGATCGATTGGCACACTGCCCGATCAACGATGAAATCTATCCGGCTTAGACCTTACGTCTATGACGATGAAACCTATGAAATCCTTGCATTGGTATAAACCCAATACCGATGATGAAACCTGCTATTGATCGATTGGCACACTGCCCGATCAACGATGAAATCTATCCGGCTTAGACCTTACGTCTATGACGATGAAACCTATGAAATCCTTGCATTGGTATAAACCCAGTACCGACGATGAAACCTGCTATTGATCGATTGGCACACTGCCCGATCAACGATGAAACCTATCCGGCTTAGACCTTACGTCTATGACGATGAAACCTATGAAATCCTTGCATTGGTATAAACCCAGTACCGACGATGAAACCTACTATTGATCGATTGGCACACTGCCCGATCAGCGGTGAAACCTATCCAGTTTAGACCTTACGTCTATCCCGATGAAACCTATGGAACTCCTTGCATTGGTATAAACCCAGTACCGGTGATGAAACCAGCTACCGATGGAGCGGCACACTGCCTGATCGATGCTGAAACCCATCCAGGGTAGACCTTCCATCTGCTCTGATAAAAACACAACATATTTCCCCAAATCAATCTGGACCTTCCGTCTGGATGGATAATGAAATCACATTCCTTTACGTTAATGTTAGACCCCACATTAACGATGAAACCTACATTCCCGGCGAACGGCTTCGTGCTTAAGCTGCTACACATATTCTCGAGTCAATCCGGACCTTTCGTCTGGATAGATGATGAAATCCTATTCCTTTGCGTTAATGTCAAACCCCACATTAACGACAAAACCTACAACTTCAGCGAACGGCTTCGTGCCCGAGCTGCCATATGCATTCCCAAATCAATCTAGACCTTCCGTCTGGATAGACGATGAAATACTATTCCTTTACGTTAATGTAAAACCCCACATTAACGATAAAACCTGCATCTTCAGCGAACGGCTTCGTGCCCAAGCTGCTACCCACATTCCTTTAAGTCAATCTAGACCTTCCGTCTGGGTAGATGATGAAATCCTATTCCTTTGCGTTAATGTTAAACCCCACATTAACGATAAAATCTGCATCTTCAGCGAACGGCCTCGTGCCCAAGCTGCTACCCACATTTCTTTAAATCAATCCGGACCTTCAGTCTGGGTAGATGATGAAATCATATCCCTTTGCGTTGATGTCCAACCCCACATTAACGACGAAATCTACATGCCCAACGAACGGCTTCGTGCTCGAGCTGCTACACCTCCTCAAGTCAATCCAGACCTTCCATCTGGATGGATAATGAAACCCCGTTTCCTTGTGTTAATGTCAATCCCCACATTAACGATTACAATCATGTTTTCGGTGAGCGGCTTCGCGCCTAAACCACAAAATACACTCAAGTTGACCCAGGCCTTCTGTCTGGGTGGACGATGAAACCCCATACCTCTTTGCATTGATGTTAACACCCACATCAATGACGACGCATACACAAGTTGAGCACGTGGATTGACAATTTACAAAGTCAAAGTCCTAGTGCAACACAAAAAAAAAAGAAGAAAAAAAAAGAGAGACAAAATGGGGCTAAAAATAGAGATACTTCGCCAGACTTGGTCGGACATTCTGAACAAGGGCAAAAATGGCCAAAACCCAGCTGTGGTGAAAACCCGAAAGGGCACTGCAGGTAAAATCGGGTACCCCGCCACGTTAAAACCCGAAAGGGCGCGTGGGCAAAAGCAAGAGGGGGCTGGCTCCAACGAAAACCCGAAAGGGCGCTTGGGTCAGTAATGTGGTAATTTAAAAAGCTTCATGCCAATGGCGTGCTACCTTCATCTCCCGAACCTTCCATCTGTCGCTCGGCATCTTGTCCGATTAGCGACAAAACCCCGCAGGATAGACCTTACGTCTACCCTGATAAAGTCTTCATACCTCTTTCAAAAGTCCCACCCGCGATAAAACCTGCTAGAATAGACCTTACGTCTGTCCTGACGAGACCTACACCTCTACATACGTCCCACCGTTGATCGATCGGCACCTCGCCCGATCAATGATGAAATCCTCTGTCCGGTTTAGACCTTACGTCTATACTGATGAAACCTATGAAACTCCTTGCGTCGATATAAGCCCAATATCGACGATGAAACCAACCACTGATCGACAGGCACCTCGCCCGATCAGTGATGAAACCATGTCCAATTTAAACCATATCCAGTTTAGACTTTTCGTCTATTCTGATGAAACTTAAACTCTTCTTTGCGTCGGTATAAACCCAATATCGATGATGAAACCAGCTATTGATCGACCGGCACCCCGCCCGATCAATGATGAAACCCTATCCAATTTAGACCTTACGTCTATTCTGATGAAACTTATGAAATCTTTGCGTCGATATAAACCCAATATCGATGATGAAACCAGCTGTTGATCGACCGACACCTTGCCCGATCAATGATGAAATCCTACCTAGTTTAGACCTTACGTCTATTCTGATGAAACCTATGAAACTTTTTTTGCATCGATATAAACCCAATATCGATGATGAAACCAGTTATTGATCGACCGGCACCTCGCCCGATCAATGATGAGACCCTACCCAGTCTAGACCGTCTATTCTGATGAAACCTATGAAACTTCCTTGCGTCGATATAAACCCAATATCGATGATGAAACCAGTTATTGATCGACCGGCACCTCGCCCGATCAATGATGAGACCCTACCCAGTCTAGACCTTACGTCTATTCTGATGAAACCTATGAAACTTCTTTGCATCGATACACACCCAGTATCGAAGATGAAACCAACTGTTGATCGACCGACACCTCGCCCGATCAATGATGAAACCCTTCCAGTTTAGACCTTTCGTCTATTCTGATGAAACTTATAACACTTTCTTTGCATCGATATAAACCCAATATCGATGATGAAACCAGCTGTTGATTGACCGGCACCTTGCCCGATCAATGATGAAACCCTGCCGGGATAGACCTTACGTCTATTCTGATGAAACTACGCACCATTCTATGTCCCACCCGCGATGAACTTACCCGGTTTAGACCTTACGTCTATTCTGAGTCTATTCTGATGAAGCTTAAACTCCTTTGCATCGACATAAACCCAATGTCGACGATGAAACCATGTACCGGTCGGTCGGCACATCGCCACGGCCGGCTTTGAGGAACGGACCTCTCGTCTGTTCCAGATGCTCCTCTAGAACCCCTCTCGTCTACGCTCCCGCATGATGCTATGGCCTAAAAGCATGTCTTCCGTTAACCAACAAGTCCAGCAAAGGCAGTCCCACCGGATACCGACACGCGGTGGAGCGAGTCCCCCATTCTCTCCCTGAGAGGATGGACGCTCTCCTGCTGAACACGGGTCATCCGCGTAAAGACTGCTGGGACTGCCACTCTTCCACATGAAGGAAATAACAGCACATGATGTAAGATGTTCAGCCAATCGGGGCTTCAAGCCGACAGATGCCAGATGTTCAGCCAACCGGGGCTTAAAACCGATAGATACAAGACGTACAGCCAATCGGGGCTCAAAACCGACAGATACAAGATGTCCAGCCAATCGGGGCTTAAAACCGATAGATGCAAGATGTACAGCCGATCGGGGCTTCAAGCCGACAGATACAAGATGTTCAGCCAATCGGGGCTTAAAACCGATAGATACAAGACGTACAGCCAATCGGGGCTCAAAACCGACAGATACAAGATGTCCAGCCAATCGGGGCCTAAAGCCGACAGAAGTCAAATATGTAGCCAATCAAGGCTCAAAACCGACAGATGTCAGATGTGCCAGTTAATCAGGGCTCAAGCCGATAGATGTTCAGCTGATCGAGGCTCAAGCCAAGAAGATCGTGCCAGGATGAAATCCCAGTATGGGGATACTGCCAAGCTATAACTGAAAGAATGAGTCAATAGCATTGAGCCAAAGATACACCTGCGGACACCGTGCCGCTTATTCTGCACTTACGCCGTCTGCAGGTGGGGGGCATTTGTTGACAGATAAAATATGAACAAATATAAAGATGAGACCAGACCAGCAACGAAGACTGGAAGATTTATGCAAAGTCAGGATTGAGGGAGAGCCCTCACCACCAACTACTAGCCCGGCCAGGACCTTCTCAGGCCTGGCTGATGTCCGGTGTCGTCGTCGTCCAAACGACAATACTGATGAAACTCCGGTCTGTTGACTGATGAGAAATCTCTGGATTATTCAGATGATGATGCATACAAGGGGCCTTCGTTAGTTCCAATATGATCAAAGGAATCCAACGAAGCTAAGGACAATAGGAGCTTTAAAGGGGGAAAAAGCCTTAAATGGGCCTATTGAATGGGCTTCGATGAAACCCCTTTGCGCCGAGAGCTTGGGAGAGAGTAGCGCGCCGGGAACTTGCCCACTGCTGCAGGCGCGCCGGGAACCTCTTCCACCAAAGCAAGTGCGCCGAGTGCCATCTGCAAAAGGAAGGGCTTATATAAACCCTTTCTTCGCCAAGAACGATAGAAGAGAAGCGTCAACAGAAGAGGAAGCAGAGAAGAGAGAATAGAAAAAAGAGAAAAGAGAGGCCAGATAATCGAAGAGACCAACAACCTCATCCATAAAGAAACGAAGAGAGGGAAGAACAGAGCAAAAGGAAAAAAGAGAAGAGACCAAGAGATCAGAGAAGAAGGTGGGCAGCTGGGGAGGGAGAGGAGTCAATACTACGCCCTCCCCCATAGTTTCTCCGTTGTTTTCTCTACTGTATTTTTCTTTCCCCAATGTTTATGTTCTTATTTGACGATTAGTTCGTCCCGATGAAACCATGTGTCTCCTGTTGGGTTTCCTTCATTTCTTCCTTTTGGTTTGATGGAGACCATCTGATGTAACTTGTGTGATGATTGAATGAATAAAAGGGGTGAAAGAGCACTGCATGCATAGTGTTCGCTGTTATTCTTTCTCTATATTACTCTGTGTATGTTTCCCTACCCCCGGGTTCTGGCCTTGGCTGCTCCAGAAGGGTTCTCGTGAGGTTCAGATCCTTTCAGTGGATCTTGGACTCTCTCGTCCCCTGGCAGTAAAGGCACTGATACCTTGCTCCGTCATCTGTCTCCCCCTCTGTACGTGTTGTTCAGCAAGATGCTTGATGACTCTGATATTCCGGGTTTCCGTATCTTTCGCATATCAGGGGGTCTGTCCTTTGAGAAAAGATGAGGATGGAGCACCGGCCCTCATCCAATGGGTTATTGGGTTTCATCTCCTTATCCTTTCTTCTCTTAATGACATGCCTCCTGCAAAGATTTTAGCCCTCTCTCGAGCCTTCAGGTTGCTCAGGGATCAGAGACATCAATCTCTTGATCACCTGGACAGCAGGCAATAAAAATCATATGTATATATCCCGAGGGTTTCAATAGTTGATGACCCAGATTTCTCAATGGATCTTACCTCCAAGCATTTCCCGGGCTCTACCTTGATAAAACCCTGATCCAGCCTTCTTACACCCTGAATCCAGTCCAGAATCCATGCTGAAGAACCCCCAAAACCCCCATAGCAGAGCCAAGAACAAAAACCCCTAAAACCCCAAAGCAGGGCCTTCCCGGCGCCCAGACCTTCTCGGCCCAAGACCTTCCCGGCGCCATGAATAGCCCTCGGCGCGCTGGTTAGCACGTCGGGAACTTGGGCGCCGAGAACCTTGGCCTCCCCTTCCTAGCTCCCAATTCCTACGCCGAGAACCTTGGCCTCCCCTTCCTAGCTCCCAATTCCTACGCCGAGAACCCTCCAATCCTTGGAGCCAGGCCGAGAACCCCTTGCTACCGGTCAAGAAATTATTCCTACACCCTTGTAATTCACCCAAGGCAACCCTACATCCTATTGAGAGATATTCATGGTCATCATACCCGTCTCAAGGATCAAATCAATGGGGAGCAACTTCCCCCTACATTATATCGTTTGGAGTGGACTTTGTTCACAGACCCTACTAACCAAAGGAGCTCTGCCACTGCACGGGCTTTGATGGCCGTACAAGGGATATTAAGATAGTGCTGCAAGCACGCACGCTGGCTAGGGGTCTAATACCCTTCTTTTCTGGCTTTCACCCAGGCACTGCGTGGGTGATTGTCTATCATTCCCTGGCAAATGCTAAATCCGAGGGAGGTGCTGCCTAAATTTCTCCAGGAGCTGGCACTAAAAGAGATGTGGAAACTAAACATAATATCATGAGGCTAATAAACGAAGTGATGAGATCTTTAGTTCCTCTGTTCTTTGGAGCATGTGTTGTTTATTACATGAATCAGTCATTCCGATGATCGGGGTTTTCGGATGATTTCCACCCTCTGACTGCTATTCCTGGAGGAACAGCAAAGGTAGAGTCCCGATCCTCGCTTCCATGGGTCTTTGGGCTCTATCCTATCCCCCTGTCAGTGATGCTGGCATCACGAAGCCCTCCTTTCTCTTGTTCAGTCTCCTCTTCTCAAGCCACTAGGGTCGCTCCAGGGATCTGAGATGGCTATCTCTTGATTCCCTGGACGACTGGCGACAGGGAAAGAACATTTGTCCCAGAGGGCTGTAAACGGCTGATGATCGCGATCCCTCGATGGATTCTACCTCCCCCCTTTGATTCCTTGGCACTGCCCAGCAAATGCCCTGATCCAGCCTCCCATTTGTGTCCTAAACCCTACCTCAATCGAAGCCTAAATCCCAAAAACCCTTAGAACACAGCACCATGGCATCTCCACGCCGAGAACCCTCCTTTTGCTAACAAACCCCTACCTTCCCGGCACGGGACCTTCCCGACACGATGAATAGTTCCCGGCATGGCATCTCCACGCCGAGAACCCTCCTTTTGCCAACAAACCCCTACCTTCCCGGCACGATGAATAGTTCCCGACATGGCATTTCCACGCCGAGAACCCTCCTTTTGCCAAAACCCCTACCTTCCCGGCACGGGACCTTCCCGGCACGATGAATAGTTCCCGGCATGGCATCTCCACGCCGAGAACCCTCCTTTTGCCAACAAACCCCTACCTTCCCGGCACGATGAATAGTTCCCGGCATGGCATTTGCGTGCCGAGAACCTGGCCGTGCCGAGAACCCCTCCCTTTTATATGAAAACTGTGCCGAGAAGGTTCCACCAGAGCCCTATGCTAGGAATTTCCATCTCCACCTCAGTCCAACTCTTGATCACTCCACTGTACCTGCCTGAGGGGTATCCAGAGGTCATCATGTATGCCTCAAGAGATAAACTAACGGGGAATGGCCTCCCCTACATTACTCGGTCCCGATCAAGATTCCTCTGTAACCCTATGAACCTAAGGAGCTCTGCCACTGCATGTGCTCCGATGGTTTCCAAGGGAATATCAACCGGTGCTATGAATGCAAACAGTGTTCCCGGGCCTAGTGCCCTTCTCTTTCGGCCTTCGTCCCGGCATCCCGTGGATGAGGGTCTATCTCTCCTTGGCATGATCCAAGGTGTGGGGATATGCTGCCGGATTTTCTCCGTACCTGATATACCCTCGCTTTATCCGGTCTACTCAAGGTCTTGCAGATAAATTAGCATGCTCTCATTTGGGCTTTTGCCGCCGGTCTCCTCTTACTTTGGCGTTTAATCAAGGGTTGTCCTTCTTAGTGAGGACGTAATTAACGTCATAACCTTTATGGTATGACGGACTTTTGGTCCAGACACGATCACTCACAATCGACTGATTAGAAGTCAGATCGAGCGCACAATGAAATCGTCACATATGTGACTGGCACGCCAATAAATAAACCATGGAAATAAAAGAATAAAGAATGTAAACGAAAAGCGCGTCCACAGGGCCTTGTCCCCAACAGAAGAGAAGACTGCCTGTCTGATCTCCTCTTCCAGAAACGGACTCACAAGAGCCTCACTCTCAGAAGCAGAGAGGTGGGGAAGCAAGTCGTGGGAGAAATCCGGCCTGCTCATCTGCTCCTCCGAGAAAAGCCTAAAGTATAAGTCCATGGCCACCCGTCTAATGTCCTCGTCCCTCTGGATAGATATCCCCCTCACCTGAAGGGAAGGAATATGGTTCATTCTCCTCCTAGTCGACGCCAACCTGTGAAAGTACTGTGTTCCTGTCGCCTTCCTTAAGCCATTTGTCCCTCGACCTCTGCTTCCAATAAATCTCTTAATGATAATCTCATCATACTAGACACGTAAAGAGTCATTCTTCCTCCTAGCAACATCTCAAGCAAGCCCACCTCCTCCAACTGGTCCAAGGCTTCAAGTTGATGAAGAATCCTCTCCTTTTCCTACTTATTGGGTAGACTCCTGCCGACACCCCATCAACTGAGCACACGGGATGGATGCTTCAGTTTTCCAATCAAAGTGGCCATGAGGGTGCCATGCAGAGTGCGCTTGTTCCATTCCCTCCTCACTAAGTCAAAGAAGCCTGCCTCTCTAAGCCAACACCTCTCAAATCTAAAAGCCTGGCTCCTCTCTTGATCTCTGCTAGTCCTCGATAGGATAGACTTATGATCTGAGGTTGGCCTAGCTAAACAGGATCCCTGCATAAAGAGAAAGCGGGCCTCCCAATCCGCCGACACGAAAAATCTTTCCAATCTGGAGCATGAAGGGGTCGCCCTCAAGTTGGACCAGGTGAACTGCGTGTTCACTAATTTAATATCTATGAGGGGCAGCCTGCTGAAAGAAGTCGCAGAAGTCCTCCGTCTCCCCTGCATAGGGATGAGACCCAGTCCTCTCCGAGGCTGACTCACTGCATTGGAATCTCCACCCACACACCAGGGGCGGCCAGAAGAAAGATGGAACTCGATCAACTCTTACCAGAGCCCACATTTACCTTCCCTGGATTAAGGGCAGTAGACCCCAGAGAAGTCCCACGAGAAGTCATCCCTTAGACAGCGGAGGTGAAGAGATATAGCCCACCGGTCCACTTGCCCGTCCTCTTCAACCTCCTCCGCCTCGAAGGGATTCCACAACACTATAATCCCGCCAGCCCTGCCCGCCGTCGGAGAAGCCACCCCTTGAGAAAGTCTCCCACCACCTATCTCTCTCATCAGATCCTCTGCCTCCCCCTCACACTTAGTCTCCTGCAAGCACAGGATGTCTCCTCACCATCTCCCTTACCACTCTCCTCTTCTCCCCTCCCGCTAAACCCCACACATTCCACGAGATAATTCTCATAGGAAAAGAAAAGTGCACTCCACTCCTCCCTCTTTCTCTTCCGCCTCCACCACTCTCACCTTCGCCCCTTCCTCAGCTCTCACCAGTGATTTCTCCCTCTTGGCCTCCCTCGCCAACACAACATGCCATCTCTTCTGGATCAGAAGAAGGAATCCCCTAATCCCCTTATCCACCCCCTCATAGGAGACGCCCAACTTCCCAATCAGCTCCCTGAAGTGTTTCTCCATCCACCTCTCCACTTCGCCCATCAAAACTTTGCCTTCCTCCTCCGGCTCCCCAAACCCTAACAGGATGAAAATAGTCTCTGACGCCTCCGCCAAAGCCCCCTCCTGAGGGGTCAAAGCCCCCTCCTGGGACTCTTCTGAAGCCTCCCTAAGGACAAAATCCATTGACCCATCTCCCTGCGACACACCGCTGGTGGACAGCACCGTCTTCGGTGCCCTTGAAGAAGGCCCAGGCAGCCGGCCATCACCATAGGTGTCACTTACAGCTTTTGTTACCATTGGGGCCACACTACGCAACGCCGGGAGGGGAGGGGACTGAGCCAGAGCCCCCCTACCCTCGTTCGAGCTGCCAACCACGTGGAAAGGGTGAGCTGCGAGAATCTCCCATCTTCTCCCATGAGATCGATGCCTGGTGTCTAGATCATTGGAGAAGAAGGCCTATGGAGGACGTCATCTCCCCTGCAATCTTGGTCCGCCGAGGGACTGGTGGCGCATTCCTTGCCTCTCCCACCACCGACAGAGGAAGTCCTCCCCTGCGCTCCCAGAGCAGGCTGGAGTAGAGAGTCAGTCCCCTGGGGGGGACGCCGAACAACCACCACTGGAGGGGAGCCAACAGAGGATGGCCTACTGGCCATCGGCACGGGGGAGCTCGTCTGCAGCCCTGCAACACAGCGGAATCGGGCGGGGAAGACGAGCGATAACAATTTCCTGGGACCCGATATGTAGCGGACAATCGGGTAAGTAGCAAGTCCGCTCGCCCAAACCGACGCCTGAACCGCTCTAGACCCAGCCAACAACCGCCCGGTCGAAGGCCTCTACGAGGGGGGGTCAATTCAAATTTGAATCGACAGCCAAATCGGCACCAGGCCGGTTGCCTCCCACCTCCTGTCTACTGTCCTGGAACCCTACCTCCGCCACCGTTGCCGCCGACGCCACCCCTCTCTTCTAAGAGCCACACCGTAACAACTACTAGGACCCCTTCGATGCTGATAGAGATGACCACTGGAATCTCCGCCGGGCTGGCCACCTGAACGACGGCAGCCACAGCCGTCCGAGAGCTCATGGGAAAAAAACTCAAGGAACCGGCCTCCACCACCCCGAACCCCCTGGCCAAGAAAGAGAGTCCCCATGGTCGCAGAGATGGACCGGGATGCCTTCGAAGACCACCCTGCATCTTCTGATTGGTGGGTTGGGGAAAGTCCCTCTCGTCGGCGACCAACGGTGCAGCCGGGTCAGAGCTTCATCCACCGCCAGGCAACCCAGCTCAACCATCCTCTCCACCGCTTCAACCATGTCACCCACAGCCAGGAAGAAGGAAGTAACTCTAACTACCTCCCACCCACTTCCCGACGCCTCCACCAACCTCCTCTGGACCTCCTCAACCTCTGCGCGACCTTCCAGCATGGCGACGTAGAGACACCTCTACAGCCAGTCGTTCCTAACCTGCAACTCCTTCGCCGTGAGCTGACCAACATCCAACCATCTTCTACTAGTCGCACCTAGCGTCGGACGAGGTCTAAGCACATCCCGGTAGGAATGTTGGCCCCTTCTACCTCTTGACTCCCTAGTAGGCCGCCCCCAAGCCGAGGACAGAGCCGCCGGATGTGGCCACAGCAGCCACAGTTGAAACAGGAGGGGGGGCACCGGCCATCCCCCCCCCCCCCCCGCGAATCGTACATCCCAGCCAGAGCCCCGCTCCAGCGGAACTCGAAAAATGGACCCTGAAGCTTCTCTCTAACTTTTTCTCCAATAAAACCCCTCTCTCTTACTCATCCCAACTCCACTACTTTAACTCTACAAGGTAGAAGAAAAAACACATTTGAGTACATAGTTGTCAAGGTGACAAGACGACCCAAGGAGTTCACAGGATCGCTAGGCGCTTAGGCGATAAGGCGCCCGCTTAGGCGTCACCTAGGTGACACTTCGGCCACTAATTAAAAAAAAATCTAAAATATATATCCTCCAATATATAAATCAAGACTAAAATATGTGAAGAATTACAGAAAATTACAAAAAAATAAATTACATAAAAATTACTATAGTTAAATTATATGATAATTATAGATAATTAAATTGTATAAAAAATTACATAAATTTCAAAAGTAAATGTAAAACATTCAGAAGTAAATGTAAAAGCTTCAGAAAATTACAAAAGAACATAATAACATCAAGAAAATTACAAAAAAAAAGAGTTAAACGTACGTAACCGGGTCAGATCCGGTTCGGACGGGTCACGGTCGGCCCGCCTTGGCACCTAGCCCACCTTGGCGGCCGCCTATCTCGCCTTTTCCACTGTCAACAAGGCGCTGGACCGCTTGGCCATTTCAAAGGCGCCTGTTAAACGCCTTGACAACTATGATTGAGTATCACATGTATGGACATTGGCAAAGAGTGTTGTCTCAAGTTTGTCGTTAGAGGGTATAACTAAAAGAACATAAAATTACTAAAAGAACTAAAAGAACATAAAATAATTCAAGTCATGGATGAACATAAAAATGTTTTGATAAAAAAATGAGTCGAGTCAATTAAAAGAAGATGATTCCTTTCAGGATTTATCAGACCTATAATTTTGAGCTCTAGTCCATGTCTGCCGAGATGAACCAAGAGTGAGTTTTAGCACTTACAGATGCATTTTTCCTGTTTTAATCTGACCTATTAAGCTTAAGACATAAACTGGTCTGTTTTGGACAGACTGCCTGTGATTGTGACATTCTTCGTGTTATGAAACAGCACCCTGTACAACTGTATATTATACATCAATGAATTTTTTTTTGGGTGATATGGAGCAAGAAGGATAGACCCGATAAATTCCTCCCTGACATTAGGTATTTTAAAATCTTGGTTCATAGAGTGAAATGAGGGACTGATGGGTATCAATGAAAAGAATGGTTACATTACTATGATAGAAAAAAGCATTTCCAATGCAACAAAACAAATTTGGGTTTTCACTGTAATCAATAAATCATATAACAGCAGAACATGTCTGTTTGTGCTCCAACTTCACACATCTCACATATATGTTAACCCATAATTACCCCCAAGAAAAAAAGGAGGAAAATAATTCTCTGGATACCAACTAAAAATAGGGTTTTTCACAATTCCCACAACCAAAAGAAAATAAGAAAGAGTTTACCAATATTTACACAAAGGAATAAGCTTGACACCTAGTGACACCACTGCCGATGAAAAAGCCAAGTTCCACACACACACACACACACACACTCGATTATGAAACTGTTAGTCTGCTGGGCCATTGGCAGGACTGTAGCAGAGACCATCAGGTTCACACACACACACACACACACTCGATTATGAAACTATTAGTCTGCTGGGCCACTGGCAGGACTGTAGCAGAGACCATCAGGTTTTGATCCAGTGGTCTGTTCAAAAGAGGGGGAAAAACGGAAAACAAACAAAATGGTACCTGGTGCTCCGGTTTCACTGGGGCACCCTCCAATTAGAGACCATCAGGTTTTGATCCAGTGGTCTGTGTTTAAAAGAGGGAGAAAAAGGGAAAACAAACAAAATGGTACCTGGTGCTCCGGTTTCACTGGGGCACCCTCCAATTAGAGACCATCAGGTTTTGATCCAGTGGTATGTGTTTAAAAGAGGGGGAAAAAGGGAAAACAAACAAAATGGTACCTGGTGCTCCGGTTTCACTGGGGCACCCTTGTGGGACTACATTTTATTTATTTATTTATTTATTCAATTTTATTTTATTTCATTTATTGTGCGCAGGCGTGCCAGTCACAAGGTGACAATTTATTCAGACTCCAAAGATCGAGGTGGCCTGGAGCCGCTAGTGCGCGCCATCTGACTGATCAGACCGAAACCCGCCGTACCATAAAGGTCACGACGTTAATTACATCTCCCCGAAGGGGAGAAAACTCTTGATTAGTCGCCAGGAAGAAGGTCCAGTAGCCTTAAATTGAGTTCATTAAAAGAAAGAAAAAACCGACATTTAAGCGTGGCGGGACATCCCATGCCGACGACAGGGATGCTCAGACCGATTCACTTATTCATTGCTGGTTTTATTATTATTATTATTATTTTTATTCAGAGATCGTTTTGAGTCGAAAGCACGACGAAGTCATGAATTATTCTTTGAGTAAATGTTTGCCGGAGAGACGGCATAATTTAATGTTTGGTGGTGGGAAAGCGGGACAGAGCATAGTAAAAACGGAGCTAATTCAGAAGATTGTCGACCCCGGGACGAGATCAGATTCCGGCCATGGCGGGACAATCCCAGGGGTCCGGATTCGACCGGCAATAGGCATCGTTTATATTCCGTTCATTCGTGTTGCTACTCGAGCAACGAGGAATCAGAATTTCGGTAACATTCCCCCCTGTCCTGAAGTATGTCGGGGGGATGTAGTGGGTGCTTGTCTACAGAAGTATGAGACGGTCCCTTAATCGTCCAGGTGTGCATAAATGGCAGCACTTAGGCCCATATCGAATGTAGCACCCCCGAGGACTAGCCTACTAGGAAGTTCAGATCATCCGAGGGACCTTTCGATCAGGTCTGCGCAAATCTTTCGACTCACCATTAATAGCATCGCATACACATGCAAGCTCGAAGGTGAACCGACGTAGCCCCAAGCCGTCGAGTCTGGGACTAAAAACGTCGTAGAAAATTTATTCGGACATTGATTCGGACTGATTTATGCTGACGATGCAGCAACGCCACGGGGAATCTCCTGGATACATGTTCGCCTATGATCCGGTGTAATTTAATATTAAGAAAGGGGACGAAATCTAGTAGGAGTGGGTCCAACCCGAAGGGTTATCGGCTCCGAAGTGAGATCAGGTCGTGGCCATGGCAGGGCAAACCCACGGGCCCAAACCGTGCTCGTAATAGGCTTTGTTTGTATTTACTTTATTTATGATTCAATGGACCCGATCGGGCTAAACAGCCACAAAAGGGGCTGACCCGAGAGTTCTGACTGGGGCAGTACAACACAGAGTGAAGCTCGGTGGTCGAGGATCGCATGAGCGGTGAAAAGAACTCGTTCCGGGGTATAGAATCGCAACGGCGGCGAAATTAACGAAATTTAACTCTTAATGGGCCCAAAATGAATAGTTAAAGTCACTATTCATTAACGATCTTTTTTTCTCCTATATTCGGCCGTCCGGCAGTCCGGAGGATTTCCCTTTTGGACAGGACGTAGGGGATCACTGGCTCTACCCCATGGGACGAACGGGACGGCGATGCGAGATTAAACGGACACCCGGTGAAGCAAATAGTGTAAAAGGTGAATAGTGCTTAGAATTAAAAAAAAGGGTTTAAATGCATAGGATGAACCGTGCCTCTCCGATTCACTTGTGTTTTGTTTTTTTTTATTCTCTTTTTTTGTTTAAAAAAGGGAGAAGGGGGTTGACGTATCATGGCACCCCATGGGGTGCCATGATCTGGCACCCCACGTAGAATCATGTTTTTTTTTTAAGAAAGAAGGGAGAGGGGATGCAGGATCATGCACCCCATCGGGTGCCATGATCCGGCACACACCCACGCCGGATCTTCTTCTTTTTTTTTATACATTAGGGAACTCGGTCGACAGAAGGCACAGGGCCTCGGCCCCCTGTCAGCCGACCGCATTCATTTGTTTTTTTTTTTAGAGAAAGGGAGACGGGGGGTGCCGGATCATGGCACCCCATGAGGTGCCATGATCCGGCACACCCCACGCCGGACAAGCGTCACGTTTTTTTTTAATACATTCATCTCCTTTTCCCCTCTATTTCCTCTCTTTCCTTTTTTTGTTTTGCTTTGATTTTGATCACAAATATTTTATTTTGATCTCTTAAACATACGTACATATGTTTACTTTTATTTTATTCATTTATTTATTCTTTTTTGTGCTTTTATTTTTTTGTGCATTTCCAATTTAATGAATTATTTTGTCATTTCATCATTTTTTAATTTATTAGTACTATTATTATTTTCTTTTTTTACCTTTTATTTATCAGTCTAAAGTCTCGGTGAAATTTCGGCAACACCTCCCCTAGACCCGAACATTTAGGGAGGTGTGAAGCGGGTGCACATCCACGGGGAGTCCGGGATGGTCCCTTAAACGGCTGGACGTGTACGAGCGGCGACATCCGAAATCATCCCTGATGCCGTATCCCCGAGGGCCAGCCTATTAGGGGATCAGAAATGCCTGGATGCTCTGACGGGGCTAAAGGGGCACCAGGTCAAGAAAACCGGAAATAATTCTTATTGGGCCTAAAGTGAATAGTTAAAGTTACTATTCACAAATGCCCGCTTTTTTGCCAATATCCGGTCATCTGTCAGCCAGAACGACCCCTCCTCGTGGTAGGGTGTCAGAGACCATTGGCTTTAGCCCCGAGACGGACACGTTGGCGGTATGAGGACAAACAACGGTCCAACGGAAAGGAAAAGTAAGTTTAGTGAGTAGTGGCAGCAATAAACAAATGTTTAAATAGCACGCTGATCACTCAAAGTGAATCCGCCATGAAGAACAAAGTATTGAAAACCCCTTTGCAAATCAAGCTATAAAGGGCCATAAAAGGAAAAAAATGTATGGGCTCCAAGGCCCAGATTTTTGGCAACTTTTCCTTCCCACTGATGGATTGCAGAGGGGGAGATAAGGGGGTTAATGGTGCCGCAGCTCGCATGCTGTAGTCACGCCGGATCACCCGTTATGAGCACGTCGGTTCAAGTTTCCCCAAAACAGTGTCGTAGAAATCACTGGGAAAAGCCGTGTGAAGGGCCAAGAGAGGAGACGATCACACGAATGTAAGTCCGGATCCCTGACAAATTTTCCCCTTCTCTGATGGGCTGCAGAAGAAGAGAACATGAGATCAAAGGTTTATTGGTCTACACGGTGAAACCACGCCGGTTCACAGAAGCAGGCCAGAAAATCCAAGTTCTTCGACGTTCACACCGCGAGGAGGAGAGCGATAAGGGAGACGACCGCATAGATCATCGAAGTGAACCAGTGGCCAACTTTCCCTTTCCTCTGATGATGAACAGAGGACATAAAGGACTAACATCCCTTCGAGGAAGGGGGTTCACAACGCTGGTAAACCACGGGGAAAACTCGGTGTTCAGATTTCATGTCAGAGGGGACAGAAGGGGGTTTCAGGCATCTAGGATCCCGGGGTCCTACTCATCGTTTTGAGCAAACTCCGGGAGCCATCGCCAAGGGAGATGCTATTGGGGTCACGCAGACGAACCAAGAATCATCAGCATGGGAAGGGGAAAGACGGTCATTCTTTGTATAGAAATAAACATAGCAGGGTACATCATACAACACAAGGAATGCAATAATCCCAGAAAGAAAGGCCAGATGGCCGACTATTTCATTCATCACAAGAGAAGAAGATACATGAGATGAAGCCCTCCGTCGGGCATAGAAAGAAGAAAATAAAATAAAAATACATTGACCCACCTACGGATCGGCTTCTTCCTCTCCCTCTCCTTTTCTCTCTTCTCCTCCCCGAATGCTCTTCTTCTCCTCGTATCTCCCCTTTTCTACCTTGATTTTCCTCTTCTCTGTCTTCTCTCTTCTTCTTTTTTAGTCCCTGCTCCCCCCTTTTTATAAGGGTGACACAGCCGATCCGGCACAGCTGTGCACGTTGGATCGGCGCAGCTGTGCGCATTGGATCGACGCGGAGTGATTCGGCGCAGCCTGCCGCGTTGGATCGGCGTGGGGTAGTTGCCCACGCCGTTAAGCATAATCTGCGCTTGAATCGGCATAGCCAATCCATTCCGGTGCCGAAGTGGCACCGGATCGTTCCGTAGATCGCGCTTAACGGCGCCGACTCAAGTATCTTTGATATTTCGCCTTTCGCCATCGGGTAGAAACGTGCCGACTCCTTCCCTTAGATGCACTATCAGGCGTGCTGCGCACACCCGTAATTGGGCTCCTTCGTCATTTCTAGACGTGGGTTTAAGTTGATCCGGCGTAGCTTGCACTAGCACCGCATCGTGGCCTTTAAATGGTTTCGGACGCCGGATTGGGCTGCCATTAAGGCTTTGGGACCTGCCCAGCTCGACTTCACCTCAGTATTGCCTGGCAATATTTTGGGAAACACCTTCAGCGTATTTTCTTTAATTTTGAATTAATCTGGCATTTTCTAAATTGACGTCGGATCACTATTTTGAGCACCGTATCATGGCTTTTAGGGGGTTTCAGACCCCAGCTTGAGCTGCCGTTGAGGCTTCGGGGCCTACCCAGCTAGACTTCACCTTGATGGTGCCTAGCAACATTTCGGCAGCCACCTTCGGAGCATTTTCTTCAGTTTTGCATTGATCCGACGTCAATGAACTGCCGCCATATTACTAATTTGAGTAGTGTTGGTATTAGCCACCCCTGAGGTGTTTTCTTCACCTATTGAAGTGATCCGGCGCAACTTTGTACTTACACCGTATCACTCCTTTGAATCAAACTAGCGCCGCATCAGGCCTTTCAGACAACTCCGACTACCGGACCATGACGTCTTCAAGCCGTTGGGGATCGTCCGACTTGGTTCCGCCCGAGCGGGGCTTTAAAAATATTCCTTTCATCATTTCGGGCTATTTTCTTTTAATTGCCCTTGTTCGGCTCGACAAGGCTTGCTGCTGTCGATGCCAAATTTTAGGTGCCAACAGCCCTCCAATTGCCGCATAGGTGATCAGCTTTTTAATATGAAACCCCCCCAACTAACTCACACTCTTACCCACCCTTGAAGTTGTGGGTTATATATACTACACTGGACACTATATCATAATCTAACCAAACATCAGCCGACTGCTTTGACGGAAGGAATATGTAAACGTGCTGGAAAAGAAGTCACAGATGGAATAAACATCTTAAATACCTTTTCAATCTAATATTTGTGAAAAGTTTCTGAGCAGCAGCCCTTGTAAACATCTTAAATCCACACTGAATACGTGAAAAGGAAGAGAAGTAAGAACAACGCAAAGAAAAAACAGTTCATCATAAATTAGTTATATGCTTTGCAGGAGAAAGCTATATCAGATTGAGGAAGAAAATAAATACCTGTGTATCACGTATTCCAGGACCTGCAGTTAATAAGACTACTAGATGGAAGCCCTTCATAAGGAAATTCCGGTACCACTTCCGCTGAAAAAATAAGGGAAGACTGAAGCTAAATATTGGATGCTAAACATCACATACTAATGTTAGGTGATGAAGAAACTAACTGTAGCAAGAGCCTGCTTCTCAAGATGAGCACGAGAACCGAAAGCAGCAACTGGGATGTCAGAAAGTTTCATGCTGCGATCACCAGGTACTTGTAACTTGAGCTCCTTCTCAGCCAATGTACATATCTGATCAAAGTAAGGTCAGGCAGAAGTTGTCTTAGAAAAATACAACATAACTTTCACTGCATCAGACTAAGATGCATGTTAAATTGTTAATACTAAGTCCTCAAGGTCAACTCAGTCACAGGCCTGGGATTCAAGTTTTTGGAGGTCAGTAATCCTTGTTGCTCCATCAGCATCAAGCATTAGAAGTAGCTCACCACGTGAATGCAGCATTCCCTGTTTTCAATGCTTTCACGGAAGAAAGAGCATATATAAGTAACTGGCAAATATTGAAAACGTTTTATGATGATAAAGCACAGACAAACAATCAGAAAACCGATAAAAGTTCTAATATAAAAATGCAGCCTTCAAAGTAGATGTACTTGTATTCAATGTTTATTTCCATTGATGTCCAATCAACGTGGGTAGGCATAGAAGGCTCACTTTTCTAATAGCTTCACCCTTTCCATGGTTTCTTCCAAGACGAATGACCCTTATTTTATCAATTGTATGCTTCCTCACAAAGTCAAAAGCCACTTTCAATGTCCCATCAGTACTTCCGTCATCAACTATTATCACCTGTGCAGGATAAAGTCCAATTGCAAAGCAGTGAGAACTTGACACCAGAAATAAAGATCTTATGCACAAGGATACTTACAAACATACATCTGAAAAACAATAAGGTTGAAATGTTGCCAACCAAATTCATTAGTCTATTTTGAGCTTACTTCAAACACAAATTAGTGGGTCTAAGAAACAGCTGATATGAAAAGTGGTGGACAAGTACATATTGCTTTTGGGCATAGCTCCTCGTTTATATAAATGTCTCATGTGTGATACTCAACAAGAAGTTGACTGATCTTGACAAATTTAGGGCAAACATCTCATTAAAAAGGAGAGAAGGATTATCACTCATTTGATGTCTAACAGGCTAAGACAAGCAATTAGTGGCTGCATGAGTGATTTCATTGGAGAGCATTCTGTCATTGAATGTCCTCTGGTGTGCCATGAAACTATCTGCACATTTAAAAGGAGGAACTAATTGAAGAAGGCTGATTTTTCAAAAGCCTGCACCCTAGCTAATCAGATGTCTTATACATGTTCTCTCTATAACAAGCTTCTTGGAAGCTTGGTTGGTTATAGTTGACTAAAAGAATGCTCATCTATTACCTCTTTTTCCATTCTGGAAAATGACCATCTAGTAGGTTCTTCAAAAGTTGAAGGCATTACAATAAGGGGATCCATTCTTCCCAGAGTCTCCTCACATTCTAGTTGGTCAAGAAGCAACTCTTACTCCTGAGGTGTCAACTTAATGAAACTTCATGCTGCCTCCAGGACCGAAGGTGGTCTACAATGTATAGCAGCACTCCTATTTTCAAAACCAGATCAAATATACGACTCTTAGTTGGCAGGAGTCATAGTACTGAACAAATTTTGCTGTATTCTCCATCATCAGTGTAGCACTGCAGCCTTTACTGAAGAATTGACGGTTGGGCATCTCCCACTGCTAGGTTGCAAACTTCAACCCATCCAAATAACATAAGAGTGATTGATTGTGCATAGAGTGATATTTACTGAACTGACCACCATAGAGCATCACATCTAGTGTTGGTCTGGTTGAATCTACACATACACGGTGAATTCCCCCATAAGATTTTTCAGCACACCTAATCGAGTTTTCCATCTCAGTCTTGGACCCACCTTTGCAGGCCAGAGAGAGAAAATCTTAGCGAGATCATAAATTATTTTTATGTTATAAAATTCTCTTTTTTCTATTTATATTTTTTGAACCCCCTCCCCCAACCACCATGGACCCTCAGCCTCTGGCACCTCACGTACCCGTCCCTGACGTTGGCATGTTGACGTGTTTCCCCTTCCCATGCAGCAGGACACTACCAACTACCAAGGTCTTGGCAGAAATCCTACCAACACCTCCGCAAATCTCCCTCGAGCACCAAAATTCTAGTTCTTCTTTCTCCTTATGCACAGAAAATCTCAGGCCAAGAGGTTGCTTTTCTCGATACCTTGCAGGTATTTATAGCTCTGTGATTTGTCAGGAGACAGCGATCACCATAACTTAGATGAAACCAGAGACAAGGTTAAATTTTTTTCAAGAAAATGAGCTTGACTGCAGCAGGAAAGGAAATGGTAAAATATTCTTGTCAAGAGGTAGAGGAGCATATTCTGCAATCTCATATGGTCAGAAAGGAAAAAAATACAAGGAGATTTAAAGATGCATGTGGTCCTCAGGTAGCACATAAGTTTTGCCGAAAACTGTCGGAATGCACTTTAGTCCCAGAAGAGAAAATACACAAACACAGAGAAAAGGATTTGACAAGATATTCTTTTGCATCTTCATTCTTTCTCACATTGTAATATAATGATGGTACTTTGTACCTTTCAATAAAAAAGGTGATTGCTGTGTAGATAGACAATCTCCATACCAAATATGCTCATCAGTGTATATGAATCCCAAATTTTAACAGTGAGATATTGTTTCAGTCCAATAAGAAATAAACCCACAGATTATAATTCACATCAGCTCCATAGAAGATAAATTCAAGAGCTACATTTTGTTAACTTATCTAAAGAAACGAAAGAACAAATGGCTCCTCAATTTCTATAATTCTATGCCCAGATCAGAAAATCAAAACAAGAAACTAACAACAATAACCATGTCTGGGAATAGGCTTTGGCAGCTTTTCCCTATTTCCCATGCCAACAGGAGGAAGAAGGGAGGGAAGAATGGGGAAAGTAAGCGGAGAAAATAAATGTCAATAGCAACAGCAGCACCCCCACTAGCGGTAGTGGCACCATTGCAGCTTTTGCTTTTGCCTTCTCCCAAATGCTTCTTCCCTTGCCTCACATCAACACCACAAGGTCCATAACAGTAAAGAGGGATCCTGTCCAGATGAGTTTTACTTTGGTAGGGCCACTGCAGGTGATGGGGATGTGCCCCACAATGTCTGCTACAAGATTGATCACGAGCGTAGGCATGGTAGGCAGCACACAAACCAGATGGAGGGTTTTGCAGGAGCCAGGAGGAACTGAAGCAAACAAGGGCACATATGGAGAGGAGCCAAGGTTTCAAAAGAGGACTTCCATGGATAGGTTCAGCTCGGACCTATTCGAAAGCTCTGTTCAGAGAAATACTTTGCCAGATGCAGGTGTCCATAAATTCAGACCGGATCTTTTCTGTGTCATTCGAATCGGACACGTGGACTTTTCGGATTGAATTTCAGAAAATCTGGTCCAATCCACATTCCTGCACCGGGAAGCAGCCTCACATAGACTTTCTTAAAAGCTGTCCATCTATGAAAGGGCAATTTCATGTATGAGATCACCAGATAATCCTGTCTCTTACTGCACGCACACACTTCATGTGTTCTGGATCCACATTGACTGACCTAACCATAAGTGGTTTTGCCTTCAAAGGCTTCCATGGAGGCCCATGTCATGTGTTCCTTGTGTAAGACTCGCACTCTGAACTCAGGCACATCCTTGGAATGGTCAACCAGCCCATCTCCATTCCTTCTCGGCGCCAGGTTAAAGCCTTCCTGGCCCAGCCTTCCTAACAGGAACTTGTCCTCATCTCGATGTGTTGGGTTACTGATGCAACATATAACAGCCATGTTGTGTCCATGAAACAACAAATCAACAGGATCGGGGGTGGAACTGGAATGTCCAGGAGGACCAGGACCATCAAATACAAGAAGACAAATCTATCTATACTTAAGAGCCTACTAGTCAATAACCATGTTATCTAGAAGACTGGAAATGTGCAAGTAATGACTATCAAAATCTTTTGTGAATCAGTAATAATTAAGATTGATGTGAGGCATGTGACATTTTCCATAATTTCAGTTTTGCCAGATTGCTACCCTATCATGTGAATAAAAGAATAATACCTCATAAGAGAAAGACTTGTCCAATTGCACACGTTCTTGGAGATAACTGCAAAAGAGTGGATTTTAGGCAACCTATTATAAGGCAAAAAGGCAGCGACTATCTGCAAAAGAAGTTATGGCTACTCAACAGAACAAAATTACACTCCTTAAGAGAACAAGATGTCATACTTTCCTAGTAATCAAGTCAGAAGTGGAGAGTTGCAAGAAGATTGTTTGTTTTTTCAAAGGAAAACAAGTTATGATGTCTGTCTGGCATCTACGCAATCTATAAATGAATTGGTAGTTCCTTTGTGGTGCAACCAGGTGGTCCATGGCATATGTAGCCATTAGCATCAAGCAGTCCATCGTGTATCATCCAGAGTCAAAAATGACACTCTACTAGAATTCTTGCTGAGATTAGAAAACTGAAAAATTGCTTGTATTCATTTAGTATGAAACAATTTCAACAAAAAAACTTCTTTCTAGGTCAGAATCAGCATCACTCTTCAAAACATGGTTTGCCATATTCCTTCATATTAATTGATTCAGTTTTTCAACTTTATGAGTCCCATGTCAATCGATAAAAGTCAGCCCCAATTGGTTGTTTAATAGGAAAATTTAAGAGTGTTCGTTTGTTGAACACAAATACACATTTACAGCTATTTTAATAACATGTGCATTATTAATTCCGCGAATTGGGCTTATTAGACGGTTTAAAGTTTAGGTAATGGACATTTCCCCACCGACCGCAGTCGGTGTTTATTTACATCAGCACAAAGTCTGAACACCCTTGATTAATTGCTAAAGATACATTTTCGACCTCTACAATATCCGTTGTGATATTGTGGGATTTGTCTAATGGATATGATCTTGATGATCACCCATTAGAGATATATACTCTTGCAAGAAACTTGAAGTCTTTCAATCCTTGAATATATGTAATTTGGATTACAATTGGTCCTTTGAGACTTTTACATTTGTCTCCGATTATGCAATCAGATCATCAGGTTTACATCTGGTAACATTCCGACCGTTGGATGGGCTTCTGCTTACACATGAGTTTCTGGATGCTCCCGTCGCCGATCAGACCATTGAATTGGTTTTAGTGCACAATCGGCCAGGTTGGCAGTATCGGCCGAAACCGATACGTTTCGGCCGAAACGTATCGGTTTCAGGCTATACCGACACTGAAACGGGCCTTTGCACTGTAGCAGGTCCGATACCAAAAAATAATAATTTTTAATAGTTTCGGACCGAAACCGTCCGATTTCGGACCGAAACCGACTGAAACCGACCGAAACCGTCCGGTTTCGGCCGAAACCTAACCTGCCAATTTTGGCCTTTTCTAACTGTTTTGAACCGGTTTCGGCCGAAACCGATACCGAGTCGTATCGGTTTCGGACCCGGCCGAAACCGAGTCCGAAACCGACACTGCCATCCTTGACAATCGGACTATTGAATTTACTTCTGGCCTCTAGTGGACCACTAAATTTACTTTTGTCCTCAATCAGACGACTGGATTTACTCCCGGTCACGATCGGATTGTTGAATTTACTTCTGATCAAGATCTGACCGTTGGATTTGAATTTCATCATGATCATACCTTTTTTGGGTATATCAACAATTTCTGACCCTTCTTGGGTATCTGTGCCATTTCTTGGCTTCTTTGGACATTTCTGTTATTTATTGACTTTCTTGAGTGCTTGTGTCATTTCTTGACATTCCTGGACATTTAAGCTATTTCTTGACTTTCCACAATATTTCTGCAGTTCTATGATTCTCCTGTACTTATCTGTTACTTCTTGACTTTCTAGGGTATATTTGTAATTTCTTGATTTTCTTAGACTTCTCTATCATTTCTTGACCTTCTAGGATATTTCTATCCTTTCTTGACATTTTTGGGTGTTCTTGTCATTTCTTGACTTTTTAGAGTATATTTGTAATTATCTGACTCTCCTAGACTTGTCTGTTATTTCTTAACTTTCTAGAGCATTTTATAATTTTTTAGATTTTCTGGATAATTTTGTCATTTTTTTGACTTTCCAAGAGTGTACTTGCAATTTCTTGATTTCCTAGACATTTCTATCATTGCTTGACTTTCCATGATATTTCTATAGTTTCTCGATTTTCCTGAACTTCTCTGTCATTTCTTGACTTCCAAGGATATATCTATAATTTTTTAGACTTCCTAGATTTTTTTGTCATTTCTTGACTTCCCAAGATATTTCTGCAGTTTCCTAGATTTCCTTGAACTTGCCCGTCATTTTTTGACTTTTTAAGATTTATTTGTAATTTCTCAATTTCCCTAAACTTATCTATCATTTATTGCCTTTCCAAGGCTTATCTACATTTTTTTTAATTTTACTAGACTTATATGTAATTTCTTGACTTTCTAGGATTTATTTACAATTTCTAAATTTTTCTGGATTTATCAGCCATTTCTAGACTTTCCAAGATTTATTTGTAATTTTTGGATAAGTTAGAGACATTTTGGTAATTTCTAGACTAAAAAGAGTGTTTTGATAATTTTTAGATAGACCAGGGGTATTTTTGTAATTTTCAACATGCCAGAAATATTTTTGTAATCTCTGGACTGAACAAGGGTATTTCTATAATTTTGGGCATGTCAGGGATATTTTTGTAATATTTGGACTAAACAAAAATTTTATGTAATTTCTGATTGTTTCAGAAAATTACAGTATTATCTCCCCCAAGAAATTACACAAGACATAACCACAAGAGTATATATATAAACACAAGGGTATATATGCAACATATATTTGTTGGGCTTCAAAAAGAACACCGGCACACCCTCCTTGATGGAGGTACAAAAGGCACAAGACACTCTGGAAATTGCTTCTCCTCCTTGAGCTTCGATCCACTTTTCCTTCACCCCCAAGGGGATATTTATAGGGGGGAAGAAACCTACCCCGGCCTGGGTAGGTCTTTGGGGAATCTACTTGGGTCCGGGTAGGTCCATGGGATGACCTACCTTGGTCCAGGTAGGTCTCCCCCTCTTTTTTTTGTTTCTTTCTCCCCTTTCCTTTTTCTGGGTTCAACCTATGGCTGGTCCGAGTAGGTCCCCACCTACCCGAACTAGGTTGGTCTTCATTTTTTTCCTTTTTTTCTCTTTTTCAGGGTTCAACAAATGTCTCCCACGGGGTGTCTGTCGAAGCTAAAGGTGACGGCGAGCGGCCTGTGTATTTTGCATAGAATTTCTTGCCCCTGAGGCTTGATGACATGACAGGGAATGTTGTAGAGGGCGATGGCGAACAACTTGTGTACTTTGATAATGCGACATTTTCACCCCCGTGTCTTAATGACATGGCGATAACTACTGTCGAAGGTGATGGCAACTAGACTGTCTTTCGAATTCCTTTCGTTTGCCCTTAATCTTGATGACACGGCAGGGAATATTATCAAATTTGTTCTTTCGTCCCTAAGTCTCGATGACATGGCGGGGAGTTTTGTCTAATTTGTTCTTTGGATGGACATCCTTTGACAATATCTTGGAAGTAAGGTTGGAAGATATTGCATATTGCTCGAGCGCCTCAGTATCATATGATGTCATTGGAACTTGGGCGCTCTCTAGTGCTATCATCCCCTCCGAACCGGGATATTTGGTTTGCACTGCCAGTTTGGTTGCATCAATCCTGTCTGGATCTAACAGTGAAAAACTTAGGAGAGCACACACCACTTCAGGAAAGTGGCATGGACCCACTCCACCAAGCCGACCTTGAGGTTAAAGTGCACCAGCGGCGATAAAAACGAGGGCTTTAGAAGGATCTTTTGTTTTTGAGTCCTCCGTCTTTTTTGCTTTTCATCCCTTTTGTTGCATTTATTGCATTCATTGCCTTTGTATATTAGTAGGATCTGAAATGATAGGGTTTGTTCATGCCTTAAGAAGAATTGGCGACATTTCTTCATCGACCAATCCCTCGACATATCTAAAGATTCGTTCGACGGTATACACATGTTGCCTATGGTTACTTCTTCGCTGGTGATTTCTGGAGCAACAAAGGTGATCACCTCGCCGTTACCATCGGGGAAGGAGACCCTAAAGAGGCCATAATTTGAATAGGTTGAGTCTTCAACTGCTTGGTAGAGTGTGAGAATCGACATCCCAAGACATTTTTCATGTCAACTTTGCTTGAACAATTTTGAGTTTTCTTGCATGCTGAAGAGATATTCTCCGCAAATTCAGCATATGAGATTTCCCCCGAGCTATCAAGTCAAGAGCATGGTTCTACAAAGTCCTAACTTTCCAAGTCTCTGAGTTGAGTGACTTGATGCTCCACAGGCACGGCCCTTTGCAGGATCTGGGACAATGGTCATGGTTCATTAGGATTTGCAGATTTTGCTTTATCAGGAGCCTCTTCCTTTCATTAGGGTTATGCAAGGTGACCGTGTGAAGCATAGCTAAAAAGGACGGACCCAAGAGTCGTTGAATTCTGCACTTGATGTACATTTTTTCATTTGGATGTAGCCATCCCGAGAGCTTGTCTCGGGCTCTTGGTATGAGTTCATGAATGCGGCAGAATTCACTGCCTTCATTGGATTTGTGTGTTTGTGTGTTTTTTTTTTGAACAATCGTGGTGTCGGTGACATGGAAAAAGTTTGAGATTTTAATAGGCCTTTATAGTTTGAAATTTGAGTTAGCGGACCTTCGTGATTTGTAGCCAGAGGTTTGAAATTTAAGTTGGCTGAGCTCAGTGGTTTGAATGCCAGAGGTTTAAAGCTTAGGTTCGCTAACCTTTGTGGTTTGAAAGTCAAGTATTTGAAATTTAAATTAGTCAACCTTTGTGATTTTGGAAACCAAAGATTTGAAGTTTAGGTCGGCTAACCTTCATGGTTTGGAATTCAAAGATTTGAAGTTTAGGGTTTCGTGAGCTTGAGTGATGTATTTGCCACGGTAGGACAAAGGGGGATTTGTGGTTAGGGTTAGGTACGACATGAAATTGAGGGTTTTGATTTGAGTCTTTGAGATAACCGACCTTTATGGTTTGAAGAGAAGATTTGAAGGTGATGGTTTGGCTTTTGTGGCATGGGCTGAAGGTTTGAAACTGGTGACTTGGCCTTTGGGATGGTATGAGGCAAAGGTTTGAGGTGGCTTGGCCTTTGTGGTATGGACCAGACATTTGGATTGAGCATCTGACCTTGGTGGTTCATAACCGGAGTTTTGGACTTTGGGTTTGACCTGACTGACCTTTATGGTTTGAAGTTGACTTTTAGGCTTTGGGTTTGGACTAACTGATCTTTGTAGTTTGAAGTCGATTTCTGGAATTTGAGTTTGGAATGGCTGACCTTTATGGTTTGAGGCCGGTGTTTAGACTTTGAGTTTCAATTGACTGAGCTTTGTGGTTTGAAGTCGGTTTCTGAAAATTTGAAGGAACAGAGAATGCCAGAAGACTGGAGAAAAAGTGTTGTGGTTCATTTCTATAAAAAAAAGGAGATATTCAAAGCTGTAATAATTATCGTGGAATTAAACTTATGAGTCATGTTATGAAACTTAGGGAAAGAGTAATCGAAAAATGTTATCGATGTGCGATTACTACATCAGAAAATCAATTTGATTTTACGCCGAATAGATCTACTACAAAAGTTATTTTCTTGTTATGCCATTTAATGAAGAAGTATAAAGAGATGAGGAAAGATTTATATATGATTTTTTTATTTGGAGAAGACATATGATCGAGTAACGAGAGGGCTGATTTGGTGGATCTTAAGAAAGAAATGAGTCTTTCAAGGATATATTGATTTGGTTCAAGATATGTATGAAAGTGCTATTACTAGTGTGACAACTATTGTTGTAGAGACTTGTGAATTTCAGTTACTATAGGTTTGCATCAAAGTTCTGCATTAAGTCTGTATCTCTTTACCTTGGTTATGGATAAAGTAACAAAATAAGTGCATCATGATATCTCTTGGTGTATGATATTTACAGAAGATATTTGCTCATTTATGAGAGTATTGATAGTTTAAATGCTAAGTCAGAACGTTGGAGGCATGTCTTGGAGTCTAAAAGATTTAATATTAGTAGGAGTAAGTCATGGTTATACTCTGCAATTTTAGTAATGGGAGAGTGACATAGGAAGACATGGTTCTAATTGATAGACAAAACACTCCTAAAAGTAGTAGCTTGCGATACCTAGGGTCTATCATACAAGAGAATAGAGAGATTTATGATGATATTGCACACAAGATTAAGGCATGCTGGTTAAAATGTAGAAACGCATAAGGAGTCATCTGTGATCGTCGTATACTTGTGAAACTTAAAGGAAGTTTTATAGAACGACTATGAGACCTACTTCATTATATGTATCGAGTGTTGGGTAGTAAGCAAGAAACACATTCATTGATTTGGATGGCTAGTCATAAGCCGAACTCAGGAGAGCGCACACCGCTTCAAGGAAGGGGCGTGATCCCGCTCCACCAAGTCGTGCAAATGGCGTGAATCAGAACAAGAGCATTCTTTGCGCAGTTTCTAAACTGAACCGAGGACTTTCATGCAACTTTCCCACAGATGGGATATTTTTTGCATTTTTTTCATATTTTGGGAGCCTTTTGTCATTTTTTCGCCATCAGAAGCATTTCTATAAGTTTCTCGCCACCGGGAGTATTTTTGTAAATTTTCCACCACCGATAGTGTTTCTATAATTTTTCGCCGTCGGGGGTATTTCTACAATTTCCTCATCATCGAGGGTATTTATGTAATTTTCCCACCATCGGGGGTGTTTCTACAATTTTCCGACCACCGGGGGTGTTTATGCAATTTTCCCACCATCGAGGATATTTCTGTAATTTTTCTGCTACCGAGAGTATTTCTACAATTTTCTCACCACCGGAGTTATTTCTAAAATTTTTCACCATCAGGGGTATTTCTGTAATTTTCCCGTCACTGGGGGTATTTATGCAATTTTTCCACCAACAGGAGTATTTCTACAATTTTTCCACCATCGGCGGTATTTCTATAATTTTTTCGTCATCGGGAGTGTTTATGCAATTTTTCCGTCACTGGGGTATAATTTCTGTAATTTTCCCACCACCAGGGGTATTTCTACAATTTTTCACTATCAAGGATATTTCTGTAATTTTTCTGTCACCGGGAGTGTTTTTGCAATTTTTCCACCACTGGGGATATTTTTGCAATTTTTCCTTCATCGGGGACGTTTATGCAATTTTCTTGCACTGGAGATGTTTGTGCAATTTTTCACTTTTCCAATGTTTTTTATAATTTCTTCGCACTTTTCGAAACCTTGAACATTTGTAAGACTTGCAATCAATCACTTCTGTTTAATTTGTAAGGCCGACTATTTTACCATTGGATGACTTTGAATGCAATAAGCCCAATCGTTTCTGTTCATTCTGTAATGCCATTTGATTTTGCTTTTGAATGGAAGAAGCCCATTTTGATCAGCCCATTGGCAGAAGCTTTGAATGCAATAAGCCAAACCATTTTTGTTCAATTTGTGAATGGAAGAAGCCCATTTTGATCAGCCCATTTGCAGAAGCCCATGCCGATTTTGATCATTTACAAGAGGTGAGATACTTCTTAAGATCACCACTCCGAAAGGAGGTGACCAGAACTCTCGGGGGGGGACTCAACTGTGATGACCACACGCCTCTCCTCTTGCTCATTATCTGCCCACGTAATGCAAGGTCCGCTACACGGGACTACAAGGCATCTGCCCAGCCAAGGCACTGCACCTGCTGCGAACCTCATGCTCACTTAAGCCTCCAGGGAAGCTCTCCAAGTCTTCGTAAGTCCTCGTTCGCCTGCTGCCTCCCATTCCTTTTATAGCTGATGCACAGTGAATCGGAGGCAAGATGCCTCCGGTTGAAACTTCCCTCACCCCCTCCGATGGAAGTTCAACAGTCAAACCTCCTCATATTCCTTTTTTTTGGTTTCCAATCTACTGCACAGAGACATGAGGGGGCCCCTCCGGTTGTGCAGTGACCGGAGGGGGTGTCCCTCCCTTCTCTTCTTCTTCTTGTTTTTTATCCTTTTGTTCTTTTTCTTCTTCTTTTTTTGCAGGGCAAACAAATGAAGACCAGAGGGGGGTCCCCCTCTAGTTACTCAGTGACCGGAGGGTCCCCCCTCCGGTTGTCCTGTACCGGAGGGGGTTCCCTCCGGTCTATTGCACAACCGGAGGGGGACCCCCTCCGGTATCTCATGACTGGAGGGGGCCCCCTTCGGTCCACTGGTACCGAAGGGTGTCCCCTCCAGTGTTGCCTGGCCAAGGGGGTCTACCCTTCTTTCTCTCTCTCTCTTTTTGAAAATTTCGGGGTTCAATACTGACTTTTGTGGTTTGCACCCAAATTTTAAGATTGGATGACCTTAGTGGTTTGAAACCAAAGGTTTAGAATTGACTGACCTTTGTGGTTTGAAGTCAAGATTTGAATTGGACCGTTGTAGTTTGAACTTTGAAGCCAAAGTTTAAGATTTAGGATTGGCTGAGCTGACCTTTGTGGTCTGAAGCCAAAAGATTGGAAATAGGGTTGATAAAACCTTTTTGGTATGAAGCAAACAGTCAAGGTTAAAATGGCTGACCTTGATGGTACGAAGTCAAATGTTTAAGATTTATGGTTTAAATGGCTGACCTTTATGGTTTGAAGCTCAAGGTTGGAGTTTATGGTTTGAATGGCTGGCCTTTATGGTCTGGAGATAGGGATTTTGGAATTAGGTTGGTTGACTCTTTTTTTTTTTTGGGTATGAAGCCAGCGGTTGGGGATGAAAATGGCCGACCTTAGTGGTGTGACCGAAAGTTGAAGATAGGATTGGCAAACTTTTATGGTATGGAGCCAATAGTTAAGATGGCTGATCTTTTTGGTATGAAGCCAGAAATTAAACAATGGGTTAACAAACCTGTGGTATAAATAAAAGTCAACCAACTAACATAGAATGGTTGACCTTTTGGTAAGATCAAAATTAAAGATAGGGTTGACAACCTTTGTTGTATGAAAGTCAACTGACTAGGAACAAGATGGCTGACCTTTTTGGTATGAAGCCAATAGTTAAGGATAAAACAGCTGACCTTAGTGGTATGACCACAAATTGAAGATAGGGTTGACAATCTTTGTGGTATGAAAGTCAACTAACGAGGATCAAGATGGCTGATCTTTTTGGTACGAAGTCCAAAATAGAGGGTTGACAGCCTTTGTGGCACGTAAGCCAACAACAAAAGTTGAAATAGGTAGGGTTGACAGTCTTCGTGACATATAAAGTCAACACTAAAAGTTGAGGGCAGGGTTGACAACCTTTGTGACATGTAAGCCAACACCAAAGATTAAGGGCAGACTAGATGACAAACCTTTTTGTATGAACGTCAACAGAAAGACATGGGTAGCCTTCTTGGCATGACGCCAAAAGTTAGAAATAGGTGGCTAACTTTAGTGGTACGATGCCTGAAATTTGACAATGGATGACTAGCCTTGACGGTATGAAGCCAAAGGTTAGAAATAGGTGTGGTTGACCTTTTTGGTATGAAGTGACCAGTTGAAGATAAAGTTGGAGACCTTTTTGGTATGAGGCCAAAAGGTTGAGGATAAAGTTGGCTGGTGGTATAAAGGTAGAAATTTGGGAATGGATGGCTGTGAGACACGGAAAAAATCTAATCGACTTTTATCGTAGATAAAATGTAGATTTTTGTTCTTTTTGAAAAGAAACATCCCCCCATCTGAGTAGAGGGTGATTCCGTGGGTGCGCATCGTAACAAACGATTTGGGTTCGGGTGCTGGACCTCTCCCCACTGACCGGAGTCAGTGTTGATTTACATCGATCTAACGTCCGAACACCTTACTGTCAAAGAATCCAAGTCTTCTGTAGATGTTCTGATGTGGAGGGCAGGCTCACTCGAGAGACTCTCCATGACCACTCATTTACCACCAATATATTAATAGAGTTAGGGCTAAGTCTGAACAAAACCCTGAGATTTGAGAATAGAGACGCAAATATGCGGAAGCCGTAGGCGTTTTTGAAGTAGAGAGAAGTTTTCTGGACCCCGAGGGTATTTTGGTAATTTTACTATCCCAGGGATATTGCTGAAATTTCTGGTTGAAATAGAAGTAGGATCGAATTCTTGACTTCCCAAGGCATGGAGGCCGTTTCTGGAGGGTTTCAAGGGCTCTGAGGCCATTTTGAGGTCACAGTGGTATTTCGTAATTTTACCAGACCCTAGACCTAGGTTTAAAACGATACCTAAGTGTTGGACTGAGCTAACAACACTCCCAGACCGAAAGAATGACAAGGATTTCATAGAAAACACCTATTTGTCTATTAGGCCAGAGGAGGGGTATATATGTAATTTTGTGGAAGATAGGGGTTTTCCCATAATTTTTCACGAAGGAGATAGACAGAGCATGCTGGGTGCTTTAATAACTCCAATAAGTACAAGGGTTGTCGGCAAGTTGTCGACTGCACAAAAGTCCGCGTTGGAGCGGGAGATAGGGGCGTAGCCCCAATTACAAAAGTTATAAGATATAACTGCAAATTACAGGACTTTGATCTTTTTACGATCCCGGGAGGACATTTTTGTAATTCCGCCATTATAAGGACAGAACTACATGACTTAGTCATCTCGGGACGAAAAGACTTACAAACATGACCCGCTGAGGGCATAATCACCACCATGGCCCACTGAGGGGCATAAATGTAAATATACCCCGTAGGGGCATAAATACAAGACCCGGGGACTTACCCCACACGGGTCGAAACAAACTCCAAACTCCAAACGCTGGATGCTCCGAGTGCGAGAAGTGCTCCGTACGTACGTAATGCTTCCGATCTCTCTCCCACTTGGACCCTTAGGGTCTATTTATAGAAGGTGGGAGGGCCTAGAGGGGTCAAATGAGTGAATTTGCCCCGATTCTGTCAAGGTGGGGTGGCAAACAGCCATTTTGACCCCTCTGGCCACCAAAAAGGGCTAAATGATCCAGCTGAGGGGGTTAAAATAAAACTTTTTTTAATTTGTTTTTTTTTTGGAAGCCCGGACCTCGGAGGTGGGCGGACCCGGCAGGGTTGCGCGCGACCCCGCCAGGAGGCCGGCGGGGTTGCGCGCCCCTCGGGGGTCGCGCGCGACCCCGCTGGGCCCCCCAGCGGAGTCATGCGCACCTCGGGGCACGTGCGTGACCCGCTGGGTCCCAGTGGGGGCCTCGCGCCCCTCGAGGCGCGCGCGCGACCCCGCTGGGTCCCCGGGGAGGCCGCGCGGCCCCTTCTCCTCCGCGGTTCGGACCCCGAGGGGTCATTTGACCTTCCAGGACGCCTTTTGACTCCTCTGGACGCCGTTTAACCCTCTTTTTGTCGTCCTGGGTTGGAGAAGAGCCGTGGTGGAGCTATATATCTCAGGGAGATCGCTCCTTCGCCCCGTGGCAGCGTCGCGTCCGTGGAAGAAGCATTGTTTGTTTGTCTGATCGTTCATCGCCGCATAGGGAGGAACTTTTGCGCCCGTCTGTGCCGTGTGATACACTTGTTCGGCTACTCTGACCGGTATACGCATGCTTCTTCCTTGTTAACCTTCTTGCTGCGACGTCGACCATGATAATATTGTTGGATCGATAGACCCTGAATCACTGAGATACTCCGTAGTCCGACGGTGTTGACGACACGTTGCTCTGCTTGTCGAACGTTGCATAGCAACAATTTCTCAAAATAACTTGAGATAATTTTGGGTGCAACAAATGCCCCCCATGGGACGTCCGTCACGGCCGGAGGCGGGGGCGGATGGCCCGTGCCCTTTGAAGGGAATTAACATGATGCAATGTCGGCGTAGCCGTTGCAATTTTTAGACTGCATTGAATGGTTGTATTGCTGTCCAAAAATATTTTAGCCTGACGCTTCTCCATTTTTTTGTTTCTCCTCTTTGTGCTTTCAGCCATGGCTCGCAGCAGTGGGAGTGGGAGTCGGTCGAGGAGGCCTCGTGCTTGGGGCGCCGACGACTGCGGGGTTGAGCGCACCGACCGGCGGATGCCGCCTTTCCCTCCTCGTACCATTGATGATGGCAATGTAACCAGCTGGACCTTGGCTATTCGTGGGTCGCTGAGGGCCCAACAGAGAGTGCTGGAGCAGCTGAAGGTCTCGTGGACGTGTCTCGGATCGCGAGGCAAGGTGGTCTTTACACATATGACCGCACCAGAGGCTACCCGCGTCACTATCCCCTGGACCGCCACCTTTACAGTTTTCTCCAGGGTTTTGCTCCTGTCGGCATGGAGGCCGACGATCCGTCACTTCCAGAGGAGAGACGTCGCCTTGAGCGAGCGATACTAGCGGGGAGAGATGGCATGCAGGGGTTGTGCTCCCTGACATATCCGAGTTACCCGGAGGGCTTTACTCGGCAGCGACAGTACCCAGATAGGCAGAGTCTGGGCTCTTTCCAGCGACATGAGAGTCTCACCGTCCGGGCTACACCGATGTCTCCAGCAGCTTGGCACTTGCATGGGCAGCATAAAGCCGTGGACCAGGTTATAGATGGTCTCTTTCTGGCACCCACCGGAGTTAGCTTTGCACAGGAGGAGTACACTCACGACTGCATGTTGGAGAGGGTTTTGACTTTGAAGACTCCCAGCTGGTATGGGAAGTGGTCTGTCATTCCTTCTCACAGCTATCACCGAGGCGCGACAGAGTGGCTCTGGGGCATTCTGTGGGTCTACCGGTCTTTGTTGGACAGGGTGGGGATCCGCCATGTAGTGACCGCCGCCATGTACTCCTATCCATGTCACACTGGCCTGCTATAGACTCTGGTAGAGAGATTCAACCGCCGGTGGAACACTTTCGTCACAGCTGGCGGGGAGACTTCCCTGGACCTCTGGGCTTTCCAGAGGGTTTCTGGTCTTCCGATTTGCGGGAGGCCTTACGAGGAGCTATCGCCAGATGACTTGCACCTCAGCTCCACTGACGGGGCAGGACACTATACTCTGCCCTATTGCTTCAGATTTTTGATGAAGACCTGGAGGGACTTAGCCCGAGTAGGCACAGATCGGCCCCCACGTACACCGCGAGTGACACTGAATGCCTGGGTGAGCCACTTCTACAGCGGCCCTTACTGTTTCCATGAGGAGTTTGCACAGTCCGGCATCACCTGGGATGAGTGCCGAGAGGTCAGAGTAGACGTTCCTCCTCATCCCCGCCACCTGCCTGCACCGACACAAGGATGGAACTCACGGGGGCTGCATCCTGTTACTTATATGGCAGCTTATCTGGCATATTGGCTTTCCAGTTTTGTGGTCCCTCATGGAGAGGAGGGAGTCCTGCGGGTGGAGGTGATCTATCCAGCCTGCATGCTTGCCTGTGGACAGAGACTCACCATCGCGCCAGCAGCCTTGGCGAATATTTTCCATTCGCTTGGGGCTTTGTCTTCCCACTCATCGCCGCGGGAGAAAGGCATATTGTTGTCCACTCATTATTTGAGTGCTTGGGTAGGGCTACTGTTTCCAGAGTTGTTCAGGAGGACTCCGGTTGAGAATCCAGCAGCACCGTTGATTTTCTGGTTTGCCGGGCAGCCATCCCAGGATCTAGTTGCACAGCTAGTAGGGGCCAGGCGTGTCACGCCCCGAGCCTTTATTTCAGCGGAAGACTAACTCGGGGAACGCGAACAGCCGGCATGGTAAGCCTCTTGCAAGCAAGAACGATCAGAGCGCAAGACAATCACACAAAATGAATGCAATTGCACAGTATTTACTAAAAATCCAACTTCATTCCATTATCAATCAAATATTCAAAATACAATACTTTTCCACCATCTCTCACTCTACTAGACTCAAGAAATAGGAAAATTACATTGACTCCATCTAAACAATATCAACTTCCTAAGTCTTCGCTCATCTTTATTCACTCTAGGATCCGCTACTTGAGCCTTCGAATCCGAACCCGATTCACTATCATTTCCTGAAAAAGATTGGAAATAGGTAATGAGCACACTTGCCCAGTAGGTATCTTCGCATCAACATGAAGGCACTATTAAAGTAATTAACAATTTAGCTCTAAATAAGTAAGGCAAAATCATGCGAATGCGAATATCATGCGATTAAACCAAAGTAACACGATAATCATGTAAGATAGAGTGAACAAAAATGAACAAGAATGAATGTAACAAGAACATGATGTTTGGCCTTTCATGAACAAGAATGTATCGAGAATGCACTTTCACTTTCATAACCATAAAGGTTACGCACGAGAATGTCAATCATGTAGCAATTCACTAGATTTTCACGAGTGCTCATGGTTTTCACTTATTTATAAAGAAAGTACTCCCAGCGCAATGCGACGCCAGTAGCATCATACCCCATGGTTTATAAAATAGTATGTTTCCGACATCAGCCGTGGGGACTAGCATAGAGCCCTTGGACACAATCAGCGCCCGAACTGCATCTTCACGTATAAATCAAGCTACTTCCATAGTTCCATGAGTGTAACAATAAAGTATGGCCAAGAATGTAATAAGTTCAATAACTCGTGATAACAACAATCAATGAATAAATGCTTCAATTTAGAGTATGAGAGATCGAGAAAAAGATTTAAACAATGTCATGCTCATGGAAATAAATCGACAACATAACGGTACATTCTTTTCTCTTTCCAATTATTATATTAAGTTTCTTGATCAATATTATAAGTTCTAGACTATCATTAGTCCATCCAGAACCTTAAGAATATCAACCCTTGGGTCAAACCTTGGGTTAAGTACTTAAGCAATGTGACGGTCGTTTGCTGGGCAGTTACATCATGTAACGCTCCAGTAGTGGGCCGTTACAATGATCCGAATTCAGAACGATCAAAATAGACTCAGAGAAATGTGACGGTCATGCAATGGGCCATTACGTGATTCTGACGGTCCAATGTAAGGCCGTTACATTACTAGATCCAGAAAACAACGATAGTGTATTCTAGTTAATGGGCTTTAATGGTACAACCAACTCGGCGTCTAGTGAGAAGCCCAGACTCACGGAGAATTACAGAGGCTTTGAAACAAGATTTCCTAGTCCATTGGAAGGAATATCCAATAGAGAGGTCCTCATGTCCAAGAATATGTTCCTATAGTGCAAAAATGTGAACTAATGGTCAACATACCGAGTATGTGCCATGTACTTATAGAAATGACTCTATTGATAGAGAAAGACTATATATAGATATATATCGATGTGAAATCATGATAAAAACTCTATCAATACATCATTCAAAATCATGTTTCTAATTACAAAACTATAGAGTTTGGGCTCATGAAATTAACATAACTTAAAGTAATAGTGAGATACCAAAACATGCAATACCTATCATGAATGATTAAATAATCTCAAAGTCACGTAATCAGGTTAACACTTAGGTAACTAGGCAAAATAATAAGTAAATCTGGCAAGTTTCTAATCTTTCTTGAGTTGACAGTACACAGGCACCTGACGGTCTAGACAAGGCGCGTCACAGGGAGTGTGACGGTCTATCGAGCAACCGTTATAGAATGTAACGCTCCTGCATAGATGCGTCAGAGTAACAGAGAAATCAATAGGCAATCAGGGACTGTGACGGTCCATCGTATGGCCGTTACTTGAGTGTGACGGTCTACTATGGTGCGTTACAGTATCTGCTGACAGAAAATGATATAAAACCTAAGAGATCAACTCACATCATGTCTAAATCAAATACCATGTCTATTCTAGACATGATAACGAAGTATAGGCTATCTATATGCATGGGTTCCAGTGAATAGACAAGATAACTTCTTTTATTTCTATTTAAGGCTAAGAGATGTATGAAATGCATGGAACTATGAAAACATGAAATTGATGATCTATGATGCATGAAATTCAGTCAAATCAGAGGACTTTTAGTCCTATCAAGATGTTTTTGCCGTTCATGAGATGACCTACCTCTTGTCTAGGCTTTAAAACTTCTAATTATGGTCTGAACACCGAGCCCTAGTTCCCTTCTTCTGTGACTTTTCAGCAACTTCTTGGGCTCTAACTCCACGACCTCTTGACCTAAGGACGTGAAATTTGGAGAGGAGTTAGTCTAAAGTATTGTAAACAAATTCCTCTAAAGAACTTACCCAAGATTATGACTCCTTATCTTGATTCCACGCGAGCAAAAGTAAGGGTCGCACAGTTCAGAACTAGGTCCTATTCATAGAGTTCTAGCTAGGGTTTGAGGATTAGATCGATTCTAGAGTCCTTATTCTGCAAAAACCTGATCTCTAAGAGTCCCTAGTAACTTAACATATCGTTCTAATTAGGTCTCTTGTAGATAAGAATCTAAAGTTTCAATCTTTTCACGAGTTCTTTAACTTACGGAACTCGCAGAGTGTAACGGTCCAGGGTAGGCGCGTTACACGGCTGTGGCGGTCGCCCGATGGACCGTTACAGTCGACGTGTATAGAGTTTCAATTTAATAAAACTCTTTTATTCATTTATCCATATAATTATCTTAGATAATTAGTATTTATCCTTAAAATATGTGAATAGACTTAATAACCTTCTAGAATATGGGCCAAACTTAATAGGCTTGGTCCTTAAACCTTTTGGACTTTATTTAAATGGATTTGGTTAATTATTTAACACAAGTGGGCCTTATAATGACTTATTAATCTAATAACCCATTTATTAGTACATTTAGGCCTTTATAAATTCTAGAAAATTATTTATAAATTCAAAAATTATTTACATAAATTCTGGGGTCTTACAAGGCGGGCCTTATCTTTTGTTCCGGTGAAGAGGGCATAGCCCTTGACTACTTCTCCTATCTTCACTGCTCTTTTGCCGGACAGGAGGGAGATGCTATCGTCAGCCGGGTTTCCACCTATGCTTTACCTTTCCCGCAGGGCTTAGCAGAGTGGGTCGTCAGCATCCGACCCAGTGTTCTTGTATATCGACGCTCCAGCACGGCGATATTTGAGCCTTACTACCCACATCGGTTCGCCAGGAACTTTGGGTATGATCAGGCTATCCCCTCCAGTGGAGAGTTTTCTTTGCCCCTCCGGCTATACAGGCACAGGGATATACACTTGGTCGCGGCAGCTTGGCAGGACTTCCTTTGCCGCGAGGCAGGGCCGGGGTAGCCGGTCCCAGAGCAGGAGCGCAGAGGCTACTTTGACATTTATTATGCCTGCTGGTGGTTCAAAGCCAGCAACCTCTTCCGGGAGCGCCGAGATGCCATTCGTACAGCTGAGGAGCAGCGTTTGGAGCGGGAGGATCTGCCTCCTTTGTGAGTCGACCCAGCTTTCCTCAGGTGTCATTTTTCGGGGATCGCCCGAATTGTGAGTGACATTGAAGAGCAGTGGCGAGCAAAAGGCTGGACACCCACTGTTGACAGGAGCCAATATAATGGGGCTTTGAAGCCCTTGAAAAGCAGGACGGCATCGGCTCTCAGGGTTCTTCTTCCTCCACCTCAGGCGCAGCCTTAGGCCCCTCAAAGACCTATTCTTGGTGGAGGATTTGCAGGCATCTTGCGGGGTGAGGAAAAAGTTCCAGTTGTCCCAGCCGATACCTGACGAGCGTTTGGAGGTAGTACCTTTGATCAGTGGAGGGCCCATGTGATCAACGCAGTGGGCTGTGCAGGTCCCATGGAGTACCTTTCTGACCTCGAGTTGGCAACGACTCCACTTGCCATTTACGATGTTGTAAAGGCAGTTGCACGTGCCCTCCGAGTGAAGCCGGAGGAGATAGTATTAAAGCCGATGGAGCCCATGGCGGCTACAGGTAATCCCTGTCCTCACTGACTTTAATATACACGTGTCTTTATATTCTGGGACATGCATTTATATATTCCCGTGACACTTGCAGGTGGGGCTGTTATGGTAGCCGGTGCCATGCCACTGAGGGATCCTTCGGATGCTGAGATTGGGAGGAATTTTGCTGCCACCAAGAGACCCCGGACCGAGGTTTCTGAGGAGGGGGATGTGAGGTCAGCATCCCGTCCTCGGCTTGAGGTTGAAACTCCTGCAGTTGAGGCTGTGTCCAGTAAGTAGCTCCCCCAAATACTAGTCATTTCTGAGCATATATATATACTGTTGTAAACACATGCTCGCTTCATTAAATGCAGCTCCCCCGGAAGCTAGGGCTGATATGAGCTTCTCTCCTCCTCAAGCGGGAGATGACATGCCGTTGGATGAGCCCGTGCCAGACGTTACTTTCAGCTTCGAAGAGCTGATGTCTCCCTCAGACGATTATATGCCGGTCGGCTAACTCTCCCTCGCCTCTTATAGCAGGGGCCACAAGAGGTCAGGCTCCAGGTAGCATGCTCAGCCTTGATCTCCATTGATACATGAAGATTTAAACAGCAATAACCCCTTAGTGTTTTATTGGCTGTGTAGGGGTTCCTGAGGTTATTCCACCTGGTCCGTCAGCAGGAGGTAATGTCGGCTCTTCCTCCGGGGTCGGATCCGCTTCTGGGAGTAGATCCACTACTAAGAGTGGGGGTTCCGCGGCCACAGACTCTCTCCCTGACGAGAGTTCGAGCCCTACTTCCAGCGCTACGACCTCCAGCTCTTCATCCAGTGAGAGTGACTCTCGAGAAGAAGGAGAATTAAAAGATACCGGAGGTGAATGCAGCGACATACATTCTGTTTAATTGAGTCCTTCTTATAAAGATTTGCTTGACTCATATAATTGTTTGTCCCACAGGAGTGGACTTAGTCAGATCCATGGAGGAGTTCTCACAACTTCTGGAATCTGGCTCATTTGTGGACCTTCTGACAGGCGGCAGTACCTCGATAGGCACAAAGGCCATGGAGGTGGCAGGTGTTGACACCACAGCATCGCGAGACCCTACGTCAGTGGGCTCCTCCGATGTTGATATTGGTGAGCATAGCTGAGGACAGCATAGCTGATCCTTCAGGTAAGAGATGTTAGAGGCTAATGATAGACCTCTTTGCCATTTTGCAACTGTTTTTGCCAAGCTGATTAATGCATCTGCTACATGGGCAGTGACAGGCCAAGCCGCTGAAGAAAGCACATCCCACCCTGATGAGATTACTCCGGCAAGAGAAGCTTCTCAAGGCGCACCAGAGGGCCCGCAGACTCCAGGGGAGAGTGCCTCACCAATAGACACCCACGTTGCAGGTACTGCTCGCTTCTGACAACGAACACAGCGAATGTTGTATGCTTTATTTGTGGCACTGATCCCTCTCCTGTTTTTGCCGTGTAGCCTCCCTTCCTACGGAGACGATGGCTAAGGTCTCCCCGCGAGAGGAGGTTCAGGAGGCAGGGCTGACTTCTGAGACTGAGCAATCTTGCTCCAAAAGGGCTCCTGATACAGGTCTGCCTTTCCTAGCTGTGCTGAAGAAGGGGCTGTTATTGAGACAGGTACATAGTTGTTCTCTGGACTTTGATATCCTGTGTGTGCCACTTTATAGATAAGCACTTACATACTATTGCTTAACTGCAGAGGACAGGGACACAAACGTCCTGCCTGGTGGACTAGGATCAGCTCCTGTCGTTGGTTCTTCCCCAGCTGTTGAGAAAGGACGGGAGTCTGCGGCAGATCAGGTATATGACCATGTTATGTCTTTTTATAGTGATTCGTGCATGTCTATTTTGGCTGTGAACAAGCACTCATCCCACCTCCTTCCTTCTTTGCAGCTTCTGAGGAGGGAGCCTCAGAGGTACCAGTAGGCTTCCCAACTCTTGGAGTTGAGTGGCCTGACGCCCCTGCACTTGGGACGGCGTTGCATGCTGCTATGGCTGACCAGCTCCTGCAGGGTCTTGATCAGTTGATCCAGGCTGATCCATTGCCGACCGTGGAGACTTTGAGGGCCGACCTGGAAGTATTTACCCGGAGCTACCATGGGTTGAGTCTTCCCCGGGATGCATGGGCCACGAAGCTGGAAGGCTTGTGGAGTGAGTTTGCCCGCCTCCATCTTGCACAGGAGCGGAGACAGAAGACCCAGCAGCAGATCCAGTGAGAGGAGGAAGAGCTGCGTGGACTTCGAGCGGCCCAGGTAGAGACTGACCTCCACCTTGCGAGCTTCAAGGGGGATAGCCGGAGGACCTCTCTCCGAGTGGAGGAGCTACAGAGAGAGCTTCAGGAGGCTGCCGAGGAGCATCGTGTTGTCCAAGCAAGGGTGGAGGCCTGCCGTCGCCGATCTGATGAGCTTCGGGAGAAGATCTTCCAGAGGGAGACTCGCCTTGCAGAGTTGCGGAGGGACGAGCACAGTGGTTGACGAGCTCTAGCACTTTCTTGTACATAGGGCTCTCATGCCCCGTTTTTGTTTGAGTTACCCCCGAGGGCTTGTCTCAGGCTCCCTTGATGACATTAGTGAATGAAGGACAGAACTTAGCATAACTGTTTTTGCTTCCATCCTCTTGTGTGTATATCTCCTTTTTTTTTTGCACATATATATTTTTTTTAACTTACCAGCCCTACCGCCCTTTTGGATTTTCGCCAGGACTGACCCCCTTTAGCTTTTTCCAGTGCGCCCTTTCGGGTTTTCACACTGAGGGGTACCCATTTTTGCCTGAGACGCCCTTTCGGGTTTTCACCTTAGCCAGGTCAAAGTCTTTTTGCCCTTGATTGCTCTTCTAACAGAAACAACCAAGTTCGTTGGGGCCTCAATATTTTTAACCCCCCCCTTTTTTTTGATCCTATGATGCCAGAAGACAAGGAGAAAGTGGCACTCCCGTAGGGATGTGTGTGCCGCAGAGGTGGGACAAATTGATGGATTCGCTGCCCTAGCGGGACGTAATTAGCCAAATCCAGAACCGAAAGTTGAACGGCTTGGCAACCCAAGAGAGGTGTACATGTGCCAAGCCCGGTTGGGACAACAAAGGAGTAGGTTTAACAGTCCGAAAGGGACATGCGGGTTAAACCTGGAAGCCGATAGGCGGGATGGGTTGGCATCCCGAGAGAGCATACATAGGCCAGACCCGAAGCGATGAAAGGAGGGGATTTGACAGTCCGGGTGGGACGTGTGAGTCAAATCCGTGAGCCAATAGGCAAATAGGGTTGGCAGCCCGACGAGGGCATGCAGAGGTGAAGCCCGTGGGGACAAGGGAATGGACTTGGCGATCCCGGTGGGATATATGAGTCAAGTCTGAAGCCAAGAGGCAAGATGGATTGGCAGCCCGAAAGGGGCGTGCAAAGGCCAGACCCAGAAGAAGAAAAATGGTGGACTTGACAGCCCTAGTGGGACGTGAGAGTCAAATCCGAAAGCCGATAGGCGAGATGGATTGGCAGCCCGAGAGAGCATACTGAGGCCGTTCTCGATGGGACAAAGATAGGTTTGACAGCCCTAGTGGGACGTGAGAGTCAAATCCGAAAGCCGATAGGCGAGTAGGTGGGTTGGCAGCCCGAGAGGGCATGCTGAGGCCAGACCCGGTAGGACATGTGCCAGAAGACATGATGGATTGGCAGCCCGAGAGAGCATACTGAGGCTAAATCCAAAAGGAAGGATGAGCCGAAGGCATGATGGGTTGGCAGCCCGAGAGAGCATACTGAGGCCAAACCCAGAAGGAAAAATGAGCCGAAAGGCATGATGGGTTGGCAACCCGAGAGAGCATACTGAGGCCAATCCCAGAGGGACAAAGTAGCCGAGAGGCTTGATGAGTTGGCAGCCCAAGAGAGCATACTGAGGTCAATCCCAGTGGGACAAAAGAGTAAATGAGTTTAACTGCTCAGAAGAGACATATGAGCTAAACCCGGAAGCCGATAGGCGGAATGGGTCGGCAGCCCGAAAGGGGCATGTATAGGCCGAGCCCGATGGGACAGAGTATGACAACGTCAAAACGTCAGTGGGACAAGGTGTCATAGGATGACATGTAGGGCATAGCCATGGCCTCAATATGATGTTTTGGCCGAGATGAGGTGGAATCATTGACTTAGAGCCACCCTTAGAATAAGCAGAGAAAGGATTTTTTTTTCACATTACCAACCTCACCGCCCTTTCGGGTTTTCGCCGAGGCTGGCCCCCTTTAGCTTTTTCTAGTACGCCCTTGCGGGTTTTCACACCGAGGGGTTGCCCATTTTTGCCCGAGGCGCCCTTTCGGGTTTTCACCTCGACCGGGTCTGTGGCCTTTTTGCCCTCAGCTAACCGTTGAAGGTCGACTGAGTCCGTCGGGGTATCAGTATTTTTAACCCCATTTTTTTTTGAACCTTCACTGAGGAGAGGCACTGTCCTGTGAGGACTGTTGTGGAAACTCCTGCGGTGGCGCATGGTAGAGCTTCATATGTTTGCCGTTGAGAGGAGGGAAGGGATTGTCCCCCTTGTGGTCAAGGACCGTATAGGCCCCTCCTTCGTAGACCTTCTGGATGATGTAAGGCCCACGCCAATTAGGCTGGAGTTTGCCGCTGGATCTTCCCGCGAGAACCTCCTTTTCCTTAATCATGACGAGGTCACCTTTCTTGAACGCCCTTTGCTTGACCAGCTTATCATAGGCACGTGTCATGCGGGCTTGATACACTTGTAAGTGCTTGTAGGCTTTGAATCTTTCACGTTCAAGGTGGACAACTCTTCAAGCCTCCTTTCTATCTCGGACTGGTCTTGGCGTGGCAATCCAGCGTGCACAGCAACACGGTAGGATGCTAGCTCGATCTCCACAGGGACCACCGCTTCGGCTCCATAGACTAGAGAGAATGGGAGCAACCCGTGGGGGTTTTGTAGATGGTACGATAGGCCCATAGGGCTTCGTGGACCTTTTCACCCCAATCTTGCTTGCGGCCACCTATTATCTTGGACAGCAGCTTGCAGAGGGTTTTGTTGAAGGCCTCGGCCAACCCGTTGGCTTGGGGGTTGTAGACTGATGACGTCCTCCAGTCAATATGGAATTTGGCCGCCAAAGCATAAACAGTCTTGTTCTGAATGGCGTCCCATTATCGGATATAATCGGCTGGGGGTGCCGAATCTATATATGATGTAGTGCCTCACGAAGCGGGCAACTATCTCTCCTGTAACTTCTCGTAGCGGGACGGCTTCAGCCCATCTGGAGAAGTAATCAGTGGCAGCAAGTATGAACTTGTGCCCTTGGGATGATGGTGGGAATGGTCCCACAATGTCCATGCCCCACTCTGCAAATGGCCAAGTGGGCGCTGTTGGATGGAGCGAGTTGGGCGGCCGCCGAGGGACTGGCCCGAATGCTTGGCATTGGTGGCATGTACGAGCATATTGGTTGCAATCTTCATACATGGTGGGCCAATAGAACCCCTTGAGCTTGATGTTGTTCTTCATCTTAGCTCCTGCTTGATGCGTGCTGCACAATCCGGAGTGGACCTCGTGCATGACGGTCTTTGCTTCCTTAGATGAAAGGCACCGTAGGAGGACCGATCGGTCCTTTTCATGGACGAGCCTGAAGAGCACATCGTCAATCAGCTGGTAGGATGTCGCCCTGCGTAGCAGTTGCACCCTCTGAGCCCGATCAGGAGGGAGCCAGCCATTCTTTAGCTTTATGATCGGCTCACGCCAATCTTCTTCTTCGGGAGCATTCTCCTCTTGGATGTTGTCGACCTCATAGACAGTGAGGCAGGATTCTTCGTCGAGCACACTTGGCATGAGCCTTCGGTGTCTGACAGTGATATTTAATTCTCCTTCAGGCGGGAGTTTTAAGGCTGCTGCCAATTTGGCCAAAGCGTCAGCCTGGGAGTTGCTGCCTCTAGGGACATGGCCTATTTCAAATAGGTAGAATTTTTCCTTGAGCCTCATGACGGCTGCATGGTAGGGAATGAGCTCCTTCTTCCGGACATCGTAGACGCTCAATACTTGTCGGATGACGAGCTGAGAGTCCCTGTACACTTTGATGCACTTGATGTCCATTTCCAGTGCCAGTTGAAGCCCAATGATTAGCGCTTCATATTCCGCCCCATTATTAGTCAGTGACTTCATGAGAGCGCAAGAGTTGTGGAGGATGCCGCCTTGCGGAGATACAAAAACTATCCTCGCGCCCGAGACGAAGTCTGTAAGGCCGTCGACCCTTTTGATTGTCCGAGAGGCACCATCAAAATATAACTCCCAATATGGGAGGTCGAGGGTGAGGACACCCGGCTCCATCTGTGGTGGGACCTTTTCAGAATGCTCCCCAATTTGTTGAGAAGGTACTAACACCTCTTCATCGGGCAGCTCGAAGTTGAGCGGCGAATCTTCCAGCACAGGGTGAGCTGCTAAGAACTCCGCCATTCCTTGTCCCTTAATCGCCTTACGCGGGACGAAGGTAATGTCGAACTCCATAAGGATAAGCGCCCACTTGCCTAGCCTACCGGAGAGGACAGGCTGACTTAACAGAAATTTGAGTGGGTCACATTTTGAGATGAGCTCCACTCGGTGAGCTAGAAGGTAGTGTCTTAGTTTCTTGACAGAAACACCAGAGCTAGGCACACCTTTTCCATAGGAGCATACCGATGCTCAGGCTCGATCAGCTTTCGGCTGAGGTAGTACAGTGGCTGCTCCTTGCCCTCTTCATTGACCTGGGCTAGCAGAGCCCCCAAAGAAGTATCCGTGGCAGCAATGTAGAGAATAAGGGGCTTCCCTCTGACAGGTGCCCCTAGGACTGGAGGAGTCAGCAGATACTCCTTAATTTGCTCGAAGGCCTTCTGACAATCTTCGTCCCATATGAAGGGTGCTCCTTTCTTCATCAATTTGCCGAAAGACAAGTATCTTCCAGAAAGGTTAGAAATAAACCGCCCAATATAGGCGAGTCTTCCTTGAAGAGATCTGAGCTCTGTCAAGTTCTTGGGCGAAGGCAGTCCTCTTATGGCCTTGATTTTGTCAGGATCGATTTCTATGCCTCGATACCTGACGATGAAGCCAAGGAATTTGCCGCTGGAGACGCCGAAGGCGCACTTCATTGGGTTCATCTTGAGTTGAAATTGTCGAAGCCTTTCAAAGACTTGACGTAGGTCAGCTAAGTGATCCTCCCGCTTCTTTGTCTTGACGATCAGATCATCGACATAGCATTCGACAAGGTCATGTAGCATCTCGTCGAAAATCTTGGTCATTACCCTTTGGTAGGTTGCACCAGCATGCTTTAGGCCAAACGACATCCTTTTGTAGTTGAAGATCCCCTTAGGAGACCGGAAAGCCGTGTGGTCTTTGTCTTTGATGGCCATGCGGATCTGGTTATAGCCCGACGACAGGCTTCGTGACCAGTGGTCATATCAACCATTGTCTCAGTGATTGGGACAGGGAAGTCGTCCTTCGGGCATGCTTTGTTCAAATCCCTGAAGTCGATGCAGACTCGAACTTGGTCGTTCTTCTTCTTGACATGGACTATGTTGGCGAGCCACACAGGGTACATGCAAGGCTCTATGAAGTCCACGTTGAGCATTTTGACAACCTCAGCATTGACCTTCAGCTCCAGCTCGTGGCGCATACGCCTTTGAGCTTGCTTGACTGGCTTGACTGTTGAAAGTATTGCTAGCTCGTGTTCAGCCACAGAAGGGTCGAGCCCGGGCATTTCTTTATAAGTCCAGGCGAAACAATCCCTGAACTCTTCTAGGAGCTGTCGATATGACCGCCTTTCTTTCTCACTGAGGAGAGCACTTATGAAGGTGGGACGATGGTCGCTTTTGCTTCCGAGATTGATCTCAATCAACTCGTCCACAGTTGCCTGACCACCGTCTTCAAGCTCCGGTGGAGCCGGTTGGAGGTCGACGAAGTCTCCCTCATCATCAGTGTTTGCTTCATGAACTTCAAATTCTTCGAAGCACTCTTGCTCATGGCCTGAAGTCGAAGGACTTGCTTCGTCTTGCTGATGGTTAGCAGGCTGGGCTGCTCTTCAGAGGTGGTTGTTGTCGACTCTCGATGAAGTGATGGTGTGGCTGGCGCCTCACCGGACTCCCTTACAGAGTCGTTAATCTTGGGCTCAACTTCTACTTGCCCGTGAGGGGGAGATAGTAGCCCTATGGTGTTGACTGCAAAGTGGACCTCGAAGTCCCTCTCCTGATCATAGCCAAGTCCCCACGTGTCTTTGCGGGAGAAAGGAGGTTGTCCTCGGACCTGCGGAGGATTCCACAGCTGATGGAAGTACGCCGCTCGCGCGGGTCCAGAGTCTCCGGGATGTGCTGCTTTTTACACATCACCTTGATGTATTTGGGCATATCGTCCATCTCTGGGACCGGCTCTGACGCCACATCAGCGGGAGTATCCCAGCCGAAGTCATCTTCAGGAGGGCACGGTGGGACTAAATCACCTTTGTAAAAGATGATCGGCTTGTCCCCCTCTTGTTGCGTCTCCTTCTCCGTTGATAGGAGACTGTGAAGGTCTTCAACTGTTCCACCTCATGTTCTTCCCATTGAGACGAGAGTTGAAGGCACTTAGGAGGCAAGGAGATGCTTCGGTCAATGACCTGGCTGATGAGGTTGGCTTCAAAGTCAACACTTCGCCTTTCTGGTTGAGTTGGCTTGGAGGCGACATTGAGGCTCAGCCTATGCAGCTTTACCATGTCTTGGTTCACAGTGAAGAGCTACCCTTCCTCAACTTCATGGTCCACCTTTTGCTTCCCCTTGTCTTTTAAAGGCTCGGGAATTACTAAAGTGGGCTTCCCAAAATATAGTGAAGCATCGGCCAGATGGCACTCATTGGGGTGGAACGGGGCCTGATCTGCGAAGACCGTATGCTGCTCCCCTTCCTTGGCATATTTAATGCATTGGTGCAGAGTTGAAGGGACACCCAGTTTTCATGGAGCCAGGGTCTTCCAAGCAGCATCTTGTAAGATGTGTCGGAGTTGATAATATAGAATGTCGCTTGGGTGACAAAATCGCCCAAAGCAAGCTTGACTTCAACCCGACCAAGCGCCTCCTCGGAACCCTGATTGAATCCCGAGATCTTGACAGCGGTCACCTTTTGTAAATAAGGTGCCAAGTATAGAGACTTGAAAGTCTTCAAAGACATGATGCTGACGGCTGCTCCGGCGTCAACCAGGATGCGACTCACGTCATGCCCATTGATCGTCCCCCTCATATATAAGGGGCGATTGTGGCACGGAGAGGACAGCAACATGTCTTTGTCCGTGAAGGAAATGTTGGATGTGAGTGCCTCATACGCCTGAGCCTGCAACTCTGCAACATGGGCTTCATAGGCCTCCGGATCTTGAAGTATCTTGACAAGAGCCTCCCGAAGATCCTTGCTCCAGGCGATGGCCTCCCAAATGGTGACATTTGTAGACAACCGCTTCATGTAATGAATGATTTTGCGGTCCGCCCTGGCACGGGTCTTGTCAAATGGCGGGATGATCTCCGCCAGAGTCTTCGGCGCCTGGCGAGACTTTTCTCGCTTAGAAGGGCGTTCCTCCGTATTCTGGCCGTCCGCATCTTCTTGGAACAGCGGGGCCAAAGACTCCTCCGAAGGTGGCAAAGGCTCATCATGCTAGCCTTCATTAGAAGGACCGCCGGGCTCGCGGACTCGACCCTGTTGGAGGGGCCGGCCTGCTCTGATGCCTCCTCGCGCACTGGCGACTTGGCTGGCTCCTCTTCTTCATCAGAGGAGGTGATGGTAAAAGGAACGCCACCCGGCTTAGCCGTTGAGGTGGGGCCTGGACCCTCTGAGGGGTTGAGGATGAAAGGGATTCCCCAAACTTGAGTTTCTGGGACAGGACCCGGCTTCTCTCCTCTGAATATTAGGACCCGGTCGAGGGCCAGGGGACCTTCACGTCCACGACCTCGGCCACGTCCTCGGCCATTTCTTGCTGAGCGACGCTGATATGTTGCTATAGGAGCTTTGCCTCCAGTGCTATCAGCTGCGGGAGAATAAATGTTGTCGGGTGGCGGAATCGCCACCATGTTGCAGGAGAGCTCTTGCAGCATTTCCTCGAGCATCTCGACACTGAGCTCCTCATCTTTGTAGAATAAGGAGAGTTCCTCTGGGATTAGAAAGTCTTCACCCTCTTCAAGACGGTGGGCCATTTCCCGGAGCCATTGCAGAAGACGGGCTTTGCGCCCAAGCTTGTCCCAGGGAATATATTCGTCTAGAGTGACGACCCTGGTGGGACGAGGGGGAGTGTACTCCTCCAGCTCATCTATGAGCTTTTGAAGTCTTTGTAGAGGAGTTGGCTCCTTAGGAGCCTCCATAGCAGCTGCTTGCTCAGCTTGTTTCTTCAACCTCCTCTTCAAATTCTTCCAGCGGTTCTTCTCTTGCTTCTTTTGGCGTGCCGCCTCTTGAGAAGAGAGAGGAGTTTACTTTGGAGGTGGGACTTGTTTGCCCCCAGAATTTTACTTTTTGCTCCGGGCTGGCTCCTTAGGGGCCTTACTGCCGCGGCTTTTTCTGGGGACAACCTTGGTCCAATTGGCCTCCTCCGGCTGAGGCTGAAAGGTGGCATTGATTGCCTGAGCAATTATTTCAGAAGGCAACTCCTGGAACTCTGCCAGTCCACAGTGGAGCCTTTGGGGGCTTTGTAATTCCACCGACTTTGCTTGGGCTGGTGGGTTGGCTTGCTTGAGCTGCTGAGGCCTTTCTACAATTGGCGACCTCGCTGGGCTGACAGAGGCCTTAACTGGGGTCTTCGCGGGCTCAAGAGGTTGAGTCCTCTCCACGACTAATGGCCTTGCTGACTTGGCAGGAGTTTTGGCTGAAGGCTCTGACGTCTTGGCTTTGCCTTTGTTGTCTGGCCGAAAGTTCTCTCTTATGACGATGCCAGGCTGACTCGACCTGGGACGGACCTTGGAACTCTCTCCTGCGGCTTGGCTTCCTGGGTTCTGGACCTTAGGCCCTTTATAGGTGGCCTTGCCTTTAGTGAGTAATGGGAATTCATCATTTTTCGCAGGCTCACTTGGTCGGGCTAATCGGGAGAAAGCCTCAGTTTCTCGCCGAACCTGCTGGAGAGTCTCCCTGGCGGCCTCTGCAAGACGCAACCTTGTCATGGAGTTCCCCTGAGTATCGACAACCCCTCTCTGGATGAGGGCTTCAATGAAGTCCTGAACCTCTGGCCATTGCCGAGTAGGGTGAGACACCCTTGCATGATACTTGCAATAGCGGGGGTGACTCTTGGCCGTCTCATTGTAATAAGACGGCGGGTCATGTGTCAGCACCCAGCCATCCTCCAGAAGTTTGTCAAAAATCTTCTCTGTGTCTTCCTTAGGAAAAGAACACTGATGAGAGGGTCGCCACCCCGGATACCATAGTGTGGATTTGGGAGGCTGGGAACTGGCTCCCTCTTCCTGCAGCTCGGAGAATTGGAAGGCTGCTGCAGCATGAATGACATTGACGGAGAAGTGGAGAGTCCTCCGTGCATGCGGCTGCGGCGGGTTGACCCAGGATTGTCCCATGTCGATCTTCCCTCGCCTAATCAGATCCTCGGCGAGATCCTTGAATGGTCGGCAGTTGTAGATGATGTGGCCAACCACCTCATGATATGGGCAATAGCCCTCATGAAAGGCAGCGCCTAGCGTCTGCTCCATGGGCGATGGGGTGACCAGTCCAGCGCATTGGCATGTATAGAACAAGTCAAGAGTCTTCTCGACTGGGAAGGAATATAACTCCTCAGGCTGTCCGTCTGCGGGTGTGTGCACCTCGCCTTCAGGTGAGTCCTCCTCGTCTTCGGATGAATCTGAGGATTTCTCGGAGAGCCAGCCTCTGAGTGGAGCCCGGCCATTAGGTAATATACACCTGCTTCCCGCACATGTGCCGGAGCCAACCCCTCGGCGAATGGGCCAAAAGGGAAAGTGGCTAACCGTTGATCAATGCTCTGCAGAAACTGTAGCAGACGCCGCTGCTCCTGTTGCAATTGGCGGATCTCCCACTGGACCTTATGGATAACCCTTCGTAACGCCAGACATTATGTAAATGATGGAGGGGCCCTAGGGCCAGTGTTGGGCTGTTGGTTAGAAGGCCCGGCCTTAGAAGCATTGGAGCTCGAAGCCATCGCCACCATGTGCACCACATTAGCCGATCGGTTCGATCGGCTCCAGGCGTGAGGCTGGGGTGGGTCAACTGCATGACCTAGCATGTTTATCAAGCCCTTTTGAATGAGCTCTTCCGCTATATTCTTGAAAATATAGCAGTCGCCGATGGTGTGACCCAACCTTCGGTGATACACACAATAGGTAGGATCCTCTGTCTTATCCACCTCCGAGGGTTTCCGCGGATCCGGCAGGGTGATGAGTTGCTCCTTCATGCATAGGTCAAAGAGCATCTTGGTATGCTCCTTTATGAAGGAATAGGGCGTCTTCATGCACTCCACTAAGAGAGATGCATTTGTCTTGTCATCAGACTTCTTGCCCTTTCCTTTGGACTTTCCTTCCCCTTTATCTCCATTCGTCGGGGAGAAGTCCACGGCATTCACCTCCTTACCGCTAGCCAGACGGTCTTTGGAGGATTTGCCTTTGGCAGAAGCTTGGACAAGGTGATCAGCGAAGAACATTTCAATCTCCACCACCACTGTATTCAACTGGTCAAAGCTTCTGATGTTGGAGCCCAGAAGCTTTTCACTGACTTCTGCCGAGAGACCCCTGCGGCAGATGGTGATCGCATCTTCAGGCGTCGGAGGGTTATCGCAGCGCATGCTGACGTCCCTCCATCGCTTGATGAAGTCCAATGCTGTTTCACCCTTCTTCTGTCGAAGGGAACAAAGCTCTGCTAGGGAGACTTTGCGTTCGACCATTTGGAAGCGGTCGACAAACTTCTTCTGCATATCAGCCCAATCAGATACTGAGTTGGGCTTTAACCTTGAATACCACTGGAAGGCGGTGCCAGTCAAGGACGTGGCGAAATACCGCAGCAAATATGCCTCTTCTAGGGCTAATTCACCCATGGCCGTCATGTAATAAGCCAGGTGTTCATGCGGAGAGCCCTGCCCGTTGAACTTCTGGAGCTTCGGGGCCTTCGGGCAATCCGGCGGAAGCTTCTCGAATTGATGGTGGAGGGGATAAGGCACACTATACAAATCAACGGTGGCCACTCCCTCCCCATGTTGAGCAAACTTCGCCTCTACAATGCGTTCAATCATTTACTTCTGTGCCATGAGACTTTCTGCGGCAGGAGTAGCAGATGACCGCGCATTGACTTCATGCGGCGGGACTTCGAAGTCCACCGCCAGTGGAATTCTTGCAGCCGTGACAGAGGCATTGGCTGCTGTTGGAACGGGAGAAGGCTGATGATCCGCTCCAGCCGGTGCCGCCTGAGGTGGGGCAGGAACCTCCTTTTCGCGCAAGAGCGACTGTAGCAGGTTCTTAAGCTCTAGGTTCTCCCGTCGAAGCTCTTCCAATGTGGGGGCCCGTGGCTCTTCCCCCTGCTCTTCTTCGAGCCGGGAGTGGCTGTCCTCATCAACACTGTAGACGTCTTCCTGGCGCTCTTCTTGTCGTGCCGGCTTGGGCTGAGATGTACCGGCAGCCGGCGCTTGTTGTGTTTGTGCCAGGCCCCGGGACCCGGACCTTGACCTCCTCGAGTATTGAAGAGGCTGATTGAGTTCCCCCGAGGTGCCTTCGGGCTGTTTGTCGCCGGAGGTGGCGTAACAGGTGAACACTTTGACGGTGTCATCGGTCACCTGGACCACCCGCTTTTTCTTGGGCGGTTGTCGCTCAGGCTTGGGCGGCATCCCCAGTCTGTCGAAGACAGACACTCGGGATGTAGATGCTTGAGGTGAGCGATCCTCCTCCGTGTGTGTAGAACTAGCCCACGGGGAGGTCGGTCGCACCTTCTTGCCGGCTCCTCGGCGCTTTTGCCCCCGTAGGGGTTGAGATGTAAATCTCGCAGACGTCGAGGCCTCAGTGCTTGGCGGACTCCGCATTCGCTGAAGCTCCGACATACGGAAGGGCTCCTCCGCCCTCGCACGCCTTATGATTCGGGCCTCCTCCTTGGTGACCCAAATTTTCTTCAACTGGAGGTGACGCTCCTCCACTGGGTTGCCCCCTGTCTTAGACCGGGGAGCTCAAGGCTTGGGTCGCTGCAAGGGACCCTGAGTTGCCGCAAGTACAGCGGGCCTCTTCTTCTTCACTCCGTCCTCCCGAACTTGCCGGAGGAGCTCGAAGCGGTTGGAGGTAGGAATAGTCGGGACATGACGATCCCGAGGCAGGATCGGCTCACCTCCGCCGAGCTGCGGATATCTTTGACAATTACAGTCTTGCCGGAACGAGAGACAGCCGCTTCGGGTTTTGCCCCCTTGCGGCTACGGCGTTGTCCCCGTTGAGCAGGGGCAGCGGTGGTGGCGCCTACCTTAGGCATGGCGTCATCCTGATGGCGGCGGCGTTGCCCCCGTTGAGCAGGAGCAGCACCGACAGTAATCTGGTTGACCGAGAAAACTCGGTTATTTGCTGAGACAGAGGGCCTGACACCCTTGGTTTGTGAAAAGTTGACCGGACGAAGCCGGCCGGCTGCTGCAATAGAGGGTATAGCACCCTCAGAAGCTGGTTTGTTGGCCGAGCAGACTCGACCAATTGTTGAAGCCGAGAGCCTGACACCCCCGACGGCTGGCTTGTTGACCGGGCGGACCCGGCCGGTTGAAGCGGAGGGCTTGACGCCCTCAATAGTCGGCTTGTGGACCGGATTGACCCGGCCAGCTGCTGGGGCCGAGGGCCTAACACCCCCGACGGTTGTCTTCTCGACCGGGCGAACCCGATCAGCTGAAGCGGAAGGCCTGACGCCCTCTGTAGTCTTCCTGGCCGAACGATCCCGGCCAATTGATGGAGCCGAGGGCCTGACACCCCCGACAGTAGTCTTGCTGACCGGGCGAAACCGGCCGGCTAATGGAGCGGAGGGCCTGACACCCTCAGTAGTTGTCTTCTTGACCGGGAGGACCCGGCCAATTGTTGGGGTCGGGGGCCTAACACCCTCGATGGTTGGTACTGCAGGGGCGGCTGAATTGACTTCAGCAACTGGCACCACGCCCAAGAAGAAGGGCGAGCCGACGACCGCTGGGAAATCGCCGAAAACGATCGGAGTTGCCAAGTATCCGAACCTGGCATGGTTGGCAATGACTTGGGGGCCGTAGGTGACGGCTGCCATCGCTGCTGCTGGTGTTGGTGGTGGTGGTGCGTAGCACGAATGGAGTGGCGTGCAGATGCACGAAAGACTCTCAAATGAACAGAGAGATGTGTGTCCTCCTCTTCCCGTCCTGTAAGAGGAAGAGGGGCAATCGGAACCTTGAAGAAGGTTTAGGGACTTTCTTTGACAGAAAGAAGAAAGGCGGGAAAGGTCCCACCAGGCGTGCCAGTCTGTGAGACACGGAAAAAATCTAATCGACTTTTATCGTAGATAAAATGTAGATTTTTGCTCTTTTTGAAAACAAACATCTCCCCCATCTGAGTAGAGGGTGATTCTGTGGGTGCGCATCGTAACAGACGATTTGGGTTCGGGTGTTGGACCTCTCCCCACTGACCGGAGTCAGTGTTGATTTACATCGGTCTAACGTCCGAACACCTTTGTTTAACTGTCAAAGAAATCCCAAAGTCTTCTATAGAGGTTCTGATGTGGAGGGCAGGCTCACTCGAGAGACTCTCCATGACCACTCATTTACCACCAATATATTAATAGAGTTAGGGCTAAGTCTGAACAAAACCCTGAGATTTGGGAATAGAGACGCAAATATGCGGAAGCCGTAGGCGTTTTTGAAGTAGAGAGAAGTTTTCTGGACCCCGAGGATATTTTTGTAATTTTACCACCCCAGGGGTATTGCTGAAATTTCTGGGTTGAAATGGAAGTAGGATCGAATTCCTGACTTCCCAAGACATGGAGGCCGTTTCTGAGGGTTTCAAGGGCTCTGAGGCCATTTTGAGGTCACAGGGATATTTCGGTAATTTTACCAGACCCTAAACCTAGGTTTAAAACGATACCTAAGTGTTGGACTGAGCTAACAGCACTCCCAGACCGAAAGAATGACAAGGATTTCATAGAAAACACCTATTTGTCCATTAGGCCAGAGGAGGGGTATATATGCAATTTTGTGGAAGATAGGGGTTTTCCCATAATTTTTCACGAAGAAGATAGACAGAGCATGCTGGGTGCTTTTATAACTCCAATAAGTACAAGGGTTGTCGGCGAGTTGTCGACTGTACAAAAGTCCGCGTTGGAGCGGGAGATAGGGGCGTAGCCCCAATTACAAAAGTTATAGGATATAACTGTAAATTACAGGACTTTGATCTTTTTACGATCTCGGGAGGACATTTTTGTAATTCCGTCATTATAAGGACAGAACTACATGACTTAGTCATCCCGGGACGAAAAGACTTACAAACATGGCCCGCTGAGGGGCATAATCACCACCATGGTCCACTGAGGGGCATAAATGTAAATATACCCCGTAGGGACATAAATACAAGATCTGGGGACTTACCCCAATTGGGTCGAAACAAACGAACAAACTCCAAACGCTGGATGCTCCGAGTGCGAGAAGTGCTCCGTACGTACGTAATGCTTCCGATCTCTCTCCCACTTGGACCCTTAGGGTCTATTTATAGAAGGTGGGAGGGCCCAGAGGGGTCAAATGAGTGAATTTGCCTCGATTCTGTCAAGGTGGGGTGGCAAAAAGCCATTTTGACCCCTCTGGCCACCAAAAAGGGCTAAATGACCCCGCTGAGGGGGTTAAAAAAAACTTTTTTTTTAATTTGTTTTTTTTTGGAAGCCCGGACCCCGGAGGTGGGCGGACCCCTGAGGGGTCGCGCACGCCCCCGGGAGGTCGCGCGACCCCGCCAGGGGGCCAGCGGGGTCGCGCGCCCCTCGGGGGTCGCGCGCGACCCCGCCGGGCCCCCCAGCGGAGTCACGCCCGCCTCGGGGCGCGCACGTGACCCCGCTGGGTCCCCGGGGAGGTCGCGCGGCCCCTTCTCCTCCGCGGTTCGGACCCCGAGGGGTCATTTGACCTTCCAGGACGCCTTTTGACACCTCTGGACGCCGTTTCACCCTCTTTTTGTCGTCTGGGTTGGAGAAGAGTCGTGGTGGAGCTATATATCTCGGGGAGATCGCTCCTTCGCCGCGTGGCAGCGTCGCGTCCGTGGAAGGAGCATTGTTTGTTTGTCTGATCGTTCGTCGCTGCATAGGGAGGAACTTTTACACCCGTTTGTGCCGTGTGATACACTTGTTCGGCTACTCTGATAGGTATACGCATGCTTCTTCCTTGTTAACCTTCTTGCTGCGACGTCGACCATGATAATATTGTTGATCGATAGACCCTGAATCACAGAGATACTCCGTAGTCCGACGGTGTTGACGATACGTTGCTCTGCTTGTCGAACGTTGCATAGCAACAATTTCTCAAAATAACTTGAGATAATTTTGGGTGCAATAATGGCTAACCTTGGTGGTATGAAGTTGAACTTCGAGTTTTTTGGGGGTGTGGTGGTTGTTAACCCTGAAGGGGTTCCGAACCAAGGTGTACTATTTGGGTCTTGATGACTTTTGTGGTCTGTTTGTCATGGTGGGACAGTGCCATCAGACAAGAGATGCCCAGAGTGGTGGCTCATAATGGTGACGCACTCCTCTTCTTTTTTTTCTCTTTTTTTTTCTTCGTCACATTACCAACTCTACTGGCCTTTCAGATTTTCGCTGAAGTTGACCCCATTTTACTTTTTCCAGTGCACTCTTGCGGGTTTTCACACCGAGAGATTACCCATTTTTGCCTGAAGCGCCCTTTCGAATTTTCATTCCAACTGGATTTTATGACATTTTTTTAAAGTGAGTAATACCACTATTGTATTAAATAAAAAGGGGAAATATACAAGTATAGAAAGGAGGAACCCAAAAAACCGCTGCACAAACACACATCACGCCAAGCTGGTGTCTCCCCCTCTAACCTCCCAACAAAACAAAAAGGGAGTTATGGGAGTCCGACTCCTACTACACAGAAGGTCAGTTGTTGGAACCAAAAATTTGGATGAAAAAAAAAGAGAGAGAAAGAAGAGGAAAAAAAAGAGACACAAAAAAGGGTCTGGCCCCCTCTTCCCTCATTTCAAGGGTTTGGATCAGAGAAACCCTCCCACCTTGGGGGTTTGGACCGAATAAAACCCCAAGGTGGAGAGTTTGGACCTGGACCGGATAAACCCCCGCCTTCGGGGTTTGGACCGGATAAACCCCAAGGGGGGGAGTTTTGACCGAGTAAAACCCCCACCCATGGGGTTTGGACCCGGTAAACCCCTATTTGGTAGGTTTGGACCGATTAAACCCCCCAAATGGGGAGTTTGGACCGTTTAAACCCCCTATGGGGTATTTGTTCCAGTTAAAACCCCCTAATGGGGTATTTGGACCGAATAAACCCCTAAACAGGGTATTTGGTCTAGTTAAAATCCCTTAGTGGGGTATTTAGACCGGTTAAACCCTCCATCCCATGGGTTTGGACTGGTTAAACCTCCTAGTGAGGCTTTTGGTCCGGTTAAAACCCCATAATGGGGTATTTGGACCAGATAAATCCCTAAGTATGGTATTTGGTCCGGTTAAAACCCCCTAGTAGGGTACTTGGACCGGTTAAACCCTCTATCCCATGGGTTTGGACTGGTTAAACCTCCTAGTGAGACTTTTGGTCTGATTAAAACCCCAAATGGGACACTTGATCTGGATAAACCCCTCTCTCTTGGCATTTGGTCCGGTTAAAATCCCAAATGGGATACTTTGGACCGGTTAAACCCCTAAATGGGGTATTTGCTCCGGTTAAAACCTCAAATTGGCTACTTGGCCCAGTTAAAACCCTAAGTAGGGTACTTTGCTCCGGATAAACCCCTCATTCTTGGAGTTTGGTCCGAATAAAACCCATGATTGGCCCCTCTGGACTGGATAGAAGGTGTAACCATGTATAACTGCTCCTAGGTTCTATAAATACCCTAGTGGGACCCCATAAGAGACACAGAGAAGAGAGATCGCTGAGAGACAGAGCTCTGAAGATCATTGTGCTTGTGCTTGTGCTTTTGAAGGCACATTCCTTTGAGGGGGTTTGTGCTTGTGTTGTGCTTGTGCTCACAGTGAGAGTATGTTATAAAATTGTCGTTCAATCCGCACACATATGTCCTTGTGTTGTGATTAATGTAATTTCATAGTGAATATTTTGAAAAAAAAATGTGATTCTCTGAAATAATCAGGAATCCCATAAGTACCCCAACTTTTACAAAAATAGTCTGCATAGATGCCCTTGTGATTATGTCCCTTGCTGACGTATGCATGAAGCTGAACCGCAACCCATGAGTGGGCGAGAAGGAGAAGCAATCTCCCAAGCGTCTTTGACTGGTGTGCCTCCACAAGGAGAGACTTGCGTCTCGTACCAAAATTACACGAAAACCCATGTTCAGTCCAAATGTTACAACTTACAAGAATACCATTGGTCTGGATAAACTACACAAATATTCATGAACTTTTCTAGAAGTTGCAAGCAAATCCCTACTCAAGGGAAAATCGCAAATAAACCTAGAAAGGGTTCAAAATCTCAAATAGACTCAAAAAAAGGGGGTTCACGATTGCAAATAAACTCAGAAAGGGTCAGCAATTGCAAATAAACCCAGAAAGGGTTCAAAACCTCAAATAAACCCAAAAGGGTTCACAAGTTGCAAAAATACCCGAGAGGGTCAGAAATTATAGAAATACCCAGGAATCTTCCAAAATTACAGAAATACCTCTGAAGGGTTAGAAACTACAGAAATACCCAAGAAGGGTCTAAAATTGCAAAAATACCCTAGAAGGGTCTAAAATCGTAGAAATACCCGAGAATGGTCAAAAAATGACGAAATACCCAAGGGTCCAAAATTGCAGAGATACTCAAGATGCGTCGAAAATTGCAAATATATCCAAAAAATGGTATGATCTCTACAAAACTCAAATCCAACGGTCTATTCTGGTGGTGGAATGAAGGGTAAATATAAATCAAATGAACCGACTATATAATTAGAGTTTTATGTACTTTGTAAAATGAATCCAAAGAAAAAAATGCTTGGTTTTTCCCTGCAAATATGTATCCCTAATGGGTGATCTCTTCGATCAAACCTGTTAGATAAAACCCTCAATATCATAGCGGATATTGTAGAGATCGAAAAAGATATCTTTGACAGTTAATCAAGGTACTCAGACTTTACGTCGATGTAAATAAACATCGACTGCGGTCGATACAAAAATGTCATGTACCCGAACTTAAATCGTCTGATAAACCTAAATTCACGAAAACAATAACATACACGCTACTTAAATAGCCACAAATGTGCATTTTCCTCAAAAGAAGATTCATTTATTTATTTATTTATTTCCGTGTTAAACATCAACCCATTCCTTCACCCTTTCACAAATGAACAAACAAGTGTCGCCCTAGCTTTCTCTTTTGAAGGTCCGATTGTTACGCTCCCCCATAAAGACCACAAGGTAGCATGGGGTTTTATGACATCTTTACCTTTAAGCAACCAACAAATTGGATGTCTAAGTCTGTCGAAACACCTCAATTTTAAGCCCCATTTTTTTTTGTTGCTACTATTGTTGTTGATGCTGATGTAGTTGTCATTGCCATTGTTGTTGTTGTAGTTGGTTCTTGTTAGTTGCTTGTTGCTTTCCAGTGTTTGAATTTCCAGCGACCTTTCATCAAAAAAAAGAGGCAAGGCCAATGGCTTGTGAGCATGTGGTTTCTGTGTCTCAAAAATGAGGATTGGGTTTTAGAATGGTAGTTGACCTGAAAAGGGTTTAAACACCATAATTTTGTGATTGTTGACTTAGAAAGAGTTTAGGGAACAAGGATTTGGTCTCTTTCTTTGTTTTTGTGGTTGTTGACTGGAGGAAAAGTGTTGCAGTTCCTTTATAAAACATAAAGGAGATATTCAAAATTGCAATAATTATCGTGAAATTAAACTTATGAGTCATACTATGAAATTTTAGGAAAGAGTAATCGAAAAACGCCTTCGATGTGTGACTACTATATCATATAATCAATTTGATTTTATGCCGAATAGATCTACTACAAATGTCATTTTCTTGTTACGACAGTTAATGGAGAAGTATAGAGAGATGAAGAAAAATTTGTATGTAGTTTTTCTTGATTTGGAGAAGGCGTATGATCGAGTACCGAGAGAGCTGATTTGGTGGACATTGAGAAAGAAATGAGTCACTTAAGGATATGTTGCTTTGGTTCAGAATATGTACGAAGGTGCCATAACTAGTGTAAGAATTATTGCTGGAGAGACTTGTGAATTTTCGGTTACTATAAGTTTGCATCAAGGTTCTACACTAAGTCCGTACCTCTTTGCCCTAATTATAGATGAAGTAACAAAATAATTACATGATGATATCCATTGGTGTATTACTATATACTATTTGCAGATAATATTGTCTTAATTGATGAGAGTATTGATGGTTTAAATGCTAAGTTAGAATGTTGGAGGCATTCCTTGGAGTCTAAAGGTTTTAAAATTAGTAGGAGCAAGTTAGAGTTTATGTACTGTAATTTTAATAATGAGAGAGTGACACAAGAAGATGTGGTTCTAGTTGATGGACAAAACATTCTGAAGAGTAGTAGCTTTCGGTACTTAGGGTCTATCATACAAGAGAATGGAGAGATTTATGATGATGTTGCACACAATATTAAGACAGGCTGGTTAAAATTGAGAAGTGTATCAGGAGTCATCTATGATCGCCGTATATCTGTGAAACTTAAAGAAAAGTTTTATAGAACAGTTGTGAAACCTCCTTTCTTATATGGTACCGAGTGTTAGGTAGTAAGAAAGGAACGCATTCACAAAATGTGAGTAGCAGACATAAGGATGTTGAGATGGATATGTGATAAAACTAAGCAAGATAAGATTAGGAATGAACGTATACGTGAGTACTTGGTTGTAACTCCAATTGATAGTAAAATGAGATAAAATAGACTCAAGTTGTTTAGACGTGCACCGTCGCCCTAACTCAACGCCGGTTAAAAAATGTGACCAAATCTTGGCGGATGTTAGTAAAAGAGTTCGAGGAAGATCTAAAATGAGATGATGGAGGGACATTAGCCTCTTGGGTTTAAATATAAATATAGCACTTGATAGACATGTTTAGCGGAACATGATACATGTAGCCGACCCCAAATAATGAGATAAGGCTCTGAAGATGATGATGTAGTTGCTAGCCCGAAAAGGGTTTGGGCAACAAGGGTTTAGTTTGTGGTGTGGTTGCCAACCCAAAAGGGATTTGGATAACAAGGATTTGGGTTTAATTTGTTTTGTAGATGCTGACTCGAAAAGGGTTTGAGCAACAAGGATGTAGGTTTTGTTTTGTGGTTATTGACCGAAGAGGGGTTTGAACAACAAAGAGTTTGATTTGATTTTATGATTACTAACCCAAAAGGGGTTTGAACCACAAAAATTTTAATTTATAGTTGCTAACCCGAAAGGAGTTCGGATAACAAGGGTTTAGATTTTGTTTTGGGGTTGCTGGCCAGAAAGAAAGTTGGGCAACAAGGATTTGGTTTTTTTCTTCTTCTTTTTTGAGTGAGTGGTCGCTTCTCCCTTTCAAACCACGGTGGGGCAGAGTTTTTGAGTGGAGGATGACCACGATGCTGGTTCATGATGATTGATGATAACTTTTTTGTTTTTTAGTTTTTTTCTTTCATTCTTTTTTTTTTACCTTACCAACCCCGGCACCCTTTCAGGTTCTCGTTGAAGCCGACCCCCTTTAGTTTTTTCTGGTACGCCCTTGCAGATTTTCACACTTAAAAGTAACTCATTTTTGCCTGAGACGTCCTTTCAGGTTTTCACCTCAGCCTGATTTAAAGCTTTTACCCTTAAAGATCCCCTTTATGGGAATGACTATGTCCTCCAGAGCATCTCTATTTTAAGCTTCTTCTTTTTTTTGTTTTTTTTTTTACTCTGGACTTCAGTTCTAACAGGGTGGTGATCCAACTAAGGTGGATCATATAGTAGATGCAGCTTTACTTGTTTTTAATTGAGTGGAGAGAAAGATTGTTCTCTCTTGTGCAATCCTTCACGGATGGATTTCCCTTTCTGGGGGCTTCAATGACTCACCTATTCAGCTTCGTTTCTTCAAGTTTCTCTTTAAGCCTTTCTTTTCTTGTTCTTCTCCTCCCTCTTAACTCGCGCTCCATTTGAGAGGAAGGAATATTTGGCTTTCAGGGCTGGGTGGAACATGCCACCAAAGTTGAAATTCTCACTTTTGAGTTATCTTGAAGGGATTGGGCCGACAATGCTTCTCTCTTCTTTTCTTTCTTTCTTTCTCTTTATTTTTTCTTTTCTTTTCTTTTTCTCTCCCCCTTTTTTGGGATAAAATTCGGTAAGAAATTTATAGCTTCCTTGATGGGGGGGGATAAGTTAATGCTTGAAGATGGTTTGATACCACAGACACAGGTTGAGGCTCAAAGATAGTTTTGAGTATCAAAGAATAGGTTTAGTTGAAAAAGATGACTTAGAGTCCGAAGCAGTTTAACACCTAAAACTAGCGGATCAAGGAATAAATTGGTGCTCAAAGGAGATTTGGTGCCAAAGGATGGGTTGAATCTCGTGTATAGATGGCTTGATGCCAGAAGGGCATGTCAAGAACCAAGAGAGGTTTGAAATCTCAAGGCTTTGGGACAAACTCCACTGAGGGAGTGTTGAAATTGGAAAAGGAAAGACATGGGTCATCTTTGTGTTTGCCTTCTTGACTTTGCCTGAAATTTTGCTTGAAGTCTTCTTCTTCAAACTTGCCTTTCTAACTTTGCTCGAAGTTTTGCTTGAAGCCTTCTTCCTTAGACTTGCCTTTTTGACTTTGCCTAAGGCTTAGCTTGGAGCCTTCTTCTGATTTTTTTCTTACGATCTTGTTTGTCGAAGATACGTTACTTGAGATTTCGCCCGAGACTTTGTTTGGAGTTTTGCTTGATGCTTTATTGGTGACTTTTCTTGGAGTTTTCGTCACCAGATCTGCTCTTTTGACTTTCTGAGCTGGTATGCTTTGTTTGAAACTTTTGTCAATGAGGTTCCTTCGCTCTAGCTTTGTTTGAAACATTTTGACCGTTGGATGGGGTTCTGCTTACACTTGGGTTTCTGGATTTCCTCTCGCCATAGATCAAACCATTGACTTCAGTCCACGATTAGACTATTGAATTTGTTTCTGGCCTCTAGCGACTGTTGAATTTGCTTTTGTCCTGAATCGGACAGCTGGATTTACTCCCGGCCACGATCAGAGCGTTGACTTTACTTCTGGTCAAAATCTGGCCATTGGATTTGAATTTCATCATGATCGGACCTTTCTTGGGTATATCTAAATTTCTGATCCTTCTTGGATATTTTTGTCATTTCTTGACTTTCATGAATGCTTTTGTCATTCTTGACTTTCTGAATGTTTTGTCATTCTTGATTTTTCAGGACATTTCTGTCATTTCTTGACACTTCTGGATAATTCTGTCATTTCTTGACATTATTGAACATTTAAATCATTTCTTGACTTTCTAGGATATATCTGTAATTTTTTGATTCTCCTATACTTGTCTGTTACTTCTTGACTTTCCAGGGTATATTTACAAATTACAATTGCTTGATTTTCTTGACTTCTTTGTCCTTTCTTGACTTTCCAGAGTCTTTTTATCATTTCTTGACATTTATGGGGGTTCTTGTCATTTCTGGACATTTCTGTCATTTCTTGACTTTCCATAGTATGTCTGTAATTTTCTAGCTCTCCTGGACTTGTTTGTCATTTCTTGACTTTCTTGACCTTCCAAGGTATATTTGCAATTATCTGATTCTCCTAGACTTGTTTGTCATTTCTTGACTTTGTAAAATAATTTTTTTAATTTTCTAAATTTTCTAGACATGTCTATCATTTCTTGACTGTCTGGGAGTATATTTGCAACTTCTTGATTTCTTAGACATTTCTCTCATTGCTTAACTTTCCAAGGTATTTGTATAATTTCTCGATTTTCCTGAACTTCTCTATCATTTCTTGACTTTCCATGATATTTCTATAATTTTGTGGGTTTCCTGGGTTTTTCTGTCATTCTTTACTTCCCAGGGTATTTTTGCAGTTTCCTAAGTTTCCCTAAACTTGTCTGTCATTTCTTGACGTTTCAGGGTATATTTGTAGTTTCTCGATTTTCTTAGGCTTATCTGTCATTTCTTGACTTTTCAAAGTTTATCTATAATTTCTAGATTTCTCTGGACTTATCTGTCATTTCTTGACTTTTTAGGGTTTATCTGTAATTTTTAGATTTCCATGGACTTATCTGTCATTTCTTGAGTTTCTAGAGTTTATTTGTAATTTTGAATTTTCCTAGATTGACTTATCATTTCTTGACTTTCTAAGGTTTATTTGTAATTTCTAGATAGGCCAGGGACATTTTGGTAATTTCGGGACTGAACAAGGTGTTTTAATAATTTTTGGACAGACGAGGAATGTTTTTGTAATTTTTGGCAGGCCAGGGGCATTTTTGTAATCTCTAGACTGAATAAGGGTATTTCTGTAAGTTTGGGCAGGTCAGGGGTATTTTTGTAATATCTAGATTGAACAAGAGTTTTTATGTAATTTCTGATTGTTTCAAAAATTACAATATTACCCCCCAAAGAAATTACACAAGGCATAATCACAGGGACATATATGCAAACACAAGGGTATATCTGCAACATATCTTTGTTGGGCTCCAAAAAGAACACAAGGCACACCCTCCTTGGTGGAGGTACACAAAGAACAAGACACCTCCGGAGATTGCTTCTCCTCCTCGGGCTTCGATCCCCTTTTCTTTCACCACCAAGGGGTTTTTTATAGGGGGAAAGAGACCTACCCAGGCAGGTCTTTAGGGAACCTACCAGGGCCCGGGTAGGTCCATGGGATGACATACCCTGGCCCGAGTAGGTCTCCCCCTCTTTTTTTTTTTTTGGTTTCTTTCTCCCCTTTCTTTTTTTTTTGGGATCAACCTATGGCTGGTCAGGGTAGGTCCCCACCTACCCGGACCAGGTTGGTCTTGATTTTTTTCTTTTTTTTTCTTTTTCAGGGTTCAACATTGGTCTATTCCTTTCAAGAGAATTGCTTGTGCTCTCGTAATCCTTTCAAGAGAGTTTCCTTTCATTAAGAATAAGGATATCATACTTTTGCTGGTTTCATGTCAGACGTTTAAAGATGCTAGAACATTCTGGCCCCTTTAATCTTATGCAAAAGGAAAAAGAAGATATACTATCTTCTATGTCATTTTTCAAAGTTCCTTGTGCCTGAACCAGACCTACCCGGACCAGGTTGGTCTTGATTTTTTTTCTTTTTTTTTCTTTTTCTGGGTTCAACATTGGTCTATTCCTTTCAAGAGAATTTCTTGTGCTCTGGTTATCCTTTCAAGAGAGTTTCCTTTCATTAAAGGCCGCTTTGAGAATCGGGTGGGATGGCGTATTCGAGGGGGTGGGCGCGAATACGCCATCCCGCCCCGGTTAACGCCGGATGTGTGTGAGGAGAAAAGGTGGGGCCCACACCTTTTCTCTCTCATCGGTTGGCTATCCCGTTGCGGTATTCGGTTTTCAAAGCGGCCCTAATAGAATAAAGATATCATACTTTTGCTGGTACCATGTCAGAAGTTTAAGGATGCTAGAACATTCTGGTTCCTTTTAATCTTATGCAAAAGGGAGAAGAAGATATACTATCGTCTATGTGGTTTTTGAATGTTCCTTTGTCCCTGAACCAGTGTGTGCATAAGATGTGTACCAATTAGCATCAAGTAGTTTACCTTGTAACTTCCAAATAAAAATGACACCACCAAAATTGCCACTCATTAGAGGATTAATAAGTTGATTGTATTCATTAGTATTGTAGAGGCTAAAAAGTGGTACCTCGAATTGAGAGCTACACCTCTAAGATTTGTAGACCGGGGAAGGAGGAAGCCGTCCAGGAGGTAAACCTGTGAGCAAAGAAACCATGTCAGAAAACTCAGAAGGAGTCCCGGGAGAATTCTCAGGGGATAACCCTCCGATGTTTAAGTAAGGTGAATACTTGGACGAGAGGAAGAGCGCTCAAATAAGAGACAGAGTGCTCGGGTAGAGTGGGAGAAGCGTGTGAAGGGTGATTGGGAGTGCTCAGACGGCTTGAAGTTGCACGGGAGACAAGTAGAGAGGTTCAGTAGAGTGTGAGAGACGTCGTAAGCGTACCTACCTAGCCGTCTGGCTAGGGTCCTAATTATAAAGTCCTTCTCGAGCTCATCTCGTTCCCTTCGCCTTCTGACTTAGTGGGGTCGTGGTTGCCCTGATCGTGGAGTCATGGACTATTTGTCTACTCGCCTTACGGGAGGAGAGGGGACGTGGGCGGTAACCCATCGCCCCATTACCTTCTAGGATAACTCCCACCATTATTGAGGTAATGGTCACCCGATCGTGCGCCACGTGGACCGTGGAGCAAGTACATGCGCGGAGAACGTGACTAAATCTTGGGCCAGTCTTTAGTGGGCCTTGGCAGGTGACGTCCTGGACTGTGGGCCGATCCGTGTTGGGACTTATTGGGCCCTGGCGAGTTTCTTCATCCTCAAGTATGAAACAATGTCAACAAACAAAGGTTTTCTAGGTGAGTATCAACATCACTGTCCAAAAATATGGTTTACTGTGTTCCTTGTAAGAACTGACTCAACTCTTCAACTGTACAAGTCCCAAGTATCTTAATAAGGTTAGCCTTTGTTGGCATATTTATTTCAAGAGAGTTTGTCTACTTGATCCGCTATGAGCAGCACAGGTCGACACAATCTTGGGTTCCAATACGGTATTGCCAAACCAAGCTGGCCAACCTCAATCCAAATCTGCAATGTAAACTTCAATTATTGGGCATTTCAACTCCACATAATATCAAAATAGTTATCTAAAAATGCAAATTTGTTTCATGTATCAAAAAATTATGGCAGATTGACGGGTCAAAAAAGGGTTAGTATTGAATGAAATGAAATAGGGTCGATTCCCCATGGATTCCAAAGAGTTCTGGAATAGATGGAAGAAAATTTCCAAGAACCATCCAGAGAAAAAGGTGAAGGACAGAAAGCTACAATTTATTCCTCAGCAGGGGGAAGAGCTTCTTCCCCTCTGCGCTGATATGGCATGGAAAGATGAACAGGGGAGGAAAAGCAATGAAAACTAGTCTTGAATCCTGTTTATGCGGCTTAAATTTGATTGGCACAAACATGCACTTAACAGTCTCTGAACAACAAGCATCTACGGCTCCTTTTAAGACTTTGTAATCCTCATATTTCCTATTCCATTTGTTTGCTTATTTATGTTCTTTATGGGTCAATATCTGAAAATTGTAAATTGTTTACAAGTAGCAATTACTGATTCCAGGGGGACAATCCCATTGTTCTTGCAGGTACATAGTTGCAATGGCACCTTTGCTCCATTATAATGAAAAGGAATGTCAGACGCACATGGCACCATTAGTGCTTATTGCTGTTCCAAGTCCATATATGAAACATTTTAAAACAAGTTCCAAATCACTTATGAAAGGTTTTTTTTTTTTTAAAGTCACTTATGAAAGTAATTGAATACATGCCAACCAAGATTTCTACAATGCTCAAGTAAAGACTCTGAGATAGTGGAATTTTTTGGTTGCCACAGGTATATGATATTATACAGTAAAACAAGCAATAATAATGGAGCAGACCTCAATCAAAATTTAACATGGTACCATGTATCAACTTACTTTAAGGTCTCAACAAGAGCTCCTGGAAGCCTATGCTCTTCATTGAAAGCGGGAACTATCAATGATATGTATTTCTCGGCAGGATCAAAAATGGAGGGACATTGGACCTAACATGAATTCCCAAAGTTATAAGCAAAGGCATCATAAATTTGTTGTTTAACACAAAAATACAGAATTACATACAATCCTTATGAATAAGGTAAAAAAAGGAAAAGTGAACAGTATCACATATTAATTAAAATGAAAACAAAAGGTGTACAAATATGAAAACAAAAACAAAAAAGAATTGCCAATCATCCAAAGAGGTCCCATCATAAGCATATTCTCTCCGAAAATCTAATCTGCTATGTGGTTATTCATCTCTCCCCAAACAGCCCAAACTGTAGCATGACAATACTACACCTCTGCGTTCCCTTCTTTCGTCATTTAACAAATTAGTTGTACTATCCACCTTCTAAAAGGAAAAAAAAAGAATCATTTCACGTTCTCTAAGAGAATCCTGGTTACTTCTTTTCAAACTGATCATCACTTTGCTCCTTCCCATGTGAAGCACCAAATATGCAGTAAACAATACATGCCCACCGATATAACTAAAGCACATATATACCAGTAATAATTCTGGCCATAAATTACTTTGAAAAATAGGCAGTAAGATGAGCATTAATCTGCCTCTATCATCATGTTCCTTGCAGCACAATGTTTTTTAATTCAGATCATATTTTTAAGGTCCACGACCCAAAATACTTAAATTTCTGCGCCATCTGGGGACAATAGAGAAGCTGAAATCAAGCAGAAAAATAGATCCCAAACAGAGCCAATTTGGACAATAGAGAAACTCAAATCAATCAGAAAAATATATCCCCAACAGATTATGAACAACGAGGCCAACGAAGATAACTCAAATATAACAATTTGATCCTGTGGAATACGCATAAACAATTTCCGCCGTAGGACCAAAAAATCAACTTTCCAATGCAGGATCCCTCACCAGGGATCGACCTTGCAAACATTATCCACGAATTGAATTGCTCAAAAAGAAAGCGTTGCTGACCTTAATCAAAGAGTTGGGATCATCGAAGAAAGCGGCTGCGTTGCAGTTGCGTTCGAGACTGAGATCGAAAAGGAAATTAACGAAAAAGGAAGAGACGGTTTTTCCTTGACATTTTGGTCTGAACAGGTGGGACTTACAACTGCCTGCAGTCGATCTTCCTCAAAATCTCGAGTAAGACGGCTGCAGCACTGAGCATCAGGATCAGAGCCTGCAGAAAACCATGACGGGAGCTGGAGGGTTAGAAAGGTCGGGGTGAGAGAGAGGCAGAGAGAGAGAGAGAGAGAGAGGACCACGGTGGAGACGAGGAGGTAGAGGGGGAGATGGGGAGGGAGGAGCTCCCATGTCGCGGCCAAGGCGTCCATCCTCAACCCGCCTCCCAGAACCATGCAACAGAACCGTCGGATCGTGGCTTCAGGGGGGTATCAAAATTGGGAATTAATGTATGATACAAAGTATATTAAATATTATTTAATGAAACATATCATATGAAAATTGAAATATGAGACATTTGACTTAAATTGGTGGTTAGTTGACTCCGGAAAAAAACAGAAAGACTTTAGGGCACATTTGGTTATACTTATGTCGGTGGTTGAATTTCAATCATTTAAATTTTCACGCTAAGTATTTTGAAACATGTTAATGTCACCTCGTATTAAAAAAATATATGAAAAAGAAGGAGAGAGATGGAGAGAACCAAATGAATATTTGAAAATCTCAAAAGTTGGGCAAGATAAGATTTTTCTATTTCTCTACTAGATTATGGAAAGAATTTATAATCCCTAATTAATATCAAATGTGCCCTTAACTTGATAGTGTATTAAATATTATTTCATAAAAAATAACATAAGAATTGAAAAAGAGAAAATTGACTTGGGAGGAATGGTGTCCGTGAGATGGGGTTTACAAAATTGGTGTATTTAATTCTCACCCCGATACTTTTCAATTCCATGCGTGTTCATTTTTACTCCAAGTAAGAGTCCTTGTTCATTGAAGCAAATTTTTCCATTGCTCTGGCAAAAATTGGAGGAAGGTACGGTAGGTACATCTTCCTTTGAAGTGTTTTCTTGGAACTCACCCAAGAGCCTCTACATGTACACTTCTACACTTTTTAATATTTTTTTCTTCAGAGAGAATATGCAAGTATCACTTTTCATTTCAAACGTGCATCTTATTGTGATCCTTTGCACCTTTATTCTCTATATTTTTTAATGATTTCTTCACTTATAACTTGCATTAAATATTTCCTTCGAGCTCATCCAACAACCTCCTCCCTACAACCCTCTCTACTTATGACCCTCACATCTTTCTTCTTTATGCTTTTATACTTTTTCTTTTATTTTCACATTAGCGTAAATATATTAATATTTTATGAGACTAGCAATAGATAATCATTTTTTATGAGTTTTTCGATGTTGCACGTAAGAAAAAAAATACTTTCTTTGCTACTTGTAGATATTTTTGACATTGGGAAGCTGCATGTATTTTTATAGACAAAAGAAATTATAATTTCATCTTTTGGGCATAAACAAAAAAAATCATTTTCTTGACATGAATGTTTCTCCCCCACCCCCTCCCCCCACTCCCAAAAAAATAACGCGTGTATCATACACCCAATCCCACTCCTATCCAACTCCCATTGTTCAAGCCTTTATCCCTTCAATTTGCCCGCTTGTCGAAGTAAAGAAACAAAATAACAAACTTCAAGTTTAGACGAAATCCACCGAAGTTATAACTTAACAAAGAGAGTGTGCAAGTCTTTATCCCTTCAAGATGCCTAGTTGTTGAGGCAAACAAAAAGGGAGCAAGTAATTCAAGAGTCTCTATAACTTGGCCAAAAAAATTACTCACTCCTCGCAACCATTGCATTAAGAAGAAGAACATCACTTCTTTCACATTGTGTTCTGTTTTTCACCTTTGGCAGGGCGTATCCTTTCACAAGCTTTACCCTATAACGACTTTCCGCTCTATAACTACTTTATTTCTTGTACGTGCATACAATATATTTGCATACAATATATTTAATGTATTGTAATTTAAAAATATATTTACTATGTTAAAACATAGCATGTTTGATAATTTACTAACTTTTAGAAATTTAATTTTAGATTGATGAACTTTCAAATATTGTTGATCGAAGGAAGGAAAAGATTCCTTACGAAGGGATAAGAGTTATTTTTCTTGAGAAACAGAACTTGATAAATACCTTCTTAAATTTTAATTGAGAAAATTGATGAAGAAAGAAAATTAGGAGATGTGACATTTCAAAAAGATATATAGGAGGATGCTATAGTTCAATTTAACGAGGAGACAAAAGTCAACATCACCAGAGAAAACATAAAACTATGAATTAGAAAATTGAAAAAGATGTATATTACATTCAAAACTTTAAATGATACTAGTGGATTTGGATGGAATGAGGCAAGTAAGAGAGTGGTTGCTAACAAAGAGTAGCCGACAACATATATAAAAGTTGTATATTTTTTTCAAATCCACTAATATTGTTGGGCTTTGATAAAAATAATTTGTTTGGCTTAGCACTGATGCTACTTCTAATCTGCTCATTTTTTAATTTATGTTATAGTTTCGTCTATAGTCAAAAGAATATCAATATAAAGGCATTGAATATTTGGATCAACTTTGCATATTTTTGGAGAAGAGTACTACAATTGGAGAGTTTAATGACACCGGAGAAAAAGTTATAATAACATTGAGAAAGTTATTAGGAAAAATGAAAGAGGATTTGAAAGAGGATTTGATTATGTATAAATTGTCAATAATGATGTTGTAAGAAACAAATGAAGGAAGGAATAAGAGAAAACGTAAATCATCAACACCTTCTTCTCGAGTTCGAGAAAGAAATGAATTTGAAATCAAAGATAATATTATGATGTTGATTGAAGCACATGATAATTTTCATAAGAAAAAATATGGAAAAAAGGTAGTGCATGATGGAGACAATTTGTTAGATGCGGTAGATGATATATCAAATTTAGATCCCATGCTCAAATTTTATGTTGCAGATTTCACGATTTTGAAAAAATGAAGTTGTAATTCATTAGATTATCACCCGAGAAGAGAAAGACGTGACTATTATTTCAAGCTACTATTGCAGAACTTTTGAATTAGAGGATTAATTTTAGAGTTGGTTTTTTTTTTGAATTAGTAATTTTGAATTTAGGAATTTATTTTGATTAAAGCTTAGCTTGAATTTAGGATTTTTTATTTTTATTACTATGGGTCATATATGAGACTGGATTATATTTGTTTTGAATTTAACTATTAATTATGTGAACAATTATCTTTTTATATGACTTTTTAAAATTTTAATCATGTGTTGACTAGTATTTATTTTAAATTATATTTATTTCACGGTGTACGTATTATCAGATACTGCGTTTAGCGATGAAGAAGAGTTAAAAGTATTGATCATGTTGAGCGATTTTATTAGAAGAAAAATTTGGAGACAATATCTTTCAATTTCTCAACCACATTTTCTTAGAATAGATGATAGAACATACATGAAGTGTTTATTGGACAATCCACTAGCATTGTTTCGTAAAATATATATGATACATTCAAATTCTTTCCTAAACTTATGTAGTATTCTCAAAATAAATGGATTGTTAAAAGATAATAAATTTGTCATTGTAGAGGAACAATAACTAGCAATTTTTCTTGACATAGTTGGACTAAATCAACAATATCATGTAACTCAACAATTTTTTTAATGTTTAGCATGTAATGTCAATTATTATTTTAACAAGGTATTGGATACTATTGTGTCATTATAATGAGACTTCTTATTACATCTTTCATCATTTGAAGTACCTAAGAAAATTAAGGAAGATGAGAAGTTCTATCCCTGTTTCAAGGTATGATTTTGTGTCTTATTTTTTAGTTTTTAAAAAATTATGAATTATCTATGTCAACACATGTCTTATTATAGGATTGCGTTGGAGTGATAGATCGGATATATATTTCAATACTAGTTATTGGGCCTAATCTAACCAGATTTAAAAATAGAAAAGATGTCTTGTCACTAAATATAATGATCTTATGTTATTTTGATATACAATTTGTATGTCTTAGTTAGTTGGGAGGATTCAATAACATATGCTCATATTTTAACGTCATCACTCCGAAGATATGATAAATGTATTGTATCTAAAAGTGTTATTTACTTTTCTAATGACATTCTATACATGCCTTCAATTTTATACTTTATTGAATAATTATGACTTTATTTCATTTGTTCTAATCAAATATTATGTTGTGGATGTAGGAAATGCAAATTTCTCAAGATCTCTGGTTCCATATCTTAAGACTCGTTATCATTTAAAAGATTTAGATGGTGAAAGCAACCAACCTCAAACTCTAAAAAGATACTCAATCATAGATATTATTCATTGGGAAATGTCATTGAGAGAATGTTTGGGATGTTTAAAGCTCATTTTTCAATTCTGAAACTTGCATCACATTATCCATATCTAATCTAAGTTAAACCAGTGATTGCATGTTGGGTATTACATAACTATATTCAATTATATGATATTAAAGATGAGATTGCACCGTATACAGAAGAAAGGTTGTTAGAGAACACATGAGAAAACGATGATTCATATTATATTCCTATTTGACTTGAAGATAACAATATGTCACTGTATGAGCTAAAACAAGAGTTGGATTGTTCCGCGATGGACGTTGTTTTGCTATGTAAGAAAGGTGATAGTTTGCAAATGTAACACTTCGATTTTAGAAAGTCTAGATAAATATTAATATCTCTTAATTAAAGTCCAATAATTTGGCCCACTTAATTAATTTAGGCTCAATATATTTTATTAATTAAATTAAATAAATATTCCGCTTCTTAACTGTGTAACTTTTTATAGGAATGTCCGATAGGGTCTATAAATTAATCATCTACAAGTTTAATGTTAGATAGTTTCATAAATTATGTTATTTTGTAGGTCAAAAATAATAAACAATGATTAAGGTGTTTTTAGAAATTATAATAATGCCAATAATTAATGTATGGTAGAGGCACTTATAGATCGATGGATGGCTTGAGTTGATGGTTCGGGGGTTTGGTTAATGTTGAAATGTAAGGGGTCTTTTTGAAAATTACGATATTTTTTGTTTGAACATGTTCATTCTCATGGGCTTTATCTAAAAGATAGGTGAATGCCCCACATGTTGCTTACGTGGAGGTGGGTGGCGTAGGCGGTTATGTTTGGTGGTGGGTCTTGGGGAGGTTTAAAACATGATTTGTTGACTCGGCCCAACTTGGGTGTACCACAGCATATCTGGGGAAACCCAATACGTGGTATGTCTTGAATCCGCTGAGTTGGGATGGGTCTTCTCTGACTGGTTGTGATCCAGTTATTTTTCGATGACTTTTCACGGATTGGAGGTGGATCCATGTCCGTAAAAACTTGAGAAAGTTGATCTGTGCTGATTCAAGACAAATCCAATCATTTTCTAGCCGATTTTAGCTTTGAATCAAAGGTAACCCTTCAACTTGAACCCTATAAGGCCAGCCACCAGAGAGTAGCTCAATCCGGTGGGGGGAGGGTCAATCCAACTGGGGCAGGGGTGACCAGTTGCAATAGGGCTAGCCATGGATCTAGGGTTTGGAAGGGGGATAGGGGACAACTAGGATCGAGTCGCACCGAGTCGCATGCGGCCCAAGCGTATCGTACTGGATGTGGGTAGATACAGTGCGAATCAACAAGTTGTCGGACCTCGGTTTAAAATACCCCACCATCTCTCAAATCTCTCATTTCTCTTCACTTTCTCTCTCTTACCCTTTCTTCATATGAGATTCTTCCTCTCAAATATAAGTGAGTGGGATAGAATAAGAAGAGAAGAAGAGATGCAAAAGAAGAAGATAAGATGATGAACATAAAGAAGAAGTGATGCAGGTATGCAGATTTATGAGAACATGTAAGTGAAGGGTTGTTTAAATTAGTTATTTAGAGAAGATATAATTACAGAAATATGTATTTTATTTTGTTTAGGATAGTGAAGTCATCCCTACGCACACTGGAACTATCAGAAGATTGAGCGAAAACCACTATAAGGGTTCAAGGGACATCTTAGAGTTGGTTTGGGGACTTCACCCTAAAAGTGTGCACATGATGAACTAAGTGTATGCTATTCTTTATGTATATTGTTGTTTTAATATTATTTTGATACTTAGAAACTTTGATTATAGTGGAGATTAATTGTAAATTAGATATATGATCTGAATCTTTATGATTATTCATCTAATTAGCCATCAACTGTAGTTGATGTATCTTCAACTTGTTTATTCAGCTTAATTAAGTATTGTTCTGATAAAAGTTTGCAAAGATATTTATATGAAATTGAGCATATGAGCAGTGTCTTCTCAGAGGGGATTGTTGGCAATTTGTAGGAAACATCCACTATGGAAAGTCCCATGTCCGAGGATAAACAGACTTTTGTTAAAACCCGAAAACCAGAATAAATTATGATCTGGTGGATGGTGGGGTAAAGAGATTCCCGATCTTGTGCAATTGATTCAAACCGATAGGTCCCTTACAAGGAGGGCATTTGTCTATATGCCTTCTGTTTGGAGCAATGGTATTGACTGATTGATCCCTTATATTGTGATTTGGATGTATGTCTGACCATTGTAGTATGATTGTATGTAATTAAGATTGCTTAAATTGTAATTGGCCTTAATAAATTAAAGACACATGATTATGAATGTGGATTGAATACTAAGACTTGCACATACATTTCACAAGTATGATTGACTGGTATGATTGAATCTGGGTTAGATTCGGATGAATACTGAATTGATTAGCAAATCGATCGTAACAATGGATTGATTGATAGTTAAATTGATTGACTGACAATGATTGATAATTGTTCTGTTTCGTTATTACATCCTTGAATTTATGTTATATGTTTAGAATTGAAAGAATTGTGATAGTTAAACTATTATGACATTTTGCAAAAGCTATTACATAATAAACATGTGATTGGTTTTAATATCTACTGAGTCTTAAGACCCACGTCCATTGCTTACCCATTTTTTAGGAATTCCATAAGTGTTTGACTTTTAGACTACAAAGAATAATAGGTTGGAGGCTGATCTCTGGAAGAATAGTTTGATTCCCTGCATAAGAACAAGTAGGTTTAGTTTACTTCTATATAAGAAATGTAAAATTTGACTTTTGGATGGAGAGATATAGAACATTATTTATGATGTAATTTACATATGTTTATGTTAATGAAAATGGTTGGTTTATTTTTGGAATGAATGATGGTTTGGCCTTTAGCACCATGTGAATTTCTCAACTCACAACGTTTGTGTATGAGGTGACGTCCCCAGACCGGATAAAGAATATCGGAGAAGGGACACCACAGAGAATAGTATCAAAGTAAGGTTGTGAGACTTGAGATTTATTCGTAGCCATCATATTAATACACCATACCTGTAATGCCCTGGATCCTTGGTAGGTCTTGCTGGATCTTCATTGGATCTTCTAGATTTATTTCGGTGAGTTTCGGTTCGCTTTAGTGGCTTCCGAGTTGAGTTTTACGATCCGTGTGAGTTTTTCTCTTGTACTAGTTACGGAACCCTACGGTGAGTTTACTTGTCAGTTCCTCGACTCGTGGATGCTACAACGACGATGTACTCTTCGAGCCTGTCGTTTCGACTATTTTTGCGTATTGTTCGGAGATAGGGCCAGAAATCAGATTTTTTAGAAATTAGGAAAATTTCTAATGTCTTTTCCTTTTTCTTTCATTTTCCTCTCTCCTCCTTCTCATTCGCCGCCGTCGTCTCTCTCTCCCGTTTCCTCTCCTCTTGTGGCTTCTCGGCTCCGACTACAGACGGGGTACCTAGAGGCACGTGTTGGGGATGCTGTGGAGCTGACTGGGTGTGCGACGGAACGAGGATCGAGATGGTTTTGGCGTGATCCCGAACGGTGGATTCAAAGCCGGTGTTCGAGCTCGCGGCGTGGTTTTCGGCGCGGTTTAGTCCCTTCGGGGCACGGTTTCTTCGGTGGAGGTAGGGTGATGGTTCCTCACTTCCTCCTGTTCGTTTTCCCTGCCCTTGCACTTCGTTTGGCGCGGAAATGGCCGAGTTTGGGCTTGTTTAGCCTAAACCGTGATTTTCGGGTTTTGTAGGGTTCGCCGAAAAACGGCAACCATTTGTAGCTCGGTTAGTGTTGAACTGACCGTTGGGATGTTAGGATCCCATCCATGCTAGTTTTGTGTCGATCGGTGGTCATTCGAGGCCGGTAGGAGCCCGAGAACCTCGTTGACCCATTTAGGGTGGATTCGTTGGAATTGCCCCGATCTTGTGTTTTTGTGCTTGCATGTGGGCTTTTTAGCCTTATTATGTTGTTTTTCATCGTGGAGGGTTGTTTCCCCTGCGCTTCGGCGTGAATAGGGCGTGGAACGGGCCGATTTGGCCAACCCTCCGTTTTCCCGCCGTAGTTGGTGTGGCGGTCGTTCCAGGGACCGTTACATGCCCTGACGGCCCCACGACTGACCGTTACAGCGTCTGGGTTGATTCAAGTTCTTCGGGGTTTTGAGAGTGTGACGGCCTAGGGGTGGCGCGTCACATCTCTCTGACGCGTCCCGTGAGACGCGTTACGTCTATTTTGTCGTTTTATGTTTGGGTTAAGTCGGTTCCTCTGACGCGCTTGCCCCTGTGCGTCAGGTGAGTGTAACGCGCCTGCCCCAGGCCGTTACATTCTGGTTGACTGACGTTGACCTTTTGAGGCGGTTCCCCTGGTGCGCCTGCCCTAGCGCGACATGTGTGCGTAACGCGCCTGCCCCAGGCCGCTACGTTCTGTTTGACCGTGTTTGACCGAGTGAGTCGGTTCGCCTAACGTCCGTGCTCCCGTGCGTTAGGTGTGTGTAACGCGCCTGTCCCATGCCGTTACATGCTGTTTTGGCTGAGTTGGGTGGTTGCGTCGTTGTCTCTAACGGCCTCGTCCCCGTGCGTTAGGTGATTGTAACGCGTCCGGTCGGGACCATTACATGCCTCTCAGCCAGTTGTTGTTCTGGGTTTTGCTGGCCTTGACGCGCTTGCCCTGGCGCGTTAGGTGGCTGTAACGCGTTTGGTCTGACGCGTTACATGGTCCGAGTGTGTTTTGAGTTTGAGGGTTGTTGGCCCTGATGGCCCCGGTCAGGCACGTCAGGCTGGTGTAACGCGCCCGGTGCTGGCCGTTACATGCCTTTGCGTTTCTAGAGTTGGTTAGGGCGGTGTGTGTGACGGCATGTTCCCTGACCGTCACGTTGGATGTAACGGCCTAGCGTTAGACCGTCACGTTCATGTAGCGGTCTAAGGGTGGTGCGTTACATGCCTTGTGCTCCGATTTCCGTGATTCCGGTTTCTGCTTGTCTTGGCTTGGCCTTGTGGTCTGCCCGTTGTCCCGTGGATGTCTCCTGACGTCCTATGAGGGCTAGGACTACGTTGTAAGGTAGCCAGGAGTCTTCTTGCTTGTGGTAGGATTCTCTATCCTACTCTTGTGTGTGTCTTTGGTTGGGTTCCGGTCAACCCGGGGTGACCCAACGGTTGACGGGCGACCTTGCGTGTGGGTGTCTTGGCGGTTTTCGTCTAGTCCGAGACACTGGTTCTGGATGCCTCGAGGTATCGTCTTACCTTGGTTTGCGTATCCAGGCGTGTCTGTGTTGTGCATCCCTTGGTTTTGATGATGACAATAGGATATGTTTGATTAATCAAGTTCTATCTTGTTTCATAACAAATACAAGTGGTTTGATTGTTCCTTCAAAGTATTGGACTCATTCAATTTACCTCTGATAAGTTAAGTAATTTCAGGTCCACTGAAATCCAAGTGGAATCAACAAATCAGAAGAAGTGTCAAAGGCCGCTTGTCGACCAGGGAAGTGGTTATGGTCGACCAACGAACTCAACCAGAAAAGCATCAGATCATCTGTCTTCTGGAAGCATCTTGGCTGTCGACCAAAGCCCCGCCTCTGGTCGACCACAGAAAAGACAGAAGCAACAGACAGAACTGCTGGCCATCTGGAAACTGCCCCCTGTCGACCAGCGACCAGGCTGTGGTCGACCAACGGGCGACGTGAGTTTCAGCCAGAAGAACCGGCCGTCTGGGGACTGCCCATTGTCGACCAGCGACAGGGTCATGGTCGACCACGGGTTTATATATCGTCCAAAACCGAACTCTAACCGAATTCTGTTTTGGTTCCTTAAAACCTGCAGATGGTTGTTGCAGGTTGTTGGGCTGCTCAGGAGATAAGCTTCCGCACGGGAATCAAGGAAACAATCTTGCTTAGAAGTGGTCAAACTCGTTCTAACGATTGGATTTAAACCGATCCCTGTTTTCTAGCAGATTGGCGCTCGATCTGAAAATTGAGCGGGAAGAACTTTATTCTTGAAAATAAAAAGAGCTATATGAAGAATATAAGGCAACTAATCACGAAGAAGGAAGCGGTGAGAGAGCACGGAATAGAAGCCAAGGAAGATACACACAGAAGAGGAAGAAGGAGCTCTCCACCAATCAAAAATCTGCAGAAAGGTTAAAGGCAATCTCGTTGCTGTAGAAGGAAGACTTAGCTCAAGACTGTGTGATCTCCAGCAGCAGAACAATCGAAGGCAACTGACTGGAAGATCAACAGGGAGTCTAGGCTTCTTCATAAGCGTGATCAAGTCCCAGGCTGAACACCTATTCTTCTACACACGCCAATATTCAGTCCTGTCTTTCATCACCTGTTCTTATCATCTTTTCATTTCTGATTACAATTATTGTCAAGCTGTGAGGCAGCAGAATCAAGCTGTGTGTCAGCAGGTATAAGCTGTGTGTCAGCTGTGTTTTGGTTGAGATCAGAGATTCTCATAGTGAAGCCTTGCTTGAGTTAAGCAAGGGGTGGATGTAAGTCTCAGGAAGAGACTGAACCACCTTAAAAATCCTTTCTTGTGGTGTGCTTGTGTGTGTTTGATTTCCTATACGTATGCTTGCATCTTTACTATCCGCATTAGTTCTATGATTCATTAATTACCAGTAGCTCATCTGGTCGATAGTCAGTAAATTATCAAAAAGGGGGAAAGATCTATTCACCCCCCCTCTAGATCTATTCAGTCCGTATCCAACACGTGGTATCAGAGCAGGTTCTCCAAAAATGTGGTCTAACAACCAGGAGAGACCGGGCGGACTGAACTCTAAAAGCCTCATAGCTGAGGGGCACTCTATAACTAGACCTCCATATTTTGATGGAACTGATTATTCTTATTGGAAAAATCGTATGCAGGTGTTCTTACGTGCGCAAGACCACGGGATGTGGAGGGTAGTGAGCCGCGGACCTTTTGAGCTACCGGAAGATGAAGAAACCTGGACCAGAGAACAGGTCAGGGAATCAACTGTCAACTGGGGAGCCATGAACGTGATGCAGTGCTCACTACACCCCACAGAATTCTCAAGAGTTTCCCAATGCGCAACAGCCAAAGAAATGTGGGATCGTCTAAAGGTAATCTACGAAGGTACTTCCGAGGTAAGAGAGACAAAAGTAAATATGCTAGTCTCAGAATATGAGATGTTTAGGATGAAAAATGATGAAAGTATTTCTGAGATGTATGCCAGATTAGTACAATTGACTAATGGCTTGAAGAGCTTAGGGAAGACATACAAAGAGCAGGAATTAGTGAGGAAGATTTTAAGGTCTCTCACATCGATGTGGCATACCAAGGCCACAGTCATTGAGGACTCAAAGGATCTCACAACAATGACAGTGGATGAGTTAGTAGGATCCCTGATGGCCTATGAGGTCAATCTGAAGAGAAAGGAAGATGAGGGCAAGAAAAAGAAGCAACTTGCCCTAAAGACTAAGACAAGCACCTCTGAGGTGTCTGACAATGATGACTCATCTAGCTCAGGTGAAGAATCTGGTGAGCTAGCCATGCTTACAAGAAAATTTAAAAAATTCCTGCGGAAGGAAGGTAAAGGATTCAGAAATCCAAAGGGCATGGTAAGGAAGTCATCCCAGTTTAAATCTGATAAACATAAGGCTCCTTCTAACAAACTCATTTGCTACAATTGCAGGCAGCCTGGACATATGAAGGCTGAATGTCCAGAAGCTCCTAAGAAATCAAGCTTCAAGTGGAAAGGCAAGAAACCCAAGGCGATGATTAGCACTTGGAGTGAGGAGGAAGAGAGCAGTGAAGAGGAAACAACTTCCGAGGAAGAAGAAGGAAAGCTCTGTCTGATGGCCAAGGGAGACAACAGTGATCTTGAGGTAAGTTCCCCATTTCAAGACTTCTCTAGTTCGGATTGGGAAGAAGTATATTCAGAATTGCTTGATACTTATGAAAGAATAAGAAAGGAAAATAAACATTTGAAGAAGAAGATCAGTCAACTGAATAAAGACAGCAATTCAATGGAAAACAAAACTGAACTAGAAATGGAAATCAAGTCACTGAAAAACAAGCTGAATCAAATGGACTTAGATGAAGAAAACCACAAGAGAATGTCCGAAGAGAATGAAATGCTAAAAAACGACATTGATGAGTTAAAACTAAAGACTCAAGAATATGAACAGGAAACTAAGTTAAGTCAAGAAAGAAACAATTCACTCAAGGAAGAAAACAACCAACTCCTAAGAGAAATAGAAAGAATTAAGAGTGACCTGAAAAACAAACAGGAGACCTTGGAAAAAATGACTCAAGGTCAAGAAAACTTAAATGCTGTCTTGGGAATAAAAGTAAACTTTCAAAAAGAAGGGTTAGGATACAATCCTACGGCTAAAAAGGAATTCCAAATAAAAACCGTAACTGGGATTGCTGACTCAAAAGGAAAAAGGCCCATGATTAATCTATACCAAGATAAACAAGAGGATGTAGCTGAATGCTCCTCCAAAAGGAACAATGTCACCAAGGAAGAGAGAAATTTTAAAGAGAAAACAGTCAATCAATATAAGATTCAAAATAATAAACAAGAAACCCAAATTCACAGAAATCACCAAACAAACCAAGGACTAAACCAAGTTAAAAGACATAAATCTGGAAAACAAGATGTCTGGAGACAGGCTGGTCGACAACAGACCCTTCATCTGTCGACCAGAGGATCTGCCAGAACAGGCGCTGGTTACTGGAGAAGCAGTGGTCGACCACAGGTACACCAGATGTCGACCAGAGGTGCTGCCAGAACAGACGCTGAGTTCTGGAGACGCGATGGTCGACCACAGACATACCAAAAGTCGACCATGGCCAGACAAGCAAACAGAAATCACAGGTTTTCTCGGGTAAAACAAAATGAAAACTTGAATACACAAAGGTGGACTCAGATTAAAGAAGCTTTAGAACAAAAGCAACCCAACCTGAACAAGTTCAGAAATAAAAATTTACACTGCTCTAACAGAATCTGGGTTCCCAAAGGATTACTGCAGCAATTTCATAATTTCACAAGCTATCTTGGACCCGGGTACCATTGGGGTCCAAAAGTTTCTGTGTAACTTGTGATGCAGGTGTGTTTGGCAGCTATACACAACAAGTGGTACTTAGATAGTGGCTGCTCAAGACATATGACAGGGGACAAGGCAAAATTCTCCGAGCTAAACTCAAAAGATGGAGGACATGTGACATTTGGAGGAAATAACAAAGGCAAGATCATTGGGAAAGGTAAGGTAGGTAAGATATCTACAAATTGCATTGAAGATGTACTGCTAGTGGATGGCCTGGAATATAATCTTCTAAGCATCAGTCAGCTATGCGACAAAGGCCATCAAGTAGTCTTTGATTCTAAGATCTGTAAAATTCTTGAACCAAATTCGGCTAAAGTTAAGTTTATGGGCAAGAGAGTAAATAATGTCTACATGATAGACTTGGATGATCCAGCCCACTCCAACTTGTGCCTCACCGCCAAGAAGGAGGACCTGACTTGGTTGTGGCACCGAAGGCTAGGGCATGTTAGCTACAGGGTGCTGCACAAATTGGTTAAGAATAAAATGGTTTCTGGTTTACCTGAAATTTCGTTTGCTCAAAATGTCAAAGTATGTGAATCATGTACCCAAGGTAAGCAAACAAGAAAATCATTCAAAGGTAGAACTGAAAGTCAATCTTCTAGACCACTAGAACTTGTGCACATGGACCTTTTTGGCCCAACAAGAACTGCTAGTCTTAGTGGTAAGAGGTACGGTTATGTACTAGTTGATGATTTCTCTAGATTCACATGGGTAATGTTTTTATCACATAAAAACGATGCCTTTCATGAATTTCAGGATTTTTACAGAAGAATGAAGCAGGATGGTAAGTCCAAAGTGTATTCAATAATATCTGATCATGGGGGAGAATTTGAAAATTCAGAGTTTGATGAATTCTGCAGGAACAAAGGAATAAATCACAGGTTCTCCTCACCAAGGACGCCAGAGCAAAATGGAGTGGTGGAAAGAAGGAATCGCACACTTGTTGAAATGGCCAGAACCTTGTTAGTTGAAGCCAATCTTCCAAGAAGATTTTGGGCTGAGGCGGTCAATACAGCATGTTATATTGTAAACAGGGCAATGGTAAGACCATCTGGTGCGAAAACTCCATATGAGGTGTTCAAAGGTAAGAAGCCATCTCTAGCTCATTTTAGGATCTTCGGTGTAAGGTGTTTTATTCATAACAATGACAAGAGATCATTGGACAAATTTGAACCAAAGAGTGACCCAGGAATCTTCTTGGGATACTCTGACCGATCAAGAGCCTATAGAGTCTACAACACCAAAGATCAGCTAGTTGAAGAATCCCCACATATCACATTTGATGAAAATAATGACTTTGACAAAACTGGACAGGTAGGCAAAGATGAAGATGGGGAATTTCTGGAAGGCAAAGAGGAACCAATGGAGACTGAAGCAGAACCAAAGCAAGGTGATTCCAATGATCAACCCGAAGGAGAGATCATCCCAGGTAACAATTCTGAAAATCTGAGATTTCTCAGAGATCATCCTCTAGATAACATCATTGGAGGAATTAATGAACCGAGGAAAACTAGATCTCAGCTTAAAACAGTTGATGAATTAGATCAGCTAGCCCTTGTATCTCAAGTTGAGCCTAAAAATGTAGAGGAAGCTTTAAGAGATGAATCTTGGATAAATGCCATGCATGAAGAATTAAATCAATTTGAAAGAAATCAGGTTTGGAAACTTGTTCCCAGACCCTCATCTCATCCTGTTATTGGAACCAAATGGGTTTATAAAAATAAGCTTAATGAAGAAGGAGTTGTTATGAGGAACAAGGCTCGGTTGGTGGCTAAGGGGTATAACCAAGAATTTGGAGTTGATTTTGAAGAATCATATGCTCCAGTTGCAAGGTTAGAAGCCATTAGAATATTGTTAGCATTTGCGGCGTCCCATGGAATTAAATTGCAGCAAATGGATGTAAAAAGTGCCTTTCTAAATGGCTTTGTAAAGGAAGAAGTCTTTGTGGAACAACCCCCTGGTTTTGAAAATGATGATCTTCCTAATCATGTCTTTAAACTGCATAAGGCTTTGTATGGTTTAAAGCAGGCTCCTAGGGCATGGTACGACAGACTGAGTTCATTCCTCACCAAAAAGGGCTACACAAGAGGTAAAATTGATCAAACATTATTCTCCAAGACCCAAGGTAAGAATATACTAATTGTGCAAATCTATGTGGATGATATTGTGTTTGGATCCACTGAAGCTTCGTTATGTACTGAATTTGCAAATCTAATGACCAATGAGTTTGAAATGAGTTTAATGGGTGATTTACAGTTCTTTCTTGGATTGCAGATTCTACAATGTAGAGAAGGCTACTTCGTAAATCAATCCAAGTACATAAAGGAGATGCTGAAAAAGTTTGGCATGGAGAGCTGCAAACCAATAGAGTCACCCATGGGGACAAATGCAACATTGGAGGCTGATGTAAAAGGTAACATGGTAGATGCCAAGAAATACAGAGGTATGATCGGATCCCTACTATATTTAACTGCCTCTAGGCCAGACATTCAGTTCAGTGTATGCATGTGTGCTAGATATCAATCTAGCCCTAGAGATTCACATTTAGGGGCTGTCAAGCGTATCCTTCGTTACCTTGCCGGTACCCAAGAATTGGGTTTATGGTATCCTACTTATTGCAAACTAGATTTAATTTCATATTCAGATGCTGATTATGCTGGTTGCAAAATTGATAGGAAGAGTACTAGTGGTTATTGTCAAATATTAGGTGGATGTTTAATATCATGGGCTTCTAAAAAACAGCATTCTGTGGCACTCTCCACTGCTGAGGCTGAGTATGTCGCAGTAGGGAGCTGTGGTACACAGGTTTTGTGGATAAAACATCAACTCCAAGACTACAATGTAGATCTTGGATGTGCACCTATTTTCTGTGACAACACTAGTGCTATTAATTTGTCTAAAAACCCCATTCAACACTCTAGGACAAAACACATTGAGATCCGTCATCACTTTCTAAGAGATGAGGTCTCCAAAGGAAATTTCATGCTTCATTTTGTAGAAACTGAAAAACAACTGGCAGACATTTTCACAAAACCCCTTAACAATGTCAGATTTTCAACTCTAAGAAGGGAGTTAGGAATTTGTAGAATTTCTCCTGAAAATTCTTGAAATAATCATATTCATGTGTTCACTGCATAGATTCTGTCATTTCTGTCTAAGTTATGTCAACTAGGTCTCTAGTACTGGTCAAGTTTTTGAGTTTGGAAAGTCTTGTGTCGGGTGCTACTTCAGCAAGTTCTACAGAATACTGGTTCTCTACGGCTCATCTCTTGTGGTCGACCACAGACAAGGCGCTGGTCGACCAAGGCATCAGGACAGGAAATAGTTAGCTCTGGGAATTCGCAGCTGTCGACCACAGGCGATCCAATGGTCGACAACAGGTTTGTCAGAACGCAGTCTTCTCAACAGGCAGGTTCTGTGTCAGCACAAAGGTCGACCACAGGCCACTCCATGGTCGACAAAGGACCTGAAAAAGGGAAATTGGATCTAATCAAGCTGCTGGCTTTGGTGGGAAATCTTCTGAACTTTTTGGACTCTGAGCTCAGTTTTGCTTTACTCACTCATCCTTGTTCACACTTCCTATTCCTTGTGTCTCTATATCTCTTTGTGGCCAACTTATTGTTTTCTATCTTCAGCAATGACTCACAAATTGAGGGGGAGTAAAAAGTGTAAACTCATTCCTTAATAAATCATTGAACAACCTAACCATATCTTACAAGAAAATCACCAAAGTCATCAATGAGAGTAAAGGTTAAGTGTAGTAATGAGAATTTGACCTGTACTACTGCAATAAATTCAAACCATAACTATGACTCTGACTCAAGACTGTTGAGAACTTATGTTTTTAGTAATGAGACTGTTTCTCTACCTGTGTCTGTGTTGGACAGTGAAAATAAACGCTGCTATAGCATGAATGTATATGGAATACGCCATAATTCTGCCTTCTTGGTAGAGCAATGGACTGAGTTCTGAGAAACTACTGTTCTCTATCACAAAGCAAAATTGGCTGAAAAATTAAGTGGGAGACATGTATGTCATGAAGACTCAATCTACCTCTGCCACTCTCAAAATTATTAATTGGGCATCCTGAGTAACTGGGGATATTGGCGTCTGATAAACGTATATCCTCACGGATAAAAAGTGTGTCCCAGTTAAAAATGGAATGGTTAGGCATGCTAAGTAGCCGGGGTTTCTGGCGTGTAAAAAGCGTGTCTCCTCGTGTGGAAAAGCATGTGATAAACCTGACCACAGCTCTTAAATATTTCAAAACGAAAAGGCAACTAAAATGGTTGACCTAATGCACTATATGCAAATAGAGGCATAAAACACTGTTCAGCTTGTTCAGCTAGTAAAATTATCTCATGAACAATATTATAAGTTTAAGGAGCCGTGAGTAAGAAAGTGGATATGGGGAGTCAATTTATTGGGGCAATACTTTCAAATTCTTTGAACCACAAGACCCACTCGAATTTGTCACAAGGTGGTCTTTGAGAAAGGGAGGAAATGTTACTTAATTGTCTTATTAAAGAAAGGGGGTACACTTCAATAATTTCCCAAAATATGAGTTATGCTGATTAATCGTGACCGCTCGTTCTTTGCATCGCGATGGTTCACTGCCCTAACAATTAAGGGCCAGCCTTAATGCCCTACCCTATAAATTGTCTCGGCTGGGTCCCTGAAATTTTCCCATCCGCAGCCCTAGCCCTCTCCCAACTTCATTTTCTCCAGATTTCTTTTCTCGCCTCTCTCTCGCCTCTATCTCGCTTCCCTTCACAATGTCTCCCAAGCACGCTCTAAGTTCCTCTAAGCGTAGAAGAGATCAGGCCCCTGCCGCAGCTTCGATGCCGTCCAAGCGATCCAAGTCGCGGGCCGCACAGGGTTCGCCATCGGCCCCTCACAGGTCGACCCATCCTCCTCAGAGGGATTGTTCAAATGATCTTCTTTTTGCTGTTGACAAAGGGGGAGATAGGACTTTATGTGTCATTGTGTGTCTAGTTGTGTGTCTAGATGTGAGTCTAGATTGTCAAATTTACTTTGTCTACGTGTCCTCAGTGTCTTTATCCTTTTTTGAGTCTCTCATGTAATTAGTGCTATTGTTTTTGAAAGACACATCAAACGAATTGACTGAATGAAATCTGTGCTATGATAGCCTTGCATGCAATATCAAATGAATTTTATAATCTGTTGTTTGTCACAATGACTCATGGTTGTCATCATCAAAAAGGGGGAGAATGTTGTGCATCCCTTGGTTTTGATGATGACAATAGGATATGTTTGATTAATCAAGTTCTATCTTGTTTCATAACAAATACAAGTGGTTTGATTGTTCCTTCAAAGTATTGGACTCATTCAATTTACCTCTGATAAGTTAAGTAATTTCAGGTCCACTGAAATCCAAGTGGAATCAACAAATCAGAAGAAGTGTCAAAGGCCGCTTGTCGACCAGGGAAGTGGTTATGGTCGACCAACGAACTCAACCAGAAAAGCATCAGATCATCTGTCTTCTGGAAGCATCTTGGCTGTCGACCAAAGCCCCGCCTCTGGTCGACCACAGAAAAGACAGAAGCAACAGACAGAACTGCTGGCCATCTGGAAACTGCCCCCTGTCGACCAGCGACCAGGCTGTGGTCGACCAACGGGCGACGTGAGTTTCAGCCAGAAGAACCGGCCGTCTGGGGACTGCCCATTGTCGACCAGCGACAGGGTCATGGTCGACCACGGGTTTATATATCGTCCAAAACCGAACTCTAACCGAATTCTGTTTTGGTTCCTTAAAACCTGCAGATGGTTGTTGCAGGTTGTTGGGCTGCTCAGGAGATAAGCTTCCGCACGGGAATCAAGGAAACAATCTTGCTTAGAAGTGGTCAAACTCGTTCTAACGATTGGATTTAAACCGATCCCTGTTTTCTAGCAGATTGGCGCTCGATCTGAAAATTGAGCGGGAAGAACTTTATTCTTGAAAATAAAAAGAGCTATATGAAGAATATAAGGCAACTAATCACGAAGAAGGAAGCGGTGAGAGAGCACGGAATAGAAGCCAAGGAAGATACACACAGAAGAGGAAGAAGGAGCTCTCCACCAATCAAAAATCTGCAGAAAGGTTAAAGGCAATCTCGTTGCTGCAGAAGGAAGACTTAGCTCAAGACTGTGTGATCTCCAGCAGCAGAACAATCGAAGGCAACTGACTGGAAGATCAACAGGGAGTCTAGGCTTCTTCATAAGCGTGATCAAGTCCCAGGCTGAACACCTATTCTTCTACACACGCCAATATTCAGTCCTGTCTTTCATCACCTGTTCTTATCATCTTTTCATTTCTGATTACAATTATTGTCAAGCTGTGAGGCAGCAGAATCAAGCTGTGTGTCAGCAGGTACAAGCTGTGTGTCAGCTGTGTTTTGGTTGAGATCAGAGATTCTCATAGTGAAGCCTTGCTTGAGTTAAGCAAGGGGTGGATGTAAGTCTCAGGAAGAGACTGAACCACCTTAAAAATCCTTTCTTGTGGTGTGCTTGTGTGTGTTTGATTTCCTATACGTATGCTTGCATCTTTACTATCCGCATTAGTTCTATGATTCATTAATTACCAGTAGTTCATCTGGTCGATAGTCAGTAAATTATCAAAAAGGGGGAAAGATCTATTCACCCCCCCTCTAGATCTATTCAGTCCGTATCCAACAGTCTGAGGGTCTTTAGTGTTCCCTCAGGTCTCCGTGAGTTATTTTCTGTAGAGTGTCGTTTTCACTGGCTTAGGATTAGACCGATTGGCGGCTTGTTCCGCTGTCTATGACGATCTTGCCTTTGAGTCGTTCGACTCGGGATCGTTATGTGGTAGGTCTAGTTGCCTGGTCCTGAGTCGGTTGGCAGTGGTTGTACTGCCAGTGGTGCTTCGTAGTACGTGTGACAGGGCTTCCTTAGACTGTCTGTACTCTAGCACTTGTGTTTTGGAGTCTGTGCCTTGTGAACCTCCACTAGTTGTAGCCTGTGACGTAGGCTTTTTTTTAGTACGTCACCCACCGGGAGTGGTGGACAGGCAGTTTCCTGTTTCACGGTTTTTAAGCTAGTTTCGTGGGCCCCGGCCAACGGTAGCGTCCTACCAAGGGGAATACTAGCTAGATGCCTGGCCTAGGTAGTGGTCAGTATGTGCACACGTGGTCAGGGACTGAGGACTTGCGTCGACGGGCGTGACCCTGACTAGTCACTCGCAGCGTGGTACCGCGGTCTTTTGTCCGTGAGGTGCCGTCTTTCCTTGGAACGTCATTGTTCCTTGGACATGGTTCTTGGTGTGTCTAGTCTCCTCCGTGCTGCACACGGTCTGGTAGACGTGACACTTGTGGCACAGTGTAAGACGTCAGTGGACGCATCTAGCTGTTCTTCTAGTGTGAGGGTACTCCTATCACTTGACCGGCGACTCTGGCGTTTCTCGGAGCCGGTGTTCTCCTTTCCGTGTCGGCTAGTCTGGGCCTTGCCCAAGATTTGCTTCCCTGGCTGTGTGGTCTATTCTTGGCTGTGTCCAAGATGAGCATGGGGTTGCGTACACGATGTTCCAATCATGTAGGCCATTGTGGTTGTTGTATCCGTCCTGGCAGGTCTTCGTTTTGGACCTGGTGTCGGGTCGATAGATCGGTAACTTCTGACTTTGCTGGATCAGAGTCGCCCTTTTGTTGTTGCTTGGAGTAGTTTGGGGTGCCGAGGTTAGTTCGGCCGCCGCTTGTCTGGCGCGGGTTCTCCCCCTCTCTTGCTTGTTCCTTACTCCTACTTCCCGTCTGTTCACTACTGCTTGTAGCGTAGTTTTACAGCTTTGTAGTGTAGCTTTTCATGCTTTGCTACACCTGCTATTTTTGTCGTTGTTGTTCCGTGTTACTATGTATTTTTCAGTGGGGATCCGCGTGACCCCTACTGAGCCAGTGACACGTGGCTCACCCCTGCTCTTTCAGGTGGGGTGGCGTTGTTCGTTCTGCTTCCGCGTGGTTCATGGAGTGTGCGTGCTCGTTGCGTGCCGTTGCAGCCAGTTGGTACCTACGTCGGGCTTCTCCCGACCTTTTGGTACGTCTTTCCTTTCTGTCGACTGTACTGTGCTAGGCTTGTTGTCTTTAGCTTTGGACTGACTATGGGATATAATTGTTAATTTAAACACTTAATTAAAAAGTAATTTTATTTCTGCTACTTTAACGAACCTATCTAATGAAATTTAATTGCTTACTGTACTATCTCTGTGGCTTCAATGTACTCTACACGTGCCTTTTTCCCTTCGGAGCTTTCCCGCTCTTGGGAGGTCTCGCGGGTTCCATGCGGTATCACGCGTATCCGGTAGTCCTACCGGGTATGCCGGGTATCCGGAATCCGGGTCGCTATAATACCGCTAGATTTTAAAAATTTATATGAGAATTTGTAGTCAACCTTAGAGGTTAGATTAATTTGGGTTAGTTCACCCTTGTAGAGTATGGTTGGGAGTGATGATTCTATGGTAAAGCCTTCTCACGTGAAGATGGTGACACACCTAGGTCGGCACCTGCACTTACTGAGGAGATAGTACATGGTGAGCAATCTCTAGGAGGGAAAAGTGTTGTCCCCACTCTGGATTTGTCACTGGCAGAATTACAGGTGTTTGCCCAAATATTTCATGTGTTAATGCATATTATGTAATTGTAGGTCCATAGTTAGGCAATAAGACAAGCCCAATAATAAGAATAGATGTAAAAACATCCAAATAGGGCCATATGAGCTAATTTAATAGAATAATTCAAGAATATGAGTCCTCTAATTTTTTTTAAGGGGAGGAGTCAACCAAAAATTGTAGGAAGTTGGACAAAACAAATTGAAAAGATATTTAAGACTATTAGTTATGTAGAACATAATGAAGTGAAATTGACTCTATTTATATTAAAATATTGTGTAGATGAATGGTGATTCGGTTCATTAGTTCATCCTTAGAATGATGGGTAATGAGAGTGGCACAACAAAAGATTACAACATGGGGTAGATATAAAAAGCTAAGTGGAAAATTTAGGAGGAAATGAGAATACCCACAATTATTTGGTAGATATCGAATTTAAATTTTGAGGACGAAAATTTTTAAGTATAAGAGATTTATAACATCACAACTTTAGGAAGTCCAAATACATATTGATCTCTCTTAAGAAAAGTCCAATAGTTTGGCTCACTTACTTAATTTGAGCTCAATAAATTTTATTTATTAAATTAAATAAATATTTCACTTCTTAATTGTGTAACTTTTCATAGGAATCTCAGAATATGATCAATATTAGACTCATTGGGAAGATAATTTAATTATATACAAGTTTACTGTTAGATAATTTCATAAATTATGTTATTTATAGGCCAAAAATAACCAACAATGATTAAGATGATTTTTAGAAATTATGATAATGCCACTAATTAATGTATGGTAGAGACACTTTGAGATGGATCGGATGACTTGAGTTTGGGATTTGAGGGTTTGCTTAATGCTAAAATTGTAAGGGTCATTGAAGGGTTGTTTAAATTAGTTAGTTGGGAAAATATAATTAGAGATATATGTATGTTATTGTGTTTAGGTTATTGCGGCCATCCCTATACACACGCGAGAACCATCGAAATGTTGAGTGGAAGTTGCTAGAGAGGTTTGGGAGATATTTTATAGTTGATTTAGAGACTTCACCTTAAAGATAGGCACGAGATGAGTTAAGCGCATGCTATTCTTTATGTATATTATTATTTTGATACTAAAAAATTTTGATTACATTGAAAGTTAATTGAAAATACTCTAAAGAAATCATGCATGATTAGGATCCCATGAATTATATATTTAATTATAAGATATGTGATATGAATCATTATGATTGCTCATCCGATTGGACATCAATCGTAGTTGGCGTATCTCTAGTTTATTTATTCAGTTAAATTAAATATTGTTCAGATTAAAATTTACAAATATGTTTGTATGAAATTTAGCATATGGACAGTGTCATCTTAAAGGAGACTATTGGCAATCTATAACAAACGTCCGCTATGAAAAGCCTCGTGGCTGAGGGCGAACAGACTTTTGTTAAAACCCAAAAACCAGAATAAATTATGATCTAGTGGATGATGGGGTAAAAGGATCCACGATCTTGCGTAATTGATCCAAACCGATAGGTCCCTTATAGGGAGGGCATTTGTATATATGCCTTCTGTATGGCGCAATAGTATTGACCGATTGACCTCTTATATTGTGATTTGGATGCATGTCTGACTATTGTAATATGATTGTATGTAATTAAGATTAATTGAATTGTAATTGGCCTTACTAAGTTAAAGGCACATATGATTCTGAATGTGGATTGAATTCCAAGGCTTGCATATACGATGTACAGATCTGATTGACTAATATGGGTTGAATCCGGATGAATATTGAATTTATTGCCAAGCTGACTATATTAATAGATTAATTGATAGTTAAATTGATTGACTGAAAATAATTACTCGTATGATTAATAACTGTTCGATTTCGTTATTACATCATTGAATTTATTTTATATGTTAAAACTTGAAAGAATTGTAATAGTTTAACTATTATGCCATGTTTGCAAAAGCTATTATGTAGTAAACATGCGATTAGTTTTAATGCCTACCGAGTCTTAGGACTCACGTGTGTGCTTAATCATTTTTTAGAAAATCCACAGGTGCTTGACTTGTAGACTATGGAGAAGAATAAGCTGGAGGGTGATCCTAAGAAAAATAGTTTGATCTTGTTTCATAAGAACGAGTAGGTTAAGCTTACTTTTATATAAGGAATGCAAATTTTAACTTTTGAATCGAGAGATATAGAGCGTTGTTTATGAAGTAATTTATGTATCTTTATCTTAATAGAAATGGTATGATTTATTTTTGGAATGAAAGATGGTTTGATCTTTAGCACCTTGTGAATTTTTTGACTCATAACATTTGTGTATGAGGTGACCTCCCCAGACGAAAGATATCGGGGTAGGGGGCGCCGCAACAAATCTTTATTATTTCAAGCCCATTGTACGATGTTTCGTAATATTATAATTTTTGTTATTGAACATTTGATATTTAAGTTTGCCTTTATTTTTATAATATTCATTGATTGTGCATCAAATGTACTTTTTCTTTCTTTGATTCTCCAAAAATCAATACTTGAGTATGACTCGTACGTCTAAATAAAGTCCTTATGACTAAATCCACTAAAGCTTGAATTCAATTCATTATAGATTTTTACTTGACTGAGCATGAATTCTTTTTCTCTTAAATTCTCACTTTCACTCAATAAACTTTGAATTCAATTTTTAATGAATTCTCACTTACCTGACTAACGGGTGAATTGTAATTCAAAATCAAAACCCAACAAAATACGTTCATTAATGAAATACGATTTATTAGAGTGGGTTTAATTACACGTCTCACTAATCCCACCTTCAACTTTGATAGTGAGTTGACTAGTAATTTGGTAGTGTGTTTCTAAAATTCGATAAAAGAGAAGAGTTTTAAAAAATAATATTACTTTTATAGATAATTACTAGAATATTCTCAAACTAAAAATATTTTCAAATTTCTACACTCTCACCAAAAAAGCACACAGTGCATCGTGCCTGCCTACATATTCTAATTTAAAAATATGTATTACAATAACATGGTGTATTCAAGTGTAAAATGTCACTTCTAAAAATGAATACTTTAGAAGTGCATATAGTTTAAAATATATAAGATTGCATAGTTACTTTGCTCAATCTATCACCATCTTCACGATTCAGTGCTTCGCACCATATGTTGCTTGTTAAAGTATCGTATTGCTTCCAATTTGTACCACATCTAAGAGTACTACATAACTTCTTCACTTAGGTAGTATTTGGTTGGGATGTTTACAGTAAACTTCTATAAAAAAATCATGGTCCATGTAATTATTGAGTTGTCAAGAATTTTTGAGATAAAAAATCTTTCTCCTCTCTCTCCCTTCACATTGGGAATAATAAATTACAATAAATGTTAAGATGATTAAAAATATTAGAGGGGTTTAAATAGACTAAAATGGTGGATGGGAGGTTTAAATGGGTAGGTTTAAATGGTTGACGGGCATTTAATTACTAAATGTCATCGGAATGCACCCAAAAACAACTCCTCGTAGAATTATTGAGATTTTGAGATACAATAGTTGATATGTATCTCTATCTCTAATTTTGAAATATGTGGAGCACGAAAGTTAGAGTGTCATTTTTACATTTGATTGGGATGATAAGAATGCCATACATTCCAATGATTGGAATCTAAAAATCACTTTTGATATATCATTTCGAAAAGTACTTTATCAATTCTTCACTTGATCGGTCACTTTTGATAATATTATACTGCTTCCAAGAACACTATATCACTGTACAATTGACACATAAAATATATCGCTTCCAAGAGCACTATATCTCTTCCTTGCTCAATATATCTTTTGCGAGAACGCTGTCACTCTTCTTTACTCGATGTATATTTGCTCAATGTGTCACCTTTTGAGAGTACTATATCACTTTTTTCATTCAATTTATCACTTTAGAGAACATTATATCCATTGCAAGAGCACCGTATCACTTTCTATTTGATACCTAAAATATATCACTTCCTTGCTCAATTTATAACTTCCAAGAACATTATATCACTTCTTTCCTCAATGTTACGGTGGAAAATGAAAGATATAGATTTGAAAATATCTTTTGCTTGAAACATATTTTGATAATTATTTAATAAATATTATTATATTTAACAAATTCCCAAAGAACCAATCTATGTTATAAAAGAAGGACTAAATTGACCGGTTTAACCAGTTGACCTGAGGCCCAATCTCAAAATTGGGTTGTTGTCCTATTTAGATTGGTCAACACACAAAATTTGATAAAGCCCAATTAATCGGAATAGATCTTATACAACCGACTTAACTCAGTAAAACTCACGTGACCTAACCGACTCTAGATCTTTTTCATATTTTCACTATTGCCATGCTTATTTTTATTAGCTTTATATTTAACATTTAAAGAAATATAGAAGTTGAGAAGTCATCTTTGAAATTCTACCCCTTATCATTTAGTAGTATTAATATCATTTTTTGGACGTTGAGAATATTGTAATCTAGATTCTAAAGTATTTATTCTCTGCATGTAAAAACAGAAAACGTACCGGATTAACTCATGCTTTCCCATGGGATAACAACAACTTGCATGCCACAAAACCACTAGTCCTGGTATTAGGAATTGTTGATTCTAATCATCGGCCATCAATTGATTATTTGTATGAATTTGTGGACAAGACAAATGAGTATGTCAAGAAATTTTTTTGGCGAGAAGATAAGTGCATCTATGAGATTTAGTTTTACGAGAAGTTAGTTCTAATTGATAAATTGTCATGTATAGTCTTTATTTAATGTAATTTTTCTTCCTTTTTTATACTGTCATTGTTAGTAGTTGTTTAGTGTATCTTTTTATTTTTAAATATATATTACAGTGCATATTTCATGCTTCCAAGGTTCGATAGGGTTCGATAGGCCGTATGTAATCGTACCAATTTTAGCCTAGTACAGTCCAATATGGTCCGATATGTCGGCACGCCACCGCATGCCAAGAGGAATTTTTTTTACAAAAAATCATGTCTTTTATATGAAAACTTAACATTTTTAAAGATTAACTTTAAATGTCAAGCACATGGTGCATTTAACTTGTTGAATGGTGAATTGAGTTTAGGAATAATAGATCTAAGTCTTACTTTTCTATTTGCGTAGACTTAGCTACATGCCTGCACCTACACATAATATCCAACATATTAGGTAAAAATTATGAATAGATAAGCACAATAGAGCAAATACATTATACATCATTGATACTCATCTAATGAAAACATACAACATTAAACATATGAGGAAGTTCAAATTCTTTAGATTCATGCTTCCCGACTTCTCCAAGAAACTAGCTTCCTCCCAATCATAATCCATAGTTGTTCCACGTACAAAGAGAATGCATAATCTCTTTGGGTAATGTCCTCCTCTTAAATTACGTAACGAGTGGATTAAACTATAAAAAATATGTGTATAAATTAGTATGCATTTTAAGTATGGATAAAATGATTGTACATATTTTTGGGTGGTGATTTGATATCCTCATTGTATGCATCCTACAACATGTAAGAGTCAACTATTTGGTTTGACGTCTCATACCATTTGAAACCTACATCAGACAAGCGATTTGGATACTACGTAGAATTGTGATATGTAGAAGTCAATCCTATGCTTTAACGGGAGATGAAAAAATTGAGTCCAGTTTAAATGTTGAACATTTCTCACAGAATGGCCCATGAATCTGATATGGTAAGCTCCTCACAAATCAACTCATTCCTAATTAATTGTAGTATGATCAGGTCTATCTCTAATATCCACAGTTGACCTAAACAAATAAATTAGACTTCGATTGGCACCATTTTCCATGGGGCTAGTGTGATTGTAATATGAAAGGCCAAATGGACGAGGAATGCCGCAGAGGACATGTTGACTTGCAGTCCACAGAGCAGAAGAATATCCCTGATCAAAACACACAGTGGAGATATGCAAACGAACAATGAACAAGTTAGAACAGACAAGTCTACTAACTATACCAAATTAACACGTAAGTTACATAGAGCAAGCACATGTACATCATTCATATTCAGCAAATGGACATATAGACAAGGTCAACGATGAGACTCATCTGACTCAAAATTCCCCAATCAGATTCAGATCCACATGCATCATGACCTATAGAGTCTAACTCTATCCTAATGGATGTAGGTGTAGGTGGGTGACTCTGTATAACTTTAACCATCTCCATAAACGATGGTGTATGTGTAACGGTAGAGGGTATATGAAACTCTCTAAAAAAACATCTCACTACATCCACTAGTGTAACTCTATCATCTACTAGTGTTGGTGGAACTCTGGACCTAGAGGAAGATGTAGTCTCCCATCTCATTCCATTGATATACATCCCGTAATACTATCCAAAAGTAATCTTGAACGTCTTGTAGAACGGAAGGACATGGGAGACAATCTCGACCCACTCTCATGAGTTGTTTAGCAAATCTGTATATACCAATCATGCGATGTGGGTAACATCTACAATACACCTGGCGATCACCCTCAATAATGTACCTGTGATCCCACGCGAGATGGTGACGTCTAGACACGATGACCTATAAAGTTTAATAATTTATGATCAATTAATTGAAAAATATCTGCATAAATGAAATGTTGAACTAAATAAGATGCCAACATATGTAAGAAATATATACTTCTAATCGTGTTGACTCAAAATCGGCTAGCTCGCATCTCCAAACAATCGGACGTTATGTGTGGTCTTGAGATAAGATAAGTAGTTAGCATAGGACATGGAAGAGCTATATATAGGTCTCAAAGTATATTCGTAAGTAGTACTCATATTCTTTGGAACCTGGCTATATATGTGGTGCCCTCTTCTTCGAATTCGGTACGGGGACGTCACATCATACCGAAATGTTATGAGCTAGAAAATTTGTAAGGCTCTAAAGGCCAATCATCCATAGTCCAAAAGCACAACTATACCATTTTCATTTAACAAAAACACACATAATTTACATCATATACACGGCTAAATATCTCTTTAACCTAAAAGTCACATTTACATTCATTATATAGAAGGAAACTAAATCTACTTGCCCTATATAGTGGGATCCAAAATATTTTCAGATGTCTCTCCGATTCACTCCTCGTCGGAGCCAAAATTCACACTTACTAATTTTCTGAAAAATGGTTAAGTCAGATGTGTGAGTCTTAAGACTCGGTGGGCATCAAAATCAATAGCATGTTTAACATATAATAATTTATCAAAACTCATAAGAGTATCTAAAACTTAACATGTATTCCAACACATTCTAACATATAACATGACCAAAAGAGCGTAAGTAACAAAACAGTGAAGCACATAGCATATGAGCACATATTTCATATTTACAAATTACAATCAGAATTTCCAATTACAGTCGAAATTACCAATAACCTGTATATCAATTCAAATCACATTCACATGTTCCAATCGTAACCGATTATATGCACATGCTCTATAACAATCACATCATATTCATATGTGCCTTTCAATTATTAAGGTCAATCACAAATTAAACTAATCTCAATTAGATGCAAATTAATTTCAATAATTAGACAATCGTCAAAACCACCGTTTGTAAGGAGTCACGAGGACATGTCGGGACACCCATATCTCGACATAGAGGTAAATGGTCTAAATGTCAGGACTTGTCAACATTAGTCCCTATAAAGACCCGGAGTAAATACTCCACCATCCACCATGTCAATTTTAGATTTGACTCCAGATTTTAACATAACAGAAGTCCATTTACCCTTAGACCATAGTTGGGTCTAACTCCCATAGCATATGCATACTACAGGCCACCCTCACACCTTCTTGTAATGGCACTGTCCATGTGTTTACTTTTATATTAATGTATTTTCACTTATTTTCATCTGAATAGTATTAATTTGAATAAGTAAATAGCTTGGGGATAGATCAACCATTGTTGAAGGCCACAACCGACGTTGTAATTGCCGGGCATGGCCGCCTCTACATAGATCCGCCCAACCGGAGCACGACCAAATCTGTGCAGAGCTGGTCACGTCCGACATTCTAATTGTCGAATCTGGCCGATAGGGTGCACATCCGGGGGTGCTTTGGCATTGGGCAGCCTTAGCGCCACTGGATTTGCGTAGAGCCGGCTAGAACCCACCTTGTAACTGCCAGATCTGGTCGCATCTGTGCAGATTCGGTGGCACTCCTTCGTTGGTTGGCCGACCGGAGCACTGTCGGGTATACGCAGAGCCGAGCAAATCAGAAGGACGGCGCCGGCGCCGGATCCCCCAATCTTTTAATTTTCTATTTCAAATAATAATAATAATAGTAACAATAATAATAATAATAATAATAAAACCTAAGTTAACTCGTCGCCTGCCACTGGTGGTCTCCGTAGATAGACGCCTCACCGCCTCCCAGTGTCGCAAACTGCTTGCCACCGCCGCAAACTGCCAACCCGGTCTCCCCTCCACTAGTGTGATGGGAAGGAAATCACCCCCCTTACCTCCTCTTTTAAAACAAAACTGACACGTACCAACCGCACTAACACGTGCGTGGCGTCACGCATGGTTCCGTGAGATCTGACACTAGTGCTACTGGCTACCACGTGGCACCATCGGCACGTGCAGTTTAGCGCGTACCATGTCGATCCGTATAATCCCACATGTATCTGAGTTGCTACTTAAGATGGATTGAAATTCTATCGATATGTGATATTGGCACGAGTAGTTCTAGTCTAAAAGGTCAATTAGAACATTTAAATCAATGACCCGTAATTCGCTGACCTGTCCGAGTCAAAGCATGGGTCGGGTTTTAAAACATTTAAACCAACAACGGATATGTTACTTCACATGCGTAAACGTTGTATCATCGTATAATTGAAATGAGCATTTTGAATGTGATGTTCTCTTGTCGTATGCCAAGAATATATAAACATATTTGTGATTAAAAGAACCACCCACAGACCACCAATCCTAAGTTTTTGCTTACATAAGCAATACATAGTACCTTTTCTTATAAAAGCTACTGCGTTACTCTGAAGATATTCTCAATACGGTTGAAACGTTGAGTGACCAAGGGATGTTAATAATTTGTTATTAAGATAATTAGACTACAATCAACCTCCATCGAAGCCCGTCTAGCTCAGTTGGTAGAGCGCAAGGCTCTTAACCTTGTGGTCGTGGGTTCGAGCCCCACGGTGGGCGTTTACTCTTTTAAACAGCTGTTTTTTTTGGAGGGGAAACTTTTGTCAGAGTTCATGCATGGAGCGCTTTCCATAACTGATGATTCCCTGCGTATGGTAAGAAGCATGTTCGTAGTATTTGAGTCACTTCAGTTGTTCAGTAAAGAGGATTTTTTTTATGCGTATGGCGTGGGGACCTTGGGATTCTAGTGGTTGCATTCCTTTTCTTTGGTCAAGAAAGAAAGGGAATTTCATTAACCCATAGCCAAACACATACAAGAAGAAAGACAGAAAGACACGTCCCATCCATACAAAAGAAAGAGTAACAAGATTGATGGATCAAACCCCATATCCCATACAGAATTACAAAGAAAAGTCAATGTAGACTCTACCAGTATGGGACATCGACGGGGAAGGCCCCTTCATACATGGACAGGGTTCGCCCAACTTGAGGCAGCTGCTCTCTCCAACTGCGCAGCTATGATGATGGCAATATCTAAGAAGACATACACCTGCTTGGATGTACGGGATGTGCTCAGTGACACGAGATACTCGGCTAATCTTGTGTTCGTCCATGGATGTCTCCAACCGTGTTGAAAATTTTGCAATAACGGAACCTCAACGGCTTGACCATGATGCGCAAACCAGCCCATGGGCCACATCAAGGGGCCGAATAGATGGGTCGGCGGAAGCCAAATCCAGCGGCGAGTAATGCACGACAGAGTTGCTACAAGTGGGGTTGACGGGGAGGGGCGGGGACAAACATGGATGGTAGTTTTGGTACGAAACGTTTTGGTTTCGGATCGAACGATTCAATATTATTTGATCGAAATCGGGTTGAAATGAAAACTTTATATTTTGATAAATAATAATAATTTAATTAGTTTCGGATCCAAATCGAAAATTGACTCTAAAATTGACACTATTATCTCCCCCTCACGGCCAAGATGGGCCGTGTACATTAATTAGGTGGAGGCAATATTGTGGAGGTGGCAATAAGAGTTGGGTCAAGACTATGCTCTAATACCATGTTGAATCCACAAAACTATAGTGTTGAGATTCAAGGGCCTAGGGTCATAAACACATGAGCCACAATTCATTTAACCAATACGAGATTATTGCCCAAATTTCAACAACAAGACTATTGTACGAGTTCCTTCGGTTCGTAGTTGATAAGTGCTATACGGTGATTGATGACTTGATCCGGCTGGATTGAGTACCTGTCGAAAAATGCCACATGAAGACTATTGGCAGGCAACTAAAGACCCTTCTTTTGTTTAGATATTTAACCAAAAAAGTCAAAAACATGTTCAACTATCTAGCCAAATATACACAATGTAGCTCCGCAGAAAAGATTGGATCTCAAGAATAAAAGAAAAAAATCAGATGGTATAAACTAAGGCTCGCCGACTCGGTGATCCGTATTGGATCGGATCTTCCCTGATCCGATCTGGTACATCCGAGTCGCAACTAACTCGGTCCGACTCGGCGTCTATCATCTCCTCTCTCTCCTCTCCCTCTCTGTCTCTCACTGTGACTCGGCCCGACTCGACCGATCCTGAGAGTGATCCGCAGCGTATCGAATTTTTCAAAATACGGTACGGTATGTCTGAGTAGACTTAAGTCGGACCGAGTCGACAAACCATGGTATAAACTACCCAGAGTTCCTATGTATGCCAAGTGAACACCTGTATTGAGATAAGTGACACTAAATTTTAGCATATCTCATGTATATTTACCTAGACAATCTTTTCTCATGCCATTTCTTCCTGGTAAGTATGTTGCGAAGGACAGAAGAAACATATGACATTTGAACATATATATAGAAGTCTGGGTAGACTGCACTGCATTAACATTTCCATGCATGCGCTGCTGTGAGAGAAGCTCGTTGATATATGTAGTTGCTAATTTGCTGTAAAGAAAGAACAGCATGCTCTGATGCACTTGTCAAGCTCATGCATTTACCGATTATTTGTTTCGTCGATATGACACACAGGGCACATTGTTCCGAGGCAGTTTCGAGGGGCACCGACAACGTCCGGTGAACTACCTATCATGCTTTGAAACTAGTTTGAACGGCTTAATTATGAGAGTTTCTTCTAGTTTTACCGACGTAAAATTATCTTTGCATGCTAAATTATTCTCACATGAATCTAGGGTGAGACCAAAGTGTTAGAGGAGTGTACCCATGGCGTGTTGCCCTGGGCTCTTTGTATTTAAGGTAACATCTTTTGTAATTACATTTTCTTTTTTTGTGAAAAGGAAGATAACTCATGACAATCTTAGATATAAGAAGTCACGTCGCCTTTTCGAACCATGTAAAAATCTTCTGTGTTTATGTGATTTGATCCCTTCTTCCCCCCTCTTTCTTTTTCCTATGCCTTCGTCGATTCCAGTTCATAACACAAAGATCCTCAATCCGAGCTCGAACATGCACATAACTTTACTACCTGCAGCTGTCTTTGTTAACCATCTATGAGGCTGTCTTATGTTGTCAGAAGAACTTCTCAGTTAAGATGGCACTCGCCAAGATCTTACAGGCCCAGTAGGTGGTTGGCATGCCACACAGTGGAGCACCCTTGAAGGCTACGTTTGATCTGAGATCGAGTCTTCCAAAGGAAGACGTATCTCATCATCTCTAAGTTACGCACTTACAATGCAAATACTCTTTGAAAAGTGACTTGAAATGTAACATATTCCAAATGTTTCATATGGCCATGTGACGGCCTCCTAATCAGTGAAAGCAGAACTACAGCGAAGAGTTTATCGTCGTGCCCGTGAATCATGTTTTGGTAACTATATGAACTGAATTTAATGTGGGAAAGAAGTTGCGAAAATGCAAGCATCCTGTATCTGCTGCAATGTGAAGTATCCGTTAGTATTTATCCGTAAAGTGATTTAATTAATTTTTGATCTTTAGATTATGTTAAGAAAATAAGTTATTAATGATATTTATCTCCGGACTCAAATTAGATGAAATTAATCTAACTCATATAGGACTCTTGACGAGAGAGACAACTCTTCGTGGGAGTAACCACTTCTAATGAGAGACTCTATAAATATAAGAGTCTTTGTCCCTCTCTCTCTCTCTCTCTCCACGTGCAAGTCTTTTGGGTTCTCATCTGTAAGAAATATTACAAGGAGAAGTGGGAGAGAGAAGATCTTGTGCTCATTGGTCTCGCGTACACCGCATCTTCGAAAACGTTCTTCGTTGTGCAACATCAAAGGATTCGATGGAATCTGATATGCTTACAATATCACCACCTTATCATCTTAGTCTGGGGTTCTTCGGTCCTTCCTCAGAAGGTGCATTGCATCCTACCATTTGAGCAATTTGGTGTAACATATATAGACCTCTTTTTCTGTTCTTACCGCAAAAATTCTTTATGAATACAGTGAGTCTAGATCGGAGATTGGAATTTTGCCATAACAGCAAATCTTATAAATGTTTTTTTGTCGAATCAGTTTGATCTTGTACAAAACGAGAACCAAGTTGGCACCGCATGGAAACATGTCATGGAACCGGTGAGCAGCCATCTGATCTCTAAGGGAGACTTTGATATTCGAATGGGGTTAACGAGCACGGCGTATTTGTCGGTACACGTCCGGTTCCTCCAATAACCAAGGTCGAATGGGCTTAACCGAGTTTGGTTGATTTCCCCGTAACCATGGTCGGCTGAGATTTGCAAGAGTTTTTACACGAATTACTCGTTCGAGCTCAACCCATATGATCGATTCTACCTTGCCCCATACGAATATCAAAGAGGGCCTAACTGTACAAAAGAAGATCTTGATCGGAGATTAATTAGCTGTGTAACTTGAGAACATCATGAAGGAATGACCAAACACTCAAAACAGAGAAAGAGCTTGGAATCCCCCTTCAAAAGTCCCGATGGGACTCGTTGAGTACCGTCAGTCAGCTTTTGACCTCTGGCATCTCATGACTCCAAGAACATCATCACTTCCCAATTAAAGAGACGCTGGCTGTATTGGTGGAACCTATCGCCAGTGATCTGTCATGGGACCATACCCATCTCCTCCTGTTCTTGGAGATTTTGGGTCCACTGCCCCTCTTTCCTTGTGTGTGCAGTGTGCACAATGTAATCAAACTAAATCCTTGCCAGATACAAACTCGTGCAATCCATCATCACCACTTGCAGATATGTAAGCAGCCAAACTAAGATCTTTTAAAAGATGTTAAAAGATCTGTTGGGTCCAAGCCTCACAAAGGGCAATGAACTTCATTGTGCGATTTATTTCACACAATGAAAGAAAACCATTCTTTTGGTGTCGGGGCAAGAGACAATAGCCATTCGACGTGCTTAACTTTCTCCACCACTGTCCACCCACTTGCATGGCCGCAAGCATCGAACACCCTTGAATTAGCTTTCTTTTACGTGGGCACTAGTGAGGGATTCCATGGCGAAACCTTTTCTGTAACTCCACATCTCATGACTTAAATCATACAGTACCCTCCCCCCGCCCCTCCCTAGAATCACAGACATGAAAAGAAAGGAAGGAAAGGAGCCGGTGTCCCTGTGGAAGATTTAAATCCAACTTTCCCTTTGTTATCACATGAGGAACGGAGGGGAGCGGCCAAGAGCCCACCAGTAGTACTCTCACAAAATGCCATAGGACATAGCGTACTCTACTGCAAGTGTCCCTGTGGGAGCCCACAAGAAAGGCATCCCGAAAGCATTGCTCCATTATTTGCAGGCAGTGCAGGAGAAGGGACAGGTAGTGGAGTACGATTAAAAAAAAAACTGAAAGGCTGCTCGCCCTCTTGATGAAAAAGGGTTGAGCACCGAACTACAGGGACTGCCATTATTTGGCTCTCCTTTGAGTAGAGGAATCCCATGTTTCAAAAAAAAAGAGAGAAAAGAGTAGAGGAATCCCATAGGTGGCCCTTACTTTGATTGGAGTAAACAGTTCTCTGAGGTGACTCCTCCTGCTTTGTGATTAACCAGTTAGAAGTTCCTGCTGGGCATTGCATGCACACAAGAAGTTCCTGTTTGGCGGCTGTTCACAAGTTTATGAAGTTCAAAAATGTAGAGATCTCTTTGTACGTAGTATGGGAAGTCTTGACTTCAAATTTCCTCCCTTGTTATTCAGCGAGATGGAAGATTTAACATGTAGATTTATAGGTGCTTATGTCCGAATACTCTCTGCAGGAGGCAAAGACTTGTGAAGAAGATATCATTCCCAACAGTGAGATATTCATATTCGAGATAATTCCCTAAATAAGAGTACTATCTCAACAGGTATAAAAAAGACCTCTTATTT